>JBAIAA010000833.1:732500-1332500 GCA_037893245.1 Crossaster papposus
TAATTATTTTAGAATGTTTTTAGAATGTCTGCTTTTATTTTGTTTGTTGTTTTTCTAAATTTACATGAGGCATGGTGGCGCAGTGGAAGCTTGCTGGGCCTATAACCCAGAGTGCCGAGGATCAAAACCTCGTTCTGCTGCTAATAAGTTTTTGGTATGACTTGAAGTACTCGACTCAGAGTGACAAAGTAGACCTTTTCTTGGTCAGTAACCGAGAGTTCGGATGATCACAACCTCGGTCTGCTCAGGATAATTTTGTATTTGATAGGGATTTCATTTTCATTAAAAATAGTTGCGCAGAGTAGTGCAGCGGGAGCGTGATGGGCCCATAACCCAGAGGCCCGAGGACCGAAACCTCGCTCTGCTAAAGAGGTATTTTTGCTTCACTGTTATTCAAATTTAATAATTATTTTAGAATGTTTTTAGAATGTCTGCTTTTATTTTGTTTGTTGTTTTTCTAAATTTACATGAGGCATGGTGGCGCAGTGGAAACTTGCTGGGCCTATAACCCAGAGTGCCGAGGATCAAAACCTCGTTCTGCTGCTAATAAGTTTTTGGTATGACTTGAAGTACTCGACTCAGAGTGACAAAGTAGACCCTTTCTTGGTCAGTAACCGAGCGTTCGGATGATCACAACCTCGGTCTGCTCAGGATAATTTTGTATTTGATAGGGAATTCATTTTCATTAAAAATAGTTACGCAGAGTAGTGCAGCGGGAGCGTGATGGGCCCATAGCCCAGAGGTCCGAGGACCAAAACCTCACTTTGCTAACTAGGTATTTTTGCTTCACTGCTATTCACATTTAATAAATATTGTAGAATGTTTTTAGAATGTCTGCTTTCATTTTGTTTGCATTTTCTTAATTTACATGAGGCATAGTGGCGCAGTTGAAGCGTGCTGGGCCCATAACCCAGAGGTCCGAGGATCGAAACCTCGCTCTGCTAACAAGTTTTTGGTATGACATGAGGTACTCGACTCGGAGTGACAAAGTAGACACTTTCTTGGTCAGTACCCGAGAGTTTGGTTGACCACAACCTCGGTCTGCTCAGGATAATTATTTCCTTGAAAGTGATTTCATTTTCATTACAAATAGTTACGCAGAGTGGTGCAGTGGGATCGTGATGGGCCCATAACCCAGAGGCCCGAGGACCGAAACCTCGCTCTGCTAAAGAGGTATTTTTGCTTCACTGTTATTCAAATTTAATAATTATTTTAGAATGTTTTTAGAATGTCTGCTTTTATTTTGTTTGTTGTTTTTCTAAATTTACATGAGGCATGGTGGCGCAGTGGAAGCTTGCTGGGCCTATAACCCAGAGTGCCGAGGATCAAAACCTCGTTCTGCTGCTAATAAGTTTTTGGTATGACTTGAAGTACTCGACTCAGAGTGACAAAGTAGACCCTTTCTTGGTCAGTAACCGAGAGTTCAGATGATCACAACCTCGGTCTGCTCAGGATAATTTTGTATTTGATAGGGATTTCATTTTCATTAAAAATAGTTACGCAGAGTAGTGCAGCGGGAGCGTGATGGGCCCATAGCCCAGAGGTCCGAGGACCAAAACCTCGCTTTGCTAACTAGGTATTTTTGCTTCACTGCTATTCACATTTAATAAATATTGTAAAATGTTTTTAGAATGTCTGCTTTCATTTTGTTTGCATTTTCTAAATTTACATGAGGCATAGTGGCGCAGTGGAAGCTTGCTGGGCCTATAACCCAGAGTGCCGAGGATCAAAACCTCGTTCTGCTGCTAATAAGTTTTTGGTATGACTTGAAGTACTCGACTCAGAGTGACAAAGTAGACCCTTTCTTGGTCAGTAACCGAGAGTTCGGATGATCACAACCTCGGTCTGCTCAGGATAATTTTGTATTTGATAGGGATTTCATTTTCATTAAAAATAGTTACGCAGAGTAGTGCAGCGGGAGCGTGATGGGCCCATAGCCCAGAGGTCCGAGGACCAAAACCTCGCTTTGCTAACTAGGTATTTTTGCTTCACTGCTATTCACATTTAATAAATATTGTAGAATGTTTTTAGAATGTCTGCTTTCATTTTGTTTGCAATTTCTAAATTTCCATGAGGCATAGTGGCGCAGTTGAAGCGTGCTGGGCCCATAACCCAGAGGTCCGAGGATCGAAACCTCGCTCTGCCAACAAGTTTTTGGTATGACATGAGGTACTCGACTCGGAGTGACAAAGTAGACACTTTCTTGGTCAGTACCCGAGAGTTTGGTTGACCACAACCTCGGTCTGCTCAGGATAATTATTTCCTTGAAAGTGATTTCATTTTCATTACAAATAGTTACGCAGAGTGGTGCAGTGGGATCGTGATGGGCCCATAACCCAGAGGCCCGAGGACCGAAACCTCGCTCTGCTAAAGAGGTATTTTTGCTTCACTGTTATTCAAATTTAATAATTATTTTAGAATGTTTTTAGAATGTCTGCTTTTATTTTGTTTGTTGTTTTTCTAAATTTACATGAGGCATGGTGGCGCAGTGGAAGCTTGCTGGGCCTATAACCTAGAGTGCCGAGGATCAAAACCTCGTTCTGCTGCTAATAAGTTTTTGGTATGACTTGAAGTACTCGACTCAGAGTGACAAAGTAGACCCTTTCTTGGTCAGTAACCGAGAGTTCGGATGATCACAACCTCGGTCTGCTCAGGATAATTTTGTATTTGATAGGGATTTCATTTTCATTAAAAATAGTTACGCAGAGTAGTGCAGCGGGAGCGTGATGGGCCCATAGCCCAGAGGTCCGAGGACCAAAACCTCGCTTTGCTAACTAGGTATTTTTGCTTCACTGCTATTCACATTTAATAAATATTGTAGAATGTTTTTAGAATGTCTGCTTTCATTTTGTTTGCATTTTCTAAATTTACATGAGGCATAGTGGCGCAGTTGAAGCGTGCTGGGCCCATAACCCAGAGGTCCGAGGATCGAAACCTCGCTCTGCTAACAAGTTGTTGGTATGACATGAGGTACTCGACTCTGAGTGACAAAGTAGACACTTTCTTGGTCAGTACCCGAGAGTTTGGTTGACCACAACCTCGGTCTGCTCAGGATAATTATTTCCTTGAAAGTGATTTCATTTTCATTACAAATAGTTACGCAGAGTGGTGCAGTGGGATCGTGATGGGCCCATAACCCAGAGGCCCGAGGACCGAAACCTCGCTCTGCTAAAGAGGTATTTTTGCTTCACTGTTATTCAAATTTAATAATTATTTTAGAATGTTTTTAGAATGTCTGCTTTTATTTTGTTTGTTGTTTTTCTAAATTTACATGAGGCATGGTGGCGCAGTGGAAGCTTGCTGGGCCTATAACCCAGAGTGCCGAGGATCAAAACCTCGTTCTGCTGCTAATAAGTTTTTGGTATGACTTGAAGTACTCGACTCAGAGTGACAAAGTAGACCCTTTCTTGGTCAGTAACCGAGAGTTCGGATGATCACAACCTCGGTCTGCTCAGGATAATTTTGTATTTGATAGGGATTTCATTTTCATTAAAAATAGTTACGCAGAGTAGTGCAGCGGGAGCGTGATGGGCCCATAGCCCAGAGGTCCGAGGACCAAAACCTCGCTTTGCTAACTAGGTATTTTTGCTTCACTGCTATTCACATTTAATAAATATTGTAGAATGTTTTTAGAATGTCTGCTTTCATTTTGTTTGCATTTTCTAAATTTACATGAGGCATAGTGGCGCAGTTGAAGCGTGCTGGGCCCATAACCCAGAGGTCCGAGGATCGAAACCTCGCTCTGCTAACAAGTTGTTGGTATGACATGAGGTACTCGACTCGGAGTGACAAAGTAGACACTTTCTTGGTCAGTACCCGAGAGTTTGGTTGACCACAACCTCGGTCTGCTCAGGATAATTATTTCCTTGAAAGTGATTTCATTTTCATTACAAATAGTTACGCAGAGTGGTGCAGTGGGATCGTGATGGACCCATAACCCAGAGGCCCGAGGACCGAAACCTCGCTCTGCTAAAGAGGTATTTTTGCTTCACTGTTATTCAAATTTAATAATTATTTTAGAATGTTTTTAGAATGTCTGCTTTTATTTTGTTTGTTGTTTTTCTAAATTTACATGAGGCATGGTGGCGCAGTGGAAGCTTGCTGGGCCTATAACCCAGAGTGCCGAGGATCAAAACCTCGTTCTGCTGCTAATAAGTTTTTGGTATGACTTGAAGTACTCAACTCAGAGTGACAAAGTAAACCCTTTCTTGGTCAGTAACCGAGAGTTCGGATGATCACAACCTCGGTCTGCTCAGGATAATTTTGTATTTGATAGGGATTTCATTTTCATTAAAAATAGTTACGCAGAGTAGTGCAGCGGGAGCGTGATGGGCCCATAGCCCAGAGGTCCGAGGACCAAAACCTCGCTTTGCTAACTAGGTATTTTTGCTTCACTGCTATTCACATTTAATAAATATTGTAGAATGTTTTTAGAATGTCTGCTTTCATTTTGTTTGCATTTTCTAAATTTACATGAGGCATAGTGGCGCAGTTGAAGCGTGCTGGGCCCATAACCCAGAGGTCCGAGGATCGAAACCTCGCTCTGCTAACAAGTTTTTGGTATGACATGAGGTACTCGACTCGGAGTGACAAAGTAGACACTTTCTTGGTCAGTACCCGAGAGTTTGGTTGACCACAACCTCGGTCTGCTCAGGATAATTATTTCCTTGAAAGTGATTTCATTTTCATTACAAATAGTTACGCAGAGTGGTGCAGTGGGATCGTGATGGGCCCATAACCCAGAGGGCCCGAGGACCGAAACCTCGCTCTGCTAAAGAGGTATTTTTGCTTCACTGTTATTCAAATTTAATAATTATTTTAGAATGTTTTTAGAATGTCTGCTTTTATTTTGTTTGTTGTTTTTCTAAATTTACATGAGGCATGGTGGTGCAGTGGAAGCTTGCTGGGCCTATAACCCAGAGTGCCGAGGATCAAAACCTCGTTCTGCTGCTATTAAGGTTTTGGTATGACTTGAAGTACTCGACTCAGAGTGACAAAGTGGACCCTTTCTTGGTCAGTAACTGAGAGTTCGGATGATCACAACCTCGGTCTGCTCAGGATAATTTTGTATTTGATAGGGATTTCATTTTCATTAAAAATAGTTGCGCAGAGTAGTGCAGCGGGAGCGTGATGGGCCCATAGCCCAGAGGTCCGAGGACCAAAACCTCGCTTTGCTAACTAGGTATTTTTGCTTCACTGCTATTCACATTTAATAAATATTGTATAATGTTTTTAGAATGTCTGCTTTCATTTTGTTTGCATTTTCTAAATTTACATGAGGCATAGTGGCGCAGTTGAAGCGTGCTGGGCCCATAACCCAGAGGTCCGAGGATCGAAACCTCGCTCTGCTAACAAGTTGTTGGTATGACATGAGGTACTCGACTCGGAGTGACAAAGTAGACACTTTCTTGGTCAGTACCCGAGAGTTTGGTTGACCACAACCTCGGTCTGCTCAGGATAATTATTTCCTTGAAAGTGATTTCATTTTCATTACAAATAGTTACGCAGAGTGGTGCAGTGGGATCGTGATGGGCCCATAACCCAGAGGCCCATGGACCGAAACCTCGCTCTGCTAAAGAGGTATTTTTGCTTCACTGTTATTCAAATTTAATAATTATTTTAGAATGTTTTTAGAATGTCTGCTTTTATTTTGTTTGTTGTTTTTCTAAATTTACATGAGGCATGGTGGCGCAGTGGAAGCTTGCTGGGCCTATAACCCAGAGTGCCGAGGATCAAAACCTCGTTCTGCTGCTAATAAGTTTTTGGTATGACTTGAAGTACTCGACTCAGAGTGACAAAGTAGACCCTCTCTTGGTCAGTAACCGAGAGTTCGGATGATCACAACCTCGGTCTGCTCAGGATAATTTTGTATTTGATAGGGATTTCATTTTCATTAAAAATAGTTGCGCAGAGTAGTGCAGCGGGAGCGTGATGGGCCCATAGCCCAGAGGTCCGAGGACCAAAACCTCGCTTTGCTAACTAGGTATTTTTGCTTCACTGCTATTCACATTTAATAAATATTGTAGAATGTTTTTAGAATGTCTGCTTTCATTTTGTTTGCATTTTCTAAATTTACATGAGGCATAGTGGTGCAGTTGAAGCGTGCTGGGCCCATAACCCAGAGGTCCGAGGATCGAAACCTCGCTCTGCTAACAAGTTTTTGGTATGACATGAGGTACTCGACTCGGAGTGACAAAGTAGACACTTTCTTGGTCAGTACCCGAGAGTTTGGTTGACCACAACCTCGGTCTGCTCAGGATAATTATTTCCTTGAAAGTGATTTCATTTTCATTACAAATAGTTACGCAGAGTGGTGCAGTGGGATCGTGATGGGCCCATAACCCAGAGGCCCGAGGACTGAAACCTCGCTCTGCTAAAGAGGTATTTTTGCTTCACTGTTATTCAAATTTAATAATTATTTTAGAATGTTTTTAGAATGTCTGCTTTTATTTTGTTTGTTGTTTTTCTAAATTTACATGAGGCATGGTGGCGCAGTGGAAGCTTGCTGGGCCTATAACCCAGAGTGCCGAGGATCAAAACCTCGTTCTGCTGCTAATAAGTTTTTGGTATGACTTGAAGTACTCGACTCAGAGTGACAAAGTAGACCCTTTCTTGGTCAGTAACCGAGAGTTTGGTTGACCACAACCTCGGTCTGCTCAGGATAATTATTTCCTTGAAAGTGATTTCATTTTCATTAAAAATAGTTACGCAGAGTAGTGCAGCGGGAGCGTGATGGGCCCATAGCCCAGAGGTCCGAGGACCAAAACCTCGCTTTGCTAACTAGGTATTTTTGCTTCACTGCTATTCACATTTAATAAATATTGTAGAATGTTTTTAGAATGTCTGCTTTCATTTTGTTTGCATTTTCTAAATTTACATGAGGCATAGTGGCGCAGTTGAAGCGTGCTGGGCCCATAACCCAGAGGTCCGAGGATCGAAACCTCGCTCTGCTAACCAGTTTTTGGTATGACATGAGGTACTTGACTCGGAGTGACAAAGTAGACACTTTCTTGGTCAGTACCCGAGAGTTTGGTTGACCACAACCTCGGTCTGCTCAGGATAATTATTTCCTTGAAAGTGATTTCATTTTCATTACAAATAGTTACGCAGAGTGGTGCAGTGGGATCGTGATGGGCCCATAACCCAGAGGCCCGAGGACCGAAACCTCGCTCTGCTAAAGAGGTATTTTTGCTTCACTGTTATTCAAATTTAATAATTATTTTAGAATGTTTTTAGAATGTCTGCTTTTATTTTGTTTGTTGTTTTTCTAAATTTACATGAGGCATGGTGGCGCAGTGGAAGCTTGCTGGGCCTATAACCCAGAGTGCCGAGGATCAAAACCTCGTTCTGCTGCTATTAAGTTTTTGGTATGACTTGAAGTACTCGACTCAGAGTGACAAAGTGGACCCTTTCTTGGTCAGTAACCGAGAGTTCGGATGATCACAACCTCGGTCTGCTCAGGATAATTTTGTATTTGATAGGGATTTCATTTTCATTAAAAATAGTTACGCAGAGTAGTGCAGCGGGAGCGTGATGGGCCCATAGCCCAGAGGTCCGAAGACCAAAACCTCGCTTTGCTAACTAGGTATTTTTGCTTCACTGCTATTCACATTTAATAAATATTGTAGAATGTTTTTAGAATGTCTGCTTTCATTTTGTTTGCATTTTCTAAATTTACATGAGGCATAGTGGCGCAGTTGAAGCGTGCTGGGCCCATAACCCAGAGGTCCGAGGATCGAAACCTCGCTCTGCTAACAAGTTTTTGGTATGACATGAGGTACTCGACTCGGAGTGAAAAAGTAGACACTTTCTTGGTCAGTACCCGAGAGTTTGGTTGACCACAACCTCGGTCTGCTCAGGATAATTATTTCCTTGAAAGTGATTTCATTTTCATTACAAATAGTTACGCAGAGTGGTGCAGTGGGATCGTGATGGGCCCATAACCCAGAGGCCCGAGGACCGAAACCTCGCTCTGCTAAAGAGGTATTTTTGCTTCACTGTTATTCAAATTTAATAATTATTTTAGAATGTTTTTAGAATGTCTGCTTTTATTTTGTTTGATGTTTTTCTAAATTTACATGAGGCATGGTGGCGCAGTGGAAGCTTGCTGGGCCTATAACCCAGAGTGCCGTGGATCAAAACCTCGTTCTGCTGCTAATAAGTTTTTGATATGACTTGAAGTACTCGACTCAGAGTGACAAAGTAGACCCTTTCTTGGTCAGTAACCGAGAGTTCGGATGATTACAACCTCGGTCTGCTCAGGATAATTTTGTATCTGATAGGGATTTCATTTTCATTAAAAATAGTTACGCAGAGTAGTGCAGCGGGAGCGTGATGGGCCCATAACTCAGAGGTCCGAGGATCGAAACCTCGCTCTGCTAACCAGTTTTTGGTATGACATGAGGTACTGGACTCGGAGTGACAAAGTAGACACTTTCTTGGTCAGTACCCGAGAGTTTGGTTGACCACAACCTTGGTCTGCTCAGGATAATTATTTCCTTGAAAGTGATTTCATTTTCATTACAAATAGTTACGCAGAGTGGTGCAGTGGGATCGTGATGGGCCCATAACCCAGAGGCCCGAGGACCGAAACCTCGCTCTGCTAAAGAGGTATTTTTGCTTCACTGTTATTCAAATTTAATAATTATTTTAGAATGTTTTTAGAATGTCTGCTTTTATTTTGTTTGTTGTTTTTCTAAATTTACATGAGGCATGGTGGCGCAGTGGAAGCTTGCTGGGCCTATAACCCAGAGTGCCGAGGATCAAAACCTCGTTCTGCTGCTATTAAGTTTTTGGTATGACTTGAAGTACTCGACTCAGAGTGACAAAGTGGACCCTTTCTTGGTCAGTAACCGAGAGTTCGGATGATCACAACCTCGGTCTGCTCAGGATAATTTTGTATCTGATAGGGATTTCATTTTCATTAAAAATAGTTACGCAGAGTAGTGCAGCGGGAGCGTGATGGGCCCATAGCCCAGAGGTCCGAAGACCAAAACCTCGCTTTGCTAACTAGGTATTTTTGCTTCACTGCTATTCACATTTAATAAATATTGTAGAATGTTTTTAGAATGTCTGCTTTCATTTTGTTTGCATTTTCTAAATTTACATGAGGCATAGTGGCGCAGTTGAAGCGTGCTGGGCCCATAACCCAGAGGTCCGAGGATTGAAACCTCGCTCTGCTAACAAGTTTTTGGTATGACATGAGGTACTCGACTCGGAGTGAAAAAGTAGACACTTTCTTGGTCAGTACCCGAGAGTTTGGTTGACCACAACCTCGGTCTGCTCAGGATAATTATTTCCTTGAAAGTGATTTCATTTTCATTACAAATAGTTACGCAGAGTGGTGCAGTGGGATCGTGATGGGCCCATAACCCAGAGGCCCAAGGACCGAAACCTCGCTCTGCTAAAGAGGTATTTTTGCTTCACTGTTATTCAAATTTAATAATTATTTTAGAATGTTTTTAGAATGTCTGCTTTTATTTTGTTTGATGTTTTTCTAAATTTACATGAGGCATGGTGGCGCAGTGGAAGCTTGCTGGGCCTATAACCCAGAGTGCCGTGGATCAAAACCTCGTTCTGCTGCTAATAAGTTTTTGATATGACTTGAAGTACTCGACTCAGAGTGACAAAGTAGACCCTTTCTTGGTCAGTAACCGAGAGTTCGGATGATTACAACCTCGGTCTGCTCAGGATAATTTTGTATCTGATAGGGATTTCATTTTCATTAAAAATAGTTACGCAGAGTAGTGCAGCGGGAGCGTGATGGGCCCATAACCCAGAGGTCCGAGGATCGAAACCTCGCTCTGCTAACCAGTTTTTGGTATGACATGAGGTACTTGACTCGGAGTGACAAAGTAGACACTTTCTTGGTCAGTACCCGAGAGTTTGGTTGACCACAACCTCGGTCTGCTCAGGATAATTATTTCCTTGAAAGTGATTTTATTTTCATTACAAATAGTTACGCAGAGTGGTGCAGTGGGATCGTGATGGGCCCATAACCCAGAGGCCCGAGGACCGAAACCTCGCTCTGCTAAAGAGGTATTTTTGCTTCACTGTTATTCAAATTTAATAATTATTTTAGAATGTTTTTAGAATGTCTGCTTTTATTTTGTTTGTTGTTTTTCTAAATTTACATGAGGCATGGTGGCGCAGTGGAAGCTTGCTGGGCCTATAACCCAGAGTGCCGAGGATCAAAACCTCGTTCTGCTGCTATTAAGTTTTTGGTATGACTTGAAGTACTCGACTCAGAGTGACAAAGTGGACCCTTTCTTGGTCAGTAACCGAGAGTTCGGATGATCACAACCTCGGTCTGCTCAGGATAATTTTGTATCTGATAGGGATTTCATTTTCATTAAAAATAGTTACGCAGAGTAGTGCAGCGGGAGCGTGATGGGCCCATAGCCCAGAGGTCCGAAGACCAAAACCTCGCTTTGCTAACTAGGTATTTTTGCTTCACTGCTATTCACATTTAATAAATATTGTAGAATGTTTTTAGAATGTCTGCTTTCATTTTGTTTGCATTTTCTAAATTTACATGAGGCATAGTGGCGCAGTTGAAGCGTGCTGGGCCCATAACCCAGAGGTCCGAGGATTGAAACCTCGCTCTGCTAACAAGTTTTTGGTATGACATGAGGTACTCGACTCGGAGTGAAAAAGTAGACACTTTCTTGGTCAGTACCCGAGAGTTTGGTTGACCACAACCTCGGTCTGCTCAGGATAATTATTTCCTTGAAAGTGATTTCATTTTCATTACAAATAGTTACGCAGAGTGGTGCAGTGGGATCGTGATGGGCCCATAACCCAGAGGCCCAAGGACCGAAACCTCGCTCTGCTAAAGAGGTATTTTTGCTTCACTGTTATTCAAATTTAATAATTATTTTAGAATGTTTTTAGAATGTCTGCTTTTATTTTGTTTGATGTTTTTCTAAATTTACATGAGGCATGGTGGCGCAGTGGAAGCTTGCTGGGCCTATAACCCAGAGTGCCGTGGATCAAAACCTCGTTCTGCTGCTAATAAGTTTTTGATATGACTTGAAGTACTCGACTCAGAGTGACAAAGTAGACCCTTTCTTGGTCAGTAACCGAGAGTTCGGATGATTACAACCTCGGTCTGCTCAGGATAATTTTGTATCTGATAGGGATTTCATTTTCATTAAAAATAGTTACGCAGAGTAGTGCAGCGGGAGCGTGATGGGCCCATAACCCAGAGGTCCGAGGATCGAAACCTCGCTCTGCTAACCAGTTTTTGGTATGACATGAGGTACTTGACTCGGAGTGACAAAGTAGACACTTTCTTGGTCAGTACCCGAGAGTTTGGTTGACCACAACCTCGGTCTGCTCAGGATAATTATTTCCTTGAAAGTGATTTTATTTTCATTACAAATAGTTACGCAGAGTGGTGCAGTGGGATCGTGATGGGCCCATAACCCAGAGGCCCGAGGACCGAAACCTCGCTCTGCTAAAGAGGTATTTTTGCTTCACTGTTATTCAAATTTAATAATTATTTTAGAATGTTTTTAGAATGTCTGCTTTTATTTTGTTTGATGTTTTTCTAAATTTACATGAGGCATGGTGGCGCAGTGGAAGCTTGCTGGGCCTATAACCCAGAGTGCCGAGGATCAAAACCTCGTTCTGCTGCTAATAAGTTTTTGATATGACTTGAAGTACTCGACTCAGAGTGACAAAGTAGACCCTTTCTTGGTCAGTAACCGAGAGTTCGGATGATTACAACCTCGGTCTGCTCAGGATAATTTTGTATCTGATAGGGATTTCATTTTCATTAAAAATAGTTACGCAGAGTAGTGCAGCGGGAGCGTGATGGGCCCATAGCCCAGAGGTCCGAGGACCAAAACCTCGCTTTGCTAACTAGGTATTTTTGCCTCACTGCTATTCACATTTAATAAATATTGTAGAATGTTTTTAGAATGTCTGCTTTCATTTTGTTTGCATTTTCTAAATTTACATGAGACATAGTGGCGCAGTTGAAGCGTGCTGGGCCCATAACCCAGAGGTCCGAGGATCGAAACCTCGCTCTGCTAACCAGTTTTTGGTATGACATGAGGTACTTGACTCGGAGTGACAAAGTAGACACTTTCTTGGTCAGTACCCGAGAGTTTGGTTGACCACAACCTCGGTCTGCTCAGGATAATTATTTCCTTGAAAGTGATTTCATTTTCATTACAAATAGTTACGCAGAGTGGTGCAGTGGGATCGTGATGGGCCCATAACCCAGAGGCCCGAGGACCGAAACCTCGCTCTGCTAAAGAGGTATTTTTGCTTCACTGTTATTCAAATTTAATAATTATTTTAGAATGTTTTTAGAATGTCTGCTTTTATTTTGTTTGTTGTTTTTCTAAATTTACATGAGGCATGGTGGCGCAGTGGAAGCTTGCTGGGCCTATAACCCAGAGTGCCAAGGATCAAAACCTCGTTCTGCTGCTATTAAGTTTTTGGTATGACTTGAAGTACTCGACTCAGAGTGACAAAGTGGACCCTTTCTTGGTCAGTAACTGAGAGTTCGGATGATCACAACCTCGGTCTGCTCAGGATAATTTTGTATTTGATAGGGATTTCATTTTCATTAAAAATAGTTACGCAGAGTAGTGCAGCGGGAGCGTGATGGGCCCATAGCCCAGAGGTCCGAGGACCAAAACCTCACTTTGCTAACTAGGTATTTTTGCTTCACTGCTATTCACATTTAATAAATATTGTAGAATGTTTTTAGAATGTCTGCTTTCATTTTGTTTGCATTTTCTAAATTTACATGAGGCATAGTGGCGCAGTTGAAGCGTGCTGGGCCCATAACCCAGAGGTCCGAGGATCGAAACCTCGCTCTGCTAACAAGTTTTTGGTATGACATGAGGTACTCGACTCGGAGTGACAAAGTAGACACTTTCTTGGTCAGTACCCGAGAGTTTGGTTGACCACAACCTCGGTCTGCTCAGGATAATTATTTCCTTGAAAGTGATTTCATTTTCATTACAAATAGTTACGCAGAGTGGTGCAGTGGGATCGTGATGGGCCCATAACCCAGAGGCCCGAGGACCGAAACCTCGCTCTGCTAAAGAGGTATTTTTGCTTCACTGTTATTCAAATTTAATAATTATTTTAGAATGTTTTTAGAATGTCTGCTTTTATTTTGTTTGTTGTTTTTCTAAATTTACATGAGGCATGGTGTCGCAGTAGAAGCTTGCTGGGCCTATAACCCAGAGTGCCGAGGATCAAAACCTCGTTCTGCTGCTAATAAGTTTTTGGTATGACTTGAAATACTCGACTCAGAGTGACAAAGTAGACCCTTTCTTGGTCAGTAACCGAGAGTTCGGATGATCACAACCTCGGTCTGCTCAGGATAATTTTGTATTTGATAGGGATTTCATTTTCATTAAAAATAGTTGCGCAGAGTAGTGCAGCGGGAGCGTGATGGGCCCATAGCCCAGAGGTCCGAGGACCAAAACCTCGCTTTGCTAACTAGGTATTTTTGCTTCACTGCTATTCACATTTAATAAATATTGTAGAATGTTTTTAGAATGTCTGCTTTCATTTTGTTTGCATTTTCTAAATTTACATGAGGCATAGTGGTGCAGTTGAAGCGTGCTGGGCCCATAACCCAGAGGTCCGAGGATCGAAACCTCGCTCTGCTAACAAGTTTTTGGTATGACATGAGGTACTCGACTCGGAGTGACAAAGTAGACACTTTCTTGGTCAGTACCCGAGAGTTTGGTTGACCACAACCTCGGTCTGCTCAGGATAATTATTTCCTTGAAAGTGATTTCATTTTGATTACAAATAGTTACGCAGAGTGGTGCAGTGGGATCGTGATGGGCCCATAACCCAGAGGCCCGAGGACCGAAACCTCGCTCTGCTAAAGAGGTATTTTTGCTTCACTGTTATTCAAATTTAATAATTATTTTAGAATGTTTTTAGAATGTCTGCTTTTATTTTGTTTGTTGTTTTTCTAAATTTACATGAGGCATGGTGGCGCAGTGGAAGCTTGCTGGGCCTATAACCCAGAGTGCCGAGGATCAAAACCTCGTTCTGCTGTTAATAAGTTTTTGGTATGACTTGAAGTACTCGACTCGGAGTGACAAAGTAGACCCTTTCTTGGTCAGTAACCGAGAGTTCGGATGATCACAACCTCGGTCTGCTCAGGATAATTTTGTATTTGATAGGGATTTCATTTTCATTAAAAATAGTTACGCAGAGTAGTGCAGCGGGAGCGTAATGGGCCCATAGCCCAGAGGTCCGAGGACCAAAACCTTGCTTTGCTAACTAGGTATTTTTGCTTCACTGCTATTCACATTTAATAAATATTGTAGAATGTTTTTAGAATGTCTGCTTTCATTTTGTTTGCATTTTCTAAATTTACATGAGGCATAGTGGCGCAGTTGAAGCGTGCTGGGCCCATAACCCAGAGGTCCGAGGATCGAAACCTCGCTCTGCTAACAAGTTTTTGGTATGACATGAGGTACTCGACTCGGAGTGACAAAGTAGACACTTTCTTGGTCAGTACCCGAGAGTTTGGTTGACCACAACCTCGGTCTGCTCAGGATAATTATTTCCTTGAAAGTGATTTCATTTTCATTACAAATAGTTACGCAGAGTGGTGCAGTGGGATCGTGATGGGCCCATAACCCAGAGGCCCGAGGACCGAAACCTCGCTCTGCTAAAGAGGTATTTTTGCTTCACTGTTATTCAAATTTAATAATTATTTTAGAATGTTTTTAGAATGTCTGCTTTTATTTTGTTTGTTGTTTTTCTAAATTTACATGAGGCATGGTGGCGCAGTGGAAGCTTGCTGGGCCTATAACCCAGAGTGCCGAGGATCAAAACCTCGTTCTGCTGCTAATAAGTTTTTGGTATGACTTGAAGTACTCGACTCAGAGTGACAAAGTAGACCCTTTCTTGGTCAGTAACCGAGAGTTCGGATGATCACAACCTCGGTCTGCTCAGGATAATTTTGTATTTGATAGGGATTTCATTTTCATTAAAAATAGTTACGCAGAGTAGTGCAGCGGGAGCGTGATGGGCCCATAGCCCAAAGGTCCGAGGACCAAAACCTCGCTTTGCTAACTAGGTATTTTTGCTTCACTGCTATTCACATTTAATAAATATTGTAGAATGTTTTTAGAATGTCTGCTTTCATTTTGTTTGCATTTTCTAAATTTACATGAGGCATAGTGGCGCAGTTGAAGCGTGCTGGGCCCATAACCCAGAGGTCCGACGATCGAAACCTCGCTCTGCTAACAAGTTTTTGGTATGACATGAGGTACTCGACTCGGAGTGACAAAGTAGACACTTTCTTGGTCAGTACCCGAGAGTTTGGTTGACCACAACCTCGGTCTGCTCAGGATAATTATTTCCTTGAAAGTGATTTCATTTTCATTACAAATAGTTACGCAGAGTGGTGCAGTGGGATCGTGATGGGCCCATAACCCAGAGGCCCGAGGACCGAAACCTCGCTCTGCTAAAGAGGTATTTTTGCTTCACTGTTATTCAAATTTAATAATTATTTTAGAATGTTTTTAGAATGTCTGCTTTTATTTTGTTTGTTGTTTTTCTAAATTTACATGAGGCATGGTGGCGCAGTGGAAACTTGCTGGGCCTATAACCCAGAGTGCCGAGGATCAAAACCTTGTTCTGCTGCTAATAAGTTTTTGGTATGACTTGAAGTACTCGACTCAGAGTGACAAAGTAGACCCTTTCTTGGTCAGTAACCGAGAGTTCAGATGATCACAACCTCGGTATGCTCAGGATAATTTTGTATTTGATAGGGATTTCATTTTCATTAAAAATAGTTACGCAGAGTAGTGCAGCGGGAGCGTGATGGGCCCATAGCCCAGAGGTCCGAGGACCAAAACCTCGCTTTGCTAACTAGGTATTTTTGCTTCACTGCTATTCACATTTAATAAATATTGTAAAATGTTTTTAGAATGTCTGCTTTCATTTTGTTTGCATTTTCTAAATTTACATGAGGCATAGTGGCGCAGTGGAAGCTTGCTGGGCCTATAACCCAGAGTGCCGAGGATCAAAACCTCGTTCTGCTGCTAATAAGTTTTTGGTATGACTTGAAGTACTCGACTCAGAGTGACAAAGTAGACCCTTTCTTGGTCAGTAACCGAGAGTTCGGATGATCACAACCTCGGTCTGCTCAGGATAATTTTGTATTTGATAGGGATTTCATTTTCATTAAAAATAGTTACGCAGAGTAGTGCAGCGGGAGCTTGATGGGCCCATAGCCCAGAGGTCCGAGGACCAAAACCTCGCTTTGCTAACTAGGTATTTTTGCTTCACTGCTATTCACATTTAATAAATATTGTAGAATGTTTTTAGAATGTCTGCTTTCATTTTGTTTGCATTTTCTAAATTTACATGAGGCATAGTGGCGCAGTTGAAGCGTGCTGGGCCCATAACCCAGAGGTCCGAGGATCGAAACCTCGCTCTGCTAACAAGTTTTTGGTATGACATGAGGTACTCGACTCGGAGTGACAAAGTAGACACTTTCTTGGTCAGTACCCGAGAGTTTGGTTGACCACAACCTCGGTCTGCTCAGGATAATTATTTCCTTGAAAGTGATTTCATTTTCATTACAAATAGTTACGCAGAGTGGTGCAGTGGGATCGTGATGGGCCCATAACCCAGAGGCCCGAGGACCGAAACCTCGCTCTGCTAAAGAGGTATTTTTGCTTCACTGTTATTCAAATTTAATAATTATTTTAGAATGTTTTTAGAATGTCTGCTTTTATTTTGTTTGTTGTTTTTCTAAATTTACATGAGGCATGGTGGCGCAGTGGAAGCTTGCTGGGCCTATAACCCAGAGTGCCGAGGATCAAAACCTCGTTCTGCTGCTAATAAGTTTTTGGTATGACTTGAAGTACTCGACTCAGAGTGACAAAGTAGACCCTTTCTTGGTCAGTAACCGAGAGTTCGGATGATCACAACCTCGGTCTGCTCAGGATAATTTTGTATTTGATAGGGATTTCATTTTCATTAAAAATAGTTACGCAGAGTAGTGCAGCGGGAGCGTGATGGGCCCATAGCCCAGAGGTCCGAGGACCAAAACCTCACTTTGCTAACTAGGTATTTTTGCTTCACTGCTATTCACATTTAATAAATATTGTAGAATGTTTTTAGAATGTCTGCTTTCATTTTGTTTGCATTTTCTAAATTTACATGAGGCATAGTGGCGCAGTTGAAGCGTGCTGGGCCCATAACCCAGAGGTCCGAGGATCGAAACCTCGCTCTGCTAACAAGTTTTTGGTATGACATGAGGTACTCGACTCGGAGTGACAAAGTAGACACTTTCTTGGTCAGTACCCGAGAGTTTGGTTGACCACAACCTCGGTCTGCTCAGGATAATTATTTCCTTGAAAGTGATTTCATTTTCATTACAAATAGTTACGCAGAGTGGTGCAGTGGGATCGTGATGGGCCCATAACCCAGAGGCCCGAGGACCGAAACCTCGCTCTGCTAAAGAGGTATTTTTGCTTCACTGTTATTCAAATTTAATAATTATTTTAGAATGTTTTTAGAATGTCTGCTTTTATTTTGTTTGTTGTTTTTCTAAATTTACATGAGGCATGGTGTCGCAGTAGAAGCTTGCTGGGCCTATAACCCAGAGTGCCGAGGATCAAAACCTCGTTCTGCTGCTAATAAGTTTTTGGTATGACTTGAAATACTCGACTCAGAGTGACAAAGTAGACCCTTTCTTGGTCAGTAACCGAGAGTTCGGATGATCACAACCTCGGTCTGCTCAGGATAATTTTGTATTTGATAGGGATTTCATTTTCATTAAAAATAGTTGCGCAGAGTAGTGCAGCGGGAGCGTGATGGGCCCATAGCCCAGAGGTCCGAGGACCAAAACCTCGCTTTGCTAACTAGGTATTTTTGCTTCACTGCTATTCACATTTAATAAATATTGTAGAATGTTTTTAGAATGTCTGCTTTCATTTTGTTTGCATTTTCTAAATTTACATGAGGCATAGTGGTGCAGTTGAAGCGTGCTGGGCCCATAACCCAGAGGTCCGAGGATCGAAACCTCGCTCTGCTAACAAGTTTTTGGTATGACATGAGGTACTCGACTCGGAGTGACAAAGTAGACACTTTCTTGGTCAGTACCCGAGAGTTTGGTTGACCACAACCTCGGTCTGCTCAGGATAATTATTTCCTTGAAAGTGATTTCATTTTGATTACAAATAGTTACGCAGAGTGGTGCAGTGGGATCGTGATGGGCCCATAACCCAGAGGCCCGAGGACCGAAACCTCGCTCTGCTAAAGAGGTATTTTTGCTTCACTGTTATTCAAATTTAATAATTATTTTAGAATGTTTTTAGAATGTCTGCTTTTATTTTGTTTGTTGTTTTTCTAAATTTACATGAGGCATGGTGGCGCAGTGGAAGCTTGCTGGGCCTATAACCCAGAGTGCCGAGGATCAAAACCTCGTTCTGCTGTTAATAAGTTTTTGGTATGACTTGAAGTACTCGACTCGGAGTGACAAAGTAGACCCTTTCTTGGTCAGTAACCGAGAGTTCGGATGATCACAACCTCGGTCTGCTCAGGATAATTTTGTATTTGATAGGGATTTCATTTTCATTAAAAATAGTTACGCAGAGTAGTGCAGCGGGAGCGTAATGGGCCCATAGCCCAGAGGTCCGAGGACCAAAACCTTGCTTTGCTAACTAGGTATTTTTGCTTCACTGCTATTCACATTTGTGACGCGGTATGTCAAAACCAGGCGGAATTGGGCAGAGCCACGAACAGAGGAACAGCTAAAAATACCTTGGGGGTGATTTTTTAGGATTTTGAGATTTTTGGAAATTATGATGCTACAAGTGTCTAAAAATGTTCTGTAAAAAGTTTCTAACTGAAATTTCATCGACAAAGTATTTTTTAAACACTTTCAGAGAGGCATATAATTTCACAAAATGATGCCTTGTTCGAGATTTTGCTTGGAAATGACACCAAATTTAGCGTAACTTCGAGCTCACCAGCGAACGTAAAAACGCATCACCCCTATACAAAATTGGTATCGCTGGAAACGTCAGATCTTTCTCTATCAAAAGAACTGAATAATTCATTAGGTATTTTCCCAGGTAAATGACATCATGTCACTGTTTCTTGTCAACAAATTTGACCCTTGTTACTAGGGTCAGGGCATTTAATAACCACGTGATCGTAATAGCGCAACCTGATTCGTTGTTGCCGATGTGAACGATGCTTGCATATCATTACGCATGACGCATGTGTATTAACTACTGTCAAGTCGCAATTTTCCGCCATGTTTTCTGTGCACAGTGTGTCGATATTTCCTAGTTTTTGCAGTCGTGTTTCATCATGAATTTCAACCCAAATGTATAATTTGAGATTTGTAATACTGTGATTAAGCTTCACTGTGGCAATGGCTGTGTCGGCGAACGAAAATCAACTTGCCAAGTTATTGAACGAAGCCAGCGAATTCGGACTGGGAAATGAACCTGGCCTGCAAGACTTCATTACGGACTATTTCATAGATACACAAACACACGTTAATAGTATAGATTCGGATGATGAAGAAATTGACATGGAGCTGGAGTTTCCTTCCGATGATAATGATGGTGATGATGATGATGATGATGATGATAATGATGATAAGGACTCCCAAAGTGAAGCAGATGTGGTAGAAAATGAGCCTGTAGTCAGTGACAACGAAGTTGACGATGCAATGAATGCAGCACGAGAAGTTTACAATGTGGGCGATTACGATCTTGGAAAGTGCCAGTGCAGCTGTAAACAAAACTGCAAAGAACAGTTTCCACCTGAAGAAAGGGTCAAAATCAGGTCAGTATGCCTACATTAATTTTGTACAATTTCTTTTAAAATAAATCCAAAAGCTAAGCCTATTTGCCAAGTTCTTTTTGTAACTTGTAGCCTACTACAGCTAGACCTACAATTACAAAGTTTCCATTCTGTTAACAGGTCATCAAAGTAGGCCTACCTTCGCAATCTCGTGCATTCGCAAACTCGTACCTTCTCAAACTTGTACCTTTGCAAACTCGTACCGTCGACTAAGTCAACTCGTATCACATTTTTTGTTTTGATTTTGGTTCGGTAAACTGCTGGGTTTGCGAAGTTTGGGTTTGAAGATAATAAGTTTGGGTTTGTGTTTGGGAAACTGCTGGATAGATTTAATTTAATTTGCCGGGTTCGGGAAATCGCTGGATAAGAAGTTTGGGTTTGTAAAGGTATGACTTGACTTAACTGATGGTACGAGTTTGCGAAGGTACGAGATGACCCCCACACTAAGCACCAAAATCTTGGTCAATGACAATTTTAGACTATTGTAAACAAGTATTATGAATGGCAGAACATTTGCACAGCCACAGGTCAGTGACAAGGTCAAGGGCATGACTGGTACATTAATTTCTTGTCCTAATTTTTAAAACATGCATACAATGAAAAGAAAAAGTAAAATCATTCCCACCTTGCGTACAATGTAACGTTGCTTATTATGGGCAGTGATTGGAGGCGGCAAAAAAACATACTTCTACTATGGTACCTTGTTATTACAATTATTATAAACACCTATGTGTTATTTTTTAATTGCAGAGATAGCGTAGCAGAGATGACACCTAAAGAGAAGGATTGGTTGTTACTAGGAATCATATCAAGCAGCATCAATGATGGTGAAACGGCATCGGCAGGGAAGCGTCAAACCAAAGATCGGCAAAATACACGCATCCGAGGCTTTTTCTATGGACATCGACAGATCTGCAGGGACATGTTTACATACCTCTTCCAGATATCCAGAACCAAGCTTGACACGATGAAGAAACATTTCTTGGCCAATGGACTTGCACCATACCAGAAGAAATCAGGTTTGTATTTATAATAATACAAATAATAGACCAACTTGATTAAAACATTAATACACTTTACTTTGACTGCTTTATGGTTGTGTGCATAATAATTAAAATCACTATCAATGTTTTTATATTCATACATAAAACATTTTAAAATACAGTTATTGTACATTGTTTATCAAAATCAAAGAAGAAATATTGACGGTTGAAATGTTGGAATGAAAGAAAATAAATCATTTACAAATTCGCATAATTAATTTAATACTATGATCCAGATTCTTATCAATTTTCTTTATGTTATGAAAATCATGTAGCGTAGAAGTCTTACAATTCTAATCTATTATTTTTTCTTCTTGCTTTCTTCTCTTTCTCTCTTCTTTAAACTTTTGTTTTAACAGGTGGCCGTACCAAGAATGCATTAACATTTGATGAGATTAAGCATGTTGTCAAGTTCATTTCCAACTATGCTGAAGTCCACTCCATTCCACTGCCAGGACGTATTCCAGGATTTCGTCGTGATGATCTTAAAGTACTGCCCAGTTCATGCACCAAGCTCAATGTTTACAAACTGTATCGTGAAGCGGCATTGGTTACTGAAGGTATGCGTCAAGTGTCAGAAAGTACTTTTAGACAATTGTGGCGATCATTACTTCCATACATTGTAATTTGTAGGCCCATGGCTGATCTATGCTGGACATGCCAGAAGAATAATACACTGATTATTCGTAGCGCCAACATTCCCGAAGAGGAAAAGACAACCTACAACGAAGCTCTAGTGAATGCGCAGAAACACTTGGCAGACAGTCAAGCTGAACGTAACCTGTATCGTAAACTATGTAAGGAATCAAAGGATGTGGCGAGAAGGATGGGTTTGGATCTGTTGGGCAACAATCAAGCAAACTCCAAGCCAATAGAATTTCACTACTCGTTTGATTTTGCGCAACAGATTCATTACCCATCTGATCCGCTCCAACCAGGTCCTATCTTTTTCAAGACCCCCCGTAAGTGTGGTATATTTGGAGTAAATGCCGAAGGAGTTAACAGACAAGTGAATTATTTAATTGATGAGGCAGTCGCTAGCGGTAAGGGTGCAAACACTGTCATCAGTCTCATGCACCATTTTTTGGAGAACTATGGCATGGGAGAGATGCATTTGCAACTAAATGCTGACAACTGTTCAGGCCAGAACAAAAACAACTTTGTTCTGTGGTATCTTGCTTGGCGTGTTTTTTCTGGCCTGCACAGTTCAGTATCCCTACATTTCTTGTTAGCAGGACACACAAAGTTCTTCCCCGATTGGTGTTTCGGTCTGTTTAAGCAACGTTTTCGAAGGACTGCCGTGTCTTGCTTACAAGATATTGTAGATGTTGTGAATGTATCCTCCTGTGTCAACCAGGCACAGTTATGTGGAGATGAACAGGGGACACAATTTGTCCATGTGTATGATTGGTCTGGCTTCCTATCACCCTATTTCCGGCGTTTTCCTGGCATATTATCTTACCAACACTTCTACATTTCAAGTGACGCACCTGGAATTGTCAAGTCTAGAGCCCTCTCAGATTCCCCAATTCAAGAATTCCACATATCTAAAGAACAGCCACCCAAAACCTTGCCAGAACGCATCAGACCAAACGGGTTAGATCATGCACGGAAGACCTATCTCTACGAGCAGATCAGGCAATTCTGCACTCCCGAAACTCATGATATTGTGTGCCCCAAGCCTTGAGATTATCAATAAACACATCCCCACATAACTGAAGTACTAATTGTACAAGATGCTTTAGTTTGAAATTATAGGCCTATTGGCCACAATGATGTATTAACCTCAGGATGTGTGCTTTGATAAATAAAAAAATGTGTGCCTGTCTCAGGAAGGTTTTCCACCAAAAGTCTTGCTGTAGTTTTTGTATTTGTATTTATATTTTAGTGATATGGATCATTTGGTGCACGATAATGGCAGAGGGGTACACCCCCCCCCCCCCCCCCCCCCCTCCATTGTATTTTCATTGTGTTCCAGGAATCTCAGGAATTCTTTAGAGGTAGGGGGGGGGTCAATCGTCAACAAAAGGACAAGAGTTAGGGTATAGGAACATTTTTTTTTATTATTTTTTTTTTGGTTGGGGGTACCCCTCTGCCACATGGTATTATAGATAACTCTCCTTATTACAATTACCTAAAGTACACAAACTAAAGGGTTCACAAAATGCATAAAAATTGTTTAAATTAGATTAGCTCTTTAAAAAAGGCTTATTTCCTGCAGTGTTTGAATTTTGGTAAACATGATTTTATTTAAATAGCCTTGTCTTTCAAATTGAAAACACTGAATGCAAAATAAAACAACTGAGTAGCTAAAGTTATGTTTTCTCTTCATTGAAAATGAGTAGGCCTATAAATGAACAAAAGTCGGGAAGCAATATTAAAAAAAAAAAAATACAGCAAACAAGACTTTTTTTGGCGTGGCCATAATTATATATCAAAGTGAAACCTTCAATGCAAAAATTAAAAAATTCTGATTAGCTAAAGGATTTTTTTTTTTTTTAATTGGAAATGAGCATTGAAAAAAAAAAAAATTCGGTAAAAATACAATAAACTAGACTTTTTTTTGCATGGCCATAATTAAATAAAATCTTAATTTCTTTGTAAAAAAATGCAATTTCATACCTGAAAAAAGTTTGAAAATGAACTATGGACCAGTTTCTTTGCTCCTGCATGCCTGTTGCTAAGGTAACATTGTTGACCCACTTGTTTTGTTTAAACTCGAACATTAAAGGGCTATTTCTCAAACTTTAAAGGGTTGTTTCTCAGTTTTGATGTTTTGGGCAGTCCGATTTCAAATCCTTATAACTTCGCTTTGGAATTTCCGATTTGAAAAAAGAAAGTGGCATTGTAAAGTGCAAGGTCTATTATTTTACTAGTAACCAATAACTCAAAATTTACCTCTTGCCCAATTGTGCCTGGTTTTGACATACAGCGTCACATTTAATAAATATTGTAGAATGTTTTTAGAATGTCTGCTTTCATTTTGTTTGCATTTTCTAAATTTACATGAGGCATAGTGGCGCAGTTGAAGCGTGCTGGGCCCATAACCCAGAGGTCCGAGGATCGAAACCTCGCTCTGCTAACAAGTTTTTGGTATGACATGAGGTACTCGACTCGGAGTGACAAAGTAGACACTTTCTTGGTCAGTACCCGAGAGTTTGGTTGACCACAACCTCGGTCTGCTCAGGATAATTATTTCCTTGAAAGTGATTTCATTTTCATTACAAATAGTTACGCAGAGTGGTGCAGTGGGATCGTGATGGGCCCATAACCCAGAGGCCCGAGGACCGAAACCTCGCTCTGCTAAAGAGGTATTTTTGCTTCACTGTTATTCAAATTTAATAATTATTTTAGAATGTTTTTAGAATGTCTGCTTTTATTTTGTTTGTTGTTTTTCTAAATTTACATGAGGCATGGTGGCGCAGTGGAAGCTTGCTGGGCCTATAACCCAGAGTGCCGAGGATCAAAACCTCGTTCTGCTGCTAATAAGTTTTTGGTATGACTTGAAGTACTCGACTCAGAGTGACAAAGTAGACCCTTTCTTGGTCAGTAACCGAGAGTTCGGATGATCACAACCTCGGTCTGCTCAGGATAATTTTGTATTTGATAGGGATTTCATTTTCATTAAAAATAGTTACGCAGAGTAGTGCAGCGGGAGCGTGATGGGCCCATAGCCCAAAGGTCCGAGGACCAAAACCTCGCTTTGCTAACTAGGTATTTTTGCTTCACTGCTATTCACATTTAATAAATATTGTAGAATGTTTTTAGAATGTCTGCTTTCATTTTGTTTGCATTTTCTAAATTTACATGAGGCATAGTGGCGCAGTTGAAGCGTGCTGGGCCCATAACCCAGAGGTCCGACGATCGAAACCTCGCTCTGCTAACAAGTTTTTGGTATGACATGAGGTACTCGACTCGGAGTGACAAAGTAGACACTTTCTTGGTCAGTACCCGAGAGTTTGGTTGACCACAACCTCGGTCTGCTCAGGATAATTATTTCCTTGAAAGTGATTTCATTTTCATTACAAATAGTTACGCAGAGTGGTGCAGTGGGATCGTGATGGGCCCATAACCCAGAGGCCCGAGGACCGAAACCTCGCTCTGCTAAAGAGGTATTTTTGCTTCACTGTTATTCAAATTTAATAATTATTTTAGAATGTTTTTAGAATGTCTGCTTTTATTTTGTTTGTTGTTTTTCTAAATTTACATGAGGCATGGTGGCGCAGTGGAAACTTGCTGGGCCTATAACCCAGAGTGCCGAGGATCAAAACCTCGTTCTGCTGCTAATAAGTTTTTGGTATGACTTGAAGTACTCGACTCAGAGTGACAAAGTAGACCCTTTCTTGGTCAGTAACCGAGAGTTCAGATGATCACAACCTCGGTATGCTCAGGATAATTTTGTATTTGATAGGGATTTCATTTTCATTAAAAATAGTTACGCAGAGTAGTGCAGCGGGAGCGTGATGGGCCCATAGCCCAGAGGTCCGAGGACCAAAACCTCGCTTTGCTAACTAGGTATTTTTGCTTCACTGCTATTCACATTTAATAAATATTGTAAAATGTTTTTAGAATGTCTGCTTTCATTTTGTTTGCATTTTCTAAATTTACATGAGGCATAGTGGCGCAGTGGAAGCTTGCTGGGCCTATAACCCAGAGTGCCGAGGATCAAAACCTCGTTCTGCTGCTAATAAGTTTTTGGTATGACTTGAAGTACTCGACTCAGAGTGACAAAGTAGACCCTTTCTTGGTCAGTAACCGAGAGTTCGGATGATCACAACCTCGGTCTGCTCAGGATAATTTTGTATTTGATAGGGATTTCATTTTCATTAAAAATAGTTACGCAGAGTAGTGCAGCGGGAGCTTGATGGGCCCATAGCCCAGAGGTCCGAGGACCAAAACCTCGCTTTGCTAACTAGGTATTTTTGCTTCACTGCTATTCACATTTAATAAATATTGTAGAATGTTTTTAGAATGTCTGCTTTCATTTTGTTTGCATTTTCTAAATTTACATGAGGCATAGTGGCGCAGTTGAAGCGTGCTGGGCCCATAACCCAGAGGTCCGAGGATCGAAACCTCGCTCTGCTAACAAGTTTTTGGTATGACATGAGGTACTCGACTCGGAGTGACAAAGTAGACACTTTCTTGGTCAGTACCCGAGAGTTTGGTTGACCACAACCTCGGTCTGCTCAGGATAATTATTTCCTTGAAAGTGATTTCATTTTCATTACAAATAGTTACGCAGAGTGGTGCAGTGGGATCGTGATGGGCCCATAACCCAGAGGCCCGAGGACCGAAACCTCGCTCTGCTAAAGAGGTATTTTTGCTTCACTGTTATTCAAATTTAATAATTATTTTAGAATGTTTTTAGAATGTCTGCTTTTATTTTGTTTGTTGTTTTTCTAAATTTACATGAGGCATGGTGGCGCAGTGGAAGCTTGCTGGGCCTATAACCCAGAGTGCCGAGGATCAAAACCTCGTTCTGCTGCTAATAAGTTTTTGGTATGACTTGAAGTACTCGACTCAGAGTGACAAAGTAGACCCTTTCTTGGTCAGTAACCGAGAGTTCGGATGATCACAACCTCGGTCTGCTCAGGATAATTTTGTATTTGATAGGGATTTCATTTTCATTAAAAATAGTTACGCAGAGTAGTGCAGCGGGAGCGTGATGGGCCCATAGCCCAAAGGTCCGAGGACCAAAACCTCGCTTTGCTAACTAGGTATTTTTGCTTCACTGCTATTCACATTTAATAAATATTGTAGAATGTTTTTAGAATGTCTGCTTTCATTTTGTTTGCATTTTCTAAATTTACATGAGGCATAGTGGCGCAGTTGAAGCGTGCTGGGCCCATAACCCAGAGGTCCGAGGATCGAAACCTCGCTCTGCTAACAAGTTTTTGGTATGACATGAGGTACTCGACTCGGAGTGACAAAGTAGACACTTTCTTGGTCAGTACCCGAGAGTTTGGTTGACCACAACCTCGGTCTGCTCAGGATAATTATTTCCTTGAAAGTGATTTCATTTTCATTACAAATAGTTACGCAGAGTGGTGCAGTGGGATCGTGATGGGCCCATAACCCAGAGGCCCGAGGACCGAAACCTCGCTCTGCTAAAGAGGTATTTTTGCTTCACTGTTATTCAAATTTAATAATTATTTTAGAATGTTTTTAGAATGTCTGCTTTTATTTTGTTTGTTGTTTTTCTAAATTTACATGAGGCATGGTGGCGCAGTGGAAACTTGCTGGGCCTATAACCCAGAGTGCCGAGGATCAAAACCTCGTTCTGCTGCTAATAAGTTTTTGGTATGACTTGAAGTACTCGACTCAGAGTGACAAAGTAGACCCTTTCTTGGTCAGTAACCGAGCGTTCGGATGATCACAACCTCGGTCTGCTCAGGATAATTTTGTATTTGATAGGGAATTCATTTTCATTAAAAATAGTTACGCAGAGTAGTGCAGCGGGAGCGTGATGGGCCCATAGCCCAGAGGTCCGAGGACCAAAACCTCACTTTGCTAACTATGTATTTTTGCTTCACTGCTATTCACATTTAATAAATATTGTAGAATGTTTTTAGAATGTCTGCTTTCATTTTGTTTGCATTTTCTTAATTTACATGAGGCATAGTGGCGCAGTTGAAGCGTGCTGGGCCCATAACCCAGAGGTCCGAGGATCGAAACCTCGCTCTGCTAACAAGTTTTTGGTATGACATGAGGTACTCGACTCGGAGTGACAAAGTAGACACTTTCTTGGTCAGTACCCGAGAGTTTGGTTGACCACAACCTCGGTCTGCTCAGGATAATTATTTCCTTGAAAGTGATTTCATTTTCATTACAAATAGTTACGCAGAGTGGTGCAGTGGGATCGTGATGGGCCCATAACCCAGAGGCCCGAGGACCGAAACCTCGCTCTGCTAAAGAGGTATTTTTGCTTCACTGTTATTCAAATTTAATAATTATTTTAGAATGTTTTTAGAATGTCTGCTTTTATTTTGTTTGTTGTTTTTCTAAATTTACATGAGGCATGGTGGCGCAGTGGAAGCTTGCTGGGCCTATAACCCAGAGTGCCGAGGATCAAAACCTCGTTCTGCTGCTAATAAGTTTTTGGTATGACTTGAAGTACTCGACTCAGAGTGACAAAGTAGACCCTTTCTTGGTCAGTAACCGAGAGTTCAGATGATCACAACCTCGGTCTGCTCAGGATAATTTTGTATTTGATAGGGATTTCATTTTCATTAAAAATAGTTACGCAGAGTAGTGCAGCGGGAGCGTGATGGGCCCATAGCCCAGAGGTCCGAGGACCAAAACCTCGCTTTGCTAACTAGGTATTTTTGCTTCACTGCTATTCACATTTAATAAATATTGTAAAATGTTTTTAGAATGTCTGCTTTCATTTTGTTTGCATTTTCTAAATTTACATGAGGCATAGTGGCGCAGTGGAAGCTTGCTGGGCCTATAACCCAGAGTGCCGAGGATCAAAACCTCGTTCTGCTGCTAATAAGTTTTTGGTATGACTTGAAGTACTCGACTCAGAGTGACAAAGTAGACCCTTTCTTGGTCAGTAACCGAGAGTTCGGATGATCACAACCTCGGTCTGCTCAGGATAATTTTGTATTTGATAGGGATTTCATTTTCATTAAAAATAGTTACGCAGAGTAGTGCAGCGGGAGCGTGATGGGCCCATAGCCCAAAGGTCCGAGGACCAAAACCTCGCTTTGCTAACTAGGTATTTTTGCTTCACTGCTATTCACATTTAATAAATATTGTAGAATGTTTTTAGAATGTCTGCTTTCATTTTGTTTGCATTTTCTAAATTTACATGAGGCATGGTGGCGCAGTTGAAGCGTGCTGGGCCCATAACCCAGAGGTCCGAGGATCGAAACCTCGCTCTGCTAACAAGTTTTTGGTATGACATGAGGTACTCGACTCGGAGTGACAAAGTAGACACTTTCTTGGTCAGTACCCGAGAGTTTGGTTGACCACAACCTCGGTCTGCTCAGGATAATTATTTCCTTGAAAGTGATTTCATTTTCATTACAAATAGTTACGCAGAGTGGTGCAGTGGGATCGTGATGGGCCCATAACCCAGAGGCCCGAGGACCGAAACCTCGCTCTGCTAAAGAGGTATTTTTGCTTCACTGTTATTCAAATTTAATAATTATTTTAGAATGTTTTTAGAATGTCTGCTTTTATTTTGTTTGTTGTTTTTCTAAATTTACATGAGGCATGGTGGCGCAGTGGAAACTTGCTGGGCCTATAACCCAGAGTGCCGAGGATCAAAACCTCGTTCTGCTGCTAATAAGTTTTTGGTATGACTTGAAGTACTCGACTCAGAGTGACAAAGTAGACCCTTTCTTGGTCATTAACCGAGCGTTCGGATGATCACAACCTCGGTCTGCTCAGGATAATTTTGTATTTGATAGGGAATTCATTTTCATTAAAAATAGTTACGCAGAGTAGTGCAGCGGGAGCGTGATGGGCCCATAGCCCAGAGGTCCGAGGACCAAAACCTCACTTTGCTAACTAGGTATTTTTGCTTCACTGCTATTCACATTTAATAAATATTGTAGAATGTTTTTAGAATGTCTGCTTTCATTTTGTTTGCATTTTCTTAATTTACATGAGGCATAGTGGCGCAGTTGAAGCGTGCTGGGCCCATAACCCAGAGGTCCGAGGATCGAAACCTCGCTCTGCTAACAAGTTTTTGGTATGACATGAGGTACTCGACTCGGAGTGACAAAGTAGACACTTTCTTGGTCAGTACCCGAGAGTTTGGTTGACCACAACCTCGGTCTGCTCAGGATAATTATTTCCTTGAAAGTGATTTCATTTTCATTACAAATAGTTACGCAGAGTGGTGCAGTGGGATCGTGATGGGCCCATAACCCAGAGGCCCGAGGACCGAAACCTCGCTCTGCTAAAGAGGTATTTTTGCTTCACTGTTATTCAAATTTAATAATTATTTTAGAATGTTTTTAGAATGTCTGCTTTTATTTTGTTTGTTGTTTTTCTAAATTTACATGAGGCATGGTGGCGCAGTGGAAGCTTGCTGGGCCTATAACCCAGAGTGCCGAGGATCAAAACCTCGTTCTGCTGCTAATAAGTTTTTGGTATGAC
The DNA here is from genome assembly GCA_037893245.1 of Crossaster papposus. Classification (NCBI taxonomy): domain Eukaryota; kingdom Metazoa; phylum Echinodermata; class Asteroidea; order Velatida; family Solasteridae; genus Crossaster; species Crossaster papposus. Next base: position 762,485 of record JBAIAA010000833.1, read on the forward strand.
TTGAAGTACTCGACTCAGAGTGACAAAGTAGACCCTTTCTTGGTCAGTAACCGAGAGTTCAGATGATCACAACCTCGGTCTGCTCAGGATAATTTTGTATTTGATAGGGATTTCATTTTCATTAAAAATAGTTACGCAGAGTAGTGCAGCGGGAGCGTGATGGGCCCATAGCCCAGAGGTCCGAGGACCAAAACCTCGCTTTGCTAACTAGGTATTTTTGCTTCACTGCTATTCACATTTAATAAATATTGTAAAATGTTTTTAGAATGTCTGCTTTCATTTTGTTTGCATTTTCTAAATTTACATGAGGCATAGTGGCGCAGTGGAAGCTTGCTGGGCCTATAACCCAGAGTGCCGAGGATCAAAACCTCGTTCTGCTGCTAATAAGTTTTTGGTATGACTTGAAGTACTCGACTCAGAGTGACAAAGTAGACCCTTTCTTGGTCAGTAACCGAGAGTTCGGATGATCACAACCTCGGTCTGCTCAGGATAATTTTGTATTTGATAGGGATTTCATTTTCATTAAAAATAGTTACGCAGAGTAGTGCAGCGGGAGCGTGATGGGCCCATAGCCCAGAGGTCCGAGGACCAAAACCTCGCTTTGCTAACTAGGTATTTTTGCTTCACTGCTATTCACATTTAATAAATATTGTAGAATGTTTTTAGAATGTCTGCTTTCATTTTGTTTGCAATTTCTAAATTTACATGAGGCATAGTGGCGCAGTTGAAGCGTGCTGGGCCCATAACCCAGAGGTCCGAGGATCGAAACCTCGCTCTGCTAACAAGTTTTTGGTATGACATGAGGTACTCGACTCGGAGTGACAAAGTAGACACTTTCTTGGTCAGTACCCGAGAGTTTGGTTGACCACAACCTCGGTCTGCTCAGGATAATTATTTCCTTGAAAGTGATTTCATTTTCATTACAAATAGTTACGCAGAGTGGTGCAGTGGGATCGTGATGGGCCCATAACCCAGAGGCCCGAGGACCGAAACCTCGCTCTGCTAAAGAGGTATTTTTGCTTCACTGTTATTCAAATTTAATAATTATTTTAGAATGTTTTTAGAATGTCTGCTTTTATTTTGTTTGTTGTTTTTCTAAATTTACATGAGGCATGGTGGCGCAGTGGAAGCTTGCTGGGCCTATAACCTAGAGTGCCGAGGATCAAAACCTCGTTCTGCTGCTAATAAGTTTTTGGTATGACTTGAAGTACTCGACTCAGAGTGACAAAGTAGACCCTTTCTTGGTCAGTAACCGAGAGTTCGGATGATCACAACCTCGGTCTGCTCAGGATAATTTTGTATTTGATAGGGATTTCATTTTCATTAAAAATAGTTACGCAGAGTAGTGCAGCGGGAGCGTGATGGGCCCATAGCCCAGAGGTCCGAGGACCAAAACCTCGCTTTGCTAACTAGGTATTTTTGCTTCACTGCTATTCACATTTAATAAATATTGTAGAATGTTTTTAGAATGTCTGCTTTCATTTTGTTTGCATTTTCTAAATTTACATGAGGCATAGTGGCGCAGTTGAAGCGTGCTGGGCCCATAACCCAGAGGTCCGAGGATCGAAACCTCGCTCTGCTAACAAGTTGTTGGTATGACATGAGGTACTCGACTCTGAGTGACAAAGTAGACACTTTCTTGGTCAGTACCCGAGAGTTTGGTTGACCACAACCTCGGTCTGCTCAGGATAATTATTTCCTTGAAAGTGATTTCATTTTCATTACAAATAGTTACGCAGAGTGGTGCAGTGGGATCGTGATGGGCCAATAACCCAGAGGCCCGAGGACCGAAACCTCGCTCTGCTAAAGAGGTATTTTTGCTTCACTGTTATTCAAATTTAATAATTATTTTAGAATGTTTTTAGAATGTCTGCTTTTATTTTGTTTGTTGTTTTTCTAAATTTACATGAGGCATGGTGGCGCAGTGGAAGCTTGCTGGGCCTATAACCCAGAGTGCCGAGGATCAAAACCTCGTTCTGCTGCTAATAAGTTTTTGGTATGACTTGAAGTACTCAACTCAGAGTGACAAAGTAGACCCTTTCTTGGTCAGTAACCGAGAGTTCGGATGATCACAACCTCGGTCTGCTCAGGATAATTTTGTATTTGATAGGGATTTCATTTTCATTAAAAATAGTTACGCAGAGTAGTGCAGCGGGAGCGTGATGGGCCCATAGCCCAGAGGTCCGAGGACCAAAACCTCGCTTTGCTAACTAGGTATTTTTGCTTCACTGCTATTCACATTTAATAAATATTGTAGAATGTTTTTAGAATGTCTGCTTTCATTTTGTTTGCATTTTCTAAATTTACATGAGGCATAGTGGCGCAGTTGAAGCGTGCTGGGCCCATAACCCAGAGGTCCGAGGATCGAAACCTCGCTCTGCTAACAAGTTGTTGGTATGACATGAGGTACTCGACTCTGAGTGACAAAGTAGACACTTTCTTGGTCAGTACCCGAGAGTTTGGTTGACCACAACCTCGGTCTGCTCAGGATAATTATTTCCTTGAAAGTGATTTCATTTTCATTACAAATAGTTACGCAGAGTGGTGCAGTGGGATCGTGATGGGCCCATAACCCAGAGGCCCGAGGACCGAAACCTCGCTCTGCTAAAGAGGTATTTTTGCTTCACTGTTATTCAAATTTAATAATTATTTTAGAATGTTTTTAGGATGTCTGCTTTTATTTTGTTTGTTGTTTTTCTAAATTTACATGAGGCATGGTGGCGCAGTGGAAGCTTGCTGGGCCTATAACCTAGAGTGCCGAGGATCAAAACCTCGTTCTGCTGCTAATAAGTTTTTGGTATGACTTGAAGTACTCGACTCAGAGTGACAAAGTAGACCCTTTCTTGGTCAGTAACCGAGAGTTCGGATGATCACAACCTCGGTCTGCTCAGGATAATTTTGTATTTGATAGGGATTTCATTTTCATTAAAAATAGTTACGCAGAGTAGTGCAGCGGGAGCGTGATGGGCCCATAGCCCAGAGGTCCGAGGACCAAAACCTCGCTTTGCTAACTAGGTATTTTTGCTTCACTGCTATTCACATTTAATAAATATTGTAGAATGTTTTTAGAATGTCTGCTTTCATTTTGTTTGCATTTTCTAAATTTACATGAGGCATAGTGGCGCAGTTGAAGCGTGCTGGGCCCATAACCCAGAGGTCCGAGGATCGAAACCTCGCTCTGCTAACAAGTTGTTGGTATGACATGAGGTACTCGACTCTGAGTGACAAAGTAGACACTTTCTTGGTCAGTACCCGAGAGTTTGGTTGACCACAACCTCGGTCTGCTCAGGATAATTATTTCCTTGAAAGTGATTTCATTTTCATTACAAATAGTTACGCAGAGTGGTGCAGTGGGATCGTGATGGGCCAATAACCCAGAGGCCCGAGGACCGAAACCTCGCTCTGCTAAAGAGGTATTTTTGCTTCACTGTTATTCAAATTTAATAATTATTTTAGAATGTTTTTAGAATGTCTGCTTTTATTTTGTTTGTTGTTTTTCTAAATTTACATGAGGCATGGTGGCGCAGTGGAAGCTTGCTGGGCCTATAACCCAGAGTGCCGAGGATCAAAACCTCGTTCTGCTGCTAATAAGTTTTTGGTATGACTTGAAGTACTCGACTCAGAGTGACAAAGTAGACCCTTTCTTGGTCAGTAACCGAGAGTTCGGATGATCACAACCTCGGTCTGCTCAGGATAATTTTGTATTTGATAGGGATTTCATTTTCATTAAAAATAGTTACGCAGAGTAGTGCAGCGGGAGCGTGATGGGCCCATAGCCCAGAGGTCCGAGGACCAAAACCTCGCTTTGCTAACTAGGTATTTTTGCTTCACTGCTATTCACATTTAATAAATATTGTAGAATGTTTTTAGAATGTCTGCTTTCATTTTGTTTGCATTTTCTAAATTTACATGAGGCATAGTGGCGCAGTTGAAGCGTGCTGGGCCCATAACCCAGAGGTCCGAGGATCGAAACCTCGCTCTGCTAACAAGTTGTTGGTATGACATGAGGTACTCGACTCGGAGTGACAAAGTAGACACTTTCTTGGTCAGTACCCGAGAGTTTGGTTGACCACAACCTCGGTCTGCTCAGGATAATTATTTCCTTGAAAGTGATTTCATTTTCATTACAAATAGTTACGCAGAGTGGTGCAGTGGGATCGTGATGGACCCATAACCCAGAGGCCCGAGGACCGAAACCTCGCTCTGCTAAAGAGGTATTTTTGCTTCACTGTTATTCAAATTTAATAAGTATTTTAGAATGTTTTTAGAATGTCTGCTTTTATTTTGTTTGTTGTTTTTCTAAATTTACATGAGGCATGGTGGCGCAGTGGAAGCTTGCTGGGCCTATAACCCAGAGTGCCGAGGATCAAAACCTCGTTCTGCTGCTAATAAGTTTTTGGTATGACTTGAAGTACTCAACTCAGAGTGACAAAGTAGACCCTTTCTTGGTCAGTAACCGAGAGTTCGGATGATCACAACCTCGGTCTGCTCAGGATAATTTTGTATTTGATAGGGATTTCATTTTCATTAAAAATAGTTACGCAGAGTAGTGCAGCGGGAGCGTGATGGGCCCATAGCCCAGAGGTCCGAGGACCAAAACCTCGCTTTGCTAACTAGGTATTTTTGCTTCACTGTTATTCAAATTTAATAATTATTTTAGAATGTTTTTAGAATGTCTGCTTTTATTTTGTTTGTTGTTTTTCTAAATTTACATGAGGCATGGTGGCGCAGTGGAAGCTTGCTGGGCCTATAACCCAGAGTGCCGAGGATCAAAACCTCGTTCTGCTGCTAATAAGTTTTTGGTATGACTTGAAGTACTCGACTCAGAGTGACAAAGTAGACCCTTTCTTGGTCAGTAACCGAGAGTTCGGATGATCACAACCTCGGTCTGCTCAGGATAATTTTGTATTTGATAGGGATTTCATTTTCATTAAAAATAGTTACGCAGAGTAGTGCAGCGGGAGCGTGATGGGCCCATAGCCCAGAGGTCCGAGGACCAAAACCTCGCTTTGCTAACTAGGTATTTTTGCTTCACTGCTATTCACATTTAATAAATATTGTAGAATGTTTTTAGAATGTCTGCTTTCATTTTGTTTGCATTTTCTAAATTTACATGAGGCATAGTGGCGCAGTTGAAGCGTGCTGGGCCCATAACCCAGAGGTCCGAGGATCGAAACCTCGCTCTGCTAACAAGTTGTTGGTATGACATGAGGTACTCGACTCGGAGTGACAAAGTAGACACTTTCTTGGTCAGTACCCGAGAGTTTGGTTGACCACAACCTCGGTCTGCTCAGGATAATTATTTCCTTGAAAGTGATTTCATTTTCATTACAAATAGTTACGCAGAGTGGTGCAGTGGGATCGTGATGGACCCATAACCCAGAGGCCCGAGGACCGAAACCTCGCTCTGCTAAAGAGGTATTTTTGCTTCACTGTTATTCAAATTTAATAAGTATTTTAGAATGTTTTTAGAATGTCTGCTTTTATTTTGTTTGTTGTTTTTCTAAATTTACATGAGGCATGGTGGCGCAGTGGAAGCTTGCTGGGCCTATAACCCAGAGTGCCGAGGATCAAAACCTCGTTCTGCTGCTAATAAGTTTTTGGTATGACTTGAAGTACTCAACTCAGAGTGACAAAGTAGACCCTTTCTTGGTCAGTAACCGAGAGTTCGGATGATCACAACCTCGGTCTGCTCAGGATAATTTTGTATTTGATAGGGATTTCATTTTCATTAAAAATAGTTACGCAGAGTAGTGCAGCGGGAGCGTGATGGGCCCATAGCCCAGAGGTCCGAGGACCAAAACCTCGCTTTGCTAACTAGGTATTTTTGCTTCACTGCTATTCACATTTAATAAATATTGTAGAATGTTTTTAGAATGTCTGCTTTCATTTTGTTTGCATTTTCTAAATTTACATGAGGCATAGTGGCGCAGTTGAAGCGTGCTGGGCCCATAACTCAGAGGTCCGAGGATCGAAACCTCGCTCTGCTAACAAGTTGTTGGTATGACATGAGGTACTCGACTCTGAGTGACAAAGTAGACACTTTCTTGGTCAGTACCCGAGAGTTTGGTTGACCACAACCTCGGTCTGCTCAGGATAATTATTTCCTTGAAAGTGATTTCATTTTCATTACAAATAGTTACGCAGAGTGGTGCAGTGGGATCGTGATGGGCCCATAACCCAGAGGCCCGAGGACCGAAACCTCGCTCTGCTAAAGAGGTATTTTTGCTTCACTGTTATTCAAATTTAATAATTATTTTAGAATGTTTTTAGAATGTCTGCTTTTATTTTGTTTGTTGTTTTTCTAAATTTACATGAGGCATGGTGGCGCAGTGGAAGCTTGCTGGGCCTATAACCCAGAGTGCCGAGGATCAAAACCTCGTTCTGCTGCTAATAAGTTTTTGGTATGACTTGAAGTACTCAACTCAGAGTGACAAAGTAGACCCTTTCTTGGTCAGTAACCGAGAGTTCGGATGATCACAACCTCGGTCTGCTCAGGATAATTTTGTATTTGATAGGGATTTCATTTTCATTAAAAATAGTTACGCAGAGTAGTGCAGCGGGAGCGTGATGGGCCCATAGCCCAGAGGTCCGAGGACCAAAACCTCGCTTTGCTAACTAGGTATTTTTGCTTCACTGCTATTCACATTTAATAAATATTGTAGAATGTTTTTAGAATGTCTGCTTTCATTTTGTTTGCATTTTCTAAATTTACATGAGGCATAGTGGCGCAGTTGAAGCGTGCTGGGCCCATAACCCAGAGGTCCGAGGATCGAAACCTCGCTCTGCTAACAAGTTGTTGGTATGACATGAGGTACTCGACTCTGAGTGACAAAGTAGACACTTTCTTGGTCAGTACCCGAGAGTTTGGTTGACCACAACCTCGGTCTGCTCAGGATAATTATTTCCTTGAAAGTGATTTCATTTTCATTACAAATAGTTACGCAGAGTGGTGCAGTGGGATCGTAATGGACCCATAACCCAGAAGCCCGAGGACCGAAACCTCGCTCTGCTAAAGAGGTATTTTTGCTTCACTGTTATTCAAATTTAATAATTATTTTAGAATGTTTTTAGAATGTCTGCTTTTATTTTGTTTGTTGTTTTTCTAAATTTACATGAGGCATGGTGGCGCAGTGGAAGCTTGCTGGGCCTATAACCCAGAGTGCCGAGGATCAAAACCTCGTTCTGCTGCTAATAAGTTTTTGGTATGACTTGAAGTACTCAACTCAGAGTGACAAAGTAGACCCTTTCTTGGTCAGTAACCGAGAGTTCGGATGATCACAACCTCGGTCTGCTCAGGATAATTTTGTATTTGATAGGGATTTCATTTTCATTAAAAATAGTTACGCAGAGTAGTGCAGCGGGAGCGTGATGGGCCCATAGCCCAGAGGTCCGAGGACCAAAAATTCGCTTTGCTAACTAGGTATTTTTGCTTCACTGCTATTCACATTTAATAAATATTGTAGAATGTTTTTAGAATGTCTGCTTTCATTTTGTTTGCATTTTCTAAATTTACATGAGGCATAGTGGCGCAGTTGAAGCGTGCTGGGCCCATAACCCAGAGGTCCGAGGATCGAAACCTCGCTCTGCTAACAAGTTGTTGGTATGACATGAGGTACTCGACTCTGAGTGACAAAGTAGACACTTTCTTGGTCAGTACCCGAGAGTTTGGTTGACCACAACCTCGGTCTGCTCAGGATAATTATTTCCTTGAAAGTGATTTCATTTTCATTACAAATAGTTACGCAGAGTGGTGCAGTGGGATCGTGATGGGCCCATAACCCAGAGGCCCGAGGACCGAAACCTCGCTCTGCTAAAGAGGTATTTTTGCTTCACTGTTATTCAAATTTAATAATTATTTTAGAATGTTTTTAGAATGTCTGCTTTTATTTTGTTTGTTGTTTTTCTAAATTTACATGAGGCATGGTGGCGCAGTGGAAGCTTGCTGGGCCTATAACCCAGAGTGCCGAGGATCAAAACCTCGTTCTGCTGCTAATAAGTTTTTGGTATGACTTGAAGTACTCGACTCGGAGTGACAAAGTAGACCCTTTCTTGGTCAGTAACCGAGAGTTCGGATGATCACAACCTCGGTCTGCTCAGGATAATTTTGTATTTGATAGGGATTTCATTTTCATTACAAATAGTTACGCAGAGTGGTGCAGTGGGATCGTGATGGCCCCATAACCCAGAGGCCCGAGGACCGAAACCTCGCTCTGCTAAAGAGGTATTTTTGCTTCACTGTTATTCAAATTTAATAATTATTTTAGAATGTTTTTAGAATGTCTGCTTTTATTTTGTTAGTTTTTTTCTAAATTTACATGAGGCATGGTGGCGCAGTGGAAGCTTGCTGGGCCTATAACCCAGAGTGCCGAGGATCAAAACCTCGTTCTGCTGCTAATAAGTTTTTGGTATGACTTGAAGTACTCGACTCAGAGTGACAAAGTAGACCCTTTCTTGGTCAGTAACCGAGAGTTCGGATGATCACAACCTCAGTCTGCTCAGGATAATTTTGTATTTGATAGGGATTTCATTTTCATTAAAAATAGTTACGCAGAGTAGTGCAGCGGGAGCGTGATGGGCCCATAGCCCAGAGATCCGAGGACCAAAACCTCGCTTTGCTAACTAGGTATTTTTGCTTCACTGCTATTCACATTTAATAAATATTGTAGAATGTTTTTAGAATGTCTGCTTTCATTTTGTTTGCATTTTCTAAATTTACATGAGGCATAGTGGCGCAGTTGAAGCGTGCTGGGCCCATAACCCAGAGGTCCGAGGATCGAAACCTCGCTCTGCTAACAAGTTTTTGGTATGACATGAGGAACTCGACTCGGAGTGACAAAGTAGACACTTTCTTGGTCAGTACCCGAGAGTTTGGTTGACCACAACCTCGGTCTGCTCAGGATAATTATTTCCTTGAAAGTGATTTCATTTTCATTACAAATAGTTACGCAGAGTGGTGCAGTGGGATCGTGATGGGCCCATAACCCAGAGGCCCGAGGACCGAAACCTCGCTCTGCTAAAGAGGTATTTTTGCTTCACTGTTATTCAAATTTAATAATTATATTTTAGAATGTTTTTAGAATGTCTGCTTTTATTTTGTTTGTTGTTTTTCTAAATTTACATGAGGCATGGTGGCGCAGTGGAAGCTTGCTGGGCCTATAACCCAGAGTGCCGAGGATCAAAACCTCGTTCTGCTGATAATAAGTTTTTGGTATGACTTGAAGTACTCGACTCAGAGTGACAAAGTAGACCCTTTCTTGGTCAGTAACCGAGAGTTCGGATGATCACAACCTCGGTCTGCTCAGGATAATTTTGTATTTGATAGGGATTTCATTTTCATTACAAATAGTTACGCAGAGTGGTGCAGTGGGATCGTGATGGGCCCATAGCCCAGAGGTCCGAGGACCAAAACCTCGCTTTGCTAACTAGGTATTTTTGCTTCACTGCTATTCACATTTAATAAATATTGTAGAATGTTTTTAGAATGTCTGCTTTCATTTTGTTTGCATTTTCTAAATTTACATGAGGCAAAGTGGCGCAGTTGAAGCGTGCTGGGCCCATAACCCAGAGGTCCGAGGATCGAAACCTCGCTCTGCTAACAAGTTTTTGGTATGACATGAGGAACTCGACTCGGAGTGACAAAGTAGACACTTTCTTGGTCAGTACCCGAGAGTTTGGTTGACCACAACCTCGGTCTGCTCAGGATAATTATTTCCTTGAAAGTGATTTCATTTTCATTACAAATAGTTACGCAGCGTGGTGCAGTGGGATCGTGATGGGCCCATAACCCAGAGGCCCGAGGACCGAAACCTCGCTCTGCTAAAGAGGTATTTTTGCTTCACTGTTATTCAAATTTAATAATTATTTTAGAATGTTTTTAGAATGTCTGCTTTTATTTTGTTTGTTGTTTTTCTAAATTTACATGAGGCATGGTGGCGCAGTGGAAGCTTGCTGGGCCTATAACCCAGAGTGCCGAGGATCAAAACCTCGTTCTGCTGCTAATAAGTTTTTGGTATGACTTGAAGTACTCGACTCAGAGTGACAAAGTAGACCCTTTCTTGGTCAGTAACCGAGAGTTCGGATGATCACAACCTCGGTCTGCTCAGGATAATTTTGTATTTGATAGGGATTTCATTTTCATTAAAAATAGTTACGCAGAGTAGTGCAGCGGGAGCGTGATGGGCCCATAGCCCAGAGGTCCGAGGACCAAAACCTCGCTTTGCTAACTAGGTCTTTTTGCTTCACTGCTATTCACATTTAATAAATATTGTAGAATGTTTTTAGAATGTCTGCTTTCATTTTGTTTGCATTTTCTAAATTTACATGAGGCATAGTGGTGCAGTTGAAGCGTGCTGGGCCCATAACCCAGAGGTCCGAGGATCGAAACCTCGCTCTGCTAACAAGTTTTTGGTATGACATGAGGTACTCAACTCGGAGTGACAAAGTAGACACTTTCTTGGTCAGTACCCGAGAGTTTGGTTGACCACAACCTCGGTCTGCTCAGGATAATTATTTCCTTGAAAGTGATTTCATTTTCATTACAAATAGTTACGCAGAGTGGTGCAGTGGGATCGTGATGGGCCCATAACCCAGAGGCCCGAGGACCGAAACCTCGCTCTGCTAAAGAGGTATTTTTGCTTCACTGTTATTCAAATTTAATAATTATTTTAGAATGTTTTTAGAATGTCTGCTTTTATTTTGTTTGTTGTTTTTCTAAATTTACATGAGGCATGGTGGCGCAGTGGAAGCTTGCTGGGCCTATAACCTAGAGTGCCGAGGATCAAAACCTCGTTCTGCTGCTAATAAGTTTTTGGTATGACTTGAAGTACTCGACTCGGAGTGACAAGAAGACACTTTCTTGGTCAGTACCCGAGAGTTTGGTTGACCACAACCTCGGTCTGCTCAGGATAATTATTTCCTTGAAAGTGATTTCATTTTCATTACAAATAGTTACGCAGAGTGGTGCAGTGGGATCGTGAGGGACCCATAACCCAGAGGCCCGAGGACCGAAACCTCGCTCTGCTAAAGAGGTATTTTTGCTTCACTGTTATTCAAATTTAATAATTATTTTAGAATGTTTTTAGAATGTCTGCTTTTATTTTGTTTGTTGTTTTTCTAAATTTACATGAGGCATGGTGGCGCAGTGGAAGCTTGCTGGGCCTATAACCCAGAGTGCCGAGGATCAAAACCTCGTTCTGCTGCTAATAAGTTTTTGGTATGACTTGAAGTACTCAACTCAGAGTGACAATGTAGACCCTTTCTTGGTCAGTAACCGAGAGTTCGGATGATCACAACCTCGGTCTGCTCAGGATAATTTTGTATTTGATAGAAATTTCATTTTCATTAAAAATAGTTACGCAGAGTAGTGCAGCGGGAGCGTGATGGGCCCATAGCCCAGAGGTCCGAGGACCAAAACCTCGCTTTGCTAACTAGTTATTTTTGCTTCACTGCTATTCACATTTAATAAATATTGTAGAATGTTTTTAGAATGTCTGCTTTCATTTTGTTTGCATTTTCTAAATTTACATGAGGCATAGTGGCGCAGTTGAAGCGTGCTGGGCCCATAACCCAGAGGTCCGAGGATCGAAACCTCGCTCTGCTAACAAGTTGTTGGTATGACATGAGGTACTCGACTCTGAGTGACAAAGTAGACACTTTCTTGGTCAGTACCCGAGAGTTTGGTTGACCACAACCTCGGTCTGCTCAGGATAATTATTTCCTTGAAAGTGATTTCATTTTCATTACAAATAGTTACGCAGAGTGGTGCAGTGGGATCGTGATGGGCCCATAACCCAGAGGCCCGAGGACCGAAACCTCGCTCTGCTAAAGAGGTATTTTTGCTTCACTGTTATTCAAATTTAATAATTATTTTAGAATGTTTTTAGAATGTCTGCTTTTATTTTGTTTGTTGTTTTTCTAAATTTACATGAGGCATGGTGGCGCAGTGGAAGCTTGCTGGGCCTATAACCCAGAGTGCCGAGGATCAAAACCTCGTTCTGCTGCTAATAAGTTTTTGGTATGACTTGAAGTACTCGACTCAGAGTGACAAAGTAGACCCTTTCTTGGTCAGTAACCGAGAGTTCGGATGATCACAACCTCGGTCTGCTCAGGATAATTTTGTATTTGATAGGGATTTCATTTTCATTAAAAATAGTTACGCAGAGTAGTGCAGCGGGAGCGTGATGGGCCCATAGCCCAGAGGTCCGAGGACCAAAACCTCGCTTTGCTAACTAGGTCTTTTTGCTTCACTGCTATTCACATTTAATAAATATTGTAGAATGTTTTTAGAATGTCTGCTTTCATTTTGTTTGCATTTTCTAAATTTACATGAGGCATAGTGGCGCAGTTGAAGCGTGCTGGGCCCATAACCCAGAGGTCCGAGGATCGAAACCTCGCTCTGCTAACAAGTTTTTGGTATGACATGAGGTACTCAACTCGGAGTGACAAAGTAGACACTTTCTTGGTCAGTACCCGAGAGTTTGGTTGACCACAACCTCGGTCTGCTCAGGATAATTATTTCCTTGAAAGTGATTTCATTTTCATTACAAATAGTTACGCAGAGTGGTGCAGTGGGATCGTGATGGGCCCATAACCCAGAGGCCCGAGGACCGAAACCTCGCTCTGCTAAAGAGGTATTTTTGCTTCACTGTTATTCAAATTTAATAATTATTTTAGAATGTTTTTAGAATGTCTGCTTTTATTTTGTTTGTTGTTTTTCTAAATTTACATGAGGCATGGTGGCGCAGTGGAAGCTTGCTGGGCCTATAACCCAGAGTGCCGAGGATCAAAACCTCGTTCTGCTGCTAATAAGTTTTTGGTATGACTTGAAGTACTCGACTCGGAGTGACAAAGTAGACCCTTTCTTGGTCAGTAACCGAGAGTTCGGATGATCACAACCTCGGTCTGCTCAGGATAATTTTGTATTTGATAGGGATTTCATTTTCATTACAAATAGTTACGCAGAGTGGTGCAGTGGGATCGTGATGGGCCCATAACCCAGAGGCCCGAGGACCGAAACCTCGCTCTGCTAAAGAGGTATTTTTGCTTCACTGTTATTCAAATTTAATAATTATTTTAGAATGTTTTTAGAATGTCTGCTCTTATTTTGTTTGTTTTTTTCTAAATTTACATGAGGCATGGTGGCGCAGTGGAAGCTTGCTGGGCCTATAACCCAGAGTGCCGAGGATCAAAACCTCGTTCTGCTGCTAATAAGTTGTTGGTATGACTTGAAGTACTCGACTCAGAGTGACAAAGTAGACCCTTTCTTGGTCAGTAACCGAGAGTTCGGATGATCACAACCTCGGTCTGCTCAGGATAATTTTGTATTTGATAGGGATTTCATTTTCATTACAAATAGTTACGCAGAGTGGTGCAGTGGGATCGTGATGGGCCCATAACCCAGTGGCCCGAGGACCAAAACCTCGCTTTGCTAACTAGGTATTTTTGCTTCACTGCTATTCACATTTAATAAATATTGTAGAATGTTTTTAGAATGTCTGCTTTCATTTTGTTTGCATTTTCTAAATTTACATGAGGCATAGTGGCGCAGTTAAAGCGTGCTGGGCCCATAACCCAGAGGTCCGAGGATCCAAACCTCGCTCTGCTAACAAGTTTTTGGTATGACATGAGGTACTCGACTCGGAGTGACAAAGTAGACACTTTCTTGGTCAGTACCCGAGAGTTTGGTTGACCACAACCTCGGTCTGCTCAGGATAATTATTTCCTTGAAAGTGATTTCATTTTCATTACAAATAGTTGCGCAGAGTGGTGCAGTGGGATCGTGATGGGCCCATAACCCAGAGGCCTGAGGACCGAAACCTCGCTCTGCTAAAGAGGTATTTTTGCTTCACTGTTATTCAAATTTAATAATTATTTTATAATGTTTTTAGAATGTCTGCTTTTATTTTGTTTGTTGTTTTTCTAAATTTACATGAGGCATGGTGGCGCAGTGGAAGCTTGCTGGGCCTATAACCCAGAGTGCCGAGGATCAAAACCTCGTTCTGCTGCTAATAAGTTTTTGGTATGACTTGAAGTACTCGACTCAGAGTGACAAAGTAGACCCTTTCTTGGTCAGTAACCGAGAGTTCGGATGATCACAACCTCGGTCTGCTCAGGATAATTTTGTATTTGATAGGGATTTCATTTTCATTAAAAATAGTTACGCAGAGTAGTGCAGCGGGAGCGTGATGGGCCCATAGCCCAGAGGTCCGAGGACCAAAACCTCGCTTTGCTAACTAGGTATTTTTGCTTCACTGCTATTCACATTTAATAAATATTGTAGAATGTTTTTAGAATGTCTGCTTTCATTTTGTTTGCATTTTCTAAATTTACATGAGGCATAGTGGCGCAGTTGAAGCGTGCTGGGCCCATAACCCAGAGGTCCGAGGATCGAAACCTCGCTCTGCTAACAAGTTGTTGGTATGACATGAGGTACTCGACTCGGAGTGACAAAGTAGACACTTTCTTGGTCAGTACCCGAGAGTTTGGTTGACCACAACCTCGGTCTGCTCAGGATAATTATTTCCTTGAAAGTGATTTCATTTTCATTACAAATAGTTACGCAGAGTGGTGCAGTGGGATCGTGATGGACCCATAACCCAGAGGCCCGAGGACCGAAACCTCGCTCTGCTAAAGAGGTATTTTTGCTTCACTGTTATTCAAATTTAATAATTATTTTAGAATGTTTTTAGAATGTCTGCTTTTATTTTGTTTGTTGTTTTTCTAAATTTACATGAGGCATGGTGGCGCAGTGGAAGCTTGCTGGGCCTATAACCCAGAGTGCCGAGGATCAAAACCTCGTTCTGCTGCTAATAAGTTTTTGGTATGACTTGAAGTACTCGACTCGGAGTGACAAAGTAGACCCTTTCTTGGTCAGTAACCGAGAGTTCGGATGATCACAACCTCGGTCTGCTCAGGATAATTTTGTATTTGATAGGGATTTCATTTTCATTACAAATAGTTACGCAGAGTGGTGCAGTGGGATCGTGATGGGCCCATAACCCAGTGGCCCGAGGACCGAAACCTCGCTCTGCTAAAGAGGTATTTTTGCTTCACTGTTATTCAAATTTAATAATTATTTTAGAATGTTTTTAGAATGTCTGCTCTTATTTTGTTTGTTTTTTTCTAAATTTACATGAGGCATGGTGGCGCAGTGGAAGCTTGCTGGGCCTATAACCCAGAGTGCCGAGGATCAAAACCTCGTTCTGCTGCTAATAAGTTGTTGGTATGACTTGAAGTACTCGACTCAGAGTGACAAAGTAGACCCTTTCTTGGTCAGTAACCGAGAGTTCGGATGATCACAACCTCGGTCTGCTCAGGATAATTTTGTATTTGATAGGGATTTCATTTTCATTAAAAATAGTTACGCAGAGTAGTGCAGCGGGAGCGTGATGGGCCCATAGCCCAGAGGTCCGAGGACCAGAACCTCGCTTTGCTAACTAGGTATTTTTGCTTCACTGCTATTCACATTTAATAAATATTGTAGAATGTTTTTAGAATGTCTGCTTTCATTTTGTTTGCATTTTCTAAATTTACATGAGCCATAGTGGCGCAGTTGAAGCGTGCTGGGCCCATAACCCAGAGGTCCGAGGATCGAAACCTCGCTCTGCTAACAAGTTTTTGGTATGACATGAGGTACTCGACTCGGAGTGACAAAGTAGACACTTTCTTGGTCAGTACCCGAGAGTTTGGTTGACCACAACCTCGGTCTGCTCAGGATAATTATTTCCTTGAAAGTGATTTCATTTTCATTACAAATAGTTACGCAGAGTGGTGCAGTGGGATCGTGATGGGCCCATAACCCAGAGGCCCGAGGACCGAAACCTCGCTCTGCTAAAGAGGTATTTTTGCTTCACTGTTATTCAAATTTAATAATTATTTTAGAATGTTTTTAGAATGTCTGCTTTTATTTTGTTTGTTGTTTTTCTAAATTTACATGAGGCATGGTGGCGCAGTGGAAGCTTGCTGGGCCTATAACCCAGAGTGCCGAGGATCAAAACCTCGTTCTGCTGCTAATAAGTTTTTGGTATGACTTGAAGTACTCGACTCGGAGTGACAAAGTAGACCCTTTCTTGGTCAGTAACCGAGAGTTCGGATGATCACAACCTCGGTCTGCTCAGGATAATTTTGTATTTGATAGGGATTTCATTTTCATTACAAATAGTTACGCAGAGTGGTGCAGTGGGATTGTGATGGGCCCATAACCCAGAGGCCCGAGGACCGAAACCTCGCTCTGCTAAAGAGGTATTTTTGTTTCACTGTTATTCAAATTTAATAATTATTTTAGAATGTTTTTAGAATGTCTGCTCTTATTTTGTTTGTTTTTTTCTAAATTTACATGAGGCATGGTGGCGCAGTGGAAGCTTGCTGGGCCTATAACCCAGAGTGCCGAGGATCAAAACCTCGTTCTGCTGCTAATAAGTTGTTGGTATGACTTGAAGTACTCGACTCAGAGTGACAAAGTAGACCCTTTCTTGGTCAGTAACCGAGAGTTCGGATGATCACAACCTCGGTCTGCTCAGGATAATTTTGTATTTGATAGGGATTTCATTTTCATTAAAAATAGTTACGCAGAGTAGTGCAGCGGGAGCGTGATGGGCCCATAGCCCAGAGGTCCGAGGACCAAAACCTCGCTTTGCTAACTAGGTATTTTTGCTTCACTGCTATTCACATTTAATAAATATTGTAGAATGTTTTTAGAATGTCTGCTTTCATTTTGTTTGCATTTTCTAAATTTACATGAGCCATAGTGGCGCAGTTGAAGCGTGCTGGGCCCATAACCCAGAGGTCCGAGGATCGAAACCTCGCTCTGCTAACAAGTTTTTGGTATGACATGAGGTACTCGACTCGGAGTGACAAAGTAGACACTTTCTTGGTCAGTACCCGAGAGTTTGGTTGACCACAACCTCGGTCTGCTCAGGATAATTATTTCCTTGAAAGTGATTTCATTTTCATTACAAATAGTTACGCAGAGTGGTGCAGTGGGATCGTGATGGGCCCATAACCCAGAGGCCCGAGGACCGAAACCTCGCTCTGCTAAAGAGGTATTTTTGATTCACTGTTATTCAAATTTAATAATTATTTTAGAATGTTTTTAGAATGTATGCTTTTATTTTGTTTGTTGTTTTTCTAAATTTACATGAGGCATGGTGGCGCAGTGGAAGCTTGCTGGGCCTATAACCCAGAGTGCCGAGGATCAAAACCTCGTTCTGCTGCTAATAAGTTTTTGGTATGACTTGAAGTACTCGACTCAGAGTGACAAAGTAGACCCTTTCTTGGTCAGTACCCGAGAGTTCGGATGATCACAACCTCGGTCTGCTCAGGATAATTTTGTATTTGATAGGGATTTCATTTTCATTAAAAATAGTTACGCAGAGTAGTGCAGCGGGAGCGTGATGGGCCCATAGCCCAGAGGTCCGAGGACCAAAACCTCGCTTTGCTAACTAGGTATTTTTGCTTCACTGCTATTCACATTTAATAAATATTGTAGAATGTTTTTAGAATGTCTGCTTTCATTTTGTTTGCATTTTCTAAATTTACATGAGGCATAGTGGCGCAGTTAAAGCGTGCTGGGCCCATAACCCAGAGGTCCGAGGATCCAAACCTCGCTCTGCTAACAAGTTTTTGGTATGACATGAGGTACTCGACTCGGAGTGACAAAGTAGACACTTTCTTGGTCAGTACCCGAGAGTTTGGTTGACCACAACCTCGGTCTGCTCAGGATAATTATTTCCTTGAAAGTGATTTCATTTTCATTACAAATAGTTGCGCAGAGTGGTGCAGTGGGATCGTGATGGGCCCATAACCCAGAGGCCCGAGGACCGAAACCTCGCTCTGCTAAAGAGGTATTTTTGCTTCACTGTTATTCAAATTTAATAATTATTTTATAATGTTTTTAGAATGTCTGCTTTTATTTTGTTTGTTGTTTTTCTAAATTTACATGAGGCATGGTGGCGCAGTGGAAGCTTGCTGGGCCTATAACCCAGAGTGCCGAGGATCAAAACCTCGTTCTGCTGCTAATAAGTTTTTGGTATGACTTGAAGTACTCGACTCAGAGTGACAAAGTAGACCCTTTCTTGGTCAGTAACCGAGAGTTCGGATGATCACAACCTCGGTCTGCTCAGGATAATTTTGTATTTGATAGGGATTTCATTTTCATTAAAAATAGTTACGCAGAGTAGTGCAGCGGGAGCGTGATGGGCCCATAGCCCAGAGGTCCGAGGACCAAAACCTCGCTTTGCTAACTAGGTATTTTTGCTTCACTGCTATTCACATTTAATAAATATTGTAGAATGTTTTTAGAATGTCTGCTTTCATTTTGTTTGCATTTTCTAAATTTACATGAGGCATAGTGGCGCAGTTGAAGCGTGCTGGGCCCATAACCCAGAGGTCCGAGGATCGAAACCTCGCTCTGCTAACAAGTTTTTGGTATGACATGAGGTACTCGACTCGGAGTGACAAAGTAGACACTTTCTTGGTCAGTACCCGAGAGTTTGGTTGACCACAACCTCGGTCTGCTCAGGATAATTATTTCCTTAAGAGTGATTTCATTTTCATTACAAATAGTTACGCAGAGTGGTGCAGTGGGATTGGATGGGCCCATAACCCAGAGGCCCGAGGACCGAAACCTCGCTCTGCTAAAGAGGTATTTTTGCTTCACTGTTATTCAAATTTAATAATTATTTTAGAATGTCTTTAGAATGTCTGCTTTTATTTTGTTTGTTGTTTTTCTAAATTTACATGAGGCATGGTGGCGCAGTGGAAGCTTGCTGGGCCTATAACCCAGAGTGCCAAGGATCAAAACCTCGTTCTGCTGCTAATAAGTTTTTGGTATGACTTGAAGTACTCGACTCAGAGTGACAAAGTAGACCCTTTCTTGGTCAGTAACCGAGAGTTCGGATGATCACAACCTCGGTCTGCTCAGGATAATTTTGTATTTGATAGGGATTTCATTTTCATTAAAAATAGTTACGCAGAGTAGTGCAGCAGGAGCGTGATGGGCCCATAGCCCAGAGGTCCGAGGACCAAAACCTCGCTTTGCTAACTAGGTATTTTTGCTTCACTGCTATTCACATTTAATAAATATTGTAGAATGTTTTTAGAATGTCTGCTTTCATTTTGTTTGCATTTTCTAAATTTACATGAGGCATAGTGGCGCAGTTGAAGCGTGCTGGGCCCATAACCCAGAGGTCCGAGGATCAAAACCTCGCTCTGCTAACAAGTTTTTGGTATGACATGAGGTACTCGACTCGGAGTGACAAAGTAGACACTTTCTTGGTCAGTACCCGAGAGTTTGGTTGACCACAACCTCGGTCTGCTCAGGATAATTATTTCCTTAAGAGTGATTTCATTTTCATTACAAATAGTTACGCAGAGTGGTGCAGTGGGATCGTGATGGGCCCATAACCCAGAGGCCCGAGGACCGAAACCTCGCTCTGCTAAAGAGGTATTTTTGCTTCACTGTTATTCAAATTTAATAATTATTTTAGAATGTTTTTAGAATGTCTGCTTTTATTTTGTTTGTTGTTTTTCTAAATTTACATGAGGCATGGTGGCGCAGTGGAAGCTTGCTGGGCCTATAACCCAGAGTGCCGAGGATCAAACCCTCGTTCTGCTGCTAATAAGTTTTTGGTATGACTTGAAGTACTCGACTCAGAGTGACAAAGTAGACCCTTTCTTGGTCAGTAACCGAGAGTTCGGATGATCACAACCTCGGTCTGCTCAGGATAATTTTGTATTTGATAGGGATTTCATTTTCATTAAAAATAGTTACGCAGAGTAGTGCAGCGGGAGCGTGATGGGCCCATAGCCCAGAGGTCCGAGGACCAAAACCTCGCTTTGCTAACTAGGTATTTTTGCTTCACTGCTATTCACATTTAATAAATATTGTAGAATGTTTTTAGAATGTCTGCTTTCATTTTGTTTGCATTTTCTAAATTTACATGAGGCATAGTGGCGCAGTTGAAGCGTGCTGGGCCCATAACCCAGAGGTCCAAGGATCGAAACCTCGCTCTGCTAACAAGTTTTTGGTATGACATGAGGTACTCGACTCGGAGTGACAAAGTAGACACTTTCTTAGTCAGTACCCGAGAGTTTGGTTGACCACAACCTCGGTCTGCTCAGGATAATTATTTCCTTGAAAGTGATTTCATTTTCATTACAAATACTTACGCAGAGTGGTGCAGTGGGATCGTGATGGGCCCATAACCCAGAGGCCCGAGGACCGAAACCTCGCTCTGCTAAAGAGGTATTTTTGCTTCACTGTTATTCACATTTAATAAATAATGTAGAATGTTTTTAGAATGTCTGCTTTCATTTTGTTTGCATTTTCTAAATTTACATGAGGCATAGTGGCGCAGTTGAAGCGTGCTGGGCCCATAACCCAGAGGTCCGAGGATCGAAACCTCGCTCTGCTAACAAGTTTTTGGTATGACATGAGGTACTCGACTCAGAGTGACAAAGTAGACACTTTCTTGGTCAGTACCCGATAGTTTGGTTGACCACAACCTCGGTCTGCTCAGGATAATTATTTCCTTGAAAGTGATTTCATTTTCATTACAAATAGTTACGCAGAGTGGTGCAGTGGGATCGTGATGGGCCCATAACCCAGAGGCCCGAGGACCGAAACCTTGCTCTGCTAAAGAGGTATTTTTGCTTCACTGTTATTCAAATTTAATAATTATTTTAGAATGTTTTTAGAATGTCTGCTTTTATTTTGTTTGTTGTTTATCTAAATTTACATGAGGCATGGTGGCGCAGTGGAAGCTTGCTGGGCCTATAACCCAGAGTGCCGAGGATCAAAACCTCGTTCTGCTGCTAATAAGTTTTTGGTATGACTTGAAGTACTCGACTCAGAGTGACAAAGTAGACCCTTTCTTGGTCAGTAACCGAGAGTTCGGATGATCACAACCTCGGTCTGCTCAGGATAATTTTGTATTTGATAGGGATTTCATTTTCATTAAAAATAGTTACGCAGAGTAGTGCAGCGGGAGCGTGATGGGCCCATAGCCCAGAGGTCCGAGGACCAAAACCTCGCTTTGCTAACTAGGTATTTTTGCTTCACTGCTATTCACATTTAATAAATATATTGTAGAATGTTTTTAGAATGTCTGCTTTCATTTTGTTTGCATTTTCAAAATTTACATGAGGCATAGTGGCGCAGTTGAAGCGTGCTGGGCCCATAACCCAGAGGTCCAAGGATCGAAACCTCGCTCTGCTAACAAGTTTTTGGTATGACATGAGGTACTCGACTCGGAGTGACAAAGTAGACACTTTCTTAGTCAGTACCCGAGAGTTTGGTTGACCACAACCTCAGTCTGCTCAGGATAATTATTTCCTTGAAAGTGATTTCATTTTCATTACAAATACTTACGCAGAGTGGTGCAGTGGGATCGTGATGGGCCCATAACCCAGAGGCCCGAGGACCGAAACCTCGCTCTGCTAAAGAGGTATTTTTGCTTCACTGTTATTCACATTTAATAAATAATGTAGAATGTTTTTAGAATGTCTGCTTTCATTTTGTTTGCATTTTCTAAATTTACATGAGGCATAGTGGCGCAGTTGAAGCGTGCTGGGCCCATAACCCAGAGGTCCGAGGATCGAAACCTCGCTCTGCTAACAAGTTTTTGGTATGACATGAGGTACTCGACTCAGAGTGACAAAGTAGACACTTTCTTGGTCAGTACCCGAAAGTTTGGTTGACCACAACCTCGGTCTGCTCAGGATAATTATTTCCTTGAAAGTGATTTCATTTTCATTACAAATAGTTACGCAGAGTGGTGCAGTGGGATCGTGATGGGCCCATAACCCAGAGGCCCGAGGACCGAAACCTCGCTCTGCTAAAGAGGTATTTTTGCTTCACTGTTATTCAAATTTAATAATTATTTTAGAATGTTTTTAGAATGTCTGCTTTTATTTTGTTTGTTGTTTTTCTAAATTTACATGAGGCATGGTGGCGCAGTGGAAGCTTGCTGGGCCTATAACCCAGAGTGCCGAGGATCAAAACCTTTTTCTGCTGCTAATAAGTTTTTGGTATGACTTGAAAAACTCGACTCGGAGTGACAAAGTAGACCCTTTCTTGGTCAGTAACCGAGAGTTCGGATGATCACAACCTCGGTCTGCTCAGGATAATTTTGTATTTGATAGGGATTTCATTTTCATTACAAATAGTTACGCAGAGTGGTGCAGTGGGATCGTGATGGGCCCATAACCCAGAGGCCCGAGGACCGAAACCTCGCTCTGCTAAAGAGGTATTTTTGCTTCACTGTTATTCAAATTTAATAATTATTTTAGAATGTTTTTAGAATGTCTGCTTTTATTTTGTTTGTTTTTTTCTAAATTTACATGAGGCATGGTGGCGCAGTGGAAGCTTGCTGGGCCTATAACCCAGAGTGCCGAGGATCAAAACCTCGTTCTGCTGCTAATAAGTTTTTGGTATGACTTGAAGTACTCGACTCAGAGTGACAAAGTAGACCCTTTCTTGGTCAGTACCCGAGAGTTCGGATGATCACAACCTCGGTCTGCTCAGGATAATTTTGTATTTGATAGGGATTTCATTTTCATTAAAAATAGTTACGCAGAGTAGTGCAGCGGGAGCGTGATGGGCCCATAGCCCAGAGGTCCGAGGACCAAAACCTCGCTTTGCTAACTAGGTATTTTTGCTTCACTGCTATTCACATTGAATAAATATTGTAGAATGTTTTTAGAATGTCTGCTTTCATTTTGTTTGCATTTTCTAAATTTACATGAGGCATAGTGGCGCAGTTGAAGCGTGCTGGGCCCATAACCCAGAGGTCCGAGGATCCAAACCTCGCTCTGCTAACAAGTTTTTGGTATGACATGAGGTACTCGACTCGGAGTGACAAAGTAGACACTTTCTTGGTCAGTACCCGAGAGTTTGGTTGACCACAACCTCGGTCTGCTCAGGATAATTATTTCCTTGAAAGTGATTTCATTTTCATTACAAATAGTTGCGCAGAGTGGTGCAGTGGGATCGTGATGGGCCCATAACCCAGAGGCCCGAGGACCGAAACCTCGCTCTGCTAAAGAGGTATTTTTGCTTCACTGTTATTCAAATTTAATAATTATTTTATAATGTTTTTAGAATGTCTGCTTTTATTTTGTTTGTTGTTTTTCTAAATTTACATGAGGCATGGTGGCGCAGTGGAAGCTTGCTGGGCCTATAACCCAGAGTGCCGAGGATCAAAACCTCGTTCTGCTGCTAATAAGTTTTTGGTATGACTTGAAGTACTCGACTCAGAGTGACAAAGTAGACCCTTTCTTGGTCAGTAACCGAGAGTTCGGATGATCACAACCTCGGTCTGCTCAGGATAATTTTGTATTTGATAGGGATTTCATTTTCATTAAAAATAGTTACGCAGAGTAGTGCAGCGGGAGCGTGATGGGCCCATAGCCCAGAGGTCCGAGGACCAAAACCTCGCTTTGCTAACTAGGTATTTTTGCTTCACTGCTATTCACATTTAATAAATATTGTAGAATGTTTTTAGAATGTCTGCTTTCATTTTGTTTGCATTTTCTAAATTTACATGAGGCATAGTGGCGCAGTTGAAGCGTGCTGGGCCCATAACCCAGAGGTCCGAGGATCGAAACCTCGCTCTGCTAACAAGTTGTTGGTATGACATGAGGTACTCGACTCGGAGTGACAAAGTAGACACTTTCTTGGTCAGTACCCGAGAGTTTGGTTGACCACAACCTCGGTCTGCTCAGGATAATTATTTCCTTGAAAGTGATTTCATTTTCATTACAAATAGTTACGCAGAGTGGTGCAGTGGGATCGTGATGGACCCATAACCCAGAGGCCCGAGGACCGAAACCTCGCTCTGCTAAAGAGGTATTTTTGCTTCACTGTTATTCAAATTTAATAATTATTTTAGAATGTTTTTAGAATGTCTGCTTTTATTTTGTTTGTTGTTTTTCTAAATTTACATGAGGCATGGTGGCGCAGTGGAAGCTTGCTGGGCCTATAACCCAGAGTGCCGAGGATCAAAACCTCGTTCTGCTGCTAATAAGTTTTTGGTATGACTTGAAAAACTCGACTCGGAGTGACAAAGTAGACCCTTTCTTGGTCAGTAACCGAGAGTTCGGATGATCACAACCTCGGTCTGCTCAGGATAATTTTGTATTTGATAGGGATTTCATTTTCATTACAAATAGTTACGCAGAGTGGTGCAGTGGGATCGTGATGGGCCCATAACCCAGAGGCCCGAGGACCGAAACCTCGCTCTGCTAAAGAGGTATTTTTGCTTCACTGTTATTCAAATTTAATAATTATTTTAGAATGTTTTTAGAATGTCTGCTTTTATTTTGTTTGTTTTTTTCTAAATTTACATGAGGCATGGTGGCGCAGTGGAAGCTTGCTGGGCCTATAACCCAGAGTGCCGAGGATCAAAACCTCGTTCTGCTGCTAATAAGTTTTTGGTATGACTTGAAGTACTCGACTCAGAGTGACAAAGTAGACCCTTTCTTGGTCAGTACCCGAGAGTTCGGATGATCACAACCTCGGTCTGCTCAGGATAATTTTGTATTTGATAGGGATTTCATTTTCATTAAAAATAGTTACGCAGAGTAGTGCAGCGGGAGCGTGATGGGCCCATAGCCCAGAGGTCCGAGGACCAAAACCTCGCTTTGCTAACTAGGTATTTTTGCTTCACTGCTATTCACATTGAATAAATATTGTAGAATGTTTTTAGAATGTCTGCTTTCATTTTGTTTGCATTTTCTAAATTTACATGAGGCATAGTGGCGCAGTTGAAGCGTGCTGGGCCCATAACCCAGAGGTCCGAGGATCCAAACCTCGCTCTGCTAACAAGTTTTTGGTATGACATGAGGTACTCGACTCGGAGTGACAAAGTAGACACTTTCTTGGTCAGTACCCGAGAGTTTGGTTGACCACAACCTCGGTCTGCTCAGGATAATTATTTCCTTGAAAGTGATTTCATTTTCATTACAAATAGTTGCGCAGAGTGGTGCAGTGGGATCGTGATGGGCCCATAACCCAGAGGCCCGAGGACCGAAACCTCGCTCTGCTAAAGAGGTATTTTTGCTTCACTGTTATTCAAATTTAATAATTATTTTATAATGTTTTTAGAATGTCTGCTTTTATTTTGTTTGTTGTTTTTCTAAATTTACATGAGGCATGGTGGCGCAGTGGAAGCTTGCTGGGCCTATAACCCAGAGTGCCGAGGATCAAAACCTCGTTCTGCTGCTAATAAGTTTTTGGTATGACTTGAAGTACTCGACTCAGAGTGACAAAGTAGACCCTTTCTTGGTCAGTAACCGAGAGTTCGGATGATCACAACCTCGGTCTGCTCAGGATAATTTTGTATTTGATAGGGATTTCATTTTCATTAAAAATAGTTACGCAGAGTAGTGCAGCGGGAGCGTGATGGGCCCATAGCCCAGAGGTCCGAGGACCAAAACCTCGCTTTGCTAACTAGGTATTTTTGCTTCACTGCTATTCACATTTAATAAATATTGTAGAATGTTTTTAGAATGTCTGCTTTCATTTTGTTTGCATTTTCTAAATTTACATGAGGCATAGTGGCGCAGTTGAAGCGTGCTGGGCCCATAACCCAGAGGTCCGAGGATCGAAACCTCGCTCTGCTAACAAGTTGTTGGTATGACATGAGGTACTCGACTCGGAGTGACAAAGTAGACACTTTCTTGGTCAGTACCCGAGAGTTTGGTTGACCACAACCTCGGTCTGCTCAGGATAATTATTTCCTTGAAAGTGATTTCATTTTCATTACAAATAGTTACGCAGAGTGGTGCAGTGGGATCGTGATGGACCCATAACCCAGAGGCCCGAGGACCGAAACCTCGCTCTGCTAAAGAGGTATTTTTGCTTCACTGTTATTCAAATTTAATAATTATTTTAGAATGTTTTTAGAATGTCTGCTTTTATTTTGTTTGTTGTTTTTCTAAATTTACATGAGGCATGGTGGCGCAGTGGAAGCTTGCTGGGCCTATAACCCAGAGTGCCGAGGATCAAAACCTCGTTCTGCTGCTAATAAGTTTTTGGTATGACTTGAAGTACTCGACTCGGAGTGACAAAGTAGACCCTTTCTTGGTCAGTAACCGAGAGTTCGGATGATCACAACCTCGGTCTGCTCAGGATAATTTTGTATTTGATAGGGATTTCATTTTCATTACAAATAGTTACGCAGAGTGGTGCAGTGGGATCGTGATGGGCCCATAACCCAGAGGCCCGAGGACCGAAACCTCGCTCTGCTAAAGAGGTATTTTTGCTTCACTGTTATTCAAATTTAATAATTATTTTAGAATGTTTTTAGAATGTCTGCTCTTATTTTGTTTGTTTTTTTCTAAATTTACATGAGGCATGGTGGCGCAGTGGAAGCTTGCTGGGCCTATAACCCAGAGTGCCGAGGATCAAAACCTCGTTCTGCTGCTAATAAGTTGTTGGTATGACTTGAAGTACTCGACTCAGAGTGACAAAGTAGACCCTTTCTTGGTCAGTAACCGAGAGTTCGGATGATCACAACCTCGGTCTGCTCAGGATAATTTTGTATTTGATAGAAATTTCATTTTCATTAAAAATAGTTACGCAGAGTAGTGCAGCGGGAGCGTGATGGGCCCATAGCCCAGAGGTCCGAGGACCAGAACCTCGCTTTGCTAACTAGGTATTTTTGCTTCACTGCTATTCACATTTAATAAATATTGTAGAATGTTTTTAGAATGTCTGCTTTCATTTTGTTTGCATTTTCTAAATTTACATGAGCCATAGTGGCGCAGTTGAAGCGTGCTGGGCCCATAACCCAGAGGTCCGAGGATCGAAACCTCGCTCTGCTAACAAGTTGTTGGTATGACATGAGGTACTCGACTCGGAGTGACAAAGTAGACACTTTCTTGGTCAGTACCCGAGAGTTTGGTTGACCACAACCTCGGTCTGCTCAGGATAATTATTTCCTTGAAAGTGATTTCATTTTCATTACAAATAGTTACGCAGAGTGGTGCAGTGGGATCGTGATGGACCCATAACCCAGAGGCCCGAGGACCGAAACCTCGCTCTGCTAAAGAGGTATTTTTGCTTCACTGTTATTCAAATTTAATAATTATTTTAGAATGTTTTTAGAATGTCTGCTTTTATTTTGTTTGTTGTTTTTCTAAATTTACATGAGGCATGGTGGCGCAGTGGAAGCTTGCTGGGCCTATAACCCAGAGTGCCGAGGATCAAAACCTCGTTCTGCTGCTAATAAGTTTTTGGTATGACTTGAAGTACTCGACTCGGAGTGACAAAGTAGACCCTTTCTTGGTCAGTAACCGAGAGTTCGGATGATCACAACCTCGGTCTGCTCAGGATAATTTTGTATTTGATAGGGATTTCATTTTCATTACAAATAGTTACGCAGAGTGGTGCAGTGGGATCGTGATGGGCCCATAACCCAGAGGCCCGAGGACCGAAACCTCGCTCTGCTAAAGAGGTATTTTTGCTTCACTGTTATTCAAATTTAATAATTATTTTAGAATGTTTTTAGAATGTCTGCTCTTATTTTGTTTGTTTTTTTCTAAATTTACATGAGGCATGGTGGCGCAGTGGAAGCTTGCTGGGCCTATAACCCAGAGTGCCGAGGATCAAAACCTCGTTCTGCTGCTAATAAGTTGTTGGTATGACTTGAAGTACTCGACTCAGAGTGACAAAGTAGACCCTTTCTTGGTCAGTAACCGAGAGTTCGGATGATCACAACCTCGGTCTGCTCAGGATAATTTTGTATTTGATAGAAATTTCATTTTCATTAAAAATAGTTACGCAGAGTAGTGCAGCGGGAGCGTGATGGGCCCATAGCCCAGAGGTCCGAGGACCAGAACCTCGCTTTGCTAACTAGGTATTTTTGCTTCACTGCTATTCACATTTAATAAATATTGTAGAATGTTTTTAGAATGTCTGCTTTCATTTTGTTTGCATTTTCTAAATTTACATGAGCCATAGTGGCGCAGTTGAAGCGTGCTGGGCCCATAACCCAGAGGTCCGAGGATCGAAACCTCGCTCTGCTAACAAGTTTTTGGTATGACATGAGGTACTCGACTCGGAGTGACAAAGTAGACACTTTCTTGGTCAGTACCCGAGAGTTTGGTTGACCACAACCTCGGTCTGCTCAGGATAATTATTTCCTTGAAAGTGATTTCATTTTCATTACAAATAGTTACGCAGAGTGGTGCAGTGGGATCGTGATGGGCCCATAACCCAGAGGCCCGAGGACCGAAACCTCGCTCTGCTAAAGAGGTATTTTTGCTTCACTGTTATTCAAATTTAATAATTATTTTAGAATGTTTTTAGAATGTCTGCTTTTATTTTGTTTGTTGTTTTTCTAAATTTACATGAGGCATGGTGGCGCAGTGGAAGCTTGCTGGGCCTATAACCCAGAGTGCCGAGGATCAAAACCTCGTTCTGCTGCTAATAAGTTTTTGGTATGACTTGAAGTACTCGACTCGGAGTGACAAAGTAGACCCTTTCTTGGTCAGTAACCGAGAGTTCGGATGATCACAACCTCGGTCTGCTCAGGATAATTTTGTATTTGATAGGGATTTCATTTTCATTACAAATAGTTACGCAGAGTGGTGCAGTGGGATCGTGATGGGCCCATAACCCAGAGGCCCGAGGACCGAAACCTCGCTCTGCTAAAGAGGTATTTTTGCTTCACTGTTATTCAAATTTAATAATTATTTTAGAATGTTTTTAGAATGTCTGCTCTTATTTTGTTTGTTTTTTTTCTAAATTTACATGAGGCATGGTGGCGCAGTGGAAGCTTGCTGGGCCTATAACCCAGAGTGCCGAGGATCAAAACCTCGTTCTGCTGCTAATAAGTTGTTGGTATGACTTGAAGTACTCGACTCAGAGTGACAAAGTAGACCCTTTCTTGGTCAGTAACCGAGAGTTCGGATGATCACAACCTCGGTCTGCTCAGGATAATTTTGTATTTGATAGGGATTTCATTTTCATTAAAAATAGTTACGCAGAGTAGTGCAGCGGGAGCGTGATGGGCCCATAGCCCAGAGGTCCGAGGACCAAAACCTCGCTTTGCTAACTAGGTATTTTTGCTTCACTGCTATTCACATTTAATAAATATTGTAGAATGTTTTTAGAATGTCTGCTTTCATTTTGTTTGCATTTTCTAAATTTACATGAGGCATAGTGGCGCAGTTAAAGCGTGCTGGGCCCATAACCCAGAGGTCCGAGGATCCAAACCTCGCTCTGCTAACAAGTTTTTGGTATGACATGAGGTACTCGACTCGGAGTGACAAAGTAGACACTTTCTTGGTCAGTACCCGAGAGTTTGGTTGACCACAACCTCGGTCTGCTCAGGATAATTATTTCCTTGAAAGTGATTTCATTTTCATTACAAATAGTTGCGCAGAGTGGTGCAGTGGGATCGTGATGGGCCCATAACCCAGAGGCCCGAGGACCGAAACCTCGCTCTGCTAAAGAGGTATTTTTGCTTCACTGTTATTCAAATTTAATAATTATTTTATAATGTTTTTAGAATGTCTGCTTTTATTTTGTTTGTTGTTTTTCTAAATTTACATGAGGCATGGTGGCGCAGTGGAAGCTTGCTGGGCCTATAACCCAGAGTGCCGAGGATCAAAACCTCGTTCTGCTGCTAATAAGTTTTTGGTATGACTTGAAGTACTCGACTCAGAGTGACAAAGTAGACCCTTTCTTGGTCAGTAACCGAGAGTTCGGATGATCACAACCTCGGTCTGCTCAGGATAATTTTGTATTTGATAGGGATTTCATTTTCATTAAAAATAGTTACGCAGAGTAGTGCAGCGGGAGCGTGATGGGCCCATAGCCCAGAGGTCCGAGGACCAAAACCTCGCTTTGCTAACTAGGTATTTTTGCTTCACTGCTATTCACATTTAATAAATATTGTAGAATGTTTTTAGAATGTCTGCTTTCATTTTGTTTGCATTTTCTAAATTTACATGAGGCATAGTGGCGCAGTTGAAGCGTGCTGGGCCCATAACCCAGAGGTCCGAGGATCGAAACCTCGCTCTGCTAACAAGTTTTTGGTATGACATGAGGTACTCGACTCGGAGTGACAAAGTAGACACTTTCTTGGTCAGTACCCGAGAGTTTGGTTGACCACAACCTCGGTCTGCTCAGGATAATTATTTCCTTAAGAGTGATTTCATTTTCATTACAAATAGTTACGCAGAGTGGTGCAGTGGGATTGGATGGGCCCATAACCCAGAGGCCCGAGGACCGAAACCTCGCTCTGCTAAAGAGGTATTTTTGCTTCACTGTTATTCAAATTTAATAATTATTTTAGAATGTCTTTAGAATGTCTGCTTTTATTTTGTTTGTTGTTTTTCTAAATTTACATGAGGCATGGTGGCGCAGTGGAAGCTTGCTGGGCCTATAACCCAGAGTGCCAAGGATCAAAACCTCGTTCTGCTGCTAATAAGTTTTTGGTATGACTTGAAGTACTCGACTCAGAGTGACAAAGTAGACCCTTTCTTGGTCAGTAACCGAGAGTTCGGATGATCACAACCTCGGTCTGCTCAGGATAATTTTGTATTTGATAGGGATTTCATTTTCATTAAAAATAGTTACGCAGAGTAGTGCAGCAGGAGCGTGATGGGCCCATAGCCCAGAGGTCCGAGGACCAAAACCTCGCTTTGCTAACTAGGTATTTTTGCTTCACTGCTATTCACATTTAATAAATATTGTAGAATGTTTTTAGAATGTCTGCTTTCATTTTGTTTGCATTTTCTAAATTTACATGAGGCATAGTGGCGCAGTTGAAGCGTGCTGGGCCCATAACCCAGAGGTCCGAGGATCAAAACCTCGCTCTGCTAACAAGTTTTTGGTATGACATGAGGTACTCGACTCGGAGTGACAAAGTAGACACTTTCTTGGTCAGTACCCGAGAGTTTGGTTGACCACAACCTCGGTCTGCTCAGGATAATTATTTCCTTAAGAGTGATTTCATTTTCATTACAAATAGTTACGCAGAGTGGTGCAGTGGGATTGTGATGGGCCCATAACCCAGAGGCCCGAGGACCGAAACCTCGCTCTGCTAAAGAGGTATTTTTGCTTCACTGTTATTCAAATTTAATAATTATTTTAGAATGTTTTTAGAATGTCTGCTTTTATTTTGTTTGTTGTTTTTCTAAATTTACATGAGGCATGGTGGCGCAGTGGAAGCTTGCTGGGCCTATAACCCAGAGTGCCGAGGATCAAACCCTCGTTCTGCTGCTAATAAGTTTTTGGTATTACTTGAAGTACTCGACTCAGAGTGACAAAGTAGACCCTTTCTTGGTCAGTAACCGAGAGT
Organism: Crossaster papposus; assembly: GCA_037893245.1. Taxonomy (NCBI): domain Eukaryota; kingdom Metazoa; phylum Echinodermata; class Asteroidea; order Velatida; family Solasteridae; genus Crossaster; species Crossaster papposus. The sequence continues at coordinate 793,798 of JBAIAA010000833.1, forward strand.
TCGGATGATCACAACCTCGGTCTGCTCAGGATAATTTTGTATTTGATAGGGATTTCATTTTCATTAAAAATAGTTACGCAGAGTAGTGCAGCGGGAGCGTGATGGGCCCATAGCCCAGAGGTCCGAGGACCAAAACCTCGCTTTGCTAACTAGGTATTTTTGCTTCACTGCTATTCACATTTAATAAATATTGTAGAATGTTTTTAGAATGTCTGCTTTCATTTTGTTTGCATTTTCTAAATTTACATGAGGCATAGTGGCGCAGTTGAAGCGTGCTGGGCCCATAACCCAGAGGTCCAAGGATCGAAACCTCGCTCTGCTAACAAGTTTTTGGTATGACATGAGGTACTCGACTCGGAGTGACAAAGTAGACACTTTCTTAGTCAGTACCCGAGAGTTTGGTTGACCACAACCTCGGTCTGCTCAGGATAATTATTTCCTTGAAAGTGATTTCATTTTCATTACAAATACTTACGCAGAGTGGTGCAGTGGGATCGTGATGGGCCCATAACCCAGAGGCCCGAGGACCGAAACCTCGCTCTGCTAAAGAGGTATTTTTGCTTCACTGTTATTCACATTTAATAAATAATGTAGAATGTTTTTAGAATGTCTGCTTTCATTTTGTTTGCATTTTCTAAATTTACATGAGGCATAGTGGCGCAGTTGAAGCGTGCTGGGCCCATAACCCAGAGGTCCGAGGATCGAAACCTCGCTCTGCTAACAAGTTTTTGGTATGACATGAGGTACTCGACTCAGAGTGACAAAGTAGACACTTTCTTGGTCAGTACCCGAGAGTTTGGTTGACCACAACCTCGGTCTGCTCAGGATAATTATTTCCTTGAAAGTGATTTCATTTTCATTACAAATAGTTACGCAGAGTGGTGCAGTGGGATCGTGATGGGCCCATAACCCAGAGGCCCGAGGACCGAAACCTTGCTCTGCTAAAGAGGTATTTTTGCTTCACTGTTATTCAAATTTAATAATTATTTTAGAATGTTTTTAGAATGTCTGCTTTTATTTTGTTTGTTGTTTTTCTAAATTTACATGAGGCATGGTGGCGCAGTGGAAGCTTGCTGGGCCTATAACCCAGAGTGCCGAGGATCAAAACCTCGTTCTGCTGCTAATAAGTTTTTGGTATGACTTGAAGTACTCGACTCAGAGTGACAAAGTAGACCCTTTCTTGGTCAGTAACCGAGAGTTCGGAAGATCACAACCTCGGTCTGCTCAGGATAATTTTGTATTTGATAGGGATTTCATTTTCATTAAAAATAGTTACGCAGAGTAGTGCAGCGGGAGCGTGATGGGCCCATAGCCCAGAGGTCCGAGGACCAAAACCTCGCTTTGCTAACTAGGTATTTTTGCTTCACTGCTATTCACATTTAATAAATATTGTAGAATGTTTTTAGAATGTCTGCTTTCATTTTGTTTGCATTTTCTAAATTTACATGAGGCATAGTGGCGCAGTTGAAGCGTGCTGGGCCCATAACCCAGAGGTCCGAGGATCGAAACCTCGCTCTGCTAACAAGTTTTTGGTATGACATGAGGTACTCGACTCGGAGTGACAAAGTAGACACTTTCTTGGTCAGTACCCGAGAGTTTGGTTGACCACAACCTCGGTCTGCTCAGGATAATTATTTCCTTGAAAGTGATTTCATTTTCATTACAAATAGTTACGCAGAGTGGTGCAGTGTGATCGTGATGGGCCCATAACCCAGAGGCCCGAGGACCGAAACCTCGCTCTGCTAAAGAGGTATTTTTGCTTCACTGTTATTCAAATTTAATAATTATTTTAGAATGTTTTTAGAATGTCTGCTTTTATTTTGTTTGTTGTTTTTCTAAATTTACATGAGGCATGGTGGCGCAGTGGAAGCTTGCTGGGCCTATAACCCAGAGTGCCGAGGATCAAAACCTCGTTCTGCTGCTAATAAGTTTTTGGTATGACTTGAAGTACTCGACTCAGAGTGACAAAGTAGACCCTTTCTTGGTCAGTAACCGAGAGTTCGGATGATCACAACCTCGGTCTGCTCAGGATAATTTTGTATTTGATAGGGATTTCATTTTCATTAAAAATAGTTACGCAGAGTAGTGCAGCGGGAGCGTGATGGGCCCATAGCCCAGAGGTCCGAGGACCAAAACCTCGCTTTGCTAACTAGGTATTTTTGCTTCACTGCTATTCACATTTAATAAATATATTGTAGAATGTTTTTAGAATGTCTGCTTTCATTTTGTTTGCATTTTCTAAATTTACATGAGGCATAGTGGCGCAGTTGAAGCGTGCTGGGCCCATAACCCAGAGGTCCAAGGATCGAAACCTCGCTCTGCTAACAAGTTTTTGGTATGACATGAGGTACTCGACTCGGAGTGACAAAGTAGACACTTTCTTAGTCAGTACCCGAGGGTTTGGTTGACCACAACCTCAGTCTGCTCAGGATAATTATTTCCTTGAAAGTGATTTCATTTTCATTACAAATACTTACGCAGAGTGGTGCAGTGGGATCGTGATGGGCCCATAACCCAGAGGCCCGAGGACCGAAACCTCGCTCTGCTAAAGAGGTATTTTTGCTTCACTGTTATTCACATTTAATAAATAATGTAGAATGTTTTTAGAATGTCTGCTTTCATTTTGTTTGCATTTTCTAAATTTACATGAGGCATAGTGGCGCAGTTGAAGCGTGCTGGGCCCATAACCCAGAGGTCCGAGGATCGAAACCTCGCTCTGCTAACAAGTTTTTGGTATGACATGAGGTACTCGACTCAGAGTGACAAAGTAGACACTTTCTTGGTCAGTACCCGAAAGTTTGGTTGACCACAACCTCGGTCTGCTCAGGATAATTATTTCCTTGAAAGTGATTTCATTTTCATTACAAATAGTTACGCAGAGTGGTGCAGTGGGATCGTGATGGGCCCATAACCCAGAGGCCCGAGGACCGAAACCTCGCTCTGCTAAAGAGGTATTTTTGCTTCACTGTTATTCAAATTTAATAATTATTTTAGAATGTTTTTAGAATGTCTGCTTTTATTTTGTTTGTTGTTTTTCTAAATTTACATGAGGCATGGTGGCGCAGTGGAAGCTTGCTGGGCCTATAACCCAGAGTGCCGAGGATCAAAACCTCGTTCTGCTGCTAATAAGTTTTTGGTATGACTTGAAGTACTCGACTCGGAGTGACAAAGTAGACCCTTTCTTGGTCAGTAACCGAGAGTTCGGAAGATCACAACCTCGGTCTGCTCAGGATAATTTTGTATTTGATAGGGATTTCATTTTCATTAAAAATAGTTACGCAGAGTAGTGCAGCGGGAGCGTGATGGGCCCATAGCCCAGAGGTCCGAGGACCAAAACCTCGCTTTGCTAACTAGGTATTTTTGCTTCACTGCTATTCACATTAAATAAATATTATATAATGTTTTTAGAATGTCTGCTTTCATTTTGTTTGCATTTTCTAAATTTACATGAGGCATAGTGGCGCAGTTGAAGCGTGCTGGGCCCATAACCCAGAGGTCCGAGGATCGAAACCTCGCTGTGCTAACAAGTTTTTGGTATGACATGAGGTACTCGACTCGGAGTGACAAAGTAGACACTTTCTTGGTCAGTACCCGAGAGTTTGGTTGACCACAACCTCGGTCTGCTCAGGATAATTATTTCCTTGAAAGTGATTTCATTTTCATTACAAATACTTACGCAGAGTGGTGCAGTGGGATCGTGATGGGCCCATAACCCAGAGGCCCGAGGTCCGAAACCTCGCTCTGCTAAAGAGGTATTTTTGCTTCACTGTTATTCACATTTAATAAATAATGTAGAATGTCTGCTTTCATTTTGTTTGCATTTTCTAAATTTACATGAGGCATAGTGGCGCAGTTGAAGCGTGCTGGGCCCATAACCCAGAGGTCCGAGGATCGAAACCTCGCTCTGCTAACAAGTTTTTGGTATGACATGAGGTACTCGACTCAGAGTGACAAAGTAGACACTTTCTTGGTCAGTACCCGAGAGTTTGGTTGACCACAACCTCGGTCTGCTCAGGATAATTATTTCCTTGAAAGTGATTTCATTTTCATTACAAATAGTTGCGCAGAGTGGTGCAGTGGGATCGTGATGGGCCCATAACCCAGAGGCCCGAGGACCGAAACCTCGCTCTGCTAAAGAGGTATTTTTGCTTCACTGTTATTCAAATTTAATAATTATTTTATAATGTTTTTAGAATGTCTGCTTTTATTTTGTTTGTTGTTTTTCTAAATTTACATGAGGCATGGTGGCGCAGTGGAAGCTTGCTGGGCCTATAACCCAGAGTGCCGAGGATCAAAACCTCGTTCTGCTGCTAATAAGTTTTTGGTATGACTTGAAGTACTCGACTCAGAGTGACAAAGTAGACCCTTTCTTGGTCAGTAACCGAGAGTTTGGATGATCACAACCTCGGTCTGCTCAGGATAATTTTGTATTTGATAGGGATTTCATTTTCATTAAAAATAGTTACGCAGAGTAGTGCAGCGGGAGCGTGATGGGCCCATAGCCCAGAGGTCCGAGGACCAAAACCTCGCTTTGCTAACTAGGTATTTTTGCTTCACTGCTATTCACATTTAATAAATATTGTAGAATGTTTTTAGAATGTCTGCTTTCATTTTGTTTGCATTTTCTAAATTTACATGAGGCATAGTGGCGCAGTTGAAGCGTGCTGGGCCCATAACCCAGAGGTCCGAGGATCGAAACCTCGCTCTGCTAACAAGTTTTTGGTATGACATGAGGTACTCGACTCGGACTGACAAAGTAGACACTTTCTTGGTCAGTACCCGAGAGTTTGGTTGACCACAACCTCGGTCTGCTCAGGATAATTATTTCCTTGAAAGTGATTTCATTTTCATTACAAATAGTTACGCAGAGTGGTGCAGTGGGATCGTGATGGGCCCATAACCCAAAGGCCCGAGGACCGAAACCTCGCTCTGCTAAAGAGGTATTTTTGCTTCACTGTTATTCAAATTTAATAATTATTTTATAATGTTTTTAGAATGTCTGCTTTTATTTTGTTTGTTGTTTTTCTAAACTTACATGAGGCATGGTGGCGCAGTGGAAGCTTGCTAGGCCTATAACCCAGAGTTCCGAGGATCAAAACCTCGTTCTGCTGCTAATAAGTTTTTGGTATGACTTGAAGTACTCAACTCAGAGTGACAAAGTAGACCCTTTCTTGGTCAGTAACCGAGAGTTCGGATGATCACAACCTCGGTCTGCTCAGGATAATTTTGTATTTGATAGGGATTTCATTTTCATTAAAAATAGTTACGCAGAGTAGTGCAGCGGGAGCGTGATGGGCCCATAGCCCAGAGGTCCGAGGACCAAAACCTCGCTTTGCTAACTAGGTATTTTTGCTTCACTGCTATTCACATTTAATAAATATTGTAGAATGTTTTTAGAATGTCTGCTTTCATTTTGTTTGCATTTTCTAAATTTACATGAGGCATAGTGGCGCAGTTGAAGCGTGCTGGGCCCATAACCCAGAGGTCCGAGGATCGAAACCTCGCTCTGCTAACAAGTTTTTGGTATGACATGAGGTACTCGACTCGGAGTGACAAGGTATACACTTTCTTGGTCAGTACCCGAGAGTTTGGTTGACCACAACCTCGGTCTGCTCAGAATAATTATTTCCTTGAAAGTGATTTCATTTTCATTACAAATAGTTACGCAGAGTGGTGCAGTGGGATCGTGATGGGCCCATAACCCAGAGGCCCGAGGACCGAACCCTCGCTCTGCTAAAGAGGTATTTTTGCTTCACTGTTATTCAAATTTAATAATTATTTTAGAATGTCTTTAGAATGTCTGCTTTTATTTTGGTTGTTGTTTTTCTAAATTTACATGAGGCATGGTGGCGCAGTGGAAGCTTGCTGGGCCTATAACCCAGAGTGCCGAGGATCAAAACCTCGTTCTGCTGCTAATAAGTTCTTGGTATGACTTGAAGTACTCGACTCAGAGTGACAAAGTAGACCCTTTCTTGGTCAGTAACCGAGAGTTCGGATGATCACAACCTCGGTCTGCTCAGGATAATTTTGTATTTGATAGGGATTTCATTTTCATTAAAAATAGTTACGCAGAGTAGTGCAGCGGGAGCGTGATGGGCCCAGAGGTCCGAGGACCAAAACCTCGCTTTGCTAACTAGGTATTTTTGCTTCACTGCTATTCACATTTAATAAATATTGTAGAATGTTTTTAGAATGTCTGCTTTCATTTTGTTTGCATTTTCTAAATTTACATGAGGCATAGTGCCGCAGTTGAAACGTGCTGGGCCCATAACCCAGAGGTCCGAGGATCGAAACCTCGCTCTGCTAACAAGTTTTTGGTATGACATGAGGTACTCGACTCGGAGTGACAAAGTAGACACTTTCTTGGTCAGTACCCGAAAGTTTGGTTGACCACAACCTCGGTCTGCTCAGGATAATTATTTCCTTGAAAGTGATTTCATTTTCATTACAAATAGTTACGCAGAGTGGTGCAGTGGGATCGTGATGGGCCCATAACCCAGAGGCCCGAGGACCGAAACCTCGCTCTGCTAAAGAGGTATTTTTGCTTCACTGTTATTCAAATTTAATAATTATTTTAGAATGTTTTTAGAATGTCTGCTTTTATTTTGTTTGTTGTTTTTCTAAATTTACATGAGGCATGGTGGCGCAGTGGAAGCTTGCTGGGCCTATAACCCAGAGTGCCGAGGATCAAAACCTCGTTCTGCTGCTAATAAGTTTTTGGTATGACTTGAAGTACTCGACTCGGAGTGACAAAGTAGACCCTTTCTTGGTCAGTAACCGAGAGTTCGGATGATCACAACCTCGGTCTGCTCAGGATAATTTTGTATTTGATAGGGATTTCATTTTCATTAAAAATAGTTACGCAGAGTAGTGCAGCGGGAGCGTGATGGGCCCATAGCCCAGAGGTCCGAGGACCAAAACCTCGCTTTGCTAACTAGGTATTTTTGCTTCACTGCTATTCACATTTAATAAATATTGTAGAATGTTTTTAGAATGTCTGCTTTCATTTTGTTTGCATTTTCTAAATTTACATGAGGCATAGTGGCGCAGTTGAAGCGTGCTGGGCCCATAACCCAGAGGTCCGAGGATCGAAACCTCGCTGTGCTAACAAGTTTTTGGTATGACATGAGGTACTCGACTCAGAGTGACAAAGTAGACACTTTCTTGGTCAGTACCCGAGAGTTTGGTTGACCACAACCTCGGTCTGCTCAGGATAATTATTTCCTTGAAAGTGATTTCATTTTCATTACAAATACTTACGCAGAGTGGTGCAGTGGGATCGTGATGGGCCCATAACCCAGAGGCCCGAGGACCGAAACCTCGCTCTGCTAAAGAGGTATTTTTGCTTCACTGTTATTCACATTTAATAAATAATGTAGAATGTCTGCTTTCATTTTGTTTGCATTTTCTAAATTTACATGAGGCATAGTGGCGCAGTTGAAGCGTGCTGGGCCCATAACCCAGAGGTCCGAGGATCGAAACCTCGCTCTGCTAACAAGTTTTTGGTATGACATGAGGTACTCGACTCAGAGTGACAAAGTAGACACTTTCTTGGTCAGTACCCGAGAGTTTGGTTGACCACAACCTCGGTCTGCTCAGGATAATTATTTCCTTGAAAGTGATTTCATTTTCATTACAAATAGTTGCGCAGAGTGGTGCAGTGGGATCGTGATGGGCCCATAACCCAGAGGCCCGAGGACCGAAACCTCGCTCTGCTAAAGAGGTATTTTTGCTTCACTGTTATTCAAATTTAATAATTATTTTATAATGTTTTTAGAATGTCTGCTTTTATTTTGTTTGTTGTTTTTCTAAATTTACATGAGGCATGGTGGCGCAGTGGAAGCTTGCTGGGCCTATAACCCAGAGTGCCGAGGATCAAAACCTCGTTCTGCTGCTAATAAGTTTTTGGTATGACTTGAAGTACTCGACTCAGAGTGACAAAGTAGACCCTTTCTTGGTCAGTAACCGAGAGTTTGGATGATCACAACCTCGGTCTGCTCAGGATAATTTTGTATTTGATAGGGATTTCATTTTCATTAAAAATAGTTACGCAGAGTAGTGCAGCGGGAGCGTGATGGGCCCATAGCCCAGAGGTCCGAGGACCAAAACCTCGCTTTGCTAACTAGGTATTTTTGCTTCACTGCTATTTACATTTAATAAATATTGTAGAATGTTTTTAGAATGTCTGCTTTCATTTTGTTTGCATTTTCTAAATTTACATGAGGCATAGTGGCGCAGTTGAAGCGTGCTGGGCCCATAACCCAGAGGTCCGAGGATCGAAACCTCGCTCTGCTAACAAGTTTTTGGTATGACATGAGGTACTCGACTCGGACTGACAAAGTAGACACTTTCTTGGTCAGTACCCGAGAGTTTGGTTGACCACAACCTCGGTCTGCTCAGGATAATTATTTCCTTGAAAGTGATTTCATTTTCATTACAAATACTTACGCAGAGTGGTGCAGTGGGATCGTGATGGGCCCATAACCCAGAGGCCCGAGGACCGAAACCTCGCTCTGCTAAAGAGGTATTTTTGCTTCACTGTTATTCACATTTAATAAATAATGTAGAATGTCTGCTTTCATTTTGTTTGCATTTTCTAAATTTACATGAGGCATAGTGGCGCAGTTGAAGCGTGCTGGGCCCATAACCCAGAGGTCCGAGGATCGAAACCTCGCTCTGCTAACAAGTTTTTGGTATGACATGAGGTACTCGACTCAGAGTGACAAAGTAGACACTTTCTTGGTCAGTACCCGAGAGTTTGGTTGACCACAACCTCGGTCTGCTCAGGATAATTATTTCCTTGAAAGTGATTTCATTTTCATTACAAATAGTTGCGCAGAGTGGTGCAGTGGGATCGTGATGGGCCCATAACCCAGAGGCCCGAGGACCGAAACCTCGCTCTGCTAAAGAGGTATTTTTGCTTCACTGTTATTCAAATTTAATAATTATTTTATAATGTTTTTAGAATGTCTGCTTTTATTTTGTTTGTTGTTTTTCTAAATTTACATGAGGCATGGTGGCGCAGTGGAAGCTTGCTGGGCCTATAACCCAGAGTGCCGAGGATCAAAACCTCGTTCTGCTGCTAATAAGTTTTTGGTATGACTTGAAGTACTCGACTCAGAGTGACAAAGTAGACCCTTTCTTGGTCAGTAACCGAGAGTTTGGATGATCACAACCTCGGTCTGCTCAGGATAATTTTGTATTTGATAGGGATTTCATTTTCATTAAAAATAGTTACGCAGAGTAGTGCAGCGGGAGCGTGATGGGCCCATAGCCCAGAGGTCCGAGGACCAAAACCTCGCTTTGCTAACTAGGTATTTTTGCTTCACTGCTATTTACATTTAATAAATATTGTAGAATGTTTTTAGAATGTCTGCTTTCATTTTGTTTGCATTTTCTAAATTTACATGAGGCATAGTGGCGCAGTTGAAGCGTGCTGGGCCCATAACCCAGAGGTCCGAGGATCGAAACCTCGCTCTGCTAACAAGTTTTTGGTATGACATGAGGTACTCGACTCGGACTGACAAAGTAGACACTTTCTTGGTCAGTACCCGAGAGTTTGGTTGACCACAACCTCGGTCTGCTCAGAATAATTATTTCCTTGAAAGTGATTTCATTTTCATTACAAATAGTTACGCAGAGTGGTGCAGTGGGATCGTGATGGGCCCATAACCCAGAGGCCCGAGGACCGAACCCTCGCTCTGCTAAAGAGGTATTTTTGCTTCACTGTTATTCAAATTTAATAATTATTTTAGAATGTCTTTAGAATGTCTGCTTTTATTTTGTTTGTTGTTTTTCTAAATTTACATGAGGCATGGTGGCGCAGTGGAAGCTTGCTGGGCCTATAACCCAGAGTGCCGAGGATCAAAACCTCGTTCTGCTGCTAATAAGTTCTTGGTATGACTTGAAGTACTCGACTCAGAGTGACAAAGTAGACCCTTTCTTGGTCAGTAACCGAGAGTTCGGATGATCACAACCTCGGTCTGCTCAGGATAATTTTGTATTTGATAGGGATTTCATTTTCATTAAAAATAGTTACGCAGAGTAGTGCAGCGGGAGCGTGATGGGCCCAGAGGTCCGAGGACCAAAACCTCGCTTTGCTAACTAGGTATTTTTGCTTCACTGCTATTCACATTTAATAAATATTGTAGAATGTTTTTAGAATGTCTGCTTTCATTTTGTTTGCATTTTCTAAATTTACATGAGGCATAGTGCCGCAGTTGAAACGTGCTGGGCCCATAACCCAGAGGTCCGAGGATCAAAACCTCGCTCTGCTAACAAGTTTTTGGTATGACATGAGGTACTCGACTCGGAGTGACAAAGTAGACACTTTCTTGGTCAGTACCCGAGAGTTTGGTTGACCACAACCTCGGTCTGCTCAGAATAATTATTTCCTTGAAAGTGATTTCATTTTCATTACAAATAGTTACGCAGAGTGGTGCAGTGGGATCGTGATGGGCCCATAACCCAGAGGCCCGAGGACCGAAACCTCGCTCTGCTAAAGAGGTATTTTTGCTTCACTGTTATTCAAATTTAATAATTATTTTAGAATGTCTTTAGAATGTCTGCTTTTATTTTGTTTGTTGTTTTTCTAAATTTACATGAGGCATGGTGGCGCAGTGGAAGCTTGCTGGGCCTATAACCCAGAGTGCCGAGGATCAAAACCTCGTTCTGCTGCTAATAAGTTTTTGGTATGACTTGAAGTACTCGACTCAGAGTGACAAAGTAGACCCTTTCTTGGTCAGTAACCGAGAGTTCGGATGATCACAACCTCGGTCTGCTCAGGATAATTTTGTATTTGATAGGGATTTCATTTTCATTAAAAATAGTTACGCAGAGTAGTGCAGCAGGAGCGTGATGGGCCCAGAGGTCCGAGGACCAAAACCTCGCTTTGCTAACTAGGTATTTTTGCTTCACTGCTATTCACATTTAATAAATATTGTAGAATGTTTTTAGAATGTCTGCTTTCATTTTGTTTGCATTTTCTAAATTTACATGAGGCATAGTGGCGCAGTTGAAGCGTGCTGGGCCCATAACCCAGAGGTCCAAGGATCGAAACCTCGCTCTGCTAACAAGTTTTTGGTATGACATGAGGTACTCGACTCGGAGTGACAAAGTAGACACTTTCTTAGTCAGTACCCGAGAGTTTGGTTGACCACAACCTCGGTCTGCTCAGGATAATTATTTCCTTGAAAGTGATTTCATTTTCATTACAAATACTTACGCAGAGTGGTGCAGTGGGATCGTGATGGGCCCATAACCCAGAGGCCCGAGGACCGAAACCTCGCTCTGCTAAAGAGGTATTTTTGCTTCACTGTTATTCACATTTAATAAATAATGTAGAATGTTTTTAGAATGTCTGCTTTCATTTTGTTTGCATTTTCTAAATTTACATGAGGCATAGTGGCGCAGTTGAAGCGTGCTGGGCCCATAACCCAGAGGTCCGAGGATCGAAACCTCGCTCTGCTAACAAGTTTTTGGTATGACATGAGGTACTCGACTCAGAGTGACAAAGTAGACCCTTTCTTGGTCAGTAACCGAGAGTTCGGATGATCACAACCTCGGTCTGCTCAGGATAATTTTGTATTTGATAGGGATTTCATTTTCATTAAAAATAGTTACGCAGAGTAGTGCAGCGGGAGCGTGATGGGCCCATAGCCCATAGGTCCGAGGACCAAAACCTCGCTTTGCTAACTAGGTATTTTTGCTTCACTGCTATTCACATTTAATAAATATTGTAGAATGTTTTTAGAATGTCTGCTTTCATTTTGTTTGCATTTTCTAAATTTACATGAGGCATAGTGGCGCAGTTGAAGCGTGCTGGGCCCATAACCCAGAGGTCCAAGGATCGAAACCTCGCTCTGCTAACAAGTTTTTGGTATGACATGAGGTACTCGACTCGGAGTGACAAAGTAGACACTTTCTTAGTCAGTACCCGAGAGTTTGGTTGACCACAACCTCGGTCTGCTCAGGATAATTATTTCCTTGAAAGTGATTTCATTTTCATTACAAATACTTACGCAGAGTGGTGCAGTGGGATCGTGATGGGCCCATAACCCAGAGGCCCGAGGACCGAAACCTCGCTCTGCTAAAGAGGTATTTTTGCTTCACTGTTATTCACATTTAATAAATAATGTAGAATGTTTTTAGAATGTCTGCTTTCATTTTGTTTGCATTTTCTAAATTTACATGAGGCATAGTGGCGCAGTTGAAGCGTGCTGGGCCCATAACCCAGAGGTCCGAGGATCGAAACCTCGCTCTGCTAACACGTTTTTGGTATGACATGAGGTACTCGACCCAGAGTGACAAAGTAGACACTTTCTTGGTCAGTACCCGAGAGTTTGGTTGACCACAACCTCGGTCTGCTCAGGATAATTATTTCCTTGAAAGTGATTTCATTTTCATTACAAATAGTTACGCAGAGTGGTGCAGTGGGATCGTGATGGGCCCATAACCCAGAGGCCCGAGGACCGAAACCTCGCTCTGCTAAAGAGGTATTTTTGCTTCACTGTTATTCAAATTTAATAATTATTTTAGAATGTTTTTAGAATGTCTGCTTTCATTTTGTTTGCATTTTCTAAATTTACATGAGGCATAGTGGCGCAGTTGAAGCGTGCTGGGCCCATAACCCAGAGGTCCGAGGATCGAAACCTCGCTCTGCTAACAAGTTTTTGGTATGACATGAGGTACTCGACTCAGAGTGACAAAGTAGACCCTTTCTTGGTCAGTAACCGAGAGTTCGGATGATCACAACCTCGGTCTGCTCAGGATAATTTTGTATTTGATAGGGATTTCATTTTCATTAAAAATAGTTACGCAGAGTAGTGCAGCGGGAGCGTGATGGGCCCATAGCCCAGAGGTCCGAGGACCAAAACCTCGCTTTGCTAACTAGGTATTTTTGCTTCACTGCTATTCACATTTAATAAATATTGTAGAATGTTTTTAGAATGTCTGCTTTCATTTTGTTTGCATTTTCTAAATTTACATGAGGCATAGTGGCGCAGTTGAAGCGTGCTGGGCCCATAACCCAGAGGTCCAAGGATCGAAACCTCGCTCTGCTAACAAGTTTTTGGTATGACATGAGGTACTCGACTCGGAGTGACAAAGTAGACACTTTCTTAGTCAGTACCCGAGAGTTTGGTTGACCACAACCTCGGTCTGCTCAGGATAATTATTTCCTTGAAAGTGATTTCATTTTCATTACAAATACTTACGCAGAGTGGTGCAGTGGGATCGTGATGGGCCCATAACCCAGAGGCCCGAGGACCGAAACCTCGCTCTGCTAAAGAGGTATTTTTGCTTCACTGTTATTCACATTTAATAAATAATGTAGAATGTCTGCTTTCATTTTGTTTGCATTTTCTAAATTTACATGAGGCATAGTGGCGCAGTTGAAGCGTGCTGGGCCCATAACCCAGAGGCCCGAGGACCGAAACCTCGCTCTGCTAAAGAGGTATTTTTGCTTCACTGTTATTCAAATTTAATAATTATTTTAAAATGTTTTTAGAATGTCTGCTTTTATTTTGTTTGTTGTTTTTCTAAATTTACATAAGGCATGGTGGCGCAGTGGAAGCTTGCTGGGCCTATAACCCAGAGTGCCGAGGATCAAAACCTCGTTCTGCTGCTAATAAGTTTTTGGTATGACTTGAAGTACTCGACTCAGAGTGACAAAGTAGACCCTTTCTTGGTCAGTAACCGAGAGTTCGGATGATCACAACCTCGGTCTGCTCAGGATAATTTTGTATTTGATAGGGATTTCATTTTCATTAAAAATAGTTACGCAGAGTAGTGCAGCGGGAGCGTGATGGGCCCATAGCCCAGAGGTCCGAGGACCAAAACCTCGCTTTGCTAACTAGGTATTTTTGCTTCACTGCTATTCACATTTAATAAATATTGTAGAATGTTTTTAGAATGTCTGCTTTCATTTTGTTTGCATTTTCTAAATTTACATGAGGCATAGTGGCGCAGTTGAAGCGTGCTGGGCCCATAACCCAGAGGTCCGAGGATCGAAACCTCGCTCTGCTAACAAGTTTTTGGTATGACATGAGGTACTCGACTCGGAGTCACAAAGTAGACACTTTCTTGGTCAGTACCTGAGAGTTTGGTTGACCACAACCTCGGTCTTCTCAGGATAATTATTTCCTTGAAAGTGATTTCATTTTCATTACAAATAGTTACGCAGAGTGGTGCAGTGGTATCGTGATGGGCCCATCACCCAGAGGCCCGAAGACCGAAACCTCGCTCTGCTAAAGAGGTATTTTTGCTTCACTGTTATTCAAATTTAATAATTATTTTAGAATGTTTTTAGAATGTCTGCTTTTATTTTGTTTGTTGTTTTTCTAAATTTACATGAGGCATGCTGGCGCAGTGGAAGCTTGTTGGGCCTATAACCCAGAGTGCCGAGGATCAAAACCTCGTTCTGCTGCTAATAAGTTTTTGGTATGACTTGAAGTACTCGACTCAGAGTGACAAAGTAGACCCTTTCTTGGTCAGTAACCGAGAGTTCGGATGATCACAACCTCGGTCTGCTCAAGATAATTTTGTATTTGATAGGGATTTCATTTTCATTAAAAATAGTTACGCAGAGTAGTGCAGCGGGAGCGTGATGGGCCCATAGCCCAGAGGTCCGAGGACCAAAACCTCGCTTTGCTAACTAGGTATTTTTGCTTCACTGCTATTCACATTTAATAAATATTGTAGAATGTTTTTAGAATGTCTGCTTTCATTTTGTTTGCATTTTCTAAATTTACATGAAGCATAGTGGCGCAGTTGAAGCGTGCTGGGCCCATAACCCAGAGGTCCGAGGATCGAAACCTCGCTCTGCTAACAAGTTTTTGGTATGACATGAGGTACTCGACTCGGAGTGACAAAGTAGACACTTTCTTGGTCAGTACCCGAGAGTTTGGTTGACCACAACCTCGGTCTGCTCAGGATAATTATTTCCTTGAAAGTGATTTCATTTTCATTACAAATAGTTACGCAGAGTGGTGCAGTGGGATCGTGATGGGCCCATAACCCAGAGGCCCGAGGACCGAAACCTCGCTCTGCTAAAGAGGTATTTTTGCTTCACTGTTATTCAAATTTAATAATTATTTTAGAATGTTTTTAGAATGTCTGCTTTTATTTTGTTTGTTGTTTTTCTAAATTTACATGAGGCATGGTGGCGCAGTGGAAGCTTGCTGGGCCTATAACCCAGAGTGCCGAGGATCAAAACCTCGTTCTGCTGCTAATAATTTTTGGGTATGACTTGAAGTACTCGACTCAGAGTGACAAAGTAGACCCTTTCTTGGTCAGTAACCGAGAGTTCGGATGATCACAACCTCGGTCTGCTCAGGATAATTTTGTATTTGATAGAAATTTCATTTTTATTAAAAATAGTTACGCAGAGTAGTGCAGCGGGAGCGTGATGGGCCCATAGCCCAGAGGTCCGAGGACCAAAACCTCGCTTTGCTAACTAGTTATTTTTGCTTCACTGCTATTCACATTTAATAAATATTGTAGAATGTTTTTAGAATGTCTGCTTTCATTTTGTTTGCATTTTCTAAATGTACATGAGGCATAGTGGCGCAGTTGAAGCGTGCTGGGCCCATAACCCAGAGGTCCGAGGATCGAAACCTCGCTCTGCTAACAAGTTGTTGGTATGACATGAGGTACTCGACTCTGAGTGACAAAGTAGACACTTTCTTGGTCAGTACCCGAGAGTTTGGTTGACCACAACCTCGGTCTGCTCAGGATAATTATTTCCTTGAAAGTGATTTCATTTTCATTACAAATAGTTACGCAGAGTGGTGCAGTGGGATCGTGATGGGCCCATAACCCAGAGGCCCGAGGACCGAAACCTCGCTCTGCTAAAGAGGTATTTTTGCTTCACTGTTATTCAAATTTAATAATTATTTTAGAATGTTTTTAGAATGTCTGCTTTTATTTTGTTTGTTGTTTTTCTAAATTTACATGAGGCATGGTGGCGCAGTGGAAGCTTGCTGGGCCTATAACCCAGAGTGCCGAGGATCAAAACCTCGTTCTGCTGCTAATAAGTTTTTGATATGACTTGAAGTACTCGACTCGGAGTGACAAAGTAGACCCTTTCTTGGTCAGTAACCGAGAGTTCGGATGATCACAACCTCGGTCTGCTCAGGATAATTTTGTATTTGATAGGGATTTCATTTTCATTACAAATAGTTACGCAGAGTGGTGCAGTGGGATCGTGATGGGCCCATAACCCAGAGGCCCGAGGACCGAAACCTCGCTCTGCTAAAGAGGTATTTTTGCTTCACTGTTATTAAAATTTAATAATTATTTTAGAATGTTTTTAGAATGTCTGCTTTTATTTTGTTTGTTGTTTTTCTAAATTTACATGAGGCATGGTGGCGCAGTGGAAGCTTGCTGGGCCTATAACCCAGAGTGCCGAGGATCAAAACCTCGTTCTGCTGCTAATAAGTTTTTGGTATGACTTGAAGTACTCGACTCAGAGTGACAAAGTAGACCCTTTCTTGGTCAGTAACCGAGAGTTCGGAAGATCACAACCTCGGTCTGCTCAGGATAATTTTGTATTTGATAGGGATTTCATTTTCATTAAAAATAGTTACGCAGAGTAGTGCAGCGGGAGCGTGATGGGCCCATAGCCCAGAGGTCCGAGGACCAAAACCTCGCTTTGCTAACTAGGTATTTTTGCTTCACTGCTATTCACATTTAATAAATATTGTAGAATGTTTTTAGAATGTCTGCTTTCATTTTGTTTGCATTTTCTAAATTTACATGAGGCATAGTGGCGCAGTTGAAGCGTGCTGGGCCCATAACCCAGAGGTCCGAGGATCGAAACCTCGCTCTGCTAACAAGTTTTTGGTATGACATGAGGTACTCGACTCGGAGTGACAAAGTAGACACTTTCTTGGTCAGTACCCGAGAGTTTGGTTGACCACAACCTCGGTCTGCTCAGGATAATTATTTCCTTGAAAGTGATTTCATTTTCATTACAAATAGTTACGCAGAGTGGTGCAGTGGGATCGTGATGGGCCCATAACCCAGAGGCCCGAGGACCGAAACCTCGCTCTGCTAAAGAGGTATTTTTGCTTCACTGTTATTCAAATTTAATAATTATTTTAGAATGTTTTTAGAATGTCTGCTTTTATTTTGTTTGTTGTTTTTCTAAATTTACATGAGGCATGGTGGCGCAGTGGAAGCTTGCTGGGCCTATAACCCAGAGTGCCGAGGATCAAAACCTCGTTCTGCTGCTAATAAGTTTTTGGTATGACTTGAAGTACTCGACTCAGAGTGACAAAGTAGACCCTTTCTTGGTCAGTAACCGAGAGTTCGGATGATCACAACCTCGGTCTGCTCAGGATAATTTTGTATTTGATAGGGATTTCATTTTCATTAAAAATAGTTACGCAGAGTAGTGCAGCGGGAGCGTGATGGGCCCATAGCCCAGAGGTCCGAGGACCAAAACCTCGCTTTGCTAACTAGGTATTTTTGCTTCACTGCTATTCACATATAATAAATATTGTAGAATGTTTTTAGAATGTCTGCTTTCATTTTGTTTGCATTTTCTAAATTTACATGAGGCATAGTGGCGCAGTTGAAGCGTGCTGGGCCCATAACCCTGAGGTCCGAGGATCGAAACCTCGCTCTGCTAACAAGTTTTTGGTATGACATGAGGTACTCGACTCGGAGTGACAAAGTAGACACTTTCTTGGTCAGTACCCGAGAGTTTGGTTGACCACAACCTCGGTCTGCTCAGGATAATTATTTCCTTGAAAGTGATTTCATTTTCATTACAAATACTTACGCAGAGTGGTGCAGTGGGATCGTGATGGGCCCATAACCCAGAGGCCCGAGGACCGAAACCTCGCTCTGCTAAAGAGGTATTTTTGCTTCACTGTTATTCACATTTAATAAATAATGTAGAATGTCTGCTTTCATTTTGTTTGCATTTTCTAAATTTACATGAGGCATAGTGGCGCAGTTGAAGCGTGCTGGGCCCATAACCCTGAGGTCCGAGGATCGAAACCTCGCTCTGCTAACAAGTTTTTGGTATGACATGAGGTACTCGACTCGGAGTGACAAAGTAGACACTTTCTTGGTCAGTACCCGAGAGTTTGGTTGACCACAACCTCGGTCTGCTCAGGATAATTATTTCCTTGAAAGTGATTTCATTTTCATTACAAATACTTACGCAGAGTGGTGCAGTGGGATCGTGATGGGCCCATAACCCAGAGGCCCGAGGACCGAAACCTCGCTCTGCTAAAGAGGTATTTTTGCTTCACTGTTATTCACATTTAATAAATAATGTAGAATGTCTGCTTTCATTTTGTTTGCATTTTCTAAATTTACATGAGGCATAGTGGCGCAGTTGAAGCGTGCTGGGCCCATAACCCAGAGGCCCGAGGACCGAAACCTCGCTCTGCTAAAGAGGTATTTTTGCTTCACTGTTATTCAAATTTAATAATTATTTTAAAATGTTTTAAGAATGTCTGCTTTTATTTTGTTTGTTGTTTTTCTAAATTTACATGAGGCATGGTGGCGCAGTGGAAGCTTGCTGGGCCTATAACCCAGAGTGCCGAGGATCAAAACCTCGTTCTGCTGCTAATAAGTTTTTGGTATGACTTGAAGTACTCGACTCAGAGTGACAAAGTAGACCCTTTCTTGGTCAGTAACCGAGAGTTCGGATGATCACAACCTCGGTCTGCTCAGGATAATTTTGTATTTGATAGGGATTTCATTTTCATTAAAAATAGTTACGCAGAGTAGTGCAGCGGGAGCGTGATGGGCCCATAGCCCAGAGGTCCGAGGACCAAAACCTCGCTTTGCTAACTAGGTATTTTTGCTTCACTGCTATTCACATTTAATAAATATTGTAGAATGTTTTTAGAATGTCTGCTTTCATTTTGTTTGCATTTTCTAAATTTACATGAGGCATAGTGGCGCAGTTGAAGCGTGCTGGGCCCATAACCCAGAGGTCCGAGCATCGAAACCTCGCTCTGCTAACAAGTTTTTGGTATGACATGAGGTACTCGACTCGGAGTCACAAAGTAGACACTTTCTTGGTCAGTACCTGAGAGTTTGGTTGACCACAACCTCGGTCTGCTCAGGATAATTATTTCCTTGAAAGTGATTTCATTTTCATTACAAATAGTTACGCAGAGTGGTGCAGTGGTATCGTGATGGGCCCATCACCCAGAGGCCCGAAGACCGAAACCTCGCTCTGCTAAAGACGTATTTTTGCTTCACTGTTATTCAAATTTAATAATTATTATTTTAGAATGTTTTTAGAATGTCTGCTTTTATTTTGTTTGTTGTTTTTCTAAATTTACATGAGGCATGCTGGCGCAGTGGAAGCTTGCTGGGCCTATAACCCGGAGTGCCGAGGATCAAAACCTCGTTCTGCTGCTAATAATTTTTTGGTATGACTTGAAGTACTCGACTCAGAGTGACAAAGTAGACCCTTTCTTGTTCAGTAACCGAGAGTTCGGATGATCACAACCTCGGTCTGCTCAGGATAATTTTGTATTTGATAGAAATTTCATTTTCATTAAAAATAGTTACGCAGAGTAGTGCAGCGGGAGCGTGATGGGCCCATAGCCCAGAGGTCCGAGGACCAAAACCTCGCTTTGCTAACTAGTTATTTTTGCTTCACTGCTATTCACATTTAATAAATATTGTAGAATGTTTTTAGAATGTCTGCTTTCATTTTGTTTGCAATTTCTAAATTTACATGAGGCATAGTGGCGCAGTTGAAGCGTGCTGGGCCCATAACCCAGAGGTCCGAGGATCGAAACCTCGCTCTGCTAACAAGTTGTTGGTATGACATGAGGTACTCGACTCTGAGTGACAAAGTAGACACTTTCTTGGTCAGTACCTGAGAGTTTGGTTGACCACAACCTCGGTCTGCTCAGGATAATTATTTCCTTGAAAGTGATTTCATTTTCATTACAAATAGTTACGCAGAGTGGTGCAGTGGGATCGTGATGGGCCCATAACCCAGAGGCCCGAGGACCGAAACCTCGCTCTGCTAAAGAGGTATTTTTGCTTCACTGTTATTCAAATTTAATAATTATATTTTAGAATGTTTTTAGAATGTCTGCTTTTATTTTGTTTGTTGTTTTTCTAAATTTACATGAGGCATGGTGGCGCAGTGGAAGCTTGCTGGGCCTATAACCCAGAGTGCCGAGGATCAAAACCTCGTTCTGCTGCTAATAAGTTTTTGATATGACTTGAAGTACTCGACTCGGAGTGACAAAGTAGACCCTTTCTTGGTCAGTAACCGAGAGTTCGGATGATCACAACCTCGGTCTGCTCAAGATAATTTTGTATTTGATAGGGATTTCATTTTCATTAAAAATAGTTACGCAGAGTAGTGCAGCGGGAGCGTGATGGGCCCATAGCCCAGAGGTCCGAGGACCAAAACCTCGCTTTGCTAACTAGGTATTTTTGCTTCACTGCTATTCACATTTAATAAATATTGTAGAATGTTTTTAGAATGTCTGCTTTCATTTTGTTTGCATTTTCTAAATTTACATGAAGCATAGTGGCGCAGTTGAAGCGTGCTGGGCCCATAACCCAGAGGTCCGAGGATCGAAACCTCGCTCTGCTAACAAGTTTTTGGTATGACATGAGGTACTCGACTCGGAGTGACAAAGTAGACACTTTCTTGGTCAGTACCCGAGAGTTTGGTTGACCACAACCTCGGTCTGCTCAGGATAATTATTTCCTTGAAAGTGATTTCATTTTCATTACAAATAGTTACGCAGAGTGGTGCAGTGGGATCGTGATGGGCCCATAACCCAGAGGCCCGAGGACCGAAACCTCGCTCTGCTAAAGAGGTATTTTTGCTTCACTGTTATTAAAATTTAATAATTATTTTAGAATGTTTTTAGAATGTCTGCTTTTATTTTGTTTGTTGTTTTTCTAAATTTACATGAGGCATGGTGGCGCAGTGGAAGCTTGCTGGGCCTATAACCCAGAGTGCCGAGGATCAAAACCTCGTTCTGCTGCTAATAAGTTTTTGGTATGACTTGAAGTACTCGACTCAGAGTGACAAAGTAGACCCTTTCTTGGTCAGTAACCGAGAGTTCGGAAGATCACAACCTCGGTCTGCTCAGGATAATTTTGTATTTGATAGGGATTTCATTTTCATTAAAAATAGTTACGCAGAGTAGTGCAGCGGGAGCGTGATGGGCCCATAGCCCAGAGGTCCGAGGACCAAAACCTCGCTTTGCTAACTAGGTATTTTTGCTTCACTGCTATTCACATTTAATAAATATTGTAGAATGTTTTTAGAATGTCTGCTTTCATTTTGTTTGCATTTTCTAAATTTACATGAGGCATAGTGGCGCAGTTGAAGCGTGCTGGGCCCATAACCCAGAGGTCCGAGGATCGAAACCTCGCTCTGCTAACAAGTTTTTGGTATGACATGAGGTACTCGACTCGGAGTGACAAAGTAGACACTTTCTTGGTCAGTACCCGAGAGTTTGGTTGACCACAACCTCGGTCTGCTCAGGATAATTATTTCCTTGAAAGTGATTTCATTTTCATTACAAATAGTTACGCAGAGTGGTGCAGTGGGATCGTGATGGGCCCATAACCCAGAGGCCCGAGGACCGAAACCTCGCTCTGCTAAAGAGGTATTTTTGCTTCACTGTTATTCAAATTTAATAATTATTTTAGAATGTTTTTAGAATGTCTGCTTTTATTTTGTTTGTTGTTTTTCTAAATTTACATGAGGCATGGTGGCGCAGTGGAAGCTTGCTGGGCCTATAACCCAGAGTGCCGAGGATCAAAACCTCGTTCTGCTGCTAATAAGTTTTTGGTATGACTTGAAGTACTCGACTCAGAGTGACAAAGTAGACCCTTTCTTGGTCAGTAACCGAGAGTTCGGATGATCACAACCTCGGTCTGCTCAGGATAATTTTGTATTTGATAGGGATTTCATTTTCATTAAAAATAGTTACGCAGAGTAGTGCAGCGGGAGCGTGATGGGCCCATAGCCCAGAGGTCCGAGGACCAAAACCTCGCTTTGCTAACTAGGTATTTTTGCTTCACTGCTATTCACATATAATAAATATTGTAGAATGTTTTTAGAATGTCTGCTTTCATTTTGTTTGCATTTTCTAAATTTACATGAGGCATAGTGGCGCAGTTGAAGCGTGCTGGGCCCATAACCCTGAGGTCCGAGGATCGAAACCTCGCTCTGCTAACAAGTTTTTGGTATGACATGAGGTACTCGACTCGGAGTGACAAAGTAGACACTTTCTTGGTCAGTACCCGAGAGTTTGGTTGACCACAACCTCGGTCTGCTCAGGATAATTATTTCCTTGAAAGTGATTTCATTTTCATTACAAATACTTACGCAGAGTGGTGCAGTGGGATCGTGATGGGCCCATAACCCAGAGGCCCGAGGACCGAAACCTCGCTCTGCTAAAGAGGTATTTTTGCTTCACTGTTATTCACATTTAATAAATAATGTAGAATGTCTGCTTTCATTTTGTTTGCATTTTCTAAATTTACATGAGGCATAGTGGCGCAGTTGAAGCGTGCTGGGCCCATAACCCTGAGGTCCGAGGATCGAAACCTCGCTCTGCTAACAAGTTTTTGGTATGACATGAGGTACTCGACTCGGAGTGACAAAGTAGACACTTTCTTGGTCAGTACCCGAGAGTTTGGTTGACCACAACCTCGGTCTGCTCAGGATAATTATTTCCTTGAAAGTGATTTCATTTTCATTACAAATACTTACGCAGAGTGGTGCAGTGGGATCGTGATGGGCCCATAACCCAGAGGCCCGAGGACCGAAACCTCGCTCTGCTAAAGAGGTATTTTTGCTTCACTGTTATTCACATTTAATAAATAATGTAGAATGTCTGCTTTCATTTTGTTTGCATTTTCTAAATTTACATGAGGCATAGTGGCGCAGTTGAAGCGTGCTGGGCCCATAACCCAGAGGCCCGAGGACCGAAACCTCGCTCTGCTAAAGAGGTATTTTTGCTTCACTGTTATTCAAATTTAATAATTATTTTAAAATGTTTTAAGAATGTCTGCTTTTATTTTGTTTGTTGTTTTTCTAAATTTACATGAGGCATGGTGGCGCAGTGGAAGCTTGCTGGGCCTATAACCCAGAGTGCCGAGGATCAAAACCTCGTTCTGCTGCTAATAAGTTTTTGGTATGACTTGAAGTACTCGACTCAGAGTGACAAAGTAGACCCTTTCTTGGTCAGTAACCGAGAGTTCGGATGATCACAACCTCGGTCTGCTCAGGATAATTTTGTATTTGATAGGGATTTCATTTTCATTAAAAATAGTTACGCAGAGTAGTGCAGCGGGAGCGTGATGGGCCCATAGCCCAGAGGTCCGAGGACCAAAACCTCGCTTTGCTAACTAGGTATTTTTGCTTCACTGCTATTCACATTTAATAAATATTGTAGAATGTTTTTAGAATGTCTGCTTTCATTTTGTTTGCATTTTCTAAATTTACATGAGGCATAGTGGCGCAGTTGAAGCGTGCTGGGCCCATAACCCAGAGGTCCGAGCATCGAAACCTCGCTCTGCTAACAAGTTTTTGGTATGACATGAGGTACTCGACTCGGAGTCACAAAGTAGACACTTTCTTGGTCAGTACCTGAGAGTTTGGTTGACCACAACCTCGGTCTGCTCAGGATAATTATTTCCTTGAAAGTGATTTCATTTTCATTACAAATAGTTACGCAGAGTGGTGCAGTGGTATCGTGATGGGCCCATCACCCAGAGGCCCGAAGACCGAAACCTCGCTCTGCTAAAGACGTATTTTTGCTTCACTGTTATTCAAATTTAATAATTATTATTTTAGAATGTTTTTAGAATGTCTGCTTTTATTTTGTTTGTTGTTTTTCTAAATTTACATGAGGCATGCTGGCGCAGTGGAAGCTTGCTGGGCCTATAACCCGGAGTGCCGAGGATCAAAACCTCGTTCTGCTGCTAATAATTTTTTGGTATGACTTGAAGTACTCGACTCAGAGTGACAAAGTAGACCCTTTCTTGTTCAGTAACCGAGAGTTCGGATGATCACAACCTCGGTCTGCTCAGGATAATTTTGTATTTGATAGAAATTTCATTTTCATTAAAAATAGTTACGCAGAGTAGTGCAGCGGGAGCGTGATGGGCCCATAGCCCAGAGGTCCGAGGACCAAAACCTCGCTTTGCTAACTAGTTATTTTTGCTTCACTGCTATTCACATTTAATAAATATTGTAGAATGTTTTTAGAATGTCTGCTTTCATTTTGTTTGCAATTTCTAAATTTACATGAGGCATAGTGGCGCAGTTGAAGCGTGCTGGGCCCATAACCCAGAGGTCCGAGGATCGAAACCTCGCTCTGCTAACAAGTTGTTGGTATGACATGAGGTACTCGACTCTGAGTGACAAAGTAGACACTTTCTTGGTCAGTACCTGAGAGTTTGGTTGACCACAACCTCGGTCTGCTCAGGATAATTATTTCCTTGAAAGTGATTTCATTTTCATTACAAATAGTTACGCAGAGTGGTGCAGTGGGATCGTGATGGGCCCATAACCCAGAGGCCCGAGGACCGAAACCTCGCTCTGCTAAAGAGGTATTTTTGCTTCACTGTTATTCAAATTTAATAATTATATTTTAGAATGTTTTTAGAATGTCTGCTTTTATTTTGTTTGTTGTTTTTCTAAATTTACATGAGGCATGGTGGCGCAGTGGAAGCTTGCTGGGCCTATAACCCAGAGTGCCGAGGATCAAAACCTCGTTCTGCTGCTAATAAGTTTTTGATATGACTTGAAGTACTCGACTCGGAGTGACAAAGTAGACCCTTTCTTGGTCAGTAACCGAGAGTTCGGATGATCACAACCTCGGTCTGCTCAGGATAATTTTGTATTTGATAGGGATTTCATTTTCATTACAAATAGTTACGCAGAGTGGTGCAGTGGGATCGTGATGGGCCCATAACCCAGAGGCCCGAGGACCGAAACCTCGCTCTGCTAAAGAGGTATTTTTGCTTCACTGTTATTCAAATTTAATAATTATTTTAGAATGTTTTTAGAATGTCTGCTTTTATTTTGTTTGTTTTTTTCTAAATTTACATGAGGCATGGTGGCGCAGTGGAAGCTTGCTGGGCCTATAACCCAGAGTGCCGAGGATCAAAACCTCGTTCTGCTGCTAATAAGTTGTTGGTATGACTTGAAGTACTCGACTCAGAGTGACAAAGTAGACCCTTTCTTGGTCAGTAACCGAGAGTTCGGATGATCACAACCTCGGTCTGCTCAGGATAATTTTGTATTTGATAGGGATTTCATTTTCATTAAAAATAGTTACGCAGAGTAGTGCAGCGGGAGCGTGATGGGCCCATAGCCCAGAGGTCCGAGGACCAAAACCTTGCTTTGCTAACTAGGTATTTTTGCTTCACTGCTATTCACATTTAATAAATATTGTATAATGTTTTTAGAATGTCTGCTTTCATTTTGTTTTCATTTTCTAAATTTACATGAGGCATAGTGGCGCAGTTGAAGCGTGCTGGGCCCATAACCCAGAGGTCCGAGGATCGAAACCTCGCTCTGCTAACAAGTTTTTGGTATGACATAAGGTACTCGACTCGGAGTGACAAAGTAGACACTTTCTTGGTCAGTACCCGAGAGTTTGGTTGACCACAACCTCGGTCTGCTCAGGATAATTATTTCCTTGAAAGTGATTTCATTTTCATTACAAATAGTTACGCAGAGTGGTGCAGTGGGATCGTGATGGGCCCATAACCCAGAGGCCCGAGGACCGAAACCTCGCTCTGCTAAAGAGGTATTTTTGCTTCACTGTTATTCAAATTTAATAATTATATTTTAGAATGTTTTTAGAATGTCTGCTTTTATTTTGTTTGTTGTTTTTCTAAATTTACATGAGGCATGGTGGCGCAGTGGAAGCTTGCTGGGCCTATAACCCAGAGTGCCGAGGATCAAAACCTCGTTCTGCTGCTAATAAGTTTTTGATATGACTTGAAGTACTCGACTCGGAGTGACAAAGTAGACCCTTTCTTGGTCAGTAACCGAGAGTTCGGATGATCACAACCTCGGTCTGCTCAGGATAATTTTGTATTTGATAGGGA
The DNA here is from genome assembly GCA_037893245.1 of Crossaster papposus. Lineage (NCBI taxonomy): Eukaryota > Metazoa > Echinodermata > Asteroidea > Velatida > Solasteridae > Crossaster > Crossaster papposus. The sequence goes on from JBAIAA010000833.1 coordinate 819,883, forward strand.
TTTCATTTTCATTACAAATAGTTACGCAGAGTGGTGCAGTGGGATCGTGATGGGCCCATAACCCAGAGGCCCGAGGACCGAAACCTCGCTCTGCTAAAGAGGTATTTTTGCTTCACTGTTATTCAAATTTAATAATTATTTTAGAATGTTTTTAGAATGTCTGCTTTTATTTTGTTTGTTTTTTTCTAAATTTACATGAGGCATGGTGGCGCAGTGGAAGCTTGCTGGGCCTATAACCCAGAGTGCCGAGGATCAAAACCTCGTTCTGCTGCTAATAAGTTGTTGGTATGACTTGAAGTACTCGACTCAGAGTGACAAAGTAGACCCTTTCTTGGTCAGTAACCGAGAGTTCGGATGATCACAACCTCGGTCTGCTCAGGATAATTTTGTATTTGATAGGGATTTCATTTTCATTAAAAATAGTTACGCAGAGTAGTGCAGCGGGAGCGTGATGGGCCCATAGCCCAGAGGTCCGAGGACCAAAACCTTGCTTTGCTAACTAGGTATTTTTGCTTCACTGCTATTCACATTTAATAAATATTGTATAATGTTTTTAGAATGTCTGCTTTCATTTTGTTTTCATTTTCTAAATTTACATGAGGCATAGTGGCGCAGTTGAAGCGTGCTGGGCCCATAACCCAGAGGTCCGAGGATCGAAACCTCGCTCTGCTAACAAGTTTTTGGTATGACATAAGGTACTCGACTCGGAGTGACAAAGTAGACACTTTCTTGGTCAGTACCCGAGAGTTTGGTTGACCACAACCTCGGTCTGCTCAGGATAATTATTTCCTTGAAAGTGATTTCATTTTCATTACAAATAGTTACGCAGAGTGGTGCAGTGGGATCGTGATGGGCCCATAACCCAGAGGCCCGAGGACCGAAACCTCGCTCTGCTAAAGAGGTATTTTTGCTTCACTGTTATTCAAATTTAATAATTATATTTTAGAATGTTTTTAGAATGTCTGCTTTTATTGTGTTTGTTGTTTTTCTAAATTTACATGAGGCATGGTGGCGCAGTGGAAGCTTGCTGGGCCTATAACCCAGAGTGCCGAGGATCAAAACCTCGTTCTGCTGCTAATAAGTTTTTGATATGACTTGAAGTACTCGACTCGGAGTGACAAAGTAGACCCTTTCTTGGTCAGTAACCGAGAGTTCGGATGATCACAACCTCGGTCTGCTCAGGATAATTTTGTATTTGATAGGGATTTCATTTTCATTACAAATAGTTACGCAGAGTGGTGCAGTGGGATCGTGATGGGCCCATAACCCAGAGGCCCGAGGACCGAAACCTCGCTCTGCTAAAGAGGTATTTTTGCTTCACTGTTATTCAAATTTAATAATTATTTTAGAATGTTTTTAGAATGTCTGCTTTTATTTTGTTTGTTTTTTTCTAAATTTACATGAGGCATGGTGGCGCAGTGGAAGCTTGCTGGGCCTATAACCCAGAGTGCCGAGGATCAAAACCTCGTTCTGCTGCTAATAAGTTGTTGGTATGACTTGAAGTACTCGACTCAGAGTGACAAAGTAGACCCTTTCTTGGTCAGTAACCGAGAGTTCGGATGATCACAACCTCGGTCTGCTCAGGATAATTTTGTATTTGATAGGGATTTCATTTTCATTAAAAATAGTTACGCAGAGTAGTGCAGCGGGAGCGTGATGGGCCCATAGCCCAGAGGTCCAAGGACCAAAACCTCGCTTTGCTAACTAGGTATTTTTGCTTCACTGCTATTCACATTTAATAAATATTGTAGAATGTTTTTAGAATGTCTGCTTTCATTTTGTTTGCATTTTCTAAATTTACATGAGGCATAGTGGCGCAGTTGAAGCGTGCTGGGCCCATAACCCAGAGGTCCGAGGATCGAAACCTCGCTCTGCTAACAAGTTTTTGGTATGACATGAGGTACTCGACTCGGAGTGACAAAGTAGACACTTTCTTGGTCAGTACCCGAGAGTTTGGTTGACCACAACCTCGGTCTGCTCAGGATAATTATTTCCTTGAAAGTGATTTCATTTTCATTACAAATAGTTACGCAGAGTGGTGCTGTGGGATCGTGATGGGCCCATAACCCAGAGGCCCGAGGACCGAAACCTCGCTCTGCTAAAGAAGTATTTTTGCTTCACTGTTATTCAAATTTAATAATTATTTTAGAATGTTTTTAGAATGTCTGCTTTTATTGTGTTTGTTGTTTTTCTAAATTTACATGAGGCATGGTGGCGCAGTGGAAGCTTGCTGGGCCTATAACCCAGAGTGCCGAGGATCAAAACCTCGTTCTGCTGCTAATAAGTTTTTGGTATGACTTGAAGTACTCGACTCAGAGTGACAAAGTAGACCCTTTCTTGGTCAGTAACCGAGAGTTCGGATGATCACAACCTCGGTCTGCTCAGGATAATTTTGTATTTGATAGGGATTTCATTTTCATTAAAAATAGTTACACAGAGTAGTGCAGCGGGAGCGTGATGGGCCCATAGCCCAGAGGTCCGAGGACCAAAACCTCGCTTTGCTAACTAGGTATTTTTGCTTCACTGCTATTCACATTTAATAAATATTGTAGAATGTTTTTAGAATGTCTGCTTTCATTTTGTTTGCATGTTCTAAATTTACATGAGGCATAGTGGCGCAGTTGAAGCGTGCTGGGCCCATAACCCAGAGGTCCGAGGATCGAAACCTCGCTCTGCTAACAAGTTTTTGGTATGACATGAGGTACTCGACTCGGAGTGACAAAGTAGACACTTTCTTGGTCAGTACCCGAGAGTTTGGTTGACCACAACCTCGGTCTGCTCAGGATAATTATTTCCTTGAAAGTGATTTCATTTTCATTACAAATAGTTACGCAGAGTGGTGCAGTGGGATCGTGATGGGCCCATAACCCAGAGGCCCGAGGACCGAAACCTCGCTCTGCTAAAGAGGTATTTTTGCTTCACTGTTATTCAAATTTAATAATTATTTTAGAATGTTTTTAGAATGTATGCTTTTATTTTGTTTGTTGTTTTTCTAAATTTACATGAGGCATGGTGGCGCAGTGAAAGCTTGCTGGGCCTATAACCCAGAGTGCCGAGGATCAAAACCTCGTTCTGCTGCTAATAAGTTTTTGGTATGACTTGAAGTACTCGACTCAGAGTGACAAAGTAGACCCTTTCTTGGTCAGTACCCGAGAGTTCGGATGATCACAACCTCGGTCTGCTCAGGATAATTTTGTATTTGATAGGGATTTCATTTTCATTAAAAATAGTTACGCAGAGTAGTGCAGCGGGAGCGTGATGGGCCCATAGCCCAGAGGTCCGAGGACCAAAACCTCGCTTTGCTAACTAGGTATTTTTGCTTCACTGCTATTCACATTTAATAAATATTGTAGAATGTTTTTAGAATGTCTGCTTTCATTTTGTTTGCATGTTCTAAATTTACATGAGGCATAGTGGCGCAGTTGAAGCGTGCTGGGCCCATAACCCAGAGGTCCGAGGATCGAAACCTCGCTCTGCTAACAAGTTTTTGGTATGACATGAGGTACTCGACTCGGAGTGACAAAGTAGACACTTTCTTGGTCAGTACCCGAGAGTTTGGTTGACCACAACCTCGGTCTGCTCAGGATAATTATTTCCTTGAAAGTGATTTCATTTTCATTACAAATAGTTGCGCAGAGTGGTGCAGTGGGATCGTGATGGGCCCATAACCCAGAGGCCCGAGGACCGAAACCTCGCTCTGCTAAAGAGGTATTTTTGCTTCACTGTTATTCAAATTTAATAATTATTTTATAATGTTTTTAGAATGTCTGCTTTTATTTTGTTTGTTGTTTTTCTAAATTTACATGAGGCATGGTGGCGCAGTGGAAGCTTACTGGGCCTATAACCCAGAGTGCCGAGGATCAAAACCTCGTTCTGCTGCTAATAAGTTTTTGGTATGACTTGAAGTACTCGACTCAGAGTGACAAAGTAGACCCTTTCTTGGTCAGTAACCGAGAGTTCGGATGATCACAACCTCGGTCTGCTCAGGATAATTTTGTATTTGATAGGGATTTCATTTTCATTAAAAATAGTTACGCAGAGTAGTGCAGCGGGAGCGTGATGGGCCCATAGCCCAGAGGTCCGAGGACCAAAACCTCGCTTTGCTAACTAGGTATTTTTGCTTCACTGCTATTCACATTTAATAAATATTGTAGAATGTTTTTAGAATGTCTGCTTTCATTTTGTTTCCATTTTCTAAATTTACATGAGGCATAGTGGCGCAGTTGAAGCGTGCTGGGCCCATAACCCAGAGGTCCGAGGATCGAAACCTCGCTCTGCTAACAAGTTTTTGGTATGACATGAGGTACCCGACTCGGAGTGACAAAGTAGACACTTTCTTGGTCAGTACCCGAGAGTTTGGTTGACCACAACCTCGGTCTGCTCAGGATAATTATTTCCTTGAAAGTGATTTCATTTTCATTACAAATAGTTACGCAGAGTGGTGCAGTGGGATCGTGATGGGCCCATAACCCAGAGGCCCGAGGACCGAAACCTCGCTCTGCTAAAGAGGTATTTTTGCTTCACTGTTATTCAAATTTAATAATTATTTTAGAATGTTTTTAGAATGTATGCTTTTATTTTGTTTGTTGTTTTTCTAAATTTACATGAGGCATGGTGGCGCAGTGGAAGCTTGCTGGGCCTATAACCCAGAGTGCCGAGGATCAAAACCTCGTTCTGCTGCTAATAAGTTTTTGGTATGACTTGAAGTACTCGACTCAGAGTGACAAAGTAGACCCTTTCTTGGTCAGTACCCGAGAGTTCGGATGATCACAACCTCGGTCTGCTCAGGATAATTTTGTATTTGATAGGGATTTCATTTTCATTAAAAATAGTTACGCAGAGTAGTGCAGCGGGAGCGTGATGGGCCCATAGCCCAGAGGTCCGAGGACCAAAATCTCGCTTTGCTAACTAGGTATTTTTGCTTCACTGCTATTCACATTTAATAAATATTGTAGAATGTTTTTAGAATGTCTGCTTTCATTTTGTTTGCATTTTCTAAATTTACATGAGGCATAGTGGCGCAGTTAAAGCGTGCTGGGCCCATAACCCAGAGGTCCGAGGATCCAAACCTCGCTCTGCTAACAAGTTTTTGGTATGACATGAGGTACTCGACTCGGAGTGACAAAGTAGACACTTTCTTGGTCAGTACCCGAGAGTTTGGTTGACCACAACCTCGGTCTGCTCAGGATAATTATTTCCTTGAAAGTGATTTCATTTTCATTACAAATAGTTGCGCAGAGTGGTGCAGTGGGATCGTGATGGGCCCATAACCCAGAGGCCCGAGGACCGAAACCTCGCTCTGCTAAAGAGGTATTTTTGCTTCACTGTTATTCAAATTTAATAATTATTTTATAATGTTTTTAGAATGTCTGCTTTTATTTTGTTTGTTGTTTTTCTAAATTTACATGAGGCATGGTGGCGCAGTGGAAGCTTGCTGGGCCTATAACCCAGAGTGCCGAGGATCAAAACCTCGTTCTGCTGCTAATAAGTTTTTGGTATGACTTGAAGTACTCGACTCAGAGTGACAAAGTAGACCCTTTCTTGGTCAGTAACCGAGAGTTCGGATGATCACAACCTCGGTCTGCTCAGGATAATTTTGTATTTGATAGGGATTTCATTTTCATTAAAAATAGTTACGCAGAGTAGTGCAGCGGGAGCGTGATGGGCCCATAGCCCAGAGGTCCGAGGACCAAAACCTCGCTTTGCTAACTAGGTATTTTTGCTTCACTGCTATTCACATTTAATAAATATTGTAGAATGTTTTTAGAATGTCTGCTTTCATTTTGTTTGCATTTTCTAAATTTACATGAGGCATAGTGGCGCAGTTGAAGCGTGCTGGGCCCATAACCCAGAGGTCCGAGGATCGAAACCTCGCTCTGCTAACAAGTTTTTGGTATGACATGAGGTACTCGACTCGGAGTGACAAAGTAGACACTTTCTTGGTCAGTACCCGAGAGTTTGGTTGACCACAACCTCGGTCTGCTCAGGATAATTATTTCCTTGAAAGTGATTTCATTTTCATTACAAATAGTTACGCAGAGTGGTGCAGTGGGATCGTGATGGGCCCATAACCCTGAGGCCCGAGGACCGAAACCTCGCTCTGCGAAAGAGGTATTTTTGCTTCACTGTTATTCAAATTTAATAATTATTTTAGAATGTTTTTAGAATGTCTGCTTTTATTTTGTTTGTTGTTTTTCTAAATTTACATGAGGCATGGTGGCGCAGTGGAAGCTTGCTGGGCCTATAACCCAGAGTGCCGAGGATCAAAACCTCGTTCTGCTGCTAATATGTTTTTGGTATGACTTGAAGTACTCGACTCAGAGTGACAAAGTAGACCCTTTCTTGGTCAGTAACCGAGAGTTCGGATGATCACAACCTCGGTCTGCTCAGGATAATTTTGTATTTGATAGGGATTTCATTTTCATTAAAAATAGTTACGCAGAGTAGTGCAGCGGGAGCGTGGTGGGCCCATAGCCCAGAGGTCCGAGGACCAAAACCTCGCTTTGCTAACTAGGTATTTTTGCTTCACTGCTATTCACATTTAATAAATATTGTAGAATGTTTTTAGAATGTCTGCTTTCATTTTGTTTGCATTTTCTAAATTTACATGAGGCATAGTGGCGCAGTTGAAGCGTGCTGGGCCCATAACTCAGAGGTCCGAGGATCGAAACCTCGCTCTGCTAACAAGTTTTTGGTATGACATGAGGTACTCGACTCGGAGTGACAAAGTAGACACTTTCTAGGTCAGTACCCGAGAGTTTGGTTGACCACAACCTCGGTCTGCTCAGGATAATTATTTCCTTGAAAGTGATTTCATTTTCATTACAAATAGTGATGCAGAGTGGTGCAGTGGGATCGTGATGGGCCCATAACCCAGAGGTCCGAGGACCAAAACCTCGCTTTGCTAACTAGGTATTTTTGCTTCACTGCTATTCACATTTAATAAATATTGTAGAATGTTTTTAGAATGTCTGCTTTCATTTTGTTTGCATTTTCTAAATTTACATGAGGCATAGTGGCGCAGTTGAAGCGTGCTGGGCCCATAACCCAGAGGTCCGAGGATCGAAACCTCGCTCTGCTAACAAGTTTTTGGTATGACATGAGGTACCCGACTCGGAGTGACAAAGTAGACACTTTCTTGGTCAGTACCCGAGAGTTTGGTTGACCACAACCTCGGTCTGCTCAGGATAATTATTTCCTTGAAAGTGATTTCATTTTCATTACAAATAGTTGCGCAGAGTGGTGCAGTGGGATCGTGATGGGCCCATAACCCAGAGGCCCGAGGACCGAAACCTCGCTCTGCTAAAGAGGTATTTTTGCTTCACTGTTATTCAAATTTAATAATTATTTTAGAATGTTTTTAGAATGTCTGCTTTTATTTTGTTTGTTGTTTTTCTAAATTTACATGAGGCATGGTGGCGCAGTGGAAGCTTGCTGGGCCTATAACCCAGAGTGCCGAGGATCAAAACCTCGTTCTGCTGCTAATAAGTTTTTGGTATGACTTGAAGTACTCGACTCAGAGTTACAAAGTAGACCCTTTCTTGGTCAGTAACCGAGAGTTCGGATGATCACAACCTCGGTCTGCTCAGGATAATTTTGTATTTGATAGGGATTTCATTTTCATTAAAAATAGTTACGCAGAGTAGTGCAGCGGGAGCGTGATGGGCCCATAGCCCAGAGGTCCGAGGACCAAAACCTCGCTTTGCTAACTAGGTATTTTTGCTTCACTGCTATTCACATTTAATAAATATTGTAGAATGTTTTTAGAATGTCTGCTTTCATTTTGTTTGCATTTTCTAAATTTACATGAGGCATAGTGGCGCAGTTGAAGCGTGCTGGGCCCATAACCCAGAGGTCCGAGGATCGAAACCTCGCTCTGCTAACAAGTTTTTGGTATGACATGAGGTACTCGACTCGGACTGACAAAGTAGACACTTTCTTGGTCAGTACCCGAGAGTTTGGTTGACCACAACCTCGGTCTGCTCAGGATAATTATTTCCTTGAAAGTGATTTCATTTTCATTACAAATAGTTACGCAGAGTGGTGCAGTGGGATCGTGATGGGCCCATAACCCAAAGGCCCGAGGACCGAAACCTCGCTCTGCTAAAGAGGTATTTTTGCTTCACTGTTATTCAAATTTAATAATTATTTTATAATGTTTTTAGAATGTCTGCTTTTATTTTGTTTGTTGTTTTTCTAAACTTACATGAGGCATGGTGGCGCAGTGGAAGCTTGCTAGGCCTATAACCCAGAGTTCCGAGGATCAAAACCTCGTTCTGCTGCTAATAAGTTTTTGGTATGACTTGAAGTACTCGACTCAGAGTGACAAAGTAGACCCTTTCTTGGTCAGTAACCGAGAGTTCGGATGATCACAACCTCGGTCTGCTCAGGATAATTTTGTATTTGATAGGGATTTCATTTTCATTAAAAATAGTTACGCAGAGTAGTGCAGCGGGAGCGTGATGGGCCCATAGCCCAGAGGTCCGAGGACCAAAACCTCGCTTTGCTAACTAGGTATTTTTGCTTCACTGCTATTCACATTTAATAAATATTGTAGAATGTTTTTAGAATGTCTGCTTTCATTTTGTTTGCATTTTCTAAATTTACATGAGGCATAGTGGCGCAGTTGAAGCGTGCTGGGCCCATAACCCAGAGGTCCGAGGATCGAAACCTCGCTCTGCTAACAAGTTTTTGGTATGACATGAGGTACTCGACTCGGAGTGACAAGGTATACACTTTCTTGGTCAGTACCCGAGAGTTTGGTTGACCACAACCTCGGTCTGCTCAGAATAATTATTTCCTTGAAAGTGATTTCATTTTCATTACAAATAGTTACGCAGAGTGGTGCAGTGGGATCGTGATGGGCCCATAACCCAGAGGCCCGAGGATCGAAACCTCGCTCTGCTAAAGAGGTATTTTTGCTTCACTGTTATTCAAATTTAATAATTATTTTAAAATGTCTTTAGAATGTCTGCTTTTATTTTGTTTGTTGTTTTTCTAAATTTACATGAGGCATGGTGGCGCAGTGGAAGCTTGCTGGGCCTATAACCCAGAGTGCCGAGGATCAAAACCTCGTTCTGCTGCTAATAAGTTTTTGGTATGACTTGAAGTACTCGACTCAGAGTGACAAAGTAGACCCTTTCTTGGTCAGTAACCGAGAGTTCGGATGATCACAACCTCGGTCTGCTCAGGATAATTTTGTATTTGATAGGGATTTCATTTTCATTAAAAATAGTTACGCAGAGTAGTGCAGCAGGAGCGTGATGGGCCCATAGCCCAGAGGTCCGAGGACCAAAACCTCGCTTTGCTAACTAGGTATTTTTGCTTCACTGCTATTCACATTTAATAAATATTGTAGAATTTTTTTAGAATGTCTGCTTTCATTTTGTTTGCATTTTCTAAATTTACATGAGGCATAGTGGCGCAGTTGAAGCGTGCTGGGCCCATAACCCAGAGGTCCGAGGATCGAAACCTCGCTCTGCTAACAAGTTTTTGGTATGACATGAGGTACTCGACTCAGAGTGACAAAGTAGACACTTTCTTGGTCAGTACCCGAGAGTTTGGTTGACCACAACCTCGGTCTGCTCAGGATAATTATTTCCTTGAAAGTGATTTCATTTTCATTACAAATAGTTACGCAGAGTGGTGCAGTGGGATCGTGATGGGCCCATAACCCAGAGGCCCGAGGATCGAAACCTCGCTCTGCTAAAGAGGTATTTTTGCTTCACTGTTATTCAAATTTAATAATTATTTTAGAATGTTTTAAGAATGTCTGCTTTTATTTTGTTTGTTGTTTTTCTAAATTTACATGAGGCATGGTGGCGCAGTGGAAGCTTGCTGGGCCTATAACCCAGAGTGCCGAGGATCAAAACCTCGTTCTGCTGCTAATAAGTTTTTGGTATGACTTGAAGTACTCGACTCAGAGTGACAAAGTAGACCCTTTCTTGGTCAGTAACCGAGAGTTCGGATGATCACAACCTCGGTCTGCTCAGGATAATTTTGTATTTGATAGGGATTTCATTTTCATTAAAAATAGTTACGCAGAGTAGTGCAGCAGGAGCGTGATGGGCCCATAGCCCAGAGGTCCGAGGACCAAAACCTCGCTTTGCTAACTAGGTATTTTTGCTTCACTGCTATTCACATTTAATAAATATTGTAGAATTTTTTTAGAATGTCTGCTTTCATTTTGTTTGCATTTTCTAAATTTACATGAGGCATAGTGGCGCAGTTGAAGCGTGCTGGGCCCATAACCCAGAGGTCCGAGGATCGAAACCTCGCTCTGCTAACAAGTTTTTGGTATGACATGAGGTACTCGACTCAGAGTGACAAAGTAGACACTTTCTTGGTCAGTACCCGAGAGTTTGGTTGACCACAACCTCGGTCTGCTCAGGATAATTATTTCCTTGAAAGTGATTTCATTTTCATTACAAATAGTTACGCAGAGTGGTGCAGTGGGATCGTGATGGGCCCATAACCCAGAGGCCCGAGGACCGAAACCTCGCTCTGCTAAAGAGGTATTTTTGCTTCACTGTTATTCAAATTTAATAATTATTTTAGAATGTTTTAAGAATGTCTGCTTTTATTTTGTTTGTTGTTTTTCTAAATTTACATGAGGCATGGTGGCGCAGTGGAAGCTTGCTGGGCCTATAACCCAGAGTGCCGAGGATCAAAACCTCGTTCTGCTGCTAATAAGTTTTTGGTATGACTTGAAGTACTCGACTCAGAGTGACAAAGTAGACCCTTTCTTGGTCAGTAACCGAGAGTTCGGATGATCACAACCTCGGTCTGCTCAGGATAATTTTGTATTTGATAGGGATTTCATTTTCATTAAAAATAGTTACGCAGAGTAGTGCAGCGGGAGCGTGATGGGCCCATAGCCCAGAGGTCCGAGGACCAAAACCTCGCTTTGCTAACTAGGTATTTTTGCTTCACTGCTATTCACATTTAATAAATATTGTAGAATGTTTTTAGAATGTCTGCTTTCATTTTGTTTGCATTTTCTAAATTTACATGAGGCATAGTGGCGCAGTTGAAGCGTGCTGGGCCCATAACCCAGAGGTCCGAGGATCGAAACCTCGCTCTGCTAACAAGTTTTTGGTATGACATGAGGTACTCGACTCGGAGTGACAAAGTAGACACTTTCTTGGTCAGTACCCGAGAGTTTGGTTGACCACAACCTCGGTCTGCTCAGGATAATTATTTCCTTGAAAGTGATTTCATTTTCATTACAAATACTTACGCAGAGTGGTGCAGTGGGATCGTGATGGGCCCATAACCCAGAGGCCCGAGGACCGAAACCTCGCTCTGCTAAAGAGGTATTTTTGCTTCACTGTTATTCACATTTAATAAATAATGTAGAATGTCTGCTTTCATTTTGTTTGCATTTTCTAAATTTACATGAGGCATAGTGGCGCAGTTGAAGCGTGCTGGGCCCATAACCCAGAGGTCCGAGGATCGAAACCTCGCTCTGCTAACAAGTTTTTGGTATGACATGAGGTACTCGACTCAGAGTGACAAAGTAGACACTTTCTTGGTCAGTACCCGAGAGTTTGGTTGACCACAACCTCGGTCTGCTAAGGAGAATTATTTCCTTGAAAGTGATTTCATTTTCATTACAAATAGTTACGCAGAGTGGTGCAGTGGGATCGTGATGGGCCCATAACCCAGAGGCCCGAGGACCGAAACCTCGCTCTGCTAAAGAGGTATTTTTGCTTCACTGTTATTCAAATTTAATAATTATTTTAAAATGTTTTTAGAATGTCTGCTTTTATTTTGTTTGTTGTTTTTCTAAATTTACATGAGGCATGGTGGCGCAGTGGAAGCTTGCTGGGCCTATAACCCAGAGTGCCGAGGATCAAAACCTCGTTCTGCTGCTAATAAGTTTTTGGTATGACTTGAAGTACTCGACTCAGAGTGACAAAGTAGACCCTTTCTTGGTCAGTAACCGAGAGTTCGGATGATCACAACCTCGGTCTGCTCAGGATAATTTTGTATTTGATAGGGATTTCATTTTCATTAAAAATATTTACGGAGAGTAGTGCAGCGGGAGCGTGATGGGCCCATAGCCCAGAGGTCCGAGGACCAAAACCTCGCTTTGCTAACTAGATATTTTTGCTTCACTGCTATTCACATTTAATAAATATTGTAGAATGTTTTTAGAATGTCTGCTTTCATTTTGTTTGCATTTTCTAAATTTACATGAGGCATAGTGGCGCAGTTGAAGCGTGCTTGGCCCATAACCCAGAGGTCTGAGGATCGAAACCTCGCTCTGCTAACAAGTTTTTGGTATGACATGAGGTACTCGACTCGGAGTGACAAAGTAGACACTTTCTTGGTCAGTACCCGAGAGTTTGGTTGACCACAACCTCGGTCTGCTCAGGATAATTATTTCCTTGAAAGTGATTTCATTTTCATTACAAATAGTTACGCAGAGTGGTGCAGTGGGATTGTGATGGGCCCATAACCCAGAGGCCCGAGGACCGAAACCTCGCTCTGCTAAAGAGGTATTTTTGCTTCACTGTTATTCAAATTTAATAATTATTTTAGAATGTTTTTAGAATGTCTGCTTTTATTTTGTTTGTTGTTTTTCTAAATTTACATGAGGCATGGTGGCGCAGTGGAAGCTTGCTGGGCCTATAACCCAGAGTGCCGAGGATCAAAACCTCGTTCTGCTGCTAATAGGTTTTTGGTATGACTTGAAGTACTCGACTTAGAGTGACAAAGTAGACCCTTTCCTGGTCAGTAACCGAGAGTTCGGAAGATCACAACCTCGGTCTGCTCAGGATAATTTTGTATTTGATAGGGATTTCATTTTCATTAAAAATAGTTACGCAGAGTAGTGCAGCGGGAGCGTGATGGGCCCATAGCCCAGAGGTCCGAGGACCAAAACCTCGCTTTGCTAACTAGGTATTTTTGCTTCACTGCTATTCACATTTAATAAATATTGTAGAATGTTTTTAGAATGTCTGCTTTCATTTTGTTTGCATTTTCTAAATTTACATGAGGCATAGTGGCGCAGTTGAAGCGTGCTGGGCCCATAACCCAGAGGTCCGACGATCGAAACTTCGCTCTGCTAACAAGTTTTTGGTATGACATGAGGTACTCGACTCGGAGTGACAAAGTAGACACTTTCTTGGTCAGTACCCGAGAGTTTGGTTGACCACAACCTCGGTCTGCTCAGGATAATTATTTCCTTGAAAGTGATTTCATTTTCATTACAAATAGTTACGCAGAGTGGTGCAGTGGGATCGTGATGGGCCCATAACCCAGAGGCCCGAGGACCGAAACCTCGCTCTGCTAAAGAGGTATTTTTGCTTCACTGTTATTCACATTTAATAAATAATGTAGAATGTCTGCTTTCATTTTGTTTGCATTTTCTAAATTTACATGAGGCATAGTGGCGCAGTTGAAGCGTGCTGGGCCCATAACCCAGAGGCCCGAGGACCGAAACCTCGCTCTGCTAAAGAGGTATTTTTGCTTCACTGTTATTCAAATTTAATAATTATTTTAAAATGTTTTTAGAATGTCTGCTTTTATTTTGTTTGTTGTTTTTCTAAATTTACATAAGGCATGGTGGCGCAGTGGAAGCTTGCTGGGCCTATAACCCAGAGTGCCGAGGATCAAAACCTCGTTCTGCTGCTAATAAGTTTTTGGTATGACTTGAAGTACTCGACTCGGAGTGACAAAGTAGACCCTTTCTTGGTCAGTAACCGAGAGTTCGGAAGATCACAACCTCGGTCTGCTCAGGATAATTTTGTATTTGATAGGGATTTCATTTTCATTAAAAATAGTTACGCAGAGTAGTGCAGCGGGAGCGTGATGGGCCCATAGCCCAGAGGTCCGAGGACCAAAACCTCGCTTTGCTAACTAGGTATTTTTGCTTCACTGCTATTCACATTTAATAAATATTGTAGAATGTTTTTAGAATGTCTGCTTTCATTTTGTTTGCATTTTCTAAATTTACATGAGGCATAGTGGCGCAGTTGAAGCGTGCTGGGCCCATAACCCAGAGGTCCGAGGATCGAAACCTCGCTCTGCTAACAAGTTTTTGGTATGACATGAGGTACTCGACTCGGAGTGACAAAGTAGACACTTTCTTGGTCAGTACCCGAGAGTTTGGTTGACCACAACCTCGGTCTGCTCAGGATAATTATTTCCTTGAAAGTGATTTCATTTTCATTACAAATAGTTACGCAGAGTGGTGCAGTGGGATCGTGATGGGCCCATAACCCAGAGGCCCGAGGACTGAAACCTCGCTCTGCTAAAGAGGTATTTTTGCTTCACTGTTATTCAAATTTAATAATTATTTTAGAATGTTTTTAGAATGTCTGCTTTTATTTTGTTTGTTGTTTTTCTAAATTTACATGAGGCATGGTGGCGCAGTGGAAGCTTGCTGGGCCTATAACCCAGAGTGCCGAGGATCAAAACCTCGTTCTGCTGCTAATAAGTTTTTGGTATGACTTGAAGTACTCGACTCAGAGTGACAAAGTAGACCCTTTCTTGGTCAGTAACCGAGAGTTCGGATGATCACAACCTCGGTCTGCTCAGGATAATTTTGTATTTGATAGGGATTTCATTTTCATTAAAAATAGTTACGCAGAGTAGTGCAGCGGGAGCGTGATGGGCCCATAGCCCAGAGGTCCGAGGACCAAAACCTCGCTTTGCTAACTAGGTATTTTTGCTTCACTGCTATTCACATATAATAAATATTGTAGAATGTTTTTAGAATGTCTGCTTTCATTTTGTTTGCATTTTCTAAATTTACATGAGGCATAGTGGCGCAGTTGAAGCGTGCTGGGCCCATAACCCTGAGGTCCGAGGATCGAAACCTCGCTCTGCTAACAAGTTTTTGGTATGACATGAGGTACTCGACTCGGAGTGACAAAGTAGACACTTTCTTGGTCAGTACCCGAGAGTTTGGTTGACCACAACCTCGGTCTGCTCAGGATAATTATTTCCTTGAAAGTGATTTCATTTTCATTACAAATACTTACGCAGAGTGGTGCAGTGGGATCGTGATGGGCCCATAACCCAGAGGCCCGAGGACCGAAACCTCGCTCTGCTAAAGAGGTATTTTTGCTTCACTGTTATTCACATTTAATAAATAATGTAGAATGTCTGCTTTCATTTTGTTTGCATTTTCTAAATTTACATGAGGCATAGTGGCGCAGTTGAAGCGTGCTGGGCCCATAACCCAGAGGTCCGAGGATCGAAACCTCGCTCTGCTAACAAGTTTTTGGTATGACATGAGGTACTCGACTCGGAGTGACAAAGTAGACACTTTCTTGGTCAGTACCCGAGAGTTTGGTTGACCACAACCTCGGTCTGCTCAGGATAATTATTTCCTTGAAAGTGATTTCATTTTCATTACAAATACTTACGCAGAGTGGTGCAGTGGGATCGTGATGGGCCCATAACCCAGAGGCCAGAGGACCGAAACCTCGCTCTGCTAAAGAGGTATTTTTGCTTCACTGTTATTCACATTTAATAAATAATGTAGAATGTCTGCTTTCATTTTGTTTGCATTTTCTAAATTTACATGAGGCATAGTGGCGCAGTTGAAGCGTGCTGGGCCCATAACCCAGAGGCCCGAGGACCGAAACCTCGCTCTGCTAAAGAGGTATTTTTGCTTCACTGTTATTCAAATTTAATAATTATTTTAAAATGTTTTAAGAATGTCTGCTTTTATTTTGTTTGTTGTTTTTCTAAATTTACATGAGGCATGGTGGCGCAGTGGAAGCTTGCTGGGCCTATAACCCAGAGTGCCGAGGATCAAAACCTCGTTCTGCTGCTAATAAGTTTTTGGTATGACTTGAAGTACTCGACTCAGAGTGACAAAGTAGACCCTTTCTTGGTCAGTAACCGAGAGTTCGGATGATCACAACCTCGGTCTGCTCAGGATAATTTTGTATTTGATAGGGATTTCATTTTCATTAAAAATAGTTACGCAGAGTAGTGCAGCGGGAGCGTGATGGGCCCATAGCCCAGAGGTCCGAGGACCAAAACCTCGCTTTGCTAACTAGGTATTTTTGCTTCACTGCTATTCACATTTAATAAATATTGTAGAATGTTTTTAGAATGTCTGCTTTCATTTTGTTTGCATTTTCTAAATTTACATGAGGCATAGTGGCGCAGTTGAAGCGTGCTGGGCCCATAACCCAGAGGTCCGAGCATCGAAACCTCGCTCTGCTAACAAGTTTTTGGTATGACATGAGGTACTCGACTCGGAGTCACAAAGTAGACACTTTCTTGGTCAGTACCTGAGAGTTTGGTTGACCACAACCTCGGTCTGCTCAGGATAATTATTTCCTTGAAAGTGATTTCATTTTCATTACAAATAGTTACGCAGAGTGGTGCAGTGGTATCGTGATGGGCCCATCACCCAGAGGCCCGAAGACCGAAACCTCGCTCTGCTAAAGACGTATTTTTGCTTCACTGTTATTCAAATTTAATAATTATTATTTTAGAATGTTTTTAGAATGTCTGCTTTTATTTTGTTTGTTGTTTTTCTAAATTTACATGAGGCATGCTGGCGCAGTGGAAGCTTGCTGGGCCTATAACCCGGAGTGCCGAGGATCAAAACCTCGTTCTGCTGCTAATAATTTTTTGGTATGACTTGAAGTACTCGACTCAGAGTGACAAAGTAGACCCTTTCTTGTTCAGTAACCGAGAGTTCGGATGATCACAACCTCGGTCTGCTCAGGATAATTTTGTATTTGATAGAAATTTCATTTTCATTAAAAATAGTTACGCAGAGTAGTGCAGCGGGAGCGTGATGGGCCCATAGCCCAGAGGTCCGAGGACCAAAACCTCGCTTTGCTAACTAGTTATTTTTGCTTCACTGCTATTCACATTTAATAAATATTGTAGAATGTTTTTAGAATGTCTGCTTTCATTTTGTTTGCAATTTCTAAATTGACATGAGGCATAGTGGCGCAGTTGAAGCGTGCTGGGCCCATAACCCAGAGGTCCGAGGATCGAAACCTCGCTCTGCTAACAAGTTGTTGGTATGACATGAGGTACTCGACTCTGAGTGACAAAGTAGACACTTTCTTGGTCAGTACCTGAGAGTTTGGTTGACCACAACCTCGGTCTGCTCAGGATAATTATTTCCTTGAAAGTGATTTCATTTTCATTACAAATAGTTACGCAGAGTGGTGCAGTGGGATCGTGATGGGCCCATAACCCAGAGGCCCGAGGACCGAAACCTCGCTCTGCTAAAGAGGTATTTTTGCTTCACTGTTATTCAAATTTAATAATTATATTTTAGAATGTTTTTAGAATGTCTGCTTTTATTTTGTTTGTTGTTTTTCTAAATTTACATGAGGCATGGTGGCGCAGTGGAAGCTTGCTGGGCCTATAACCCAGAGTGCCGAGGATCAAAACCTCGTTCTGCTGCTAATAAGTTTTTGATATGACTTGAAGTACTCGACTCGGAGTGACAAAGTAGACCCTTTCTTGGTCAGTAACCGAGAGTTCGGATGATCACAACCTCGGTCTGCTCAGGATAATTTTGTATTTGATAGGGATTTCATTTTCATTACAAATAGTTACGCAGAGTGGTGCAGTGGGATCGTGATGGGCCCATAACCCAGAGGCCCGAGGACCGAAACCTCGCTCTGCTAAAGAGGTATTTTTGCTTCACTGTTATTCAAATTTAATAATTATTTTAGAATGTTTTTAGAATGTCTGCTTTTATTTTGTTTGTTTTTTTCTAAATTTACATGAGGCATGGTGGCGCAGTGGAAGCTTGCTGGGCCTATAACCCAGAGTGCCGAGGATCAAAACCTCGTTCTGCTGCTAATAAGTTGTTGGTATGACTTGAAGTACTCGACTCAGAGTGACAAAGTAGACCCTTTCTTGGTCAGTAACCGAGAGTTCGGATGATCACAACCTCGGTCTGCTCAGGATAATTTTGTATTTGATAGGGATTTCATTTTCATTAAAAATAGTTACGCAGAGTAGTGCAGCGGGAGCGTGATGGGCCCATAGCCCAGAGGTCCGAGGACCAAAACCTTGCTTTGCTAACTAGGTATTTTTGCTTCACTGCTATTCACATTTAATAAATATTGTATAATGTTTTTAGAATGTCTGCTTTCATTTTGTTTTCATTTTCTAAATTTACATGAGGCATAGTGGCGCAGTTGAAGCGTGCTGGGCCCATAACCCAGAGGTCCGAGGATCGAAACCTCGCTCTGCTAACAAGTTTTTGGTATGACATAAGGTACTCGACTCGGAGTGACAAAGTAGACACTTTCTTGGTCAGTACCCGAGAGTTTGGTTGACCACAACCTCGGTCTGCTCAGGATAATTATTTCCTTGAAAGTGATTTCATTTTCATTACAAATAGTTACGCAGAGTGGTGCTGTGGGATCGTGATGGGCCCATAACCCAGAGGCCCGAGGACCGAAACCTCGCTCTGCTAAAGAAGTATTTTTGCTTCACTGTTATTCAAATTTAATAATTATTTTAGAATGTTTTTAGAATGTCTGCTTTTATTGTGTTTGTTGTTTTTCTAAATTTACATGAGGCATGGTGGCGCAGTGGAAGCTTGCTGGGCCTATAACCCAGAGTGCCGAGGATCAAAACCTCGTTCTGCTGCTAATAAGTTTTTGGTATGACTTGAAGTACTCGACTCAGAGTGACAAAGTAGACCCTTTCTTGGTCAGTAACCGAGAGTTCGGATGATCACAACCTCGGTCTGCTCAGGATAATTTTGTATTTGATAGGGATTTCATTTTCATTAAAAATAGTTACACAGAGTAGTGCAGCGGGAGCGTGATGGGCCCATAGCCCAGAGGTCCGAGGACCAAAACCTCGCTTTGCTAACTAGGTATTTTTGCTTCACTGCTATTCACATTTAATAAATATTGTAGAATGTTTTTAGAATGTCTGCTTTCATTTTGTTTGCATGTTCTAAATTTACATGAGGCATAGTGGCGCAGTTGAAGCGTGCTGGGCCCATAACCCAGAGGTCCGAGGATCGAAACCTCGCTCTGCTAACAAGTTTTTGGTATGACATGAGGTACTCGACTCGGAGTGACAAAGTAGACACTTTCTTGGTCAGTACCCGAGAGTTTGGTTGACCACAACCTCGGTCTGCTCAGGATAATTATTTCCTTGAAAGTGATTTCATTTTCATTACAAATAGTTACGCAGAGTGGTGCAGTGGGATCGTGATGGGCCCATAACCCAGAGGCCCGAGGACCGAAACCTCGCTCTGCTAAAGAGGTATTTTTGCTTCACTGTTATTCAAATTTAATAATTATTTTAGAATGTTTTTAGAATGTATGCTTTTATTTTGTTTGTTGTTTTTCTAAATTTACATGAGGCATGGTGGCGCAGTGAAAGCTTGCTGGGCCTATAACCCAGAGTGCCGAGGATCAAAACCTCGTTCTGCTGCTAATAAGTTTTTGGTATGACTTGAAGTACTCGACTCAGAGTGACAAAGTAGACCCTTTCTTGGTCAGTACCCGAGAGTTCGGATGATCACAACCTCGGTCTGCTCAGGATAATTTTGTATTTGATAGGGATTTCATTTTCATTAAAAATAGTTACGCAGAGTAGTGCAGCGGGAGCGTGATGGGCCCATAGCCCAGAGGTCCGAGGACCAAAACCTCGCTTTGCTAACTAGGTATTTTTGCTTCACTGCTATTCACATTTAATAAATATTGTAGAATGTTTTTAGAATGTCTGCTTTCATTTTGTTTGCATGTTCTAAATTTACATGAGGCATAGTGGCGCAGTTGAAGCGTGCTGGGCCCATAACCCAGAGGTCCGAGGATCGAAACCTCGCTCTGCTAACAAGTTTTTGGTATGACATGAGGTACTCGACTCGGAGTGACAAAGTAGACACTTTCTTGGTCAGTACCCGAGAGTTTGGTTGACCACAACCTCGGTCTGCTCAGGATAATTATTTCCTTGAAAGTGATTTCATTTTCATTACAAATAGTTGCGCAGAGTGGTGCAGTGGGATCGTGATGGGCCCATAACCCAGAGGCCCGAGGACCGAAACCTCGCTCTGCTAAAGAGGTATTTTTGCTTCACTGTTATTCAAATTTAATAATTATTTTATAATGTTTTTAGAATGTCTGCTTTTATTTTGTTTGTTGTTTTTCTAAATTTACATGAGGCATGGTGGCGCAGTGGAAGCTTACTGGGCCTATAACCCAGAGTGCCGAGGATCAAAACCTCGTTCTGCTGCTAATAAGTTTTTGGTATGACTTGAAGTACTCGACTCAGAGTGACAAAGTAGACCCTTTCTTGGTCAGTAACCGAGAGTTCGGATGATCACAACCTCGGTCTGCTCAGGATAATTTTGTATTTGATAGGGATTTCATTTTCATTAAAAATAGTTACGCAGAGTAGTGCAGCGGGAGCGTGATGGGCCCATAGCCCAGAGGTCCGAGGACCAAAACCTCGCTTTGCTAACTAGGTATTTTTGCTTCACTGCTATTCACATTTAATAAATATTGTAGAATGTTTTTAGAATGTCTGCTTTCATTTTGTTTGCATTTTCTAAATTTACATGAGGCATAGTGGCGCAGTTGAAGCGTGCTGGGCCCATAACCCAGAGGTCCGAGGATCGAAACCTCGCTCTGCTAACAAGTTTTTGGTATGACATGAGGTACCCGACTCGGAGTGACAAAGTAGACACTTTCTTGGTCAGTACCCGAGAGTTTGGTTGACCACAACCTCGGTCTGCTCAGGATAATTATTTCCTTGAAAGTGATTTCATTTTCATTACAAATAGTTACGCAGAGTGGTGCAGTGGTATCGTGATGGGCCCATCACCCAGAGGCCCGAAGACCGAAACCTCGCTCTGCTAAAGACGTATTTTTGCTTCACTGTTATTCAAATTTAATAATTATTATTTTAGAATGTTTTTAGAATGTCTGCTTTTATTTTGTTTGTTGTTTTTCTAAATTTACATGAGGCATGCTGGCGCAGTGGAAGCTTGCTGGGCCTATAACCCGGAGTGCCGAGGATCAAAACCTCGTTCTGCTGCTAATAATTTTTTGGTATGACTTGAAGTACTCGACTCAGAGTGACAAAGTAGACCCTTTCTTGTTCAGTAACCGAGAGTTCGGATGATCACAACCTCGGTCTGCTCAGGATAATTTTGTATTTGATAGAAATTTCATTTTCATTAAAAATAGTTACGCAGAGTAGTGCAGCGGGAGCGTGATGGGCCCATAGCCCAGAGGTCCGAGGACCAAAACCTCGCTTTGCTAACTAGTTATTTTTGCTTCACTGCTATTCACATTTAATAAATATTGTAGAATGTTTTTAGAATGTCTGCTTTCATTTTGTTTGCAATTTCTAAATTTACATGAGGCATAGTGGCGCAGTTGAAGCGTGCTGGGCCCATAACCCAGAGGTCCGAGGATCGAAACCTCGCTCTGCTAACAAGTTGTTGGTATGACATGAGGTACTCGACTCTGAGTGACAAAGTAGACACTTTCTTGGTCAGTACCTGAGAGTTTGGTTGACCACAACCTCGGTCTGCTCAGGATAATTATTTCCTTGAAAGTGATTTCATTTTCATTACAAATAGTTACGCAGAGTGGTGCAGTGGGATCGTGATGGGCCCATAACCCAGAGGCCCGAGGACCGAAACCTCGCTCTGCTAAAGAGGTATTTTTGCTTCACTGTTATTCAAATTTAATAATTATATTTTAGAATGTTTTTAGAATGTCTGCTTTTATTTTGTTTGTTGTTTTTCTAAATTTACATGAGGCATGGTGGCGCAGTGGAAGCTTGCTGGGCCTATAACCCAGAGTGCCGAGGATCAAAACCTCGTTCTGCTGCTAATAAGTTTTTGATATGACTTGAAGTACTCGACTCGGAGTGACAAAGTAGACCCTTTCTTGGTCAGTAACCGAGAGTTCGGATGATCACAACCTCGGTCTGCTCAGGATAATTTTGTATTTGATAGGGATTTCATTTTCATTACAAATAGTTACGCAGAGTGGTGCAGTGGGATCGTGATGGGCCCATAACCCAGAGGCCCGAGGACCGAAACCTCGCTCTGCTAAAGAGGTATTTTTGCTTCACTGTTATTCAAATTTAATAATTATTTTAGAATGTTTTTAGAATGTCTGCTTTTATTTTGTTTGTTTTTTTCTAAATTTACATGAGGCATGGTGGCGCAGTGGAAGCTTGCTGGGCCTATAACCCAGAGTGCCGAGGATCAAAACCTCGTTCTGCTGCTAATAAGTTGTTGGTATGACTTGAAGTACTCGACTCAGAGTGACAAAGTAGACCCTTTCTTGGTCAGTAACCGAGAGTTCGGATGATCACAACCTCGGTCTGCTCAGGATAATTTTGTATTTGATAGGGATTTCATTTTCATTAAAAATAGTTACGCAGAGTAGTGCAGCGGGAGCGTGATGGGCCCATAGCCCAGAGGTCCGAGGACCAAAACCTTGCTTTGCTAACTAGGTATTTTTGCTTCACTGCTATTCACATTTAATAAATATTGTATAATGTTTTTAGAATGTCTGCTTTCATTTTGTTTTCATTTTCTAAATTTACATGAGGCATAGTGGCGCAGTTGAAGCGTGCTGGGCCCATAACCCAGAGGTCCGAGGATCGAAACCTCGCTCTGCTAACAAGTTTTTGGTATGACATAAGGTACTCGACTCGGAGTGACAAAGTAGACACTTTCTTGGTCAGTACCCGAGAGTTTGGTTGACCACAACCTCGGTCTGCTCAGGATAATTATTTCCTTGAAAGTGATTTCATTTTCATTACAAATAGTTACGCAGAGTGGTGCAGTGGGATCGTGATGGGCCCATAACCCAGAGGCCCGAGGACCGAAACTTCGCTCTGCTAAAGAGGTATTTTTGCTTCACTGTTATTCAAATTTAATAATTATATTTTAGAATGTTTTTAGAATGTCTGCTTTTATTGTGTTTGTTGTTTTTCTAAATTTACATGAGGCATGGTGGCGCAGTGGAAGCTTGCTGGGCCTATAACCCAGAGTGCCGAGGATCAAAACCTCATTCTGCTGCTAATAAGTTTTTGATATGACTTGAAGTACTCGACTCGGAGTGACAAAGTAGACCCTTTCTTGGTCAGTAACCGAGAGTTCGGATGATCACAACCTCGGTCTGCTCAGGATAATTTTGTATTTGATAGGGATTTCATTTTCATTACAAATAGTTACGCAGAGTGGTGCAGTGGGATCGTGATGGGCCCATAACCCAGAGGCCCGAGGACCGAAACCTCGCTCTGCTAAAGAGGTATTTTTGCTTCACTGTTATTCAAATTTAATAATTATTTTAGAATGTTTTTAGAATGTCTGCTTTTATTTTGTTTGTTTTTTTCTAAATTTACATGAGGCATGGTGGCGCAGTGGAAGCTTGCTAGGCCTATAACCCAGAGTGCCGAGGATCAAAACCTCGTTCTGCTGCTAATAAGTTGTTGGTATGACTTGAAGTACTCGACTCAGAGTGACAAAGTAGACCCTTTCTTGGTCAGTAACCGAGAGTTCGGATGATCACAACCTCGGTCTGCTCAGGATAATTTTGTATTTGATAGGGATTTCATTTTCATTAAAAATAGTTACGCAGAGTAGTGCAGCGGGAGCGTGATGGGCCCATAGCCCAGAGGTCCAAGGACCAAAACCTCGCTTTGCTAACTAGGTATTTTTGCTTCACTGCTATTCACATTTAATAAATATTGTAGAATGTTTTTAGAATGTCTGCTTTCATTTTGTTTGCATTTTCTAAATTTACATGAGGCATAGTGGCGCAGTTGAAGCGTGCTGGGCCCATAACCCAGAGGTCCGAGGATCGAAACCTCGCTCTGCTAACAAGTTTTTGGTATGACATGAGGTACTCGACTCGGAGTGACAAAGTAGACACTTTCTTGGTCAGTACCCGAGAGTTTGGTTGACCACAACCTCGGTCTGCTCAGGATAATTATTTCCTTCAAAGTGATTTCATTTTCATTACAAATAGTTACGCAGAGTGGTGCTGTGGGATCGTGATGGGCCCATAACCCAGAGGCCCGAGGACCGAAACCTCGCTCTGCTAAAGAAGTATTTTTGCTTCACTGTTATTCAAATTTAATAATTATTTTAGAATGTTTTTAGAATGTCTGCTTTTATTGTGTTTGTTGTTTTTCTAAATTTACATGAGGCATGGTGGCGCAGTGGAAGCTTGCTGGGCCTATAACCCAGAGTGCCGAGGATCAAAACCTCGTTCTGCTGCTAATAAGTTTTTGGTATGACTTGAAGTACTCGACTCAGAGTGACAAAGTAGACCCTTTCTTGGTCAGTACCCGAGAGTTCGGATGATCACAACCTCGGTCTGCTCAGGATAATTTTGTATTTGATAGGGATTTCATTTTCATTAAAAATAGTTACGCAGAGTAGTGCAGCGGGAGCGTGATGGGCCCATAGCCCAGAGGTCCGAGGACCAAAACCTCGCTTTGCTAACTAGGTATTTTTGCTTCACTGCTATTCACATTTAATAAATATTGTAGAATGTTTTTAGAATGTCTGCTTTCATTTTGTTTGCATGTTCTAAATTTACATGAGGCATAGTGGCGCAGTTGAAGCGTGCTGGGCCCATAACCCAGAGGTCCGAGGATCGAAACCTCGCTCTGCTAACAAGTTTTTGGTATGACATGAGGTACTCGACTCGGAGTGACAAAGTAGACACTTTCTTGGTCAGTACCCGAGAGTTTGGTTGACCACAACCTCGGTCTGCTCAGGATAATTATTTCCTTGAAAGTGATTTCATTTTCATTACAAATAGTTGCGCAGAGTGGTGCAGTGGGATCGTGATGGGCCCATAACCCAGAGGCCCGAGGACCGAAACCTCGCTCTGCTAAAGAGGTATTTTTGCTTCACTGTTATTCAAATTTAATAATTATTTTATAATGTTTTTAGAATGTCTGCTTTTATTTTGTTTGTTGTTTTTCTAAATTTACATGAGGCATGGTGGCGCAGTGGAAGCTTACTGGGCCTATAACCCAGAGTGCCGAGGATCAAAACCTCGTTCTGCTGCTAATAAGTTTTTGGTATGACTTGAAGTACTCGACTCAGAGTGACAAAGTAGACCCTTTCTTGGTCAGTAACCGAGAGTTCGGATGATCACAACCTCGGTCTGCTCATGATAATTTTGTATTTGATAGGGATTTCATTTTCATTAAAAATAGTTACGCAGAGTAGTGCAGCGGGAGCGTGATGGGCCCATAGCCCAGAGGTCCGAGGACCAAAACCTCGCTTTGCTAACTAGGTATTTTTGCTTCACTGCTATTCACATTTAATAAATATTGTAGAATGTTTTTAGAATGTCTGCTTTCATTTTGTTTGCATTTTCTAAATTTACATGAGGCATAGTGGCGCAGTTGAAGCGTGCTGGGCCCATAACCCAGAGGTCCGAGGATCGAAACCTCGCTCTGCTAACAAGTTTTTGGTATGACATGAGGTACCCGACTCGGAGTGACAAAGTAGACACTTTCTTGGTCAGTACCCGAGAGTTTGGTTGACCACAACCTCGGTCTGCTCAGGATAATTATTTCCTTGAAAGTGATTTCATTTTCATTACAAATAGTTACGCAGAGTGGTGCAGTGGGATCGTGATGGGCCCATAACCCAGAGGCCCGAGGACCGAAACCTCGCTCTGCTAAAGAGGTATTTTTGCTTCACTGTTATTCAAATTTAATAATTATTTTAGAATGTTTTTAGAATGTATGCTTTTATTTTGTTTGTTGTTTTTCTAAATTTACATGAGGCATGGTGGCGCAGTGGAAGCTTGCTGGGCCTATAACCCAGAGTGCCGAGGATCAAAACCTCGTTCTGCTGCTAATAAGTTTTTGGTATGACTTGAAGTACTCGACTCAGAGTGACAAAGTAGACCCTTTCTTGGTCAGTACCCGAGAGTTCGGATGATCACAACCTCGGTCTGCTCAGGATAATTTTGTATTTGATAGGGATTTCATTTTCATTAAAAATAGTTACGCAGAGTAGTGCAGCGGGAGCGTGATGGGCCCATAGCCCAGAGGTCCGAGGACCAAAATCTCGCTTTGCTAACTAGGTATTTTTGCTTCACTGCTATTCACATTTAATAAATATTGTAGAATGTTTTTAGAATGTCTGCTTTCATTTTGTTTGCATTTTCTAAATTTACATGAGGCATAGTGGCGCAGTTAAAGCGTGCTGGGCCCATAACCCAGAGGTCCGAGGATCCAAACCTCGCTCTGCTAACAAGTTTTTGGTATGACATGAGGTACTCGACTCGGAGAGACAAAGTAGACACTTTCTTGGTCAGTACCCGAGAGTTTGGTTGACCACAACCTCGGTCTGCTCAGGATAATTATTTCCTTGAAAGTGATTTCATTTTCATTACAAAAAGTTGCGCAGAGTGGTGCAGTGGGATCGTGATGGGCCCATAACCCAGAGGCCCGAGGACCGAAACCTCGCTCTGCTAAAGAGGTATTTTTGCTTCACTGTTATTCAAATTTAATAATTATTTTATAATGTTTTTAGAATGTCTGCTTTTATTTTGTTTGTTGTTTTTCTAAATTTACATGAGGCATGGTGGCGCAGTGGAAGCTTGCTGGGCCTATAACCCAGAGTGCCGAGGATCAAAACCTCGTTCTGCTGCTAATAAGTTTTTGGTATGACTTGAAGTACTCGACTCAGAGTGACAAAGTAGACCCTTTCTTGGTCAGTAACCGAGAGTTCGGATGATCACAACCTCGGTCTGCTCAGGATAATTTTGTATTTGATAGGGATTTCATTTTCATTAAAAATAGTTACGCAGAGTAGTGCAGCGGGAGCGTGATGGGCCCATAGCCCAGAGGTCCGAGGACCAAAACCTCGCTTTGCTAACTAGGTATTTTTGCTTCACTGCTATTCACATTTAATAAATATTGTAGAATGTTTTTAGAATGTCTGCTTTCATTTTGTTTGCATTTTCTAAATTTACATGAGGCATAGTGGCGCAGTTGAAGCGTGCTGGGCCCATAACCCAGAGGTCCGAGGATCGAAACCTCGCTCTGCTAACAAGTTTTTGGTATGACATGAGGTACTCGACTCGGAGTGACAAAGTAGACACTTTCTTGGTCAGTACCCGAGAGTTTGGTTGACCACAACCTCGGTCTGCTCAGGATAATTATTTCCTTGAAAGTGATTTCATTTTCATTACAAATAGTTACGCAGAGTGGTGCAGTGGGATCGTGATGGGCCCATAACCCTGAGGCCCGAGGACCGAAACCTCGCTCTGCTAAAGAGGTATTTTTGCTTCACTGTTATTCAAATTTAATAATTATTTTAGAATGTTTTTAGAATGTCTGCTTTTATTTTGTTTGTTGTTTTTCTAAATTTACATGAGGCATGGTGGCGCAGTGGAAGCTTGCTGGGCCTATAACCCAGAGTGCCGAGGATCAAAACCTCGTTCTGCTGCTAATAAGTTTTTGGTATGACTTGAAGTACTCGACTCAGAGTGACAAAGTAGACCCTTTCTTGGTCAGTAACCGAGAGTTCGGATGATCACAACCTCGGTCTGCTCAGGATAATTTTGTATTTGATAGGGATTTCATTTTCATTAAAAATAGTTACGCAGAGTAGTGCAGCGGGAGCGTGGTGGGCCCATAGCCCAGAGGTCCGAGGACCAAAACCTCGCTTTGCTAACTAGGTATTTTTGCTTCACTGCTATTCACATTTAATAAATATTGTAGAATGTTTTTAGAATGTCTGCTTTCATTTTGTTTGCATTTTCTAAATTTACATGAGGCATAGTGGCGCAGTTGAAGCGTGCTGGGCCCATAACTCAGAGGTCCGAGGATCGAAACCTCGCTCTGCTAACAAGTTTTTGGTATGACATGAGGTACTCGACTCGGAGTGACAAAGTAGACACTTTCTAGGTCAGTACCCGAGAGTTTGGTTGACCACAACCTCGGTCTGCTCAGGATAATTATTTCCTTGAAAGTGATTTCATTTTCATTACAAATAGTGATGCAGAGTGGTGCAGTGGGATCGTGATGGGCCCATAACCCAGAGGTCCGAGGACCAAAACCTCGCTTTGCTAACTAGGTATTTTTGCTTCACTGCTATTCACATTTAATAAATATTGTAGAATGTTTTTAGAATGTCTGCTTTCATTTTGTTTGCATTTTCTAAATTTACATGAGGCATAGTGGCGCAGTTGAAGCGTGCTGGGCCCATAACCCAGAGGTCCGAGGATCGAAACCTCGCTCTGCTAACAAGTTTTTGGTATGACATGAGGTACTCGACTCAGAGTGACAAAGTAGACACTTTCTTGGTCAGTACCCGAGAGTTTGGTTGACCACAACCTCGGTCTGCTAAGGAGAATTATTTCCTTGAAAGTGATTTCATTTTCATTACAAATAGTTACGCAGAGTGGTGCAGTGGGATCGTGATGGGCCCATAACCCAGAGGCCCGAGGACCGAAACCTCGCTCTGCTAAAGAGGTATTTTTGCTTCACTGTTATTCAAATTTAATAATTATTTTAAAATGTTTTTAGAATGTCTGCTTTTATTTTGTTTGTTGTTTTTCTAAATTTACATGAGGCATGCTGGCGCAGTGGAAGCTTGTTGGGCCTATAACCCAGAGTGCCGAGGATCAAAACCTCGTTCTGATGCTAATAAGTTTTTGGTATGACTTGAAGTACTCGACTCAGAGTGACAAAGTAGACCCTTTCTTGGTCAGTAACCGAGAGTTCGGATGATCACAACCTCGGTCTGCTCAAGATAATTTTGTATTTGATAGGGATTTCATTTTCATTAAAAATAGTTACGCAGAGTAGTGCAGCGGGAGCGTGATGGGCCCATAGCCCAGAGGTCTGAGGACCAAAACCTCGCTTTGCTAACTAGGTATTTTTGCTTCACTGCTATTCACATTTAATAAATATTGTAGAATGTCTGCTTTCATTTTGTTTGCATTTTCTAAATTTACATGAAGCATAGTGGGGCAGTTGAAGCGTGCTGGGCCCATAACCCAGAGGTCCGAGGATCGAAACCTCGCTCTGCTAACAAGTTTTTGGTATGACATGAGGTACTCGACTCGGAGTGACAAAGTAGACACTTTCTTGGTCAGTACCCGAGAGTTTGGTTGACCACAACCTCGGTCTGCTCAGGATAATTATTTCCTTGAAAGTGATTTCATTTTCATTACAAATAGTTACGCAGAGTGGTGCAGTGGGATCGTGATGGGCCCATAACCCAGAGGCCCGAGGACCGAAACCTCGCTCTGCTAAAGAGGTATTTTTGCTTCACTGTTATTCAAATTTAATAATTATTTTAGAATGTTTTTAGAATGTCTGCTTTTATTTTGTTTGTTGTTTTTCTAAATTTACATGAGGCATGGTGGCGCAGTGGAACCTTGCTGGGCCTATAACCCAGAGTGCCGAGGATCAAAACCTCGTTCTGCTGCTAATAATTTTTTGGTATGACTTGAAGTACTCGACTCAGAGTGACAAAGTAGACCCTTTCTTGGTCAGTAACCGAGAGTTCGGATGATCACAACCTCGGTCTGCTCAGGATAATTTAGTATTTGATAGGGATTTCATTTTCATTAAAAATAGTTACGCAGAGTAGTGCAGCGGGAGCGTGATGGGCCCATAGCCCAGAGGTCCGAGGACCAAAACCTTGCTTTGCTAACTAGGTATTTTTGCTTCACTGCTATTCACATTTAATAAATATTGTATAATGTTTTTAGAATGTCTGCTTTCATTTTGTTTTCATTTTCTAAATTTACATGAGGCATAGTGGCGCAGTTGAAGCGTGCTGGGCCCATAACCCAGAGGTCCGAGGATCGAAACCTCGCTCTGCTAACAAGTTTTTGGTATGACATGAGGTACTCGACTCGGAGTGACAAAGTAGACACTTTCTTGGTCAGTACCCGAGAGTTTGGTTGACCACAACCTCGGTCTGCTCAGGATAATTATTTCCTTGAAAGTGATTTCATTTTCATTACAAATAGTTACGCAGAGTGGTGCAGTGGGATCGTGATGGGCCCATAACCCAGAGGCCCGAGAACCGAAACCTCGCTCTGCTAAAGAGGTATTTTTGCTTCACTGTTATTCAAATTTAATAATTATTTTAGAATGTTTTTAGAATGTCTGCTTTTATTTTGTTTGTTGTTTTTCTAAATTTACATGAGGCATGGTGGCGCAGTGGAAGCTTGCTGGGCCTATAACCCAGAGTGCCGAGGATCAAAACCTCGTTCTGCTGCTAATAATTTGTTGGTATGACTTGAAGTACTCGACTCAGAGTGACAAAGTAGACCTTTTCTTGGTCAGTAACCGAGAGTTCGGATGATCACAACCTCGGTCTGCTCAAGATAATTTTGTATTTGATAGAGATTTCATTTTCATTAAAAATAGTTACGCAGAGTAGTGCAGCGGGAGCGTAATGGGCCCATAGCCCAGAGGTCCGAGGACCAAAACCTTGCTTTGCTAACTAGGTATTTTTGCTTCACTGCTATTCACATTTAATAAATATTGTATAATGTTTTTAGAATGTCTGCTTTCATTTTGTTTTCATTTTCTAAATTTACATGAGGCATAGTGGCGCAGTTGAAGCGTGCTGGGCCCATAACCCAGAGGTCCGAGGATCGAAACCTCGCTCTGCTAACAAGTTTTTGGTATGACATGAGGTACTCGACTCGGAGTGACAAAGTAGACACTTTCTTGGTCAGTACCCAAGAGTTTGGTTGACCACAACCTCGGTCTGCTCAGGATAATTATTTCCTTGAAAGTGATTTCATTTTCATTACAAATAGTTACGCAGAGTGGTGCAGTGGGATCGTGATGGGACCATAACCCAGAGGCCCGAGGACCGAAACCTCGCTCTGCTAAAGAGGTATTTTTGCTTCACTGTTATTCAAATTTAATAATTATTTTAGAACGTTTTGAGAATGTCTGCTTTTATTTTGTTTGTTGTTTTTCTAAATTTACATGAGGCATGGTGGCGCAGTGGAAGCTTGCTGGGCCTATAACCCAGAGTGCCGAGGATCAAAACCATGTTCTGCTGCTAATAAGTTTTTGGTATGACTTGAAGTACTCGACTCAGAGTGACAAAGTAGACCCTTTCTTGGTCAGTAACCGAGAGTTCGGATGATCACAACCTCGGTCTGCTCAGGATAATTTAGTATTTGATAGGGATTTCATTTTCATTAAAAATAGTTACGCAGAGTAGTGCAGCGGGAGCGTGATGGGCCCATAGCCCAGAGGTCCGAGGACCAAAACCTTGCTTTGCTAACTAGGTATTTTTGCTTCACTGCTATTCACATTTAATAAATATTGTATAATGTTTTTAGAATGTCTGCTTTCATTTTGTTTTCATTTTCTAAATTTACATGAGGCATAGTGGCGCAGTTGAAGCGTGCTGGGCCCATAACCCAGAGGTCCGAGGATCGAAACCTCGCTCTGCTAACAAGTTTTTGGTATGACATAAGGTACTCGACTCGGAGTGACAAAGTAGACACTTTCTTGGTCAGTACCCGAGAGTTTGGTTGACCACAACCTCGGTCTGCTCAGGATAATTATTTCCTTGAAAGTGATTTCATTTTCATTACAAATAGTTACGCAGAGTGGTGCAGTGGGATCGTGATGGGCCCATAACCCAGAGGCCCGAGGACCGAAACCTCGCTCTGCTAAAGAGGTATTTTTGCTTCACTGTTATTCAAATTTAATAATTATTTTAGAATGTTTTTAGAATGTCTGCTTTTATTTTGTTTGTTGTTTTTCTAAATTTACATGAGGCATGGTGGCGCAGTGGAAGCTTGCTGGGCCTATAACCCAGAGTGCCAAGGATCAAAACCATGTTCTGCTGCTAATAAGTTTTTGGTATGACTTGAAGTACTCGACTCAGAGTGACAAAGTAGACCCTTTCTTGGTCAGTAACCGAGAGTTCGGGTGATCACAACCTCGGTCTGCTCAGGATAATTTAGTATTTGATAGGGATTTCATTTTCATTAAAAATAGTTACGCAGAGTAGTGCAGCGGGAGCGTGATGGGCCCATAGCCCAGAGGTCCGAGGACCAAAACCTTGCTTTGCTAACTAGGTATTTTTGCTTCACTGCTATTCACATTTAATAAATATTGTATAATGTTTTTAGAATGTCTGCTTTCATTTTGTTTTCATTTTCTAAATTTACATGAGGCATAGTGGCGCAGTTGAAGCGTGCTGGGCCCATAACCCAGAGGTCCGAGGATCGAAACCTCGCTCTGCTAACAAGTTTTTGGTATGACATGAGGTACTCGACTCGGAGTGACAAAGTAGACACTTTCTTGGTCAGTACCCGAGAGTTTGGTTGACTACAACCTCGGTCTGCTCAGGATAATTATTTCCTTGAAAGTGATTTCATTTTTATTACAAATAGTTACGCAGGGTGGTGCAGTGGGATCGTGATGGGCCCATAACCCAGAGGCCCGAGGACCGAAACCTCGCTCTGCTAAAGAGGTATTTTTGCTTCACTGTTATTCAAATTTAATAATTATTTTAGAATGTTTTTAGAATGTCTGCTTTTATTTTGTTTGTTGTTTTTCTAAATTTACATGAGGCATGGTGGCGCAGTGGAAGCTTGCTGGGCCTATAACCCAGAGTGCCGAGGATCAAAACCTCGTTCTGCTGCTAATAAGTTTTTGGTATGACTTGAAGTACTCGACTCAGAGTGACAAAGTAGACCCTTTCTTGGTCAGTAACCGAGAGTTCGGATGATCACAACCTCGGTCTGCTCAGAATAATTTTGTATTTGTTAGGGATTTCATTTTCATTACAAATAGTTACGCAGAGTAGTGCAGCTGGAGCGTGATGGGCCCATAGCCCAGAGGTCCGAGGACCAAAACCTCGCTTTGCTAACTAGGTATTTTTGCTTCACTGCTATTCACATTTAATAAATATTGTAGAATGTTTTTAGAATGTCTGCTTTCATTTTGTTTGCATTTTCTAAATTTACATGAGGCATAGTGGCGCAGTTGAAGCGTGCTGGGCCCATAACCCAGAGGTCCGAGGATCGAAACCTCGCTCTGCTAACAAGTTTTTGGTATGACATGAGGTACTCGACTCGGAGTGACAAAGTAGACACTTTCTTGGTCAGTACCCGAGAGTTTGGTTGACCACAACCTCGGTCTGCTCAGGATAATTATTTCCTTGAAAGTGATTTCATTTTCATTACAAATAGTTACGCAGAGTGGTGCAGTGGGATCGTGATGGGCCCATAACCCAGAGGCCCGAGGACCGAAACCTCGCTCTGCTAAAGAGGTATTTTTGCTTCACTGTTATTCAAATTTAATAATTATTTTAGAATGTTTTTAGAATGTCTGCTTTTATTTTGTTTGTTGTTTTTCTAAATTTACATGAGGCATGGTGGCGCAGTGGAAGCTTGCTGGGCCTATAACCCAGAGTGCCGAGGATCAAAACCTTGTTCTGCTGCTAATAAGTTTTTGGTATGACTTGAAGTACTCGAATCAGAGTGACAAAGTAGACCCTTTCTTGGTCAGTAACCGAGAGTTCGGATGATCACAACCTCGGTCTGCTCAGGATAATTTTGTATTTGATAGGGATTTCATTTTCATTAAAAATAGTTACGCAGAGTAGTGCAGCGGGAGCGTGATGGGCCCATAGCCCAGAGGTCCGAGGACCAAAACCTCGCTTTGCTAACTAGGTATTTTTGCTTCACTTCTATTCACATTTAATAAATATTGTAGAATGTTTTTAGAATGTCTGCTTTCATTTTGTTTGCATTTTCTAAATTTACATGAGGCATAGTGGCGCAGTTGAAGCGTGCTTGGCCCATAACCCAGAGGTCTGAGGATCGAAACCTCGCTCTGCTAACAAGTTTTTGGTATGACATGAGGTACTCGACTCGGAGTGACAAAGTAGACACTTTCTTGGTCAGTACCCGAGAGTTTGGTTGACCACAACCTCGGTCTGCTCAGGATAATTATTTCCTTGAAAGTGATTTCATTTTCATTACAAATAGTTACGCAGAGTGGTGCAGTGGGATCATGATGGGCCCAGAGGCCCGAGGACCGAAACCTCGCTCTGCTAAAGAGGTATTTTTGCTTCACTGTTATTCAAATTTAATAATTATTTTAGAATGTTTTTAGAATGTCTGCTTTTATTTTGTTTGTTGTTTTTCTAAATTTACATGAGGCATGGTGGCGCAGTGGAAGCTTGCTGGGCCTATAACCCAGAGTGCCGAGGATCAAAACCTCGTTCTGCTGCTAATAAGTTTTTAGTATGACTTGAAGTACTCGACTCAGAGTGACAAAGTAGACCCTTTCTTGGTCAGTAACCGAGAGTTCGGATGATCACAACCTCGGTCTGCTCAGGATAATTTTGTATTTGATAGGGATTTCATTTTCATTAAAAATAGTTACGCAGAGTAGTGCAGCGGGAGCGTGATGGGCCCATAGCCCAGAGGTCCGAGGACCAAAACCTCGCTTTGCTAACTAGGTATTTTTGCTTCACTGCTATTCACATTTAATAAATATTGTAGAATGTTTTTAGAATGTCTGCTTTCATTTTGTTTTCATTTTCTAAATTTACATGAGGCATAGTGGCGCAGTTGAAGCGTGCTGGGCCCATAACCCAGAGTGCCGAGGATCAAAACCTCGTTCTGCTGCTAATAAGTTTTTGGTATGACTTGAAGTACTCGACTCAGAGTGACAAAGTAGACCCTTTCTTGGTCAGTAACCGAGAGTTCGGATGATCACAACCTCGGTCTGCTCAGGATAATTTTGTATTTGATAGGGATTTCATTTTCATTAAAAATAGTTACGCAGAGTAGTGCAGCGGGAGCGTGATGGGCCCATAGCCCAGAGGTCCGAGGACCAAAACCTCGCTTTGCTAACTAGGTATTTTTGCTTCACTGCTATTCACATTTAATAAATATTGTAGAATGTTTTTAGAATGTCTGCTTTCATTTTGTTTGCATTTTCTAAATTTACATGAGGCATAGTGGCGCAGTTGAAGCGTGCTGGGCCCATAACCCAGAGGTCCGAGGATCGAAACCTCGCTCTGCTAACAAGTTTTTGGTATGACATGAGGTACTCGACTCGGAGTGACAAAGTAGACACTTTCTTGGTCAGTAACCGAGAGTTCGGATGATCACAACCTCGGTCTGCTCAGGATAATTTTGTATTTGATAGGGATTTCATTTTCATTAAAAATATTTACGCAGAGTGGTGCAGTGGGATCATGATGGGCCCAGAGGCCCGAGGACCGAAACCTCGCTCTGCTAAAGAGGTATTTTTGCTTCACTGTTATTCAAATTTAATAATTATTTTAGAATGTTTTTAGAATGTCTGCTTTTATTTTGTTTGTTGTTTTTCTAAATTTACATGAGGCATGGTGGCGCAGTGGAAGCTTGCTGGGCCTATAACCCAGAGTGCCGAGGATCAAAACCTCGTTCTGCTGCTAATAAGTTTTTAGTATGACTTGAAGTACTCGACTCAGAGTGACAAAGTAGACCCTTTCTTGGTCAGTAACCGAGAGTTCGGATGATCACAACCTCGGTCTGCTCAGGATAATTTTGTATTTGATAGGGATTTCATTTTCATTAAAAATAGTTACGCAGAGTAGTGCAGCGGGAGCGTGATGGGCCCATAGCCCAGAGGTCCGAGGACCAAAACCTCGCTTTGCTAACTAGGTATTTTTGCTTCACTGCTATTCACATTTAATAAATATTGTAGAATGTTTTTAGAATGTCTGCTTTCATTTTGTTTTCATTTTCTAAATTTACATGAGGCATAGTGGCGCAGTTGAAGCGTGCTGGGCCCATAACCCAGAGTGCCGAGGATCAAAACCTCGTTCTGCTGCTAATAAGTTTTTGGTATGACTTGAAGTACTCGACTCAGAGTGACAAAGTAGACCCTTTCTTGGTCAGTAACCGAGAGTTCGGATGATCACAACCTCGGTCTGCTCAGGATAATTTTGTATTTGATAGGGATTTCATTTTCATTAAAAATAGTTACGCAGAGTAGTGCAGCGGGAGCGTGATGGGCCCATAGCCCAGAGGTCCGAGGACCAAAACCTCGCTTTGCTAACTAGGTATTTTTGCTTCACTGCTATTCACATTTAATAAATATTGTAGAATGTTTTTAGAATGTCTGCTTTCATTTTGTTTGCATTTTCTAAATTTACATGAGGCATAGTGGCGCAGTTGAAGCGTGCTGGGCCCATAACCCAGAGGTCCGAGGATCGAAACCTCGCTCTGCTAACAAGTTTTTGGTATGACATGAGGTACTCGACTCGGAGTGACAAAGTAGACACTTTCTTGGTCAGTAACCGAGAGTTCGGATGATCACAACCTCGGTCTGCTCAGGATAATTTTGTATTTGATAGGGATTTCATTTTCATTAAAAATATTTACGCAGAGTAGTGCAGCGGGAGCGTGATGGGCCCATAGCCCAGAGGTCCGAGGACCAAAACCTCGCTTTGCTAACTAGATATTTTTGCTTCACTGCTATTCACATTTAATAAATATTGTAGAATGTTTTTAGAATGTCTGCTTTCATTTTGTTTGCATTTTCTAAATTTACATGAGGCATAGTGGCGCAGTTGAAGCGTGCTTGGCCCATAACCCAGAGGTCTGAGGATCGAAACCTCGCTCTGCTAACAAGTTTTTGGTATGACATGAGGTACTCGACTCGGAGTGACAAAGTAGACACTTTCTTGGTCAGTACCCGAGAGTTTGGTTGACCACAACCTCGGTCTGCTCAGGATAATTATTTCCTTGAAAGTGATTTCATTTTCATTACAAATAGTTACGCAGAGTGGTGCAGTGGGATCGTGATGGGCCCATAACCCAGAGGCCCGAGGACCGAAACCTCGCTCTGCTAAAGAGGTATTTTTGCTTCACTGTTATTCAAATTTAATAATTATTTTAGAATGTTTTTAGAATGTCTGCTTTTATTTTGTTTGTTGTTTTTCTAAATTTACATGAGGCATGGTGGCGCAGTGGAAGCTTGCTGGGCCTATAACCCAGAGTGCCGAGGATCAAAACCTCGTTCTGCTGCTAATAAGTTTTTGGTATGACTTGAAGTACTCGACTCAGAGTGACAAAGTAGACCCTTTCTTGGTCAGTAACCGAGAGTTCGGATGATCACAACCTCGGTCTGCTCAGGATAATTTTGTATTTGATAGGGATTTCATTTTCATTAAAAATAGTTACGCAGAGTAGTGCAGCGGGAGCGTGATGGGCCCATAGCCCAGAGGTCCGAGGACCAAAACCTCGCTTTGCTAACTAGTTATTTTTGCTTCACTGCTATTCACATTTAATAAATATTGTAGAATGTTTTTAGAATGTCTGCTTTCATTTTGTTTGCATTTTCTAAATTTACATGAGGCATAGTGGCGCAGTTGAAGCGTGCTGGGCCCATAACCCAGAGGTCCGAGGATCGAAACCTCGCTCTGCTAACAAGTTTTTGGTATGACATGAGGTATTCGACTCGGAATGACAAAGTAGACACTTTCTTGGTCAGTACCCGAGAGTTTGGTTGACCACAACCTCGGTCTGCTCAGGATAATTTTGTATTTGATAGGGATTTCATTTTCATTAAAAATAGTTACGCAGAGTGGTGCAGTGGGATCGTGATGGGCCCATAACCCAGAGGCCCGAGGACCGAAACCTCGCTCTGCTAAAGAGGTATTTTTGCTTCACTGTTATTCAAATTTAATAATTATTTTAGAATGTTTTTAGAATGTCTGCTTTTATTTTGTTTGTTGTTTTTCTAAATTTACATGAGGCATGGTGGCGCAGTGGAAGCTTGCTGGGCCTATAACCCAGAGTGCCGAGGATCAAAACCTCGTTCTGCTGCTAATAATTTGTTGGTATGACTTGAAGTACTCGACTCAGAGTGACAAAGTAGACCTTTTCTTGGTCAGTAACCGAGAGTTCGGATGATCACAACCTCGGTCTGCTCAAGATAATTTTGTATTTGATAGGGATTTCATTTTCATTAAAAATAGTTACGCAGAGTAGTGCAGCGGGAGCGTGATGGGCCCATAGCCCAGAGGTCCGAGGACCAAAACCTCGCTTTGCTAACTAGGTATTTTTGCTTCACTGCTATTCACATTTAATAAATATTGTAGAATGTTTTTAGAATGTCTGCTTTCATTTTGTTTGCATTTTCTAAATTTACATGAAGCATAGTGGGGCAGTTGAAGCGTGCTGGGCCCATAACCCAGAGGTCCGAGGATTGAAACCTCGCTCTGCTAACAAGTTTTTGGTATGACATGAGGTACTCGACTCGGAGTGACAAAGTAGACACTTTCTTGGTCAGTACCCGAGAGTTTGGTTGACCACAACCTCGGTCTGCTCAGGATAATTATTTCCTTGAAAGTGATTTCATTTTCCTTACAAATAGTTACGCAGAGTGGTGCAGTGGGATCGTGATGGGCCCATAACCCAGAGGCCCGAGGACCGAAACCTCGCTCTGCTAAAGAGGTATTTTTGCTTCACTGTTATTCAAATTTAATAATTATTTTAGAATGTTTTTAGAATGTCTGCTTTTATTTTGTTTGTTGTTTTTCTAAATTTACATGAGGCATGGTGGCGCAGTGGAAGCTTGCTGGGCCTATAACCCAGAGTGCCGAGGATCAAAACCTCGTTCTGCTGCTAATAATTTTTTGGTATGACTTGAAGTACTCGACTCAGAGTGACAAAGTAGACCCTTTCTTGGTCAGTAACCGAGAGTTCGGATGATCACAACCTCGGTCTGCTCAGGATAATTTAGTATTTGATAGGGATTTCATTTTCATTAAAAATAGTTACGCAGAGTAGTGCAGCGGGAGCGTGATGGGCCCATAGCCCAGAGGTCCGAGGACCAAAACCTTGCTTTGCTAACTAGGTATTTTTGCTTCACTGCTATTCACATTTAATAAATATTGTATAATGTTTTTAGAATGTCTGCTTTCATTTTGTTTTCATTTTCTAAATTTACATGAGGCATAGTGGCGCAGTTGAAGCGTGCTGGGCCCATAACCCAGAGGTCCGAGGATCGAAACCTCGCTCTGCTAACAAGTTTTTGGTATGACATGAGGTACTCGACTCGGAGTGACAAAGTAGACACTTTCTTGGTCAGTACCCGAGAGTTTGGTTGACTACAACCTCGGTCTGCTCAGGATAATTATTTCCTTGAAAGTGATTTCATTTTTATTACAAATAGTTACGCAGGGTGGTGCAGTGGGATCGTGATGGGCCCATAACCCAGAGGCCCGAGGACCGAAACCTCGCTCTGCTAAAGAGGTATTTTTGCTTCACTGTTATTCAAATTTAATAATTATTTTAGAATGTTTTTAGAATGTCTGCTTTTATTTTGTTTGTTGTTTTTCTAAATTTACATGAGGCATAGTGGCGCAGTTGAAGCGTGCTGGGCCCATAACCCAGAGTGCCGAGGATCAAAACCTCGTTCTGCTGCTAATAAGTTTTTGGTATGACTTGAAGTACTCGACTCAGAGTGACAAAGTAGACCCTTTCTTGGTCAGTAACCGAGAGTTCGGATGATCACAACCTCGGTCTGCTCAGGATAATTTTGTATTTGATAGGGATTTCATTTTCATTAAAAATAGTTACGCAGAGTAGTGCAGCGGGAGCGTGATGGGCCCATAGCCCAGAGGTCCGAGGACCAAAACCTCGCTTTGCTAACTAGGTATTTTTGCTTCACTGCTATTCACATTTAATAAATATTGTAGAATGTTTTTAGAATGTCTGCTTTCATTTTGTTTGCATTTTCTAAATTTACATGAGGCATAGTGGCGCAGTTGAAGCGTGCTGGGCCCATAACCCAGAGGTCCGAGGATCGAAACCTCGCTCTGCTAACAAGTTTTTGGTATGACATGAGGTACTCGACTCGGAGTGACAAAGTAGACACTTTCTTGGTCAGTAACCGAGAGTTCGGATGATCACAACCTCGGTCTGCTCAGGATAATTTTGTATTTGATAGGGATTTCATTTTCATTAAAAATATTTACGCAGAGTAGTGCAGCGGGAGCGTGATGGGCCCATAGCCCAGAGGTCCGAGGACCAAAACCTCGCTTTGCTAACTAGATATTTTTGCTTCACTGCTATTCACATTTAATAAATATTGTAGAATGTTTTTAGAATGTCTGCTTTCATTTTGTTTGCATTTTCTAAATTTACATGAGGCATAGTGGCGCAGTTGAAGCGTGCTTGGCCCATAACCCAGAGGTCTGAGGATCGAAACCTCGCTCTGCTAACAAGTTTTTGGTATGACATGAGGTACTCGACTCGGAGTGACAAAGTAGACACTTTCTTGGTCAGTACCCGAGAGTTTGGTTGACCACAACCTCGGTCTGCTCAGGATAATTATTTCCTTGAAAGTGATTTCATTTTCATTACAAATAGTTACGCAGAGTGGTGCAGTGGGATCGTGATGGGCCCATAACCCAGAGGCCCGAGGACCGAAACCTCGCTCTGCTAAAGAGGTATTTTTGCTTCACTGTTATTCAAATTTAATAATTATTTTAGAATGTTTTTAGAATGTCTGCTTTTATTTTGTTTGTTGTTTTTCTAAATTTACATGAGGCATGGTGGCGCAGTGGAAGCTTGCTGGGCCTATAACCCAGAGTGCCGAGGATCAAAACCTCGTTCTGCTGCTAATAAGTTTTTGGTATGACTTGAAGTACTCGACTCAGAGTGACAAAGTAGACCCTTTCTTGGTCAGTAACCGAGAGTTCGGATGATCACAACCTCGGTCTGCTCAGGATAATTTTGTATTTGATAGGGATTTCATTTTCATTAAAAATAGTTACGCAGAGTAGTGCAGCGGGAGCGTGATGGGCCCATAGCCCAGAGGTCCGAGGACCAAAACCTCGCTTTGCTAACTAGTTATTTTTGCTTCACTGCTATTCACATTTAATAAATATTGTAGAATGTTTTTAGAATGTCTGCTTTCATTTTGTTTGCATTTTCTAAATTTACATGAGGCATAGTGGCGCAGTTGAAGCGTGCTGGGCCCATAACCCAGAGGTCCGAGGATCGAAACCTCGCTCTGCTAACAAGTTTTTGGTATGACATGAGGTATTCGACTCGGAATGACAAAGTAGACACTTTCTTGGTCAGTACCCGAGAGTTTGGTTGACCACAACCTCGGTCTGCTCAGGATAATTTTGTATTTGATAGGGATTTCATTTTCATTAAAAATAGTTACGCAGAGTGGTGCAGTGGGATCGTGATGGGCCCATAACCCAGAGGCCCGAGGACCGAAACCTCGCTCTGCTAAAGAGGTATTTTTGCTTCACTGTTATTCAAATTTAATAATTATTTTAGAATGTTTTTAGAATGTCTGCTTTTATTTTGTTTGTTGTTTTTCTAAATTTACATGAGGCATGGTGGCGCAGTGGAAGCTTGCTGGGCCTATAACCCAGAGTGCCGAGGATCAAAACCTCGTTCTGCTGCTAATAATTTGTTGGTATGACTTGAAGTACTCGACTCAGAGTGACAAAGTAGACCTTTTCTTGGTCAGTAACCGAGAGTTCGGATGATCACAACCTCGGTCTGCTCAAGATAATTTTGTATTTGATAGGGATTTCATTTTCATTAAAAATAGTTACGCAGAGTAGTGCAGCGGGAGCGTGATGGGCCCATAGCCCAGAGGTCCGAGGACCAAAACCTCGCTTTGCTAACTAGGTATTTTTGCTTCACTGCTATTCACATTTAATAAATATTGTATAATGTTTTTAGAATGTCTGCTTTCATTTTGTTTTCATTTTCTAAATTTACATGAGGCATAGTGGCGCAGTTGAAGCGTGCTGGGCCCATAACCCAGAGGTCCGAGGATCGAAACCTCGCTCTGCTAACAAGTTTTTGGTATGACATGAGGTACTCGACTCGGAGTGACAAAGTAGACACTTTCTTGGTCAGTACCCGAGAGTTTGGTTGACTACAACCTCGGTCTGCTCAGGATAATTATTTCCTTGAAAGTGATTTCATTTTTATTACAAATAGTTACGCAGGGTGGTGCAGTGGGATCGTGATGGGCCCATAACCCAGAGGCCCGAGGACCGAAACCTCGCTCTGCTAAAGAGGTATTTTTGCTTCACTGTTATTCAAATTTAATAATTATTTTAGAATGTTTTTAGAATGTCTGCTTTTATTTTGTTTGTTGTTTTTCTAAATTTACATGAGGCATGGTGGCGCAGTGGAAGCTTGCTGGGCCTATAACCCAGAGTGCCGAGGATCAAAACCTCGTTCTGCTGCTAATAAGTTTTTGGTATGACTTGAAGTACTCGACTCAGAGTGACAAAGTAGACCCTTTCTTGGTCAGTAACCGAGAGTTCGGATGATCACAACCTCGGTCTGCTCAGAATAATTTTGTATTTGTTAGGGATTTCATTTTCATTACAAATAGTTACGCAGAGTAGTGCAGCTGGAGCGTGATGGGCCCATAGCCCAGAGGTCCGAGGGCCAAAACCTCGCTTTGCTAACTAGGTATTTTTGCTTCACTGCTATTCACATTTAATAAATATTGTAGAATGTTTTTAGAATGTCTGCTTTCATTTTGTTTGCATTTTCTAAATTTACATGAGGCATAGTGGCGCAGTTGAAGCGTGCTGGGCCCATAACCCAGAGGTCCGAGGATCGAAACCTCGCTCTGCTAACAAGTTTTTGGTATGACATGAGGTACTCGACTCGGAGTGACAAAGTAGACACTTTCTTGGTCAGTACCCGAGAGTTTGGTTGACCACAACCTCGGTCTGCTCAGGATAATTATTTCCTTGAAAGTGATTTCATTTTCATTACAAATAGTTACGCAGAGTGGTGCAGTGGGATCGTGATGGGCCCATAACCCAGAGGCCCGAGGACCGAAACCTCGCTCTGCTAAAGAGGTATTTTTGCTTCACTGTTATTCAAATTTAATAATTATTTTAGAATGTTTTTAGAATGTCTGCTTTTATTTTGTTTGTTGTTTTTCTAAATTTACATGAGGCATGGTGGCGCAGTGGAAGCTTGCTGGGCCTATAACCCAGAGTGCCGAGGATCAAAACCTTGTTCTGCTGCTAATAAGTTTTTGGTATGACTTGAAGTACTCGAATCAGAGTGACAAAGTAGACCCTTTCTTGGTCAGTAACCGAGAGTTCGGATGATCACAACCTCGGTCTGCTCAGGATAATTTAGTATTTGATAGAGATTTCATTTTCATTAAAAATAGTTACGCAGAGTAGTGCAGCGGGAGCGTAATGGGCCCATAGCCCAGAGGTCCGAGGACCAAAACCTTGCTTTGCTAACTAGGTATTTTTGCTTCACTGCTATTCACATTTAATAAATATTGTATAATGTTTTTAGAATGTCTGCTTTCATTTTGTTTTCATTTTCTAAATTTACATGAGGCATAGTGGCGCAGTTGAAGCGTGCTGGGCCCATAACCCAGAGGTCCGAGGATCGAAACCTCGCTCTGCTAACAAGTTTTTGGTATGACATGAGGTACTCGACTCGGAGTGACAAAGTAGACACTTTCTTGGTCAGTACCCAAGAGTTTGGTTGACCACAACCTCGGTCTGCTCAGGATAATTATTTCCTTGAAAGTGATTTCATTTTCATTACAAATAGTTACGCAGAGTGGTGCAGTGGGATCGTGATGGGCCCATAACCCAGAGGCCCGAGGACCGAAACCTCGCTCTGCTAAAGAGGTATTTTTGCTTCACTGTTATTCAAATTTAATAATTATTTTAGAACGTTTTGAGAATGTCTGCTTTTATTTTGTTTGTTGTTTTTCTAAATTTACATGAGGCATGGTGGCGCAGTGGAAGCTTGCTGGGCCTATAACCCAGAGTGCCGAGGATCAAAACCATGTTCTGCTGCTAATAAGTTTTTGGTATGACTTGAAGTACTCGACTCAGAGTGACAAAGTAGACCCTTTCTTGGTCAGTAACCGAGAGTTCGGATGATCACAACCTCGGTCTGCTCAAGATAATTTAGTATTTGATAGGGATTTCATTTTCATTAAAAATAGTTACGCAGAGTAGTGCAGCGGGAGCGTGATGGGCCCATAGCCCAGAGGTCCGAGGACCAAAACCTTGCTTTGCTAACTAGGTATTTTTGCTTCACTGCTATTCACATTTAATAAATATTGTATAATGTTTTTAGAATGTCTGCTTTCATTTTGTTTTCATTTTCTAAATTTACATGAGGCATAGTGGCGCAGTTGAAGCGTGCTGGGCCCATAACCCAGAGGTCCGAGGATCGAAACCTCGCTCTGCTAACAAGTTTTTGGTATGACATAAGGTACTCGACTCGGAGTGACAAAGTAGACACTTTCTTGGTCAGTACCCGAGAGTTTGGTTGACCACAACCTCGGTCTGCTCAGGATAATTATTTCCTTGAAAGTGATTTCATTTTCATTACAAATAGTTACGCAGAGTGGTGCAGTGGGATCGTGATGGGCCCATAACCCAGAGGCCCGAGGACCGAAACCTCGCTCTGCTAAAGAGGTATTTTTGCTTCACTGTTATTCAAATTTAATAATTATTTTAGAATGTTTTTAGAATGTCTGCTTTTATTTTGTTTGTTGTTTTTCTAAATTTACATGAGGCATGGTGGCGCAGTGGAAGCTTGCTGGGCCTATAACCCAGAGT
This sequence comes from Crossaster papposus, assembly GCA_037893245.1. Lineage (NCBI taxonomy): Eukaryota > Metazoa > Echinodermata > Asteroidea > Velatida > Solasteridae > Crossaster > Crossaster papposus. Next base: position 864,467 of record JBAIAA010000833.1, read on the forward strand.
GCCAAGGATCAAAACCATGTTCTGCTGCTAATAAGTTTTTGGTATGACTTGAAGTACTCGACTCAGAGTGACAAAGTAGACCCTTTCTTGGTCAGTAACCGAGAGTTCGGGTGATCACAACCTCGGTCTGCTCAGGATAATTTAGTATTTGATAGGGATTTCATTTTCATTAAAAATAGTTACGCAGAGTAGTGCAGCTGGAGCGTGATGGGCCCATAGCCCAGAGGTCCGAGGGCCAAAACCTCGCTTTGCTAACTAGGTATTTTTGCTTCACTGCTATTCACATTTAATAAATATTGTAGAATGTTTTTAGAATGTCTGCTTTCATTTTGTTTGCATTTTCTAAATTTACATGAGGCATAGTGGCGCAGTTGAAGCGTGCTGGGCCCATAACCCAGAGGTCCGAGGATCGAAACCTCGCTCTGCTAACAAGTTTTTGGTATGACATGAGGTACTCGACTCGGAGTGACAAAGTAGACACTTTCTTGGTCAGTACCCGAGAGTTTGGTTGACCACAACCTCGGTCTGCTCAGGATAATTATTTCCTTGAAAGTGATTTCATTTTCATTACAAATAGTTACGCAGAGTGGTGCAGTGGGATCGTGATGGGCCCATAACCCAGAGGCCCGAGGACCGAAACCTCGCTCTGCTAAAGAGGTATTTTTGCTTCACTGTTATTCAAATTTAATAATTATTTTAGAATGTTTTTAGAATGTCTGCTTTTATTTTGTTTGTTGTTTTTCTAAATTTACATGAGGCATGGTGGCGCAGTGGAAGCTTGCTGGGCCTATAACCCAGAGTGCCGAGGATCAAAACCTTGTTCTGCTGCTAATAAGTTTTTGGTATGACTTGAAGTACTCGAATCAGAGTGACAAAGTAGACCCTTTCTTGGTCAGTAACCGAGAGTTCGGATGATCACAACCTCGGTCTGCTCAGGATAATTTAGTATTTGATAGAGATTTCATTTTCATTAAAAATAGTTACGCAGAGTAGTGCAGCGGGAGCGTAATGGGCCCATAGCCCAGAGGTCCGAGGACCAAAACCTTGCTTTGCTAACTAGGTATTTTTGCTTCACTGCTATTCACATTTAATAAATATTGTATAATGTTTTTAGAATGTCTGCTTTCATTTTGTTTTCATTTTCTAAATTTACATGAGGCATAGTGGCGCAGTTGAAGCGTGCTGGGCCCATAACCCAGAGGTCCGAGGATCGAAACCTCGCTCTGCTAACAAGTTTTTGGTATGACATGAGGTACTCGACTCGGAGTGACAAAGTAGACACTTTCTTGGTCAGTACCCAAGAGTTTGGTTGACCACAACCTCGGTCTGCTCAGGATAATTATTTCCTTGAAAGTGATTTCATTTTCATTACAAATAGTTACGCAGAGTGGTGCAGTGGGATCGTGATGGGCCCATAACCCAGAGGCCCGAGGACCGAAACCTCGCTCTGCTAAAGAGGTATTTTTGCTTCACTGTTATTCAAATTTAATAATTATTTTAGAACGTTTTGAGAATGTCTGCTTTTATTTTGTTTGTTGTTTTTCTAAATTTACATGAGGCATGGTGGCGCAGTGGAAGCTTGCTGGGCCTATAACCCAGAGTGCCGAGGATCAAAACCATGTTCTGCTGCTAATAAGTTTTTGGTATGACTTGAAGTACTCGACTCAGAGTGACAAAGTAGACCCTTTCTTGGTCAGTAACCGAGAGTTCGGATGATCACAACCTCGGTCTGCTCAAGATAATTTAGTATTTGATAGGGATTTCATTTTCATTAAAAATAGTTACGCAGAGTAGTGCAGCGGGAGCGTGATGGGCCCATAGCCCAGAGGTCCGAGGACCAAAACCTTGCTTTGCTAACTAGGTATTTTTGCTTCACTGCTATTCACATTTAATAAATATTGTATAATGTTTTTAGAATGTCTGCTTTCATTTTGTTTTCATTTTCTAAATTTACATGAGGCATAGTGGCGCAGTTGAAGCGTGCTGGGCCCATAACCCAGAGGTCCGAGGATCGAAACCTCGCTCTGCTAACAAGTTTTTGGTATGACATAAGGTACTCGACTCGGAGTGACAAAGTAGACACTTTCTTGGTCAGTACCCGAGAGTTTGGTTGACCACAACCTCGGTCTGCTCAGGATAATTATTTCCTTGAAAGTGATTTCATTTTCATTACAAATAGTTACGCAGAGTGGTGCAGTGGGATCGTGATGGGCCCATAACCCAGAGGCCCGAGGACCGAAACCTCGCTCTGCTAAAGAGGTATTTTTGCTTCACTGTTATTCAAATTTAATAATTATTTTAGAATGTTTTTAGAATGTCTGCTTTTATTTTGTTTGTTGTTTTTCTAAATTTACATGAGGCATGGTGGCGCAGTGGAAGCTTGCTGGGCCTATAACCCAGAGTGCCAAGGATCAAAACCATGTTCTGCTGCTAATAAGTTTTTGGTATGACTTGAAGTACTCGACTCAGAGTGACAAAGTAGACCCTTTCTTGGTCAGTAACCGAGAGTTCGGGTGATCACAACCTCGGTCTGCTCAGGATAATTTAGTATTTGATAGGGATTTCATTTTCATTAAAAATAGTTACGCAGAGTAGTGCAGCGGGAGCGTGATGGGCCCATAGCCCAGAGGTCCGAGGACCAAAACCTTGCTTTGCTAACTAGGTATTTTTGCTTCACTGCTATTCACATTTAATAAATATTGTATAATGTTTTTAGAATGTCTGCTTTCATTTTGTTTTCATTTTCTAAATTTACATGAGGCATAGTGGCGCAGTTGAAGCGTGCTGGGCCCATAACCCAGAGGTCCGAGGATCGAAACCTCGCTCTGCTAACAAGTTTTTGGTATGACATGAGGTACTCGACTCGGAGTGACAAAGTAGACACTTTCTTGGTCAGTACCCGAGAGTTTGGTTGACTACAACCTCGGTCTGCTCAGGATAATTATTTCCTTGAAAGTGATTTCATTTTCATTACAAATAGTTACGCAGAGTGGTGCAGTGGGATCGTGATGGGCCCATAACCCAGAGGCCCGAGGACCGAAACCTCGCTCTGCTAAAGAGGTATTTTTGCTTCACTGTTATTCAAATTTAATAATTATTTTAGAATGTTTTTAGAATGTCTGCTTTTATTTTGTTTGTTGTTTTTCTAAATTTACATGAGGCATGGTGGCGCAGTGGAAGCTTGCTGGGCCTATAACCCAGAGTGCCGAGGATCAAAACCTTGTTCTGCTGCTAATAAGTTTTTGGTATGACTTGAAGTACTCGAATCAGAGTGACAAAGTAGACCCTTTCTTGGTCAGTAACCGAGAGTTCGGATGATCACAACCTCGGTCTGCTCAGGATAATTTTGTATTTGATAGGGATTTCATTTTCATTAAAAATAGTTACGCAGAGTAGTGCAGCGGGAGCGTGATGGGCCCATAGCCCAGAGGTCCGAGGACCCAAACCTCGCTTTGCTAACTAGGTATTTTTGCTTCACTGCTATTCACATTTAATAAATATTGTAGAATGTTTTTAGAATGTCTGCTTTCATTTTGTTTGCATTTTCTAAATTTACATGAAGCATAGTGGCGCAGTTGAAGCGTGCTGGGCCCATAACCCAGAGGTCCGAGGATCGAAACCTCGCTCTGCTAACAAGTTTTTGGTATGACATGAGGTACTCGACTCGGAGTGACAAAGTAGACACTTTCTTGGTCAGTACCCGAGAGTTTGGTTGACCACAACCTCGGTCTGCTCAGGATAATTATTTCCTTGAAAGTGATTTCATTTTCATTACAAATAGTTACGCAGAGTGGTGCAGTGGGATCGTGATGGGCCCATAACCCAGAGGCCCGAGGACCGAAACCTCGCTCTGCTAAAGAGGTATTTTTGCTTCACTGTTATTCAAATTTAATAATTATTTTAGAATGTTTTTAGAATGTCTGCTTTTATTTTGTTTGTTGTTTTTCTAAATTTACATGAGGCATGGTGGCGCAGTGGAAGCTTGCTGGGCCTATAACCCAGAGTGCCGAGGATCAAAACCATGTTCTGCTGCTAATAAGTTTTTGGTATGACTTGAAGTACTCGACTCAGAGTGACAAAGTAGACCCTTTCTTGGTCAGTAACCGAGAGTTCGGATGATCACAACCTCGGTCTGCTCAGGATAATTTTGTATTTGATAGGGATTTCATTTTCATTAAAAATAGTTACGCAGAGTAGTGCAGCGGGAGCGTGATGGGCCCATAGCCCAGAGGTCCGAGGACCAAAACCTCGCTTTGCTAACTAGGTATTTTTGCTTCACTTCTATTCACATTTAATAAATATTGTAGAATGTTTTTAGAATGTCTGCTTTCATTTTGTTTGCATTTTCTAAATTTACATGAGGCATAGTGGCGCAGTTGAAGCGTGCTTGGCCCATAACCCAGAGGTCTGAGGATCGAAACCTCGCTCTGCTAACAAGTTTTTGGTATGACATGAGGTACTCGACTCGGAGTGACAAGGTAGACACTTTCTTGGTCAGTACCCGAGAGTTTGGTTGACCACAACCTCGGTCTGCTCAGGATAATTATTTCCTTGAAAGTGATTTCATTTTCATTACAAATAGTTACGCAGAGTGGTGCAGTGGGATCGTGATGGGCCCATAACCCAGAGGCCCGAGGACCGAAACCTCGCTCTGCTAAAGAGGTATTTTTGCTTCACTGTTATTCAAATTTAATAATTATTTTAGAATGTTTTTAGAATGTCTGCTTTTATTTTGTTTGTTGTTTTTCTAAATTTACATGAGGCATGGTGGCGCAGTGGAAGCTTGCTGGGCCCATAACCCAGAGGTCCGAGGATCGAAACCTCGCTCTGCTAACAAGTTTTTGGTATGACATGAGGTACTCGACTCGGAGTGACAAAGTAGACACTTTCTTGGTCAGTACCCGAGAGTTTGGTTGACCACAACCTCGGTCTGCTCAGGATAATTTTGTATTTGATAGGGATTTCATTTTCATTAAAAATAGTTACGCAGAGTAGTGCAGTGGGATCGTGATGGGCCCATAAAAATACCTCTTTAGCAGAGCGAGGTTTCGGTCCTCGGGCCTCTGGGTTATGGGCCCATCACGATCCCACTGCACCACTCTGCGTAACTATTTGTAATGAAAATGAAATCACTTTCAAGGAAATAATTATCTTGAGCAGACCGAGGTTGTGGTCAACCAAACTCTCGGTTACTGACCAAGAAAGTGTATACTTTGTCACTCCGAGTCGAGTACCTCATGTCATACCAAAAACTTGTTAGCAGAGCGAGGTTTCGATCCTCGGACCTCTGGGTTATAGGCCCATCACGCTCCTGCTGCACTACTCTGCGTAACTATTTTTAATGAAAATGAAATCCCTATCAAATACAAAATTATCCTGAGCAGACCGAGGTTGTGATCATCCGAACTCTCGGTTACTGACCAAGAAAGTGTCTACTTTGTCACTCCGAGTCGAGTACTTCAAGTCATACCAAAAACTTATTAGCAGCAGAACGAGGTTTTGATCCTCGGCACTCTGGGTTATAGGCCCAGCAAGCTTCCACTGCGCCACCATGCCTCATGTAAATTTAGAAAAACAACAAACAAAATAAAAGCAGACATTCTAAAAACATTCTAAAATAATTATTAAATTTGAATAACAGTGAAGCAAAAATACCTCTTTAGCAGAGCGAGGTTTCGGTCCTCGGGCCTCTGGGTTATGGGCCCATCACGATCCCACTGCACCACTCTGCGTAACTATTTGTAATGAAAATGAAATCACTTTCAAGGAAATAATTATCCTGAGCAGACCGAGGTTGTGGTCAACCAAACTCTCGGGTACTGACCAAGAAAGTGTCTACTTTGTCACTCCGAGTCGAGTACCTCATGTCATACCAAAAACTTGTTAGCAGAGCGAGGTTTCGATCCTCGGACCTCTGGGTTATGGGCCCAGCACGCTTCAACTGCGCCACTATGCCTCATGTAAATTTAGAAAATGCAAACAAAATGAAAGCAGACATTCTAAAAACATTCTACAATATTTATTCAATGTGAATAGCAGTGAAGCAAAAATACCTAGTTAGCAAAGCGAGGTTTTGGTCCTCGGACCTCTGGGCTATGGGCCCATCACGCTCCTGCTGCACTACTCTTCGTAACTATTTTTAATGAAAATGAAATCCCTATCAAATACAAAATTATCCTGAGCAGACCGAGGTTGTGATCATCCGAACTCTCGGTTACTGACCAAGAAAGGGTCTACTTTGTCACTCTGAGTCGAGTACTTCAAGTCATACCAAAAACTTATTAGCAGCAGAACGAGGTTTTGATCCTCGGCACTCTGGGTTATAGGCCCAGCAAGCTTCCACTGCGCCACCATGCCTCATGTAAATTTAGAAAAACAACAAACAAAATAAAAGCAGACATTCTAAAGACATTTTAAAATAATTATTAAATTTGAATAACAGTGAAGCAAAAATACCTCTTTAGCAGAGCGAGGTTTCGGTCCTCGGGCCTCTGGGTTATGGGCCCATCACGATCCCACTGCACCACTCTGCGTAACTATTTGTAATGAAAATGAAATCACTTTCAAGGAAATAATTATTCTGAGCAGACCGAGGTTGTGGTCAACCAAACTCTCGGGTACTGACCAAGAAAGTGTATACCTTGTCACTCCGAGTCGAGTACCTCATGTCATACCAAAAACTTGTTAGCAGAGCGAGGTTTCGATCCTCGGACCTCTGGGTTATGGGCCCAGCACGCTTCAACTGCGCCACTATGCCTCATGTAAATTTAGAAAATGCAAACAAAATGAAAGCAGACATTCTAAAAACATTCTACAATATTTATTAAATGTGAATAGCAGTGAAGCAAAAATACCTAGTTAGCAAAGCGAGGTTTTGGTCCTCGGACCTCTGGGCTATGGGCCCATCACGCTCCCGCTGCACTACTCTGCGTAACTATTTTAAATGAAAATGAAATCCCTATCAAATACAAAATTATCCTGAGCAGACCGAGGTTGTGATCATCCGAACTCTCGGTTACTGACCAAGAAAGGGTCTACTTTGTCACTCTGAGTCGAGTACTTCAAGTCATACCAAAAACTTATTAGCAGCAGAACGAGGTTTTGATCCTCGGCACTCTGGGTTATAGGCCCAGCAAGCTTCCACTGCGCCACCATGCCTCATGTAAATTTAGAAAAACAACAAACAAAATAAAAGCAGACATTCTAAAAACATTCTAAAATAATTATTAAATTTGAATAACAGTGAAGCAAAAATACCTCTTTAGCAGAGCGAGGTTTCGGTCCTCAGGCCTCTGGGTTATGGGCCCATCACGATCCCACTGCACCACTCTGCGTAACTATTTGTAATGAAAATGAAATCACTTTCAAGGAAATAATTATCCTGAGCAGACCAAGGTTGTGGTCAACCAAACTCTCGGGTACTGACCAAGAAAGTGTCTACTTTGTCACTCCGAGTCGAGTACCTCATGTCATACCAAAAACTTGTTAGCAGAGCGAGGTTTCGATCCTCGGACCTCTGGGTTATGGGCCCAGCACGCTTCAACTGCGCCACTATGCCTCATGTAAATTTAGAAAATGCAAACAAAATGAAAGCAGACATTCTAAAAACATTCTACAATATTTATTAAATGTGAATAGCAGTGAAGCAAAAATACCTAGTTAGCAAAGCGAGGTTTTGGTCCTCGGACCTCTGGGCCCATCACGCTCCCGCTGCACTACTCTGCGTAACTATTTTTAATGAAAATGAAATCCCTATCAAATACAAAATTATCCTGAGCAGACCGAGGTTGTGATCATCCGAACTCTCGGTTACTGACCAAGAAAGGGTCTACTTTGTCACTCTGAGTCGAGTACTTCAAGTCATACCAAAAACTTATTAGCAGCAGAACGAGGTTTTGATCCTCAGCACTCTGGGTTATAGGCCCAGCACGCTTCAACTGCGCCACTATGCCTCATGTAAATTTAGAAAATGCAAACAAAATGAAAGCAGACATTCTAAAAACATTCTACAATATTTATTAAATGTGAATAGCAGTGAAGCAAAAATACCTAGTTAGCAAAGCGAGGTTTTGGTCCTCGGACCTCTGGGCTATGGGCCCATCACGCTCCCGCTGCACTACTCTTCGTAACTATTTTTAATGAAAATGAAATCCCTATCAAATACAAAATTATCCTGAGCAGACCGAGGTTGTGATCATCCGAACTCTCGGTTACTGACCAAGAAAGGGTCTACTTTGTCACTCTGAGTCGAGTACTTCAAGTCATACCAAAAACTTATTAGCAGCAGAACGAGGTTTTGATCCTCGGCACTCTGGGTTATAGGCCCAGCAAGCTTCCACTGCGCCACCATGCCTCATGTAAATTTAGAAAAACAACAAACAAAATAAAAGCAGACATTCTAAAGACATTTTAAAATAATTATTAAATTTGAATAACAGTGAAGCAAAAATACCTCTTTAGCAGAGCGAGGTTTCGGTCCTCGGGCCTCTGGGTTATGGGCCCATCACGATCCCACTGCACCACTCTGCGTAACTATTTGTAATGAAAATGAAATCACTTTCAAGGAAATAATTATTCTGAGCAGACCGAGGTTGTGGTCAACCAAACTCTCGGGTACTGACCAAGAAAGTGTATACCTTGTCACTCCGAGTCGAGTACCTCATGTCATACCAAAAACTTGTTAGCAGAGCGAGGTTTCGATCCTCGGACCTCTGGGTTATGGGCCCAGCACGCTTCAACTGCGCCACTATGCCTCATGTAAATTTAGAAAATGCAAACAAAATGAAAGCAGACATTCTAAAAACATTCTACAATATTTATTAAATGTGAATAGCAGTGAAGCAAAAATACCTAGTTAGCAAAGCGAGGTTTTGGTCCTCGGACCTCTGGGCTATGGGCCCATCACGCTCCCGCTGCACTACTCTGCGTAACTATTTTAAATGAAAATGAAATCCCTATCAAATACAAAATTATCCTGAGCAGACCGAGGTTGTGATCATCCGAACTCTCGGTTACTGACCAAGAAAGGGTCTACTTTGTCACTCTGAGTCGAGTACTTCAAGTCATACCAAAAACTTATTAGCAGCAGAACGAGGTTTTGATCCTCGGCACTCTGGGTTATAGGCCCAGCAAGCTTCCACTGCGCCACCATGCCTCATGTAAATTTAGAAAAACAACAAACAAAATAAAAGCAGACATTCTAAAAACATTCTAAAATAATTATTAAATTTGAATAACAGTGAAGCAAAAATACCTCTTTAGCAGAGCGAGGTTTCGGTCCTCGGGCCTCTGGGTTATGGGCCCATCACGATCCCACTGCACCACTCTGCGTAACTATTTGTAATGAAAATGAAATCACTTTCAAGGAAATAATTATCCTGAGCAGACCGAGGTTGTGATCAACCAAACTCTCGGGTACTGACTAAGAAAGTGTCTACTTTGTCACTCCGAGTCGAGTACCTCATGTCATACCAAAAACTTGTTAGCAGAGCGAGGTTTCGATCCTTTGACCTCTGGGTTATGGGCCCAGCACGCTTCAACTGCGCCACTATGCCTCATGTAAATTTAGAAAATGAAAACAAAATGAAAGCAGACATTCTAAAAACATTCTACAATATTTATTAAATGTGAATAGCAGTGAAGCAAAAATACCTAGTTAGCAAAGCGAGGTTTTGGTCCTCGGACCTCTGGGCTATGGGCCCATCACGCTCCCGCTGCACTACTCTGCGTAACTATTTTTTTTAATGAAAATGAAATCCCTATCAAATACAAAATTATCCTGAGCAGACCGAGGTTGTGATCATCCGAACTCTCGGTTACTGACCAAGAAAGGGTCTACTTTGTCACTCTGAGTCGAGTACTTCAAGTCATACCAAAAACTTATTAGCAGCAGAACGAGGTTTTGATCCTCGGCACTCTGGGTTATAGGCCCAGCAAGCTTCCACTGCGCCACCATGCCTCATGTAAATTTAGAAAAACAACAAACAAAATAAAAGCAGACATTCTAAAAACATTCTAAAATAATTATTAAATTTGAATAACAGTGAAGCAAAAATACCTCTTTAGCAGAGCGAGGTTTCGGTCCTCGGGCCTCTGGGTTATGGGCCCATCACGATCCCACTGCACCACTCTGCGTAACTATTTTTAATGAAAATGAAATCCCTATCAAATACAAAATTATCCTGAGCAGACCGAGGTTGTGGTCAACCAAACTCTCGGGTACTGACCAAGAAAGTGTCCACTTTGTCACTCCGAGTCGAGTACCTCATGTCATACCAAAAACTTGTTAGCAGAGCGAGGTTTCGATCCTCGGACCTCTGGGTTATGGGCCCAGCACGCTTCAACTGCGCCACTATGCCTCATGTAAATTTAGAAAATGCAAACAAAATGAAAGCAGACATTCTAAAAACATTCTACAATATTTATTAAATGTGAATAGCAGTGAAGCAAAAATACCTAGTTAGCAAAGCGAGGTTTTGGTCCTCGGACCTCTGGGCCCATCACGCTCCCGCTGCACTACTCTGCGTAACTATTTTTAATGAAAATGAAATCCCTATCAAATACAAAATTATCCTGAGCAGACCGAGGTTGTGATCATCCGAACTCTCGGTTACTGACCAAGAAAGGGTCTACTTTGTCACTCTGAGTCGAGTACTTCAAGTCATACCAAAAACTTATTAGCAGCAGAACGAGGTTTTGATCCTCAGCACTCTGGGTTATAGGCCCAGCACGCTTCAACTGCGCCACTATGCCTCATGTAAATTTAGAAAATGCAAACAAAATGAAAGCAGACATTCTAAAAACATTCTACAATATTTATTAAATGTGAATAGCAGTGAAGCAAAAATACCTAGTTAGCAAAGCGAGGTTTTGGTCCTCGGACCTCTGGGCTATGAGCCCATCACGCTCCCGCTGCACTACTCTGCGTAACTATTTTTAATGAAAATGAAATCCCTATCAAATACAAAATTATCCTGAGCAGACCGAGGTTGTGATCATCCGAACTCTCGGTTACTGACCAAGAAAGGGTCTACTTTGTCACTCTGAGTCGAGTACTTTAAGTCATACCAAAAACTTATTAGCAGCAGAACGAGGTTTTGATCCTCGGCACTCTGGGTTATAGGCCCAGCAAGCTTCCACTGCGCCACCATGCATCATGTAAATTTAGAAAAACAACAAACAAAATAAAAGCAGACATTCTAAAAACATTCTAAAATAATTATTACATTTGAATAACAGTGAAGCAAAAATACCTCTTTAGCAGAGCGAGGTTTCGGTCCTCGGGCCTCTGGGTTATGGGCCCATCACAATCCCACTGCACCACTCTGCGTAACTATTTGTAATGAAAATGAAATCACTTTCAAGGAAATAATTATCCTGAGCAGACCGAGGTTGTGGTCAACCAAACTCTCGGGTACTGACCAAGAAAGTGTCTACTTTGTCACTCCGAGTCGGGTACCTCATGTCATACCAAAAACTTGTTAGCAGAGCGAGGTTTCGATCCTCGGACCTCTGGGTTGTGGGCCCAGCACGCTTCAACTGCGCCACTATGCCTCATGTAAATTTAGAAAATGCAAACAAAATGAAAGCAGACATACTAAAAACATTCTACAATATTTATTAAATGTGAATAGCAGTGAAGCAAAAATACCTAGTTAGCAAAGCGAGGTTTTGGTCCTCGGACCTCTGGGTTATGGGCCCATCACGATCCCACTGCACCACTCTGCATCACTATTTGTAATGAAAATGAAATCACTTTCAAGGAAATAATTATCCTGAGCAGACCGAGGTTGTGGTCAACCAAACTCTCGGGTACTGACCAAGAAAGTGTCTACTTTGTCACTCCGAGTCGAGTACCTCATGTCATACCAAAAACTTGTTAGCAGAGCGAGGTTTCGATCCTCGGACCTCTGAGTTATGGGCCCAGCACGCTTCAACTGCGCCACTATGCCTCATGTAAATTTAGAAAATGCAAACAAAATGAAAGCAGACATTCTAAAAACATTCTACAATATTTATTAAATGTGAATAGCAGTGAAGCAAAAATACCTAGTTAGCAAAGCGAGGTTTTGGTCCTCGGACCTCTGGGCTATGGGCCCATCACGCTCCCGCTGCACTACTCTGCGTAACTATTTTTTTTAATGAAAATGAAATCCCTATCAAATACAAAATTATCCTGAGCAGACCGAGGTTGTGATCATCCGAACTCTCGGTTACTGACCAAGAAAGGGTCTACTTTGTCACTCTGAGTCGAGTACTTCAAGTCATACCAAAAACTTATTAGCAGCAGAACGAGGTTTTGATCCTCGGCACTCTGGGTTATAGGCCCAGCAAGCTTCCACTGCGCCACCATGCATCATGTAAATTTAGAAAAACAACAAACAAAATAAAAGCAGACATTCTAAAAACATTCTAAAATAATTATTACATTTGAATAACAGTGAAGCAAAAATACCTCTTTAGCAGAGCGAGGTTTCGGTCCTCGGGCCTCTGGGTTATGGGCCCATCACGATCCCACTGCACCACTCTGCGTAACTATTTTTAATGAAAATGAAATCACTTTCAAGGAAATAATTATCCTGAGCAGACCGAGGTTGTGGTCAACCAAACTCTCGGGTACTGACCAAGAAAGTGTCTACTTTGTCACTCCGAGTCGAGTACCTCATGTCATACCAAAAACTTGTTAGCAGAGCGAGGTTTCGATCCTCGGACCTCTGGGTTATGGGCCCAGCACGCTTCAACTGCGCCACTATGCCTCATGAAAATTTAGAAAATGCAAACAAAATGAAAGCAGACATTCTAAAAACATTCTACAATATTTATTAAATGTGAATAGCAGTGAAGCAAAAATACCTAGTTAGCAAAGCGAGGTTTTGGTCCTCGGACCTCTGGGCTATGGGCCCATCACGCTCCCGCTGCACTACTCTGCGTAACTATTTTTTTTAATGAAAATGAAATCCCTATCAAATACAAAATTATCCTGAGCAGACCGAGGTTGTGATCATCCGAACTCTCGGTTACTGACCAAGAAAGGGTCTACTTTGTCACTCTGAGTCGAGTACTTCAAGTCATACCAAAAACTTATTAGCAGCAGAACGAGGTTTTGATCCTCGGCACTCTGGGTTATAGGCCCAGCAAGCTTCCACTGCGCCACCATGCCTCATGTAAATTTAGAAAAACAACAAACAAAATAAAAGCAGACATTCTAAAAACATTCTAAAATAATTATTAAATTTGAATAACAGTGAAGCAAAAATACCTCTTTAGCAGAGCGAGGTTTCGGTCCTCGGGCCTCTGGGTTATGGGCCCATCACGATCCCACTGCACCACTCTGCGTAACTATTTTTAATGAAAATGAAATCCCTATCAAATACAAAATTATCCTGAGCAGACCGAGGTTGTGGTCAACCAAACTCTCGGGTACTGACCAAGAAAGTGTCTACTTTGTCACTCCGAGTCGAGTACCTCATGTCATACCAAAAACTTGTTAGCAGAGCGAGGTTTCGATCCTCGGACCTCTGGGTTATGGGCCCAGCACGCTTCAACTGCGCCACTATGCCTCATGAAAATTTAGAAAATGCAAACAAAATGAAAGCAGACATTCTAAAAACATTCTACAATATTTATTAAATGTGAATAGCAGTGAAGCAAAAATACCTAGTTAGCAAAGCGAGGTTTTGGTCCTCGGACCTCTGGGCCCATCACGCTCCCGCTGCACTACTCTGCGTAACTATTTTTAATGAAAATGAAATCCCTATCAAATACAAAATTATCCTGAGCAGACCGAGGTTGTGATCATCCGAACTCTCGGTTACTGACCAAGAAAGGGTCTACTTTGTAACTCTGAGTCGAGTACTTCAAGTCATACCAAAAACTTATTAGCAGCAGAACGAGGTTTTGATCCTCGGCACTCTGGGTTATAGGCCCAGCAAGCTTCCACTGCGCCACCATGCCTCATGTAAATTTAGAAAAACAACAAACAAAATAAAAGCAGACATTCTAAAAACATTCTAAAATAATTATTAAATTTGAATAACAGTGAAGCAAAAATACCTCTTTAGCAGAGCGAGGTTTCGGTCCTCGGGCCTCTGGGTTATGGGCCCATCACGATCCCACTGCACCACTCTGCGTAACTATTTGTAATGAAAATGAAATCACTTTCAAGGAAATAATTATCCTGAGCAGACCAAGGTTGTGGTCAACCAAACTCTCGGGTACTGACCAAAAAAGTGTCTACTTTGTCACTCCGAGTCGAGTACCTCATGTCATACCAAAAACTTGTTAGCAGAGCGAGGTTTCGATCCTCGGACCTCTGGGTTATGGGCCCAGCACGCTTCAACTGCGCCACTATGCCTCATGTAAATTTAGAAAATGCAAACAAAATGAAAGCAGACATTCTAAAAACATTCTACAATATTTATTAAATGTGAATAGCAGTGAAGCAAAAATACCTAGTTAGCAAAGCAAGGTTTTGGTCCTCGGACCTCTGGGCTATGGGCCCATCACGCTCCCGCTGCACTACTCTGCGTAACTATTTTTAATGAAAATGAAATCCCTATCAAATACAAAATTATCCTGAGCAGACCGAGGTTGTGATCATCCGAACTCTCGGTTACTGACCAAGAAAGGGTCTACTTTGTCACTCTGAGTCGAGTACTTCAAGTCATACCAAAAACTTATTAGCAGCAGAACGAGGTTTTGATCCTCAGCACTCTGGGTTATAGGCCCAGCAAGCTTCCACTGCGCCACCATGCCTCATGTAAATTTAGAAAAACAACAAACAAAATAAAAGCAGACATTCTAAAAACATTCTAAAATAATTATTAAATTTGAATAACAGTGAAGCAAAAATACCTCTTTAGCAGAGCGAGGTTTCGGTCCTCGGGCCTCTGGGTTATGGGCCCATCACGCCCACTGCACCACTCTGCGTAACTATTTGTAATGAAAATGAAATCACTTTCAAGGAAATAATTATCCTGAGCAGACCGAGGTTGTGATCAACCAAACTCTCGGGTACTGACTAAGAAAGTGTCTACTTTGTCACTCCGAGTCGAGTACCTCATGTCATACCAAAAACTTGTTAGCAGAGCGAGGTTTCGATCCTTTGACCTCTGGGTTATGGGCCCAGCACGCTTCAACTGCGCCACTATGCCTCATGTAAATTTAGAAAATGCAAACAAAATGAAAGCAGACATTCTAAAAACATTCTACAATATTTATTAAATGTGAATAGCAGTGAAGCAAAAATACCTAGTTAGCAAAGCGAGGTTTTGGTCCTCGGACCTCTGGGCCCATCACGCTCCCGCTGCACTACTCTGCGTAACTATTTTTAATGAAAATGAAATCCCTATCAAATACAAGATTATCCTGAGCAGACCGAGGTTGTGATCATCCGAACTCTCGGTTACTGACCAAGAAAGGGTCTACTTTGTCACTCCGAGTCGAGTACTTCAAGTCATACCAAAAACGTATTAGCAGCAGAACGAGGTTTTGATCCTCGGCACTCTGGGTTATATGCCCAGCAAGCTTCCACTGCGCCACCATGCCTCTTGTAAATTTAGAAAAACAACAAACAAAATAAAAGCAGACATTCTAAAAACATTCTAAAATAATTATTAAATTTGATTAACAGTGAAGCAAAAATACCTCTTTAGCAGAGCGAGGTTTCGGTCCTCGGGCCTCTGGGTTATGGGCCCATCACGATCCCACTGCACCACTCTGCGTAACTATTTGTAATGAAAATGAAATCACTTTCAAGGAAATAATTATCCTGAGCAGACCGAGGTTGTGGTCAACCAAACTCTCGGGTACTGACCAAAAAAGTGTCTACTTTGTCACTCCGAGTCGAGTACCACATGTCATACCAAAAACTTGTTAGCAGAGCGAGGTTTCGATCCTCGGACCTCTGGGTTATGGGCCCAGCACGCTTCAACTGCGCCACTATGCCTCATGTAAATTTAGAAAATGCAAACAAAATGAAAGCAGACATTCTAAAAACATTCTACAATATTTATTAAATGTGAATAGCAGTGAAGCAAAAATACCTAGTTAGCAAAGCGAGGTTTTGGTCCTCGGACCTCTGGGCTATGGGCCCATCACGCTCCCGCTGCACTACTCTGCATAACTATTTTTTTTAATGAAAATGAAATCCCTATCAAATACAAAATTATCCTGAGCAGACCGAGGTTGTGATCATCCGAACTCTCGGTTACTGACCAAGAAAGGGTCTACTTTGTCACTCTGAGTCGAGTACTTCAAGTCATACCAAAAACTTATTAGCAGCAGAACGAGGTTTTGATCCTCGGCACTCTGGGTTATAGGCCCAGCAAGCTTCCACTGCGCCACCATGCCTCATGTAAATTTAGAAAAACAACAAACAAAATAAAAGCAGACATTCTAAAAACATTCTAAAATAATTATTAAATTTGAATAACAGTGAAGCAAAAATACCTCTTTAGCAGAGCGAGGTTTCGGTCCTCGGGCCTCTGGGTTATGGGCCCATCACGATCCCACTGCACCACTCTGCGTAACTATTTTTAATGAAAATGAAATCCCTATCAAATACAAAATTATCCTGAGCAGACCGAGGTTGTGGTCAACCAAACTCTCGGGTACTGACCAAGAAAGTGTCTACTTTGTCACTCTGAGTCGAGTACTTCAAGTCATACCAAAAACTTATTAGCAGCAGAACGAGGTTTTGATCCTCGGCACTCTGGGTTATAGGCCCAGCAAGCTTCCACTGCGCCACCATGCCTCATGTAAATTTAGAAAAACAACAAACAAAATAAAAGCAGACATTCTAAAAACATTCTAAAATAATTATTAAATTTGAATAACAGTGAAGCAAAAATACCTCTTTAGCAGAGCGAGGTTTCGGTCCTCGGGCCTCTGGGTTATGGGCCCATCACGATCCCACTGCACCACTCTGCGTAACTATTTTTAATGAAAATGAAATCCCTATCAAATACAAAATTATCCTGAGCAGACCGAGGTTGTGGTCAACCAAACTCTCGGGTACTGACCAAGAAAGTGTCTACTTTGTCACTCCGAGTCGAGTACCTCATGTCATACCAAAAACTTGTTAGCAGAGCGAGGTTTCGATCCTCGGACCTCTGGGTTATGGGCCCAGCACGCTTCAACTGCGCCACTATGCCTCATGTAAATTTAGAAAATGCAAACAAAATGAAAGCAGACATTCTAAAAACATTCTACAATATTTATTAAATGTGAATAGCAGTGAAGCAAAAATACCTAGTTAGCAAAGCGAGGTTTTGGTCCTCGGACCTCTGGGCCCATCACGCTCCCGCTGCACTACTCTGCGTAACTATTTTTAATGAAAATGAAATCCCTATCAAATACAAAATTATCCTGAGCAGACCGAGGTTGTGATCATCCGAACTCTCGGTTACTGACCAAGAAAGGGTCTACTTTGTCACTCTGAGTCGAGTACTTCAAGTCATACCAAAAACTTATTAGCAGCAGAACGAGGTTTTGATCCTCAGCACTCTGGGTTATAGGCCCAGCAAGCTTCCACTGCGCCACCATGCCTCATGTAAATTTAGAAAAACAACAAACAAAATAAAAGCAGACATTCTAAAAACATTCTAAAATAATTATTAAATTTGAATAACAGTGAAGCAAAAATACCTCTTTAGCAGAGCGAGGTTTCGGTCCTCGGGCCTCTGGGTTATGGGCCCATCACGCCCACTGCACCACTCTGCGTAACTATTTGTAATGAAAATGAAATCACTTTCAAGGAAATAATTATCCTGAGCAGACCGAGGTTGTGATCAACCAAACTCTCGGGTACTGACTAAGAAAGTGTCTACTTTGTCACTCCGAGTCGAGTACCTCATGTCATACCAAAAACTTGTTAGCAGAGCGAGGTTTCGATCCTTTGACCTCTGGGTTATGGGCCCAGCACGCTTCAACTGCGCCACTATGCCTCATGTAAATTTAGAAAATGCAAACAAAATGAAAGCAGACATTCTAAAAACATTCTACAATATTTATTAAATGTGAATAGCAGTGAAGCAAAAATACCTAGTTAGCAAAGCGAGGTTTTGGTCCTCGGACCTCTGGGCCCATCACGCTCCCGCTGCACTACTCTGCGTAACTATTTTTAATGAAAATGAAATCCCTATCAAATACAAGATTATCCTGAGCAGACCGAGGTTGTGATCATCCGAACTCTCGGTTACTGACCAAGAAAGGGTCTACTTTGTCACTCCGAGTCGAGTACTTCAAGTCATACCAAAAACGTATTAGCAGCAGAACGAGGTTTTGATCCTCGGCACTCTGGGTTATATGCCCAGCAAGCTTCCACTGCGCCACCATGCCTCTTGTAAATTTAGAAAAACAACAAACAAAATAAAAGCAGACATTCTAAAAACATTCTAAAATAATTATTAAATTTGATTAACAGTGAAGCAAAAATACCTCTTTAGCAGAGCGAGGTTTCGGTCCTCGGGCCTCTGGGTTATGGGCCCATCACGATCCCACTGCACCACTCTGCGTAACTATTTGTAATGAAAATGAAATCACTTTCAAGGAAATAATTATCCTGAGCAGACCGAGGTTGTGGTCAACCAAACTCTCGGGTACTGACCAAAAAAGTGTCTACTTTGTCACTCCGAGTCGAGTACCACATGTCATACCAAAAACTTGTTAGCAGAGCGAGGTTTCGATCCTCGGACCTCTGGGTTATGGGCCCAGCACGCTTCAACTGCGCCACTATGCCTCATGTAAATTTAGAAAATGCAAACAAAATGAAAGCAGACATTCTAAAAACATTCTACAATATTTATTAAATGTGAATAGCAGTGAAGCAAAAATACCTAGTTAGCAAAGCGAGGTTTTGGTCCTCGGACCTCTGGGCTATGGGCCCATCACGCTCCCGCTGCACTACTCTGCATAACTATTTTTTTTAATGAAAATGAAATCCCTATCAAATACAAAATTATCCTGAGCAGACCGAGGTTGTGATCATCCGAACTCTCGGTTACTGACCAAGAAAGGGTCTACTTTGTCACTCTGAGTCGAGTACTTCAAGTCATACCAAAAACTTATTAGCAGCAGAACGAGGTTTTGATCCTCGGCACTCTGGGTTATAGGCCCAGCAAGCTTCCACTGCGCCACCATGCCTCATGTAAATTTAGAAAAACAACAAACAAAATAAAAGCAGACATTCTAAAAACATTCTAAAATAATTATTAAATTTGAATAACAGTGAAGCAAAAATACCTCTTTAGCAGAGCGAGGTTTCGGTCCTCGGGCCTCTGGGTTATGGGCCCATCACGATCCCACTGCACCACTCTGCGTAACTATTTTTAATGAAAATGAAATCCCTATCAAATACAAAATTATCCTGAGCAGACCGAGGTTGTGGTCAACCAAACTCTCGGGTACTGACCAAGAAAGTGTCTACTTTGTCACTCCGAGTCGAGTACCTCATGTCATACCAAAAACTTGTTAGCAGAGCGAGGTTTCGATCCTCGGACCTCTGGGTTATGGGCCCAGCACGCTTCAACTGCGCCACTATGCCTCATGTAAATTTAGAAAATGCAAACAAAATGAAAGCAGACATTCTAAAAACATTCTACAATATTTATTAAATGTGAATAGCAGTGAAGCAAAAATACCTAGTTAGCAAAGCGAGGTTTTGGTCCTCGGACCTCTGGGCCCATCACGCTCCCGCTGCACTACTCTGCGTAACTATTTTTAATGAAAATGAAATCCCTATCAAATACAAAATTATCCTGAGCAGACCGAGGTTGTGATCATCCGAACTCTCGGTTACTGACCAAGAAAGGGTCTACTTTGTCACTCTGAGTCGAGTACTTCAAGTCATACCAAAAACTTATTAGCAGCAGAACGAGGTTTTGATCCTCAGCACTCTGGGTTATAGGCCCAGCAAGCTTCCACTGCGCCACCATGCCTCATGTAAATTTAGAAAAACAACAAACAAAATAAAAGCAGACATTCTAAAAACATTCTAAAATAATTATTAAATTTTAATAACAGTGAAGCAAAAATACCTCTTTAGCAGAGCGAGGTTTCGGTCCTCGGGCCTCTGGGTTATGGGCCCATCACGATCCCACTGCACCACTCTGCGTAACTATTTGTAATGAAAATGAAATCACTTTCAAGGAAATAATTATCCTGAGCAGACCGAGGTTGTGGTCAACCAAACTCTCGGGTACTGACCAAGAAAGTGTCTACTTTGTCACTCCGAGTCGAGTACCTCATGTCATACCAAAAACTTGTTAGCAGAGCGAGGTTTCGATCCTCGGACCTCTGGGTTATGGGCCCAGCACGCTTCAACTGCGCCACTATGCCTCATGTAAATTTAGAAAATGCAAACAAAATGAAAGCAGACATTCTAAAAACATTCTACAATATTTATTAAATGTGAATAGCAGTGAAGCAAAAATACCTAGTTAGCAAAGCGAGGTTTTGGTCCTCGGACCTCTGGGCTATGGGCCCATCACGCTCCCGCTGCACTACTCTGCGTAACTATTTTTAATGAAAATGAAATCCCTATCAAATACAAAATTATCCTGAGCAGACCGAGGTTGTGATCATCCGAACTCTCGGTTACTGACCAAGAAAGGGTCTACTTTGTAACTCTGAGTCGAGTACTTCAAGTCATACCAAAAACTTATTAGCAGCAGAACGAGGTTTTGATCCTCGGCACTCTGGGTTATAGGCCCAGCAAGCTTCCACTGCGCCACCATGCCTCATGTAAATTTAGAAAAACAACAAACAAAATAAAAGCAGACATTCTAAAAACATTCTAAAATAATTATTAAATTTGAATAACAGTGAAGCAAAAATACCTCTTTAGCAGAGCGAGGTTTCGGTCCTCGGGCCTCTGGGTTATGGGCCCATCACGATCCCACTGCACCACTCTGCGTAACTATTTGTAATGAAAATGAAATCACTTTCAAGGAAATAATTATCCTGAGCAGACCGAGGTTGTGGTCAACCAAACTCTCGGGTACTGACCAAAAAAGTGTCTACTTTGTCACTCCGAGTCGAGTACCTCATGTCATACCAAAAACTTGTTAGCAGAGCGAGGTTTCGATCCTCGGACCTCTGGGTTATGGGCCCAGCACGCTTCAACTGCGCCACTATGCCTCATGTAAATTTAGAAAATGCAAACAAAATGAAAGCAGACATTCTAAAAACATTCTACAATATTTATTAAACGTGAATAGCAGTGAAGCAAAAATACCTAGTTAGCAAAGCAAGGTTTTGGTCCTCGGACCTCTGGGCTATGGGCCCATCACGCTCCCGCTGCACTACTCTGCGTAACTATTTTTAATGAAAATGAAATCCCTATCAAATACAAAATTATCCTGAGCAGACCGAGGTTGTGATCATCCGAACTCTCGGTTACTGACCAAGAAAGGGTCTACTTTGTCACTCTGAGTCGAGTACTTCAAGTCATACCAAAAACTTATTAGCAGCAGAACGAGGTTTTGATCCTCAGCACTCTGGGTTATAGGCCCAGCAAGCTTCCACTGCGCCACCATGCCTCATGTAAATTTAGAAAAACAACAAACAAAATAAAAGCAGACATTCTAAAAACATTCTAAAATAATTATTAAATTTTAATAACAGTGAAGCAAAAATACCTCTTTAGCAGAGCGAGGTTTCGGTCCTCGGGCCTCTGGGTTATGGGCCCATCACGATCCCACTGCACCACTCTGCGTAACTATTTGTAATGAAAATGAAATCACTTTCAAGGAAATAATTATCCTGAGCAGACCGAGGTTGTGGTCAACCAAACTCTCGGGTACTGACCAAGAAAGTGTCTACTTTGTCACTCCGAGTCGAGTACCTCATGTCATACCAAAAACTTGTTAGCAGAGCGAGGTTTCGATCCTCGGACCTCTGGGTTATGGGCCCAGCACGCTTCAACTGCGCCACTATGCCTCATGTAAATTTAGAAAATGCAAACAAAATGAAAGCAGACATTCTAAAAACATTCTACAATATTTATTAAATGTGAATAGCAGTGAAGCAAAAATACCTAGTTAGCAAAGCGAGGTTTTGGTCCTCGGACCTCTGGGCTATGGGCCCATCACGCTCCCGCTGCACTACTCTGCGTAACTATTTTTAATGAAAATGAAATCCCTATCAAATACAAAATTATCCTGAGCAGACCGAGGTTGTGATCATCCGAACTCTCGGTTACTGACCAAGAAAGGGTCTACTTTGTCACTCTGAGTCGAGTACTTCAAGTCATACCAAAAACTTATTAGCAGCAGAACGAGGTTTTGATCCTCGGCACTCTGGGTTATAGGCCCAGCAAGCTTCCACTGCGCCACCATGCCTCATGTAAATTTAGAAAAACAACAAACAAAATAAAAGCAGACATTCTAAAAACATTCTAAAATAATTATTAAATTTGAATAACAGTGAAGCAAAAATACCTCTTTAGCAGAGCGAGGTTTCGGTCCTCGGGCCTCTGGGTTATGGGCCCATCACGATCCCACTGCACCACTCTGCGTAACTATTTGTAATGAAAATGAAATCACTTTCAAGGAAATAATTATCCTGAGCAGACCGAGGTTGTGGTCAACCAAACTCTCGGGTACTGACTAAGAAAGTGTCTACTTTGTCACTCCGAGTCGAGTACCTCATGTCATACCAAAAACTTGTTAGCAGAGCGAGGTTTCGATCCTCTGACCTCTGGGTTATGGGCCCAGCACGCTTCAACTGCGCCACTATGCCTCATGTAAATTTAGAAAATGCAAACAAAATGAAAGCAGACATTCTAAAAACATTCTACAATATTTATTAAATGTGAATAGCAGTGAAGCAAAAATACCTAGTTAGCAAAGCGAGGTTTTTGTCCTCGGACCTCTGGGCTATGGGCCCATCACGCTCCCGCTGCACTACTCTGCGTAACTATTTTTAATGAAAATGAAATCCCTATCAAATACAAAATTATCCTGAGCAGACCGAGGTTGTGATCATCCGAACTCTCGGTTACTGACCAAGAAAGGGTCTACTTTGTCACTCTGAGTCGAGTACTTCAAGTCATACCAAAAACTTATTAGCAGCAGAACGAGGTTTTGATCCTCGGCACTCTGGGTTATAGGCCCAGCAAGCTTCCACTGCGCCACCATGCCTCATGTAAATTTAGAAAAACAACAAACAAAATAAAAGCAGACATTCTAAAAACATTCTAAAATAATTATTAAATTTGAATAACAGTGAAGCAAAAATACCTCTTTAGCAGAGCGAGGTTTCGGTCCTCGGGCCTCTGGGTTATGGGCCCATCACGATCCCACTGCACCACTCTGCGTAACTATTTGTAATGAAAATGAAATCACTTTCAAGGAAATAATTATCCTGAGCAGACCGAGGTTGTGATCAACCAAACTCTCGGGTACTGACTAAGAAAGTGTCTACTTTGTCACTCCGAGTCGAGTACCTCATGTCATACCAAAAACTTGTTAGCAGAGCGAGGTTTCGATCCTTTGACCTCTGGGTTATGGGCCCAGCACGCTTCAACTGCGCCACTATGCCTCATGTAAATTTAGAAAATGCAAACAAAATGAAAGCAGACATTCTAAAAACATTCTACAATATTTATTAAATGTGAATAGCAGTGAAGCAAAAATACCTAGTTAGCAAAGCGAGGTTTTGGTCCTCGGACCTCTGGGCTATGGGCCCATCACGCTCCCGCTGCACTACTCTGCGTAACTATTTTTTTTAATGAAAATGAAATCCCTATCAAATACAAAATTATCCTGAGCAGACCGAGGTTGTGATCATCCGAACTCTCGGTTACTGACCAAGAAAGGGTCTACTTTGTCACTCTGAGTCGAGTACTTCAAGTCATACCAAAAACTTATTAGCAGCAGAACGAGGTTTTGATCCTCGGCACTCTGGGTTATAGGCCCAGCAAGCTTCCACTGCGCCACCATGCCTCATGTAAATTTAGAAAAACAACAAACAAAATAAAAGCAGACATTCTAAAAACATTCTAAAATAATTATTAAATTTTAATAACAGTGAAGCAAAAATACCTCTTTAGCAGAGCGAGGTTTCGGTCCTCGGGCCTCTGGGTTATGGGCCCATCACGATCCCACTGCACCACTCTGCGTAACTATTTGTAATGAAAATGAAATCACTTTCAAGGAAATAATTATCCTGAGCAGACCGAGGTTGTGGTCAACCAAACTCTCGGGTACTGACCAAGAAAGTGTCTACTTTGTCACTCCGAGTCGAGTACCTCATGTCATACCAAAAACTTGTTAGCAGAGCGAGGTTTCGATCCTCGGACCTCTGGGTTATGGGCCCAGCACGCTTCAACTGCGCCACTATGCCTCATGTAAATTTAGAAAATGCAAACAAAATGAAAGCAGACATTCTAAAAACATTCTACAATATTTATTAAATGTGAATAGCAGTGAAGCAAAAATACCTAGTTAGCAAAGCGAGGTTTTGGTCCTCGGACCTCTGGGCTATGGGCCCATCACGCTCCCGCTGCACTACTCTGCGTAACTATTTTTAATGAAAATGAAATCCCTATCAAATACAAAATTATCCTGAGCAGACCGAGGTTGTGATCATCCGAACTCTCGGTTACTGACCAAGAAAGGGTCTACTTTGTCACTCTGAGTCGAGTACTTCAAGTCATACCAAAAACTTATTAGCAGCAGAACGAGGTTTTGATCCTCGGCACTCTGGGTTATAGGCCCAGCAAGCTTCCACTGCGCCACCATGCCTCATGTAAATTTAGAAAAACAACAAACAAAATAAAAGCAGACATTCTAAAAACATTCTAAAATAATTATTAAATTTGAATAACAGTGAAGCAAAAATACCTCTTTAGCAGAGCGAGGTTTCGGTCCTCGGGCCTCTGGGTTATGGGCCCATCACGATCCCACTGCACCACTCTGCGTAACTATTTGTAATGAAAATGAAATCACTTTCAAGGAAATAATTATCCTGAGCAGACCGAGGTTGTGGTCAACCAAACTCTCGGGTACTGACTAAGAAAGTGTCTACTTTGTCACTCCGAGTCGAGTACCTCATGTCATACCAAAAACTTGTTAGCAGAGCGAGGTTTCGATCCTCTGACCTCTGGGTTATGGGCCCAGCACGCTTCAACTGCGCCACTATGCCTCATGTAAATTTAGAAAATGCAAACAAAATGAAAGCAGACATTCTAAAAACATTCTACAATATTTATTAAATGTGAATAGCAGTGAAGCAAAAATACCTAGTTAGCAAAGCGAGGTTTTTGTCCTCGGACCTCTGGGCTATGGGCCCATCACGCTCCCGCTGCACTACTCTGCGTAACTATTTTTAATGAAAATGAAATCCCTATCAAATACAAAATTATCCTGAGCAGACCGAGGTTGTGATCATCCGAACTCTCGGTTACTGACCAAGAAAGGGTCTACTTTGTCACTCTGAGTCGAGTACTTCAAGTCATACCAAAAACTTATTAGCAGCAGAACGAGGTTTTGATCCTCGGCACTCTGGGTTATAGGCCCAGCAAGCTTCCACTGCGCCACCATGCCTCATGTAAATTTAGAAAAACAACAAACAAAATAAAAGCAGACATTCTAAAAACATTCTAAAATAATTATTAAATTTGAATAACAGTGAAGCAAAAATACCTCTTTAGCAGAGCGAGGTTTCGGTCCTCGGGCCTCTGGGTTATGGGCCCATCACGATCCCACTGCACCACTCTGCGTAACTATTTGTAATGAAAATGAAATCACTTTCAAGGAAATAATTATCCTGAGCAGACCGAGGTTGTGATCAACCAAACTCTCGGGTACTGACTAAGAAAGTGTCTACTTTGTCACTCCGAGTCGAGTACCTCATGTCATACCAAAAACTTGTTAGCAGAGCGAGGTTTCGATCCTTTGACCTCTGGGTTATGGGCCCAGCACGCTTCAACTGCGCCACTATGCCTCATGTAAATTTAGAAAATGCAAACAAAATGAAAGCAGACATTCTAAAAACATTCTACAATATTTATTAAATGTGAATAGCAGTGAAGCAAAAATACCTAGTTAGCAAAGCGAGGTTTTGGTCCTCGGACCTCTGGGCTATGGGCCCATCACGCTCCCGCTGCACTACTCTGCGTAACTATTTTTTTTAATGAAAATGAAATCCCTATCAAATACAAAATTATCCTGAGCAGACCGAGGTTGTGATCATCCGAACTCTCGGTTACTGACCAAGAAAGGGTCTACTTTGTCACTCTGAGTCGAGTACTTCAAGTCATACCAAAAACTTATTAGCAGCAGAACGAGGTTTTGATCCTCGGCACTCTGGGTTATAGGCCCAGCAAGCTTCCACTGCGCCACCATGCCTCATGTAAATTTAGAAAAACAACAAACAAAATGAAAGCAGACATTCTAAAAACATTCTAAAATAATTATTAAATTTGAATAACAGTGAAGCAAAAATACCTCTTTAGCAGAGCGAGGTTTCGGTCCTCGGGCCTCTGGGTTATGGGCCCATCACGATCCCACTGCACCACTCTGCGTAACTATTTTTAATGAAAATGAAATCACTTTCAAGGAAATAATTATCCTGAGCAGACCGAGGTTGTGGTCAACCAAACTCTCGGGTACTGACCAAGAAAGTGTCTACTTTGTCACTCCGAGTCGAGTACCTCATGTCATACCAAAAACTTGTTAGCAGAGCGAGGTTTCGATCCTCGGACCTCTGGGTTATGGGCCCAGCACGCTTCAACTGCGCCACTATGCCTCATGTAAATTTAGAAAATGCAAACAAAATGAAAGCAGACATTCTAAAAACATTCTACAATATTTATTAAATGTGAATAGCAGTGAAGCAAAAATACCTAGTTAGCAAAGCGAGGTTTTGGTCCTCGGACCTCTGGGCTATGGGCCCATCACGCTCCCGCTGCACTACTCTGCGTAACTATTTTTAATGAAAATGAAATCCCTATCAAATACAAAATTATCCTGAGCAGACCGAGGTTGTGATCATCCGAACTCTCGGTTACTGACCAAGAAAGGGTCTACTTTGTAACTCTGAGTCGAGTACTTCAAGTCATACCAAAAACTTATTAGCAGCAGAACGAGGTTTTGATCCTCGGCACTCTGGGTTATAGGCCCAGCAAGCTTCCACTGCGCCACCATGCCTCATGTAAATTTAGAAAAACAACAAACAAAATAAAAGCAGACATTCTAAAAACATTCTAAAATAATTATTAAATTTGAATAACAGTGAAGCAAAAATACCTCTTTAGCAGAGCGAGGTTTCGGTCCTCGGGCCTCTGGGTTATGGGCCCATCACGATCCCACTGCACCACTCTGCGTAACTATTTGTAATGAAAATGAAATCCCTATCAAATACAAAATTATCCTGAGCAGACCGAGGTTGTGATCAACCAAACTCTCGGTTACTGACCAAGAAAGGGTCTACTTTGTCACTCTGAGTCGAGTACTTCAAGTCATACCAAAAACTTATTAGCAGCAGAACGAGGTTTTGATCCTCGGCACTCTGGGTTATAGGCCCAGCAAGCTTCCACTGCGCCACCATGCCTCATGTAAATTTAGAAAATGCAAACAAAATGAAAGCAGACATTCTAAAAACATTCTACAATATTCATTAAATTTGAATAGCAGTGAAGCAAAAATACCTAGTTAGCAAAGCGAGGTTTTGGTCCTCGGACCTCTGGGCTATGGGCCCATCACGCTCCCGCTGCACTACTCTGCGTAACTATTTTTAATGAAAATGAAATCCCTATCAAATACAAAATTATCCTGAGCAGACCGAGGTTGTGATCATCCGAACTCTGGGTTACTGACCAAGAAAGGGTCTACTTTGTCACTCTGAGTCGAGTACTTCAAGTCATACCAAAAACTTATTAGCAGCAGAACGAGGTTTTGATCCTCGGCACTCTGGGTTATAGGCCCAGCAAGCTTCCACTGCGCCACCATGCCTCATGTAAATTTAGAAAAACAACAAACAAAATAAAAGCAGACATTCTAAAAACATTCTAAAATAATTATTAAATTTGAATAACAGTGAAGCAAAAATACCTCTTTAGCAGAGCGAGGTTTCGGTCCTCGGGCCTCTGGGTTATGGGCCCATCACGATCCCACTGCACCACTCTGCGTAACTATTTGTAATGAAAATGAAATCACTTTCAAGGAAATAATTATCCTGAGCAGACC
Source organism: Crossaster papposus (assembly GCA_037893245.1). Taxonomy (NCBI): domain Eukaryota; kingdom Metazoa; phylum Echinodermata; class Asteroidea; order Velatida; family Solasteridae; genus Crossaster; species Crossaster papposus. Next base: position 892,657 of record JBAIAA010000833.1, read on the forward strand.
GAGGTTGTGGTCAACCAAACTCTCGGGTACTGACCAAGAAAGTGTCTACTTTGTCACTCCGAGTCGAGTACCTCATGTCATACCAAAAACTTGTTAGCAGAGCGAGGTTTCGATCCTCGGACCTCTGGGTTATGGGCCCAGCACGCTTCAACTGCGCCACTATGCCTCATGTAAATTTAGAAAATGCAAACAAAATGAAAGCAGACATTCTAAAAACATTCTACAATATTTATTAAATGTGAATAGCAGTGAAGCAAAAATACCTAGTTAGCAAAGCGAGGTTTTGGTCCTCGGACCTCTGGGCTATGGGCCCATCACGCTCCCGCTGCACTACTCTGCGTAACTATTTTTAATGAAAATGAAATCCCTATCAAATACAAAATTATCCTGAGCAGACCGAGGTTGTGATCATCCGAACTCTCGGTTACTGACCAAGAAAGGGTCTACTTTGTCACTCTGAGTCGAGTACTTCAAGTCATACCAAAAACTTATTAGCAGCAGAACGAGGTTTTGATCCTCGGCACTCTGGGTTATAGGCCCAGCAAGCTTCCACTGCGCCACCATGCCTCATGTAAATTTAGAAAAACAACAAACAAAATAAAAGCAGACATTCTAAAAACATTCTAAAATAATTATTAAATTTGAATAACAGTGAAGCAAAAATACCTCTTTAGCAGAGCGAGGTTTCGGTCCTCGGGCCTCTGGGTTATGGGCCCATCACGATCCCACTGCACCACTCTGCGTAACTATTTGTAATGAAAATGAAATCACTTTCAAGGAAATAATTATCCTGAGCAGACCGAGGTTGTGGTCAACCAAACTCTCGGGTACTGACCAAGAAAGTGTCTACTTTGTCACTCCGAGTCGAGTACCTCATGTCATACCAAAAACTTGTTAGCAGAGCGAGGTTTCGATCCTCGGACCTCTGGGTTATGGGCCCAGCACGCTTCAACTGCGCCACTATGCCTCATGTAAATTTAGAAAATGCAAACAAAATGAAAGCAGACATTCTAAAAACATTCTACAATATTTATTAAATGTGAATAGCAGTGAAGCAAAAATACCTAGTTAGCAAAGCGAGGTTTTGGTCCTCGGACCTCTGGGCTATGGGCCCATCACGCTCCCGCTGCACTACTCTGCGTAACTATTTTTTTTAATGAAAATGAAATCCCTATCAAATACAAAATTATCCTGAGCAGACCGAGGTTGTGATCATCCGAACTCTCGGTTACTGACCAAGAAAGGGTCTACTTTGTCACTCTGAGTCGAGTACTTCAAGTCATACCAAAAACTTATTAGCAGCAGAACGAGGTTTTGATCCTCGGCACTCTGGGTTATAGGCCCAGCAAGCTTCCACTGCGCCACCATGCCTCATGTAAATTTAGAAAAACAACAAACAAAATAAAAGCAGACATTCTAAAAACATTCTAAAATAATTATTAAATTTGAATAACAGTGAAGCAAAAATACCTCTTTAGCAGAGCGAGGTTTCGGTCCTCGGGCCTCTGGGTTATGGGCCCATCACAATCCCACTGCACCACTCTGCGTAACTATTTGTAATGAAAATGAAATCACTTTCAAGGAAATAATTATCCTGAGCAGACCGAGGTTGTGGTCAACCAAACTCTCGGGTACTGACTAAGAAAGTGTCTACTTTGTCACTCCGAGTCGAGTACCTCATGTCATACCAAAAACTTGTTAGCAGAGCGAGGTTTCGATCCTCTGACCTCTGGGTTATGGGCCCAGCACGCTTCAACTGCGCCACTATGCCTCATGTAAATTTAGAAAATGCAAACAAAATGAAAGCAGACATTCTAAAAACATTCTACAATATTTATTAAATGTGAATAGCAGTGAAGCAAAAATACCTAGTTAGCAAAGCGAGGTTTTTGTCCTCGGACCTCTGGGCTATGGGCCCATCACGCTCCCGCTGCACTACTCTGCGTAACTATTTTTAATGAAAATGAAATCCCTATCAAATACAAAATTATCCTGAGCAGACCGAGGTTGTGATCATCCGAACTCTCGGTTACTGACCAAGAAAGGGTCTACTTTGTCACTCTGAGTCGAGTACTTCAAGTCATACCAAAAACTTATTAGCAGCAGAACGAGGTTTTGATCCTCGGCACTCTGGGTTATAGGCCCAGCAAGCTTCCACTGCGCCACCATGCCTCATGTAAATTTAGAAAAACAACAAACAAAATAAAAGCAGACATTCTAAAAACATTCTAAAATAATTATTAAATTTGAATAACAGTGAAGCAAAAATACCTCTTTAGCAGAGCGAGGTTTCGGTCCTCGGGCCTCTGGGTTATGGGCCCATCACGATCCCACTGCACCACTCTGCGTAACTATTTGTAATGAAAATGAAATCACTTTCAAGGAAATAATTATCCTGAGCAGACCGAGGTTGTGATCAACCAAACTCTCGGGTACTGACTAAGAAAGTGTCTACTTTGTCACTCCGAGTCGAGTACCTCATGTCATACCAAAAACTTGTTAGCAGAGCGAGGTTTCGATCCTTTGACCTCTGGGTTATGGGCCCAGCACGCTTCAACTGCGCCACTATGCCTCATGTAAATTTAGAAAATGCAAACAAAATGAAAGCAGACATTCTAAAAACATTCTACAATATTTATTAAATGTGAATAGCAGTGAAGCAAAAATACCTAGTTAGCAAAGCGAGGTTTTGGTCCTCGGACCTCTGGGCTATGGGCCCATCACGCTCCCGCTGCACTACTCTGCGTAACTATTTTTAATGAAAATGAAATCCCTATCAAATACAAAATTATCCTGAGCAGACCGAGGTTGTGATCATCCGAACTCTCGGTTACTGACCAAGAAAGGGTCTACTTTGTCACTCTGAGTCGAGTACTTCAAGTCATACCAAAAACTTATTAGCAGCAGAACGAGGTTTTGATCCTCGGCACTCTGGGTTATAGGCCCAGCAAGCTTCCACTGCGCCACCATGCCTCATGTAAATTTAGAAAATGCAAACAAAATGAAAGCAGACATTCTAAAAACATTCTACAATATTTATTAAATGTGAATAGCAGTGAAGCAAAAATACCTAGTTAGCAAAGCGAGGTTTTGGTCCTCGGACCTCTGGGCTATGGGCCCATCACGCTCCCGCTGCACTACTCTGCGTAACTATTTTTAATGAAAATGAAATCCCTATCAAATACAAAATTATCCTGAGCAGACCGAGGTTGTGATCATCCGAACTCTCGGTTACTGACCAAGAAAGGGTCTACTTTGTCACTCTGAGTCGAGTACTTCAAGTCATACCAAAAACGTATTAGCAGCAGAACGAGGTTTTGATCCTCGGCACTCTGGGTTATAGGCCCAGCTAGCTTCCACTGCGCCACCATGCCTCTTGTAAATTTAGAAAAACAACAAACAAAATAAAAGCAGACATTCTAAAAACATTCTAAAATAATTATTAAATTTGAATAACAGTGAAGCAAAAATACCTCTTTAGCAGAGCGAGGTTTCGGTCCTCGGGCCTCTGGGTTATGGGCCCATCACGATCCCACTGCACCACTCTGCGTAACTATTTGTAATGAAAATGAAATCACTTTCAAGGAAATAATTATCCTGAGCAGACCGAGGTTGTGGTCAACCAAACTCTCGGGTACTGACCAAAAAAGTGTCTACTTTGTCACTCCGAGTCGAGTACCTCATGTCATACCAAAAACTTGTTAGCAGAGCGAGGTTTCGATCCTCGGACCTCTGGGTTATGGGCCCAGCACGCTTCAACTGCGCCACTATGCCTCATGTAAATTTAGAAAATGCAAACAAAATGAAAGCAGACATTCTAAAAACATTCTACAATATTTATTAAATGTGAATAGCAGTGAAGCAAAAATACCTAGTTAGCAAAGCGAGGTTTTGGTCCTCGGACCTCTGGGCTATGGGCCCATCACGCTCCCGCTGCACTACTCTGCGTAACTATTTTTTTTAATGAAAATGAAATCCCTATCAAATACAAAATTATCCTGAGCAGACCGAGGTTGTGATCATCCGAACTCTCGGTTACTGACCAAGAAAGGGTCTACTTTGTCACTCTGAGTCGAGTACTTCAAGTCATACCAAAAACTTATTAGCAGCAGAACGAGGTTTTGATCCTCGGCACTCTGGGTTATAGGCCCAGCAAGCTTCCACTGCGCCACCATGCCTCATGTAAATTTAGAAAAACAACAAACAAAATAAAAGCAGACATTCTAAAAACATTCTAAAATAATTATTAAATTTGAATAACAGTGAAGCAAAAATACCTCTTTAGCAGAGCGAGGTTTCGGTCCTCGGGCCTCTGGGTTATGGGCCCATCACGATCCCACTGCACCACTCTGCGTAACTATTTTTAATGAAAATGAAATCCCTATCAAATACAAAATTATCCTGAGCAGACCGAGGTTGTGGTCAACCAAACTCTCGGGTACTGACCAAGAAAGTGTCTACTTTGTCACTCCGAGTCGAGTACCTCATGTCATACCAAAAACTTGTTAGCAGAGCGAGGTTTCGATCCTCGGACCTCTGGGTTATGGGCCCAGCACGCTTCAACTGCGCCACTATGCCTCATGTAAATTTAGAAAATGCAAACAAAATGAAAGCAGACATTCTAAAAACATTCTACAATATTTATTAAATGTGAATAGCAGTGAAGCAAAAATACCTAGTTAGCAAAGCGAGGTTTTGGTCCTCGGACCTCTGGGCTATGGGCCCATCACGCTCCCGCTGCACTACTCTGCGTAACTATTTTTAATGAAAATGAAATCCCTATCAAATACAACATTATCCTGAGCAGACCGAGGTTGTGATCATCCGAACTCTCGGTTACTGACCAAGAAAGGGTCTACTTTGTAACTCTGAGTCAAGTACTTCAAGTCATACCAAAAACTTATTAGCAGCAGAACGAGGTTTTGATCCTCGGCACTCTGGGTTATAGGCCCAGCAAGCTTCCACTGCGCCACCATGCCTCATGTAAATTTAGAAAAACAACAAACAAAATAAAAGCAGACATTCTAAAAACATTCTAAAATAATTATTAAATTTGAATAACAGTGAAGCAAAAATACCTCTTTAGCAGAGCGAGGTTTCGGTCCTCGGGCCTCTGGGTTATGGGCCCATCACGATCCCACTGCACCACTCTGCGTAACTATTTGTAATGAAAATGAAATCACTTTCAAGGAAATAATTATCCTGAGCAGACCGAGGTTGTGGTCAACCAAACTCTCGGGTACTGACCAAGAAAGTGTCTACTTTGTCACTCCGAGTCGAGTACCTCATGTCATACCAAAAACTTGTTAGCAGAGCGAGGTTTCGATCCTCGGACCTCTGGGTTATGGGCCCAGCACGCTTCAACTGCGCCACTATGCCTCATGTAAATTTAGAAAATGCAAACAAAATGAAAGCAGACATTCTAAAAACATTCTACAATATTTATTAAATGTGAATAGCAGTGAAGCAAAAATACCTAGTTAGCAAAGCGAGGTTTTGGTCCTCGGACCTCTGGGCTATGGGCCCATCACGCTCCCGCTGCACTACTCTGCGTAACTATTTTTTTTAATGAAAATGAAATCCCTATCAAATACAAAATTATCCTGAGCAGACCGAGGTTGTGATCATCCGAACTCTCGGTTACTGACCAAGAAAGGGTCTACTTTGTCACTCTGAGTCGAGTACTTCAAGTCATACCAAAAACTTATTAGCAGCAGAACGAGGTTTTGATCCTCGGCACTCTGGGTTATAGGCCCAGCAAGCTTCCACTGCGCCACCATGCCTCATGTAAATTTAGAAAAACAACAAACAAAATAAAAGCAGACATTCTAAAAACATTCTAAAATAATTATTAAATTTGAATAACAGTGAAGCAAAAATACCTCTTTAGCAGAGCGAGGTTTCGGTCCTCGGGCCTCTGGGTTATGGGCCCATCACGATCCCACTGCACCACTCTGCGTAACTATTTTTAATGAAAATGAAATCCCTATCAAATACAAAATTATCCTGAGCAGACCGAGGTTGTGGTTAACCAAACTCTCGGGTACTGACCAAGAAAGTGTCTACTTTGTCACTCCGAGTCGAGTACCTCATGTCATACCAAAAACTTGTTAGCAGAGCGAGGTTTCGATCCTCGGACCTCTGGGTTATGGGCCCAGCACGCTTCAACTGCGCCACTATGCCTCATGTAAATTTAGAAAATGCAAACAAAATGAAAGCAGACATTCTAAAAACATTCTACAATATTTATTAAATGTGAATAGCAGTGAAGCAAAAATACCTAGTTAGCAAAGCGAGGTTTTGGTCCTCGGACCTCTGGGCTATGGGCCCATCACGCTCCCGCTGCACTACTCTGCGTAACTATTTTTAATGAAAATGAAATCCCTATCAAATACAACATTATCCTGAGCAGACCGAGGTTGTGATCATCCGAACTCTCGGTTACTGACCAAGAAAGGGTCTACTTTGTAACTCTGAGTCAAGTACTTCAAGTCATACCAAAAACCTATTAGCAGCAGAACGAGGTTTTGATCCTCGGCACTCTGGGTTATAGGCCCAGCAAGCTTCCACTGCGCCACCATGCCTCATGTAAATTTAGAAAAACAACAAACAAAATAAAAGCAGACATTCTAAAAACATTCTAAAATAATTATTAAATTTGAATAACAGTGAAGCAAAAATACCTCTTTAGCAGAGCGAGGTTTCGGTCCTCGGGCCTCTGGGTTATGGGCCCATCACGATCCCACTGCACCACTCTGCGTAACTATTTGTAATGAAAATGAAATCACTTTCAAGGAAATAATTATCCTGAGCAGACCGAGGTTGTGGTCAACCAAACTCTCGGGTACTGACCAAAAAAGTGTCTACTTTGTCACTCCGAGTCGAGTACCTCATGTCATACCAAAAACTTGTTAGCAGAGCGAGGTTTCGATCCTCGGACCTCTGGGTTATGGGCCCAGCACGCTTCAACTGCGCCACTATGCCTCATGTAAATTTAGAAAATGCAAACAAAATGAAAGCAGACATTCTAAAAACATTCTACAATATTTATTAAATGTGAATAGCAGTGAAGCAAAAATACCTAGTTAGCAAAGCGAGGTTTTGGTCCTCGGACCTCTGGGCTATGGGCCCATCACGCTCCCGCTGCACTACTCTGCGTAACTATTTTTAATGAAAATGAAATCCCTATCAAATACAACATTATCCTGAGCAGACCGAGGTTGTGATCATCCGAACTCTCGGTTACTGACCAAGAAAGGGTCTACTTTGTAACTCTGAGTCGAGTACTTCAAGTCATACCAAAAACTTATTAGCAGCAGAACGAGGTTTTGATCCTCGGCACTCTGGGTTATAGGCCCAGCAAGCTTCCACTGCGCCACCATGCCTCATGTAAATTTAGAAAAACAACAAACAAAATAAAAGCAGACATTCTAAAAACATTCTAAAATAATTATTAAATTTGAATAACAGTGAAGCAAAAATACCTCTTTAGCAGAGCGAGGTTTCGGTCCTCGGGCCTCTGGGTTATGGGCCCATCACGATCCCACTGCACCACTCTGCATCACTATTTGTAATGAAAATGAAATCACTTTCAAGGAAATAATTATCCTGAGCAGACCGAGGTTGTGGTCAACCAAACTCTCGGGTACTGACCAAGAAAGTGTCTACTTTGTCACTCCGAGTCGAGTACCTCATGTCATACCAAAAACTTGTTAGCAGAGCGAGGTTTCGATCCTCGGACCTCTGAGTTATGGGCCCAGCACGCTTCAACTGCGCCACTATGCCTCATGTAAATTTAGAAAATGCAAACAAAATGAAAGCAGACATTCTAAAAACATTCTACAATATTTATTAAATGTGAATAGCAGTGAAGCAAAAATACCTAGTTAGCAAAGCGAGGTTTTGGTCCTCGGACCTCTGGGCTATGGGCCCACCACGCTCCCGCTGCACTACTCTGCGTAACTATTTTTAATGAAAATGAAATCCCTATCAAATACAAAATTATCCTGAGCAGACCGAGGTTGTGATCATCGGAACTCTCGGTTATTGACCAAGAAAGGGTCTACTTTGTCACTCTGAGTCGAGTACTTTAAGTCATACCAAAAACTTATTAGCAGCAGAATGAGGTTTTGATCCTCGGCACTCTGGGTTATAGGCCCAGCAAGCTTCCACTGCGCCACCATGCCTCATGTAAATTTAGAAAAACAACAAACAAAATAAAAGCAGACATTCTAAAAACATTCTAAAATAATTATTAAATTTGAATAACAGTGAAGCAAAAATACCTCTTTAGCAGAGCGAGGTTTCGGTCCTCGGGCCTCTGGGTTATGGGCCCATCACGATCCCACTGCACCACTCTGCGTAACTATTTGTAATGAAAATGAAATCACTTTCAAGGAAATAATTATCCTGAGCAGACCGAGGTTGTGGTCAACCAAACTCTCGGGTACTGACCAAGAAAGTGTCTACTTTGTCACTCCGAGTCAAGTACCTCATGTCATACCAAAAACTTGTTAGCAGAGCGAGGTTTCGATCCTCGGACCTCTGGGTTATGGGCCCAGCACGCTTCAACTGCGCCACTATGCCTCATGTAAATTTAGAAAATGCAAACAAAATGAAAGCAGACATTCTAAAAACATTCTACAATATTTATTAAATGTGAATAGCAGTGAAGCAAAAATACCTAGTTAGCAAAGCGAGGTTTTGGTCCTCGGACCTCTGGGCTATGAGCCCATCACGCTCCCGCTGCACTACTCTGCGTAACTATTTTTAATGAAAATGAAATCCCTATCAAATACAAAATTATCCTGAGCAGACCGAGGTTGTGATCATCCGAACTCTCGGTTACTGACCAAGAAAGGGTCTACTTTGTCACTCTGAGTCGAGTACTTCAAGTCATACCAAAAACTTATTAGCAGCAGAACGAGGTTTTGATCCTCGGCACTCTGGGTTATAGGCCCAGCAAGCTTCCACTGCGCCACCATGCCTCATGTAAATTTAAAAAAACAACAAACAAAATAAAAGCAGACATTCTAAAAACATTCTAAAATAATTATTAAATTTGAATAACAGTGAAGCAAAAATACCTCTTTAGCAGAGCGAGGTTTCGGTCCTCGGGCCTCTGGGTTATGGGCCCATCACGATCCCACTGCACCACTCTGCGTAACTATTTGTAATGAAAATGAAATCACTTTCAAGGAAATAATTATCCTGAGCAGACCAAGGTTGTGGTCAACCAAACTCTCGGGTACTGACCAAGAAAGTGTCTACTTTGTCACTCCGAGTCGAGTACCTCATGTCATACCAAAAACTTGTTAGCAGAGCGAGGTTTCGATCCTCGGACCTCTGGGTTATGGGCCCAGCACGCTTCAACTGCGCCACTATGCCTCATGTAAATTTAGAAAATGCAAACAAAATGAAAGCAGACATTCTAAAAACATTCTACAATATTTATTAAATGTGAATAGCAGTGAAGCAAAAATACCTAGTTAGCAAAGCGAGGTTTTGGTCCTCGGACCTCTGGGCTATGGGCCCATCACGCTCCCGCTGCACTACTCTGCGTAACTATTTTAAATGAAAATGAAATCCCTATCAAATACAAAATTATCCTGAGCAGACCGAGGTTGTGATCATCCGAACTCTCGGTTACTGACCAAGAAAGGGTCTACTTTGTCACTCTGAGTCGAGTACTTCAAGTCATACCAAAAACTTATTAGCAGCAGAACGAGGTTTTGATCCTCGGCACTCTGGGTTATAGGCCCAGCAAGCTTCCACTGCGCCACCATGCCTCATGTAAATTTAGAAAAACAACAAACAAAATAAAAGCAGACATTCTAAAAACATTCTAAAATAATTATTAAATTTGAATAACAGTGAAGCAAAAATACCTCTTTAGCAGAGCGAGGTTTCGGTCCTCGGGCCTCTGGGTTATGGGCCCATCACGATCCCACTGCACCACTCTGCGTAACTATTTGTAATGAAAATGAAATCACTTTCAAGGAAATAATTATCCTGAGCAGACCAAGGTTGTGGTCAACCAAACTCTCGGGTACTGACCAAGAAAGTGTCTACTTTGTCACTCCGAGTCGAGTACCTCATGTCATACCAAAAACTTGTTAGCAGAGCGAGGTTTCGATCCTCGGACCTCTGGGTTATGGGCCCAGCACGCTTCAACTGCGCCACTATGCCTCATGTAAATTTAGAAAATGCAAACAAAATGAAAGCAGACATTCTAAAAACATTCTACAATTATATTTATTAAATGTGAATAGCAGTGAAGCAAAAATACCTAGTTAGCAAAGCGAGGTTTTGGTCCTCGGACCTCTGGGCTATGGGCCCATCACGCTCCCGCTGCACTACTCTGCGTAACTATTTTAAATGAAAATGAAATCCCTATCAAATACAAAATTATCCTGAGCAGACCGAGGTTGTGATCATCCGAACTCTCGGTTACTGACCAAGAAAGGGTCTACTTTGTCACTCTGAGTCGAGTACTTCAAGTCATACCAAAAACTTATTAGCAGCAGAACTAGGTTTTGATCCTCGGCACTCTGGGTTATAGGCCCAGCAAGCTTCCACTGCGCCACCATACCTCATGTAAATTTAGAAAAACAACAAACAAAATAAAAGCAGACATTCTAAAAACATTCTAAAATAATTATTAAATTTGAATAACAGTGAAGCAAAAATACCTCTTTAGCAGAGCGAGGTTTCGGTCCTCGGGCCTCTGGGTTATGGGCCCATCACGATCCCACTGCACCACTCTGCGTAACTATTTGTAATGAAAATGAAATCACTTTCAAGGAAATAATTATCCTGAGCAGACCGAGGTTGTGATCAACCAAACTCTCGGGTACTGACTAAGAAAGTGTCTACTTTGTCACTCCGAGTCGAGTACCTCATGTCATACCAAAAACTTGTTAGCAGAGCGAGGTTTCGATCCTTTGACCTCTGGGTTATGGGCCCAGCACGCTTCAACTGCGCCACTATGCCTCATGTAAATTTAGAAAATGAAAACAAAATGAAAGCAGACATTCTAAAAACATTCTACAATATTTATTAAATGTGAATAGCAGTGAAGCAAAAATACCTAGTTAGCAAAGCGAGGTTTTGGTCCTCGGACCTCTGGGCTATGGGCCCATCACGCTCCCGCTGCACTACTCTGCGTAACTATTTTTTTTAATGAAAATGAAATCCCTATCAAATACAAAATTATCCTGAGCAGACCGAGGTTGTGATCATCCGAACTCTCGGTTACTGACCAAGAAAGGGTCTACTTTGTCACTCTGAGTCGAGTACTTCAAGTCATACCAAAAACTTATTAGCAGCAGAACGAGGTTTTGATCCTCGGCACTCTGGGTTATAGGCCCAGCAAGCTTCCACTGCGCCACCATGCCTCATGTAAATTTAGAAAAACAACAAACAAAATAAAAGCAGACATTCTAAAAACATTCTAAAATAATTATTAAATTTGAATAACAGTGAAGCAAAAATACCTCTTTAGCAGAGCGAGGTTTCGGTCCTCGGGCCTCTGGGTTATGGGCCCATCACGATCCCACTGCACCACTCTGCGTAACTATTTTTAATGAAAATGAAATCCCTATCAAATACAAAATTATCCTGAGCAGACCGAGGTTGTGGTCAACCAAACTCTCGGGTACTGACCAAGAAAGTGTCTACTTTGTCACTCCGAGTCGAGTACCTCATGTCATACCAAAAACTTGTTAGCAGAGCAAGGTTTCGATCCTCGGACCTCTGGGTTATGGGCCCAGCACGCTTCAACTGCGCCACTATGCCTCCTGTAAATTTAGAAAATGCAAACAAAATGAAAGCAGACATTCTAAAAACATTCTACAATATTTATTAAATGTGAATAGCAGTGAAGCAAAAATACCTAGTTAGCAAAGCGAGGTTTTGGTCCTCGGACCTCTGGGCCCATCACGCTCCCGCTGCACTACTCTGCGTAACTATTTTTAATGAAAATGAAATCCCTATCAAATACAAAATTATCCTGAGCAGACCGAGGTTGTGATCATCCGAACTCTCGGTTACTGACCAAGAAAGGGTCTACTTTGTCACTCTGAGTCGAGTACTTCAAGTCATACCAAAAACTTATTAGCAGCAGAACGAGGTTTTGATCCTCAGCACTCTGGGTTATAGGCCCAGCACGCTTCAACTGCGCCACTATGCCTCATGTAAATTTAGAAAATGCAAACAAAATGAAAGCAGACATTCTAAAAACATTCTACAATATTTATTAAATGTGAATAGCAGTGAAGCAAAAATACCTAGTTAGCAAAGCGAGGTTTTGGTCCTCGGACCTCTGGGCTATGAGCCCATCACGCTCCCGCTGCACTACTCTGCGTAACTATTTTTAATGAAAATGAAATCCCTATCAAATACAAAATTATCCTGAGCAGACCGAGGTTGTGATCATCCGAACTCTCGGTTACTGACCAAGAAAGGGTCTACTTTGTCACTCTGAGTCGAGTACTGCAAGTCATACCAAAAACTTATTAGCAGCAGAACGAGGTTTTGATCCTCGGCACTCTGGGTTATAGGCCCAGCAAGCTTCCACTGCGCCACCATGCCTCATGTAAATTTAGAAAAACAACAAACAAAATAAAAGCAGACATTCTAAAAACATTCTAAAATAATTATTAAATTTGAATAACAGTGAAGCAAAAATACCTCTTTAGCAGAGCGAGGTTTCGGTCCTCGGGCCTCTGGGTTATGGGCCCATCACGATCCCACTGCACCACTCTGCGTAACTATTTGTAATGAAAATGAAATCACTTTCAAGGAAATAATTATCCTGAGCAGACCGAAGTTGTGGTCAACCAAACTCTCGGGTACTGACCAAGAAAGTGTCTACTTTGTCACTCCGAGTCGAGTACCTCATGTCATACCAAAAACTTGTTAGCAGAGCGAGGTTTCGATCCTCGGACCTCTGAGTTATGGGCCCAGCACGCTTCAACTGCGCCACTATGCCTCATGTAAATTTAGAAAATGCAAACAAAATGAAAGCAGACATTCTAAAAACATTCTACAATATTTATTAAATGTGAATAGCAGTGAAGCAAAAATACCTAGTTAGCAAAGCGAGGTTTTGGTCCTCGGACCTCTGGGCTATGGGCCCACCACGCTCCCGCTGCACTACTCTGCGTAACTATTTTTAATGAAAATGAAATCCCTATCAAATACAAAATTATCCTGAGCAGACCGAGGTTGTGATCATCCGAACTCTCGGTTACTGACCAAGAAAGGGTCTACTTTGTCACTCTGAGTCGAGTACTTCAAGTCATACCAAAAACTTATTAGCAGCAGAACGAGGTTTTGATCCTCGGCACTCTGGGTTATAGGCCCAGCAAGCTTCCACTGCGCCACCATGCCTCATGTAAATTTAGAAAAACAACAAACAAAATAAAAGCAGACATTCTAAAAACATTATAAAATAATTATTAAATTTGAATAACAGTGAAGCAAAAATACCTCTTTAGCAGAGCGAGGTTTCGGTCCTCGGGCCTCTGGGTTATGGGCCCATCACGATCCCACTGCACCACTCTGCGTAACTATTTGTAATGAAAATGAAATCACTTTCAAGGAAATAATTATCCTGAGCAGACCGAGGTTGTGGTCAACCAAACTCTCGGGTACTGACCAAGAAAGTGTCTACTTTGTCACTCCGAGTCGAGTACCTCATGTCATACCAAAAACTTGTTAGCAGAGCGAGGTTTCGATCCTCGGACCTCTGGGTTATGGGCCCAGCACGCTTCAACTGCGCCACTATGCCTCATGTAAATTTAGAAAATGCAAACAAAATGAAAGCAGACATTCTAAAAACATTCTACAATATTTATTAAATGTGAATAGCAGTGAAGCAAAAATACCTAGTTAGCAAAGCGAGGTTTTGGTCCTCGGACCTCTGGGCTATGGGCCCATCACGCTCCCGCTGCACTACTCTGCGTAACTATTTTTAATGAAAATGAAATCCCTATCAAATACAAAATTATCCTGAGCAGACCGAGGTTGTGATCATCCGAACTCTCGGTTACTGACCAAGAAAGGGTCTACTTTGTCACTCTGAGTCGAGTACTTCAAGTCATACCAAAAACTTATTAGCAGCAGAACGAGGTTTTGATCCTCGGCACTCTGGGTTATAGGCCCAGCAAGCTTCCACTGCGCCACCATGCCTCATGTAAATTTAGAAAAACAACAAACAAAATAAAAGCAGACATTCTAAAAACATTCTAAAATAATTATTAAATTTGAATAACAGTGAAGCAAAAATACCTCTTTAGCAGAGCGAGGTTTCGGTCCTCGGGCCTCTGGGTTATGGGCCCATCACGATCCCACTGCACCACTCTGCGTAACTATTTGTAATGAAAATGAAATCACTTTCAAGGAAATAATTATCCTGAGCAGACCGAGGTTGTGGTCAACCAAACTCTCGGGTACTGACCAAGAAAGTGTCTACTTTGTCACTCCGAGTCGAGTACCTCATGTCATACCAAAAACTTGTTAGCAGAGCGAGGTTTCGATCCTCGGACCTCTGGGTTATGGGCCCAGCACGCTTCAACTGCGCCACTATGCCTCATGTAAATTTAGAAAATGCAAACAAAATGAAAGCAGACATTCTAAAAACATTCTACAATATTTATTAAATGTGAATAGCAGTGAAGCAAAAATACCTAGTTAGCAAAGCGAGGTTTTGGTCCTCGGACCTCTGGGCTATGGGCCCATCACGCTCCCGCTGCACTACTCTGCGTAACTATTTTTAATGAAAATGAAATCCCTATCAAATACAAAATTATCCTGAGCAGACCGAGGTTGTGATCATCCGAACTCTCGGTTACTGACCAAGAAAGGGTCTACTTTGTCACTCTGAGTCGAGTACTTCAAGTCATACCAAAAACTTATTAGCAGCAGAACGAGGTTTTGATCCTCGGCACTCTGGGTTATAGGCCCAGCAAGCTTCCACTGCGCCACCATGCCTCATGTAAATTTAGAAAAACAACAAACAAAATAAAAGCAGACATTCTAAAAACATTCTAAAATAATTATTAAATTTGAATAACAGTGAAGCAAAAATACCTCTTTAGCAGAGCGAGGTTTCGGTCCTCGGGCCTCTGGGTTATGGGCCCATCACGATCCCACTGCACCACTCTGCGTAACTATTTGTAATGAAAATGAAATCACTTTCAAGGAAATAATTATCCTGAGCAGACCAAGGTTGTGGTCAACCAAACTCTCGGGTACTGACCAAAAAAGTGTCTACTTTGTCACTCCGAGTCGAGTACCTCATGTCATACCAAAAACTTGTTAGCAGAGCGAGGTTTCGATCCTCGGACCTCTGGGTTATGGGCCCAGCACGCTTCAACTGCGCCACTATGCCTCATGTAAATTTAGAAAATGCAAACAAAATGAAAGCAGACATTCTAAAAACATTCTACAATATTTATTAAATGTGAATAGCAGTGAAGCAAAAATACCTAGTTAGCAAAGCAAGGTTTTGGTCCTCGGACCTCTGGGCTATGGGCCCATCACGCTCCCGCTGCACTACTCTGCGTAACTATTTTTAATGAAAATGAAATCCCTATCAAATACAAAATTATCCTGAGCAGACCGAGGTTGTGATCATCCGAACTCTCGGTTACTGACCAAGAAAGGGTCTACTTTGTCACTCTGAGTCGAGTACTTCAAGTCATACCAAAAACTTATTAGCAGCAGAACGAGGTTTTGATCCTCAGCACTCTGGGTTATAGGCCCAGCAAGCTTCCACTGCGCCACCATGCCTCATGTAAATTTAGAAAAACAACAAACAAAATAAAAGCAGACATTCTAAAAACATTCTAAAATAATTATTAAATTTGAATAACAGTGAAGCAAAAATACCTCTTTAGCAGAGCGAGGTTTCGGTCCTCGGGCCTCTGGGTTATGGGCCCATCACGCCCACTGCACCACTCTGCGTAACTATTTGTAATGAAAATGAAATCACTTTCAAGGAAATAATTATCCTGAGCAGACCGAGGTTGTGATCAACCAAACTCTCGGGTACTGACTAAGAAAGTGTCTACTTTGTCACTCCGAGTCGAGTACCTCATGTCATACCAAAAACTTGTTAGCAGAGCGAGGTTTCGATCCTTTGACCTCTGGGTTATGGGCCCAGCACGCTTCAACTGCGCCACTATGCCTCATGTAAATTTAGAAAATGCAAACAAAATGAAAGCAGACATTCTAAAAACATTCTACAATATTTATTAAAAGTGAATAGCAGTGAAGCAAAAATACCTAGTTAGCAAAGCGAGGTTTTGGTCCTCGGACCTCTGGGCCCATCACGCTCCCGCTGCACTACTCTGCGTAACTATTTTTAATGAAAATGAAATCCCTATCAAATACAAGATTATCCTGAGCAGACCGAGGTTGTGATCATCCGAACTCTCGGTTACTGACCAAGAAAGGGTCTACTTTGTCACTCCGAGTCGAGTACTTCAAGTCATACCAAAAACGTATTAGCAGCAGAACGAGGTTTTGATCCTCGGCACTCTGGGTTATATGCCCAGCAAGCTTCCACTGCGCCACCATGCCTCTTGTAAATTTAGAAAAACAGCAAACAAAATAAAAGCAGACATTCTAAAAACATTCTAAAATAATTATTAAATTTGATTAACAGTGAAGCAAAAATACCTCTTTAGCAGAGCGAGGTTTCGGTCCTCGGGCCTCTGGGTTATGGGCCCATCACGATCCCACTGCACCACTCTGCGTAACTATTTGTAATGAAAATGAAATCACTTTCAAGGAAATAATTATCCTGAGCAGACCGAGGTTGTGGTCAACCAAACTCTCGGGTACTGACCAAAAAAGTGTCTACTTTGTCACTCCGAGTCGAGTACCACATGTCATACCAAAAACTTGTTAGCAGAGCGAGGTTTCGATCCTCGGACCTCTGGGTTATGGGCCCAGCATGCTTCAACTGCGCCACTATGCCTCATGTAAATTTAGAAAATGCAAACAAAATGAAAGCAGACATTCTAAAAACATTCTACAATATTTATTAAATGTGAATAGCAGTGAAGCAAAAATACCTAGTTAGCAAAGCGAGGTTTTGGTCCTCGGACCTCTGGGCTATGGGCCCATCACGCTCCCGCTGCACTACTCTGCATAACTATTTTTTTTAATGAAAATGAAATCCCTATCAAATACAAAATTATCCTGAGCAGACCGAGGTTGTGATCATCCGAACTCTCGGTTACTGACCAAGAAAGGGTCTACTTTGTCACTCTGAGTCGAGTACTTCAAGTCATACCAAAAACTTATTAGCAGCAGAACGAGGTTTTGATCCTCGGCACTCTGGGTTATAGGCCCAGCAAGCTTCCACTGCGCCACCATGCCTCATGTAAATTTAGAAAAACAACAAACAAAATAAAAGCAGACATTCTAAAAACATTCTAAAATAATTATTAAATTTGAATAACAGTGAAGCAAAAATACCTCTTTAGCAGAGCGAGGTTTCGGTCCTCGGGCCTCTGGGTTATGGGCCCATCACGATCCCACTGCACCACTCTGCGTAACTATTTTTAATGAAAATGAAATCCCTATCAAATACAAAATTATCCTGAGCAGACCGAGGTTGTGGTCAACCAAACTCTCGGGTACTGACCAAGAAAGTGTCTACTTTGTCACTCCGAGTCGAGTACCTCATGTCATACCAAAAACTTGTTAGCAGAGCGAGGTTTCGATCCTCGGACCTCTGGGTTATGGGCCCAGCACGCTTCAACTGCGCCACTATGCCTCATGTAAATTTAGAAAATGCAAACAAAATGAAAGCAGACATTCTAAAAACATTCTACAATATTTATTAAATGTGAATAGCAGTGAAGCAAAAATACCTAGTTAGCAAAGCGAGGTTTTGGTCCTCGGACCTCTGGGCCCATCACGCTCCCGCTGCACTACTCTGCGTAACTATTTTTAATGAAAATGAAATCCCTATCAAATACAAAATTATCCTGAGCAGACCGAGGTTGTGATCATCCGAACTCTCGGTTACTGACCAAGAAAGGGTCTACTTTGTCACTCTGAGTCGAGTACTTCAAGTCATACCAAAAACTTATTAGCAGCAGAACGAGGTTTTGATCCTCAGCACTCTGGGTTATAGGCCCAGCAAGCTTCCACTGCGCCACCATGCCTCATGTAAATTTAGAAAAACAACAAACAAAATAAAAGCAGACATTCTAAAAACATTCTAAAATAATTATTAAATTTTAATAACAGTGAAGCAAAAATACCTCTTTAGCAGAGCGAGGTTTCGGTCCTCGGGCCTCTGGGTTATGGGCCCATCACGATCCCACTGCACCACTCTGCGTAACTATTTGTAATGAAAATGAAATCACTTTCAAGGAAATAATTATCCTGAGCAGACCGAGGTTGTGGTCAACCAAACTCTCGGGTACTGACCAAGAAAGTGTCTACTTTGTCACTCCGAGTCGAGTACCTCATGTCATACCAAAAACTTGTTAGCAGAGCGAGGTTTCGATCCTCGGACCTCTGGGTTATGGGCCCAGCACGCTTCAACTGCGCCACTATGCCTCATGTAAATTTAGAAAATGCAAACAAAATGAAAGCAGACATTCTAAAAACATTCTACAATATTTATTAAATGTGAATAGCAGTGAAGCAAAAATACCTAGTTAGCAAAGCGAGGTTTTGGTCCTCGGACCTCTGGGCTATGGGCCCATCACGCTCCCGCTGCACTACTCTGCGTAACTATTTTTAATGAAAATGAAATCCCTATCAAATACAAAATTATCCTGAGCAGACCGAGGTTGTGATCATCCGAACTCTCGGTTACTGACCAAGAAAGGGTCTACTTTGTAACTCTGAGTCGAGTACTTCAAGTCATACCAAAAACTTATTAGCAGCAGAACGAGGTTTTGATCCTCGGCACTCTGGGTTATAGGCCCAGCAAGCTTCCACTGCGCCACCATGCCTCATGTAAATTTAGAAAAACAACAAACAAAATAAAAGCAGACATTCTAAAAACATTCTAAAATAATTATTAAATTTGAATAACAGTGAAGCAAAAATACCTCTTTAGCAGAGCGAGGTTTCGGTCCTCGGGCCTCTGGGTTATGGGCCCATCACGATCCCACTGCACCACTCTGCGTAACTATTTGTAATGAAAATGAAATCCCTATCAAATACAAAATTATCCTGAGCAGACCGAGGTTGTGATCAACCAAACTCTCGGTTACTGACCAAGAAAGGGTCTACTTTGTCACTCTGAGTCGAGTACTTCAAGTCATACCAAAAACTTATTAGCAGCAGAACGAGGTTTTGATCCTCGGCACTCTGGGTTATAGGCCCAGCAAGCTTCCACTGCGCCACCATGCCTCATGTAAATTTAGAAAATGCAAACAAAATGAAAGCAGACATTCTAAAAACATTCTACAATATTCATTAAATTTGAATAGCAGTGAAGCAAAAATACCTAGTTAGCAAAGCGAGGTTTTGGTCCTCGGACCTCTGGGCTATGGGCCCATCACGCTCCCGCTGCACTACTCTGCTTAACTATTTTTAATGAAAATGAAATCCCTATCAAATACAAAATTATCCTGAGCAGACCGAGGTTGTGATCATCCGAACTCTGGGTTACTGACCAAGAAAGGGTCTACTTTGTCACTCTGAGTCGAGTACTTCAAGTCATACCAAAAACTTATTAGCAGCAGAACCAGGTTTTGATCCTCGGCACTCTGGGTTATAGGCCCAGCAAGCTTCCACTGCGCCACCATGCCTCATGTAAATTTAGAAAAACAACAAACAAAATAAAAGCAGACATTCTAAAAACATTCTAAAATAATTATTAAATTTGAATAACAGTGAAGCAAAAATACCTCTTTAGCAGAGCGAGGTTTCGGTCCTCGGGCCTCTGGGTTATGGGCCCATCACGATCCCACTGCACCACTCTGCGTAACTATTTGTAATGAAAATGAAATCACTTTCAAGGAAATAATTATCCTGAGCAGACCGAGGTTGTGGTCAACCAAACTCTCGGGTACTGACCAAAAAAGTGTCTACTTTGTCACTCCGAGTCGAGTACCTCATGTCATACCAAAAACTTGTTAGCAGAGCGAGGTTTCGATCCTCGGACCTCTGGGTTATGGGCCCAGCACGCTTCAACTGCGCCACTATGCCTCATGTAAATTTAGAAAATGCAAACAAAATGAAAGCAGACATTCTAAAAACATTCTACAATATTTATTAAATGTGAATAGCAGTGAAGCAAAAATACCTAGTTAGCAAAGCAAGGTTTTGGTCCTCGGACCTCTGGGCTATGGGCCCATCACGCTCCCGCTGCACTACTCTGCGTAACTATTTTTAATGAAAATGAAATCCCTATCAAATACAAAATTATCCTGAGCAGACCGAGGTTGTGATCATCCGAACTCTCGGTTACTGACCAAGAAAGGGTCTACTTTGTCACTCTGAGTCGAGTACTTCAAGTCATACCAAAAACTTATTAGCAGCAGAACGAGGTTTTGATCCTCAGCACTCTGGGTTATAGGCCCAGCAAGCTTCCACTGCGCCACCATGCCTCATGTAAATTTAGAAAAACAACAAACAAAATAAAAGCAGACATTCTAAAAACATTCTAAAATAATTATTAAATTTGAATAACAGTGAAGCAAAAATACCTCTTTAGCAGAGCGAGGTTTCGGTCCTCGGGCCTCTGGGTTATGGGCCCATCACGATCCCACTGCACCACTCTGCGTAACTATTTGTAATGAAAATGAAATCACTTTCAAGGAAATAATTATCCTGAGCAGACCGAGGTTGTGGTCAACCAAACTCTCGGGTACTGACCAAGAAAGTGTCTACTTTGTCACTCCGAGTCGAGTACCTCATGTCATACCAAAAACTTGTTAGCAGAGCGAGGTTTCGATCCTCGGACCTCTGGGTTATGGGCCCAGCACGCTTCAACTGCGCCACTATGCCTCATGTAAATTTAGAAAATGCAAACAAAATGAAAGCAGACATTCTAAAAACATTCTACAATATTTATTAAATGTGAATAGCAGTGAAGCAAAAATACCTAGTTAGCAAAGCGAGGTTTTGGTCCTCGGACCTCTGGGCTATGGGCCCATCACGCTCCCGCTGCACTACTCTGCGTAACTATTTTTAATGAAAATGAAATCCCTATCAAATACAAAATTATCCTGAGCAGACCGAGGTTGTGATCATCCGAACTCTCGGTTACTGACCAAGAAAGGGTCTACTTTGTCACTCTGAGTCGAGTACTTCAAGTCATACCAAAAACTTATTAGCAGCAGAACGAGGTTTTGATCCTCGGCACTCTGGGTTATAGGCCCAGCAAGCTTCCACTGCGCCACCATGCCTCATGTAAATTTAGAAAAACAACAAACAAAATAAAAGCAGACATTCTAAAAACATTCTAAAATAATTATTAAATTTGAATAGCAGTGAAGCAAAAATACCTAGTTAGCAAAGCGAGGTTTTGGTCCTCGGACCTCTGGGCTATGGGCCCATCACGCTCCCGCTGCACTACTCTGCGTAACTATTTTTAATGAAAATGAAATCCCTATCAAATACAAAATTATCCTGAGCAGACCGACGTTGTGATCATCCGAACTCTGGGTTACTGACCAAGAAAGGGTCTACTTTGTCACTCTGAGTCGAGTACTTCAAGTCATACCAAAAACTTATTAGCAGCAGAACCAGGTTTTGATCCTCGGCACTCTGGGTTATAGGCCCAGCAAGCTTCCACTGCGCCACCATGCCTCATGTAAATTTAGAAAAACAACAAACAAAATAAAAGCAGACATTCTAAAAACATTCTAAAATAATTATTAAATTTGAATAGCAGTGAAGCAAAAATACCTAGTTAGCAAAGCGAGGTTTTGGTCCTCGGACCTCTGGGCTATGGGCCCATCACGCTCCCGCTGCACTACTCTGCGTAACTATTTTTAATGAAAATGAAATCCCTATCAAATACAAAATTATCCTGAGCAGACCGAGGTTGTGATCATCCGAACTCTGGGTTACTGACCAAGAAAGGGTCTACTTTGTCACTCTGAGTCGAGTACTTCAAGTCATACCAAAAACTTATTAGCAGCAGAACCAGGTTTTGATCCTCGGCACTCTGGGTTATAGGCCCAGCAAGCTTCCACTGCGCCACCATGCCTCATGTAAATTTAGAAAAACAACAAACAAAATAAAAGCAGACATTCTAAAAACATTCTAAAATAATTATTAAATTTGAATAACAGTGAAGCAAAAATACCTCTTTAGCAGAGCGAGGTTTCGGTCCTCGGGCCTCTGGGTTATGGGCCCATCACGATCCCACTGCACCACTCTGCGTAACTATTTGTAATGAAAATGAAATCACTTTCAAGGAAATAATTATCCTGAGCAGACCGAGGTTGTGGTCAACCAAACTCTCGGGTACTGACCAAAAAAGTGTCTACTTTGTCACTCCGAGTCGAGTACCTCATGTCATACCAAAAACTTGTTAGCAGAGCGAGGTTTCGATCCTCGGACCTCTGGGTTATGGGCCCAGCACGCTTCAACTGCGCCACTATGCCTCATGTAAATTTAGAAAATGCAAACAAAATGAAAGCAGACATTCTAAAAACATTCTACAATATTTATTAAATGTGAATAGCAGTGAAGCAAAAATACCTAGTTAGCAAAGCAAGGTTTTGGTCCTCGGACCTCTGGGCTATGGGCCCATCACGCTCCCGCTGCACTACTCTGCGTAACTATTTTTAATGAAAATGAAATCCCTATCAAATACAAAATTATCCTGAGCAGACCGAGGTTGTGATCATCCGAACTCTCGGTTACTGACCAAGAAAGGGTCTACTTTGTCACTCTGAGTCGAGTACTTCAAGTCATACCAAAAACTTATTAGCAGCAGAACGAGGTTTTGATCCTCAGCACTCTGGGTTATAGGCCCAGCAAGCTTCCACTGCGCCACCATGCCTCATGTAAATTTAGAAAAACAACAAACAAAATAAAAGCAGACATTCTAAAAACATTCTAAAATAATTATTAAATTTTAATAACAGTGAAGCAAAAATACCTCTTTAGCAGAGCGAGGTTTCGGTCCTCGGGCCTCTGGGTTATGGGCCCATCACGATCCCACTGCACCACTCTGCGTAACTATTTGTAATGAAAATGAAATCACTTTCAAGGAAATAATTATCCTGAGCAGACCGAGGTTGTGGTCAACTAAACTCTCGGGTACTGACCAAGAAAGTGTCTACTTTGTCACTCCGAGTCGAGTACCTCATGTCATACCAAAAACTTGTTAGCAGAGCGAGGTTTCGATCCTCGGACCTCTGGGTTATGGGCCCAGCACGCTTCAACTGCGCCACTATGCCTCATGTAAATTTAGAAAATGCAAACAAAATGAAAGCAGACATTCTAAAAACATTCTACAATATTTATTAAATGTGAATAGCAGTGAAGCAAAAATACCTAGTTAGCAAAGCGAGGTTTTGGTCCTCGGACCTCTGGGCTATGGGCCCATCACGCTCCCGCTGCACTACTCTGCGTAGCTATTTTTAATGAAAATGAAATCCCTATCAAATACAAAATTATCCTGAGCAGACCGAGGTTGTGATCATCCGAACTCTCGGTTACTGACCAAGAAAGGGTCTACTTTGTCACTCTGAGTCGAGTACTTCAAGTCATACCAAAAACTTATTAGCAGCAGAACGAGGTTTTGATCCTCGGCACTCTGGGTTATAGGCCCAGCAAGCTTCCACTGCGCCACCATGCCTCATGTAAATTTAGAAAAACAACAAACAAAATAAAAGCAGACATTCTAAAAACATTCTAAAATAATTATTAAATTTGAATAACGGTGAAGCAAAAATACCTCTTTAGCAGAGCGAGGTTTCGGTCCTCGGGCCTCTGGGTTATGGGCCCATCACGATCCCACTGCACCACTCTGCGTAACTATTTGTAATGAAAATGAAATCACTTTCAAGGAAATAATTATCCTGAGCAGACCGAGGTTGTGGTCAACCAAACTCTCGGGTACTGACTAAGAAAGTGTCTACTTTGTCACTCCGAGTCGAGTACCTCATGTCATACCAAAAACTTGTTAGCAGAGCGAGGTTTCGATCCTCTGACCTCTGGGTTATGGGCCCAGCACGCTTCAACTGCGCCACTATGCCTCATGTAAATTTAGAAAATGCAAACAAAATGAAAGCAGACATTCTAAAAACATTCTACAATATTTATTAAATGTGAATAGCAGTGAAGCAAAAATACCTAGTTAGCAAAGCGAGGTTTTTGTCCTCGGACCTCTGGGCTATGGGCCCATCACGCTCCCGCTGCACTACTCTGCGTAACTATTTTTAATGAAAATGAAATCCCTATCAAATACAAAATTATCCTGAGCAGACCGAGGTTGTGATCATCCGAACTCTCGGTTACTGACCAAGAAAGGGTCTACTTTGTCACTCTGAGTCGAGTACTTCAAGTCATACCAAAAACTTATTAGCAGCAGAACGAGGTTTTGATCCTCGGCACTCTGGGTTATAGGCCCAGCAAGCTTCCACTGCGCCACCATGCCTCATGTAAATTTAGAAAATGCAAACAAAATGAAAGCAGACATTCTAAAAACATTCTACAATATTCATTAAATGTGAATAGCAGTGAAGCAAAAATACCTAGTTAGCAAAGCGAGGTTTTGGTCCTCGGACCTCTGGGCTATGGGCCCATCACGCTCCCGCTGCACTACTCTGCGTAACTATTTTTAATGAAAATGAAATCCCTATCAAATACAAAATTATCCTGAGCAGACCGAGGTTGTGATCATCCGAACTCTGGGTTACTGACCAAGAAAGGGTCTACTTTGTCACTCTGAGTCGAGTACTTCAAGTCATACCAAAAACTTATTAGCAGCAGAACCAGGTTTTGATCCTCGGCACTCTGGGTTATAGGCCCAGCAAGCTTCCACTGCGCCACCATGCCTCATGTAAATTTAGAAAAACAACAAACAAAATAAAAGCAGACATTCTAAAAACATTCTAAAATAATTATTAAATTTGAATAACAGTGAAGCAAAAATACCTCTTTAGCAGAGCGAGGTTTCGGTCCTCGGGCCTCTGGGTTATGGGCCCATCACGATCCCACTGCACCACTCTGCGTAACTATTTGTAATGAAAATGAAATCACTTTCAAGGAAATAATTATCCTGAGCAGACCGAGGTTGTGGTCAACCAAACTCTCGGGTACTGACCAAGAAAGTGTCTACTTTGTCACTCCGAGTCGAGTACCTCATGTCATACCAAAAACTTGTTAGCAGAGCGAGGTTTCGATCCTCGGACCTCTGGGTTATGGGCCCAGCACGCTTCAACTGCGCCACTATGCCTCATGTAAATTTAGAAAATGCAAACAAAATGAAAGCAGACATTCTAAAAACATTCTACAATATTTATTAAATGTGAATAGCAGTGAAGCAAAAATACCTAGTTAGCAAAGCGAGGTTTTGGTCCTCGGACCTCTGGGCTATGGGCCCATCACGCTCCCGCTGCACTACTCTGCATAACTATTTTTTTTAATGAAAATGAAATCCCTATCAAATACAAAATTATCCTGAGCAGACCGAGGTTGTGATCATCCGAACTCTCGGTTACTGACCAAGAAAGGGTCTACTTTGTCACTCTGAGTCGAGTACTTCAAGTCATACCAAAAACTTATTAGCAGCAGAACGAGGTTTTGATCCTCGGCACTCTGGGTTATAGGCCCAGCAAGCTTCCACTGCGCCACCATGCCTCATGTAAATTTAGAAAAACAACAAACAAAATAAAAGCAGACATTCTAAAAACATTCTAAAATAATAATTATTAAATTTGAATAACAGTGAAGCAAAAATACCTCTTTAGCAGAGCGAGGTTTCGGTCCTCGGGCCTCTGGGTTATGGGCCCATCACGATCCCACTGCACCACTCTGCGTAACTATTTTTAATGAAAATGAAATCCCTATCAAATACAAAATTATCCTGAGCAGACCGAGGTTGTGGTCAACCAAACTCTCGGGTACTGACCAAGAAAGTGTCTACTTTGTCACTCCGAGTCGAGTACCTCATGTCATACCAAAAACTTGTTAGCAGAGCGAGGTTTCGATCCTCGGACCTCTGGGTTATGGGCCCAGCACGCTTCAACTGCGCCACTATGCCTCATGTAAATTTAGAAAATGCAAACAAAATGAAAGCAGACATTCTAAAAACATTCTACAATATTTATTAAATGTGAATAGCAGTGAAGCAAAAATACCTAGTTAGCAAAGCGAGGTTTTGGTCCTCGGACCTCTGGGCCCATCACGCTCCCGCTGCACTACTCTGCGTAACTATTTTTAATGAAAATGAAATCCCTATCAAATACAAAATTATCCTGAGCAGACCGAGGTTGTGATCATCCGAACTCTCGGTTACTGACCAAGAAAGGGTCTACTTTGTCACTCTGAGTCGAGTACTTCAAGTCATACCAAAAACTTATTAGCAGCAGAACGAGGTTTTGATCCTCAGCACTCTGGGTTATAGGCCCAGCAAGCTTCCACTGCGCCACCATGCCTCATGTAAATTTAGAAAAACAACAAACAAAATAAAAGCAGACATTCTAAAAACATTCTAAAATAATTATTAAATTTTAATAACAGTGAAGCAAAAATACCTCTTTAGCAGAGCGAGGTTTCGGTCCTCGGGCCTCTGGGTTATGGGCCCATCACGATCCCACTGCACCACTCTGCGTAACTATTTGTAATGAAAATGAAATCACTTTCAAGGACATAATTATCCTGAGCAGACCGAGGTTGTGGTCAACCAAACTCTCGGGTACTGACCAAGAAAGTGTCTACTTTGTCACTCCGAGTCGAGTACCTCATGTCATACCAAAAACTTGTTAGCAGAGCGAGGTTTCGATCCTCGGACCTCTGGGTTATGGGCCCAGCACGCTTCAACTGCGCCACTATGCCTCATGTAAATTTAGAAAATGCAAACAAAATGAAAGCAGACATTCTAAAAACATTCTACAATATTTATTAAATGTGAATAGCAGTGAAGCAAAAATACCTAGTTAGCAAAGCGAGGTTTTGGTCCTCGGACCTCTGGGCTATGGGCCCATCACGCTCCCGCTGCACTACTCTGCGTAACTATTTTTAATGAAAATGAAATCCCTATCAAATACAAAATTATCCTGAGCAGACCGAGGTTGTGATCATCCGAACTCTCGGTTACTGACCAAGAAAGGGTCTACTTTGTAACTCTGAGTCGAGTACTTCAAGTCATACCAAAAACTTATTAGCAGCAGAACGAGGTTTTGATCCTCGGCACTCTGGGTTATAGGCCCAGCAAGCTTCCACTGCGCCACCATGCCTCATGTAAATTTAGAAAAACAACAAACAAAATAAAAGCAGACATTCTAAAAACATTCTAAAATAATTATTAAATTTGAATAACAGTGAAGCAAAAATACCTCTTTAGCAGAGCGAGGTTTCGGTCCTCGGGCCTCTGGGTTATGGGCCCATCACGATCCCACTGCACCACTCTGCGTAACTATTTGTAATGAAAATGAAATCCCTATCAAATACAAAATTATCCTGAGCAGACCGAGGTTGTGATCAACCAAACTCTCGGTTACTGACCAAGAAAGGGTCTACTTTGTCACTCTGAGTCGAGTACTTCAAGTCATACCAAAAACTTATTAGCAGCAGAACGAGGTTTTGATCCTCGGCACTCTGGGTTATAGGCCCAGCAAGCTTCCACTGCGCCACTATGCCTCATGTAAATTTAGAAAATGCAAACAAAATGAAAGCAGACATTCTAAAAACATTCTACAATATTTATTAAATGTGAATAGCAGTGAAGCAAAAATACCTAGTTAGCAAAGCGAGGTTTTTGTCCTCGGACCTCTGGGCTATGGGCCCATCACGCTCCCGCTGCACTACTCTGCGTAACTATTTTTAATGAAAATGAAATCCCTATCAAATACAAAATTATCCTGAGCAGACCGAGGTTGTGATCATCCGAACTCTCGGTTACTGACCAAGAAAGGGTCTACTTTGTCACTCTGAGTCGAGTACTTCAAGTCATACCAAAAACTTAAAAGCAGCAGAACGAGGTTTTGATCCTTGGCACTCTGGGTTATAGGCCCAGCAAGCTTCCACTGCGCCACCATGCCTCATGTAAATTTAGAAAATGCAAACAAAATGAAAGCAGACATTCTAAAAACATTCTACAATATTCATTAAATGTGAATAGCAGTGAAGCAAAAATACCTAGTTAGCAAAGCGAGGTTTTGGTCCTCGGACCTCTGGGCTATGGGCCCATCACGCTCCCGCTGCACTACTCTGCGTAACTATTTTTAATGAAAATGAAATCCCTATCAAATACAAAATTATCCTGAGCAGACCGAGGTTGTGATCATCCGAACTCTGGGTTACTGACCAAGAAAGGGTCTACTTTGTCACTCTGAGTCGAGTACTTCAAGTCATACCAAAAACTTATTAGCAGCAGAACCAGGTTTTGATCCTCGGCACTCTGGGTTATAGGCCCAGCAAGCTTCCACTGCGCCACCATGCCTCATGTAAATTTAGAAAAACAACAAACAAAATAAAAGCAGACATTCTAAAAACATTCTAAAATAATTATTAAATTTGAATAACAGTGAAGCAAAAATACCTCTTTAGCAGAGCGAGGTTTCGGTCCTCGGGCCTCTGGGTTATGGGCCCATCACGATCCCACTGCACCACTCTGCGTAACTATTTGTAATGAAAATGAAATCACTTTCAAGGAAATAATTATCCTGAGCAGACCGAGGTTGTGGTCAACCAAACTCTCGGGTACTGACCAAGAAAGTGTCTACTTTGTCACTCCGAGTCGAGTACCTCATGTCATACCAAAAACTTGTTAGCAGAGCGAGGTTTCGATCCTCGGACCTCTGGGTTATGGGCCCAGCACGCTTCAACTGCGCCACTATGCCTCATGTAAATTTAGAAAATGCAAACAAAATGAAAGCAGACATTCTAAAAACATTCTACAATATTTATTAAATGTGAATAGCAGTGAAGCAAAAATACCTAGTTAGCAAAGCGAGGTTTTGGTCCTCGGACCTCTGGGCTATGGGCCCACCACGCTCCCGCTGCACTACTCTGCGTAACTATTTTTAATGAAAATGAAATCCCTATCAAATACAAAATTATCCTGAGCAGACCGAGGTTGTGATCATCCGAACTCTCGGTTACTGACCAAGAAAGGGTCTACTTTGTCACTCTGAGTCGAGTACTTCAAGTCATACCAAAAACTTATTAGCAGCAGAACGAGGTTTTGATCCTCGGCACTCTGGGTTATAGGCCCAGCAAGCTTCCACTGCGCCACCATGCCTCATGTAAATTTAGAAAAACAACAAACAAAATAAAAGCAGACATTCTAAAAACATTCTAAAATAATTATTAAATTTGAATAACAGTGAAGCAAAAATACCTCTTTAGCAGAGCGAGGTTTCGGTCCTCGGGCCTCTGGGTTATGGGCCCATCACGATCCCACTGCACCACTCTGCGTAACTATTTGTAATGAAAATGAAATCACTTTCAAGGAAATAATTATCCTGAGCAGACCGAGGTTGTGGTCAACCAAACTCTCGGGTACTGACCAAGAAAGTGTCTACTTTGTCACTCCGAGTCAAGTACCTCATGTCATACCAAAAACTTGTTAGCAGAGCGAGGTTTCGATCCTCGGACCTCTGGGTTATGGGCCCAGCACGCTTCAACTGCGCCACTATGCCTCATGTAAATTTAGAAAATGCAAACAAAATGAAAGCAGACATTCTAAAAACATTCTACAATATTTATTAAATGTGAATAGCAGTGAAGCAAAAATACCTAGTTAGCAAAGCAAGGTTTTGGTCCTCGGACCTCTGGGCTATGGGCCCATCACGCTCCCGCTGCACTACTCTGCGTAACTATTTTTAATGAAAATGAAATCCCTATCAAATACAAAATTATCCTGAGCAGACCGAGGTTGTGATCATCCGAACTCTCGGTTACTGACCAAGAAAGGGTCTACTTTGTCACTCTGAGTCGAGTACTTCAAGTCATACCAAAAACTTATTAGCAGCAGAACGAGGTTTTGATCCTCAGCACTCTGGGTTATAGGCCCAGCAAGCTTCCACTGCGCCACCATGCCTCATGTAAATTTAGAAAAACAACAAACAAAATAAAAGCAGACATTCTAAAAACATTCTAAAATAATTATTAAATTTTAATAACAGTGAAGCAAAAATACCTCTTTAGCAGAGCGAGGTTTCGGTCCTCGGGCCTCTGGGTTATGGGCCCATCACGATCCCACTGCACCACTCTGCGTAACTATTTGTAATGAAAATGAAATCACTTTCAAGGAAATAATTATCCTGAGCAGACCGAGGTTGTGGTCAACTAAACTCTCGGGTACTGACCAAGAAAGTGTCTACTTTGTCACTCCGAGTCGAGTACCTCATGTCATACCAAAAACTTGTTAGCAGAGCGAGGTTTCGATCCTCGGACCTCTGGGTTATGGGCCCAGCACGCTTCAACTGCGCCACTATGCCTCATGTAAATTTAGAAAATGCAAACAAAATGAAAGCAGACATTCTAAAAACATTCTACAATATTTATTAAATGTGAATAGCAGTGAAGCAAAAATACCTAGTTAGCAAAGCGAGGTTTTGGTCCTCGGACCTCTGGGCTATGGGCCCATCACGCTCCCGCTGCACTACTCTGCGTAGCTATTTTTAATGAAAATGAAATCCCTATCAAATACAAAATTATCCTGAGCAGACCGAGGTTGTGATCATCCGAACTCTCGGTTACTGACCAAGAAAGGGTCTACTTTGTCACTCTGAGTCGAGTACTTCAAGTCATACCAAAAACTTATTAGCAGCAGAACGAGGTTTTGATCCTCGGCACTCTGGGTTATAGGCCCAGCAAGCTTCCACTGCGCCACCATGCCTCATGTAAATTTAGAAAAACAACAAACAAAATAAAAGCAGACATTCTAAAAACATTCTAAAATAATTATTAAATTTGAATAACGGTGAAGCAAAAATACCTCTTTAGCAGAGCGAGGTTTCGGTCCTCGGGCCTCTGGGTTATGGGCCCATCACGATCCCACTGCACCACTCTGCGTAACTATTTGTAATGAAAATGAAATCACTTTCAAGGAAATAATTATCCTGAGCAGACCGAGGTTGTGGTCAACCAAACTCTCGGGTACTGACTAAGAAAGTGTCTACTTTGTCACTCCGAGTCGAGTACCTCATGTCATACCAAAAACTTGTTAGCAGAGCGAGGTTTCGATCCTCTGACCTCTGGGTTATGGGCCCAGCACGCTTCAACTGCGCCACTATGCCTCATGTAAATTTAGAAAATGCAAACAAAATGAAAGCAGACATTCTAAAAACATTCTACAATATTTATTAAATGTGAATAGCAGTGAAGCAAAAATACCTAGTTAGCAAAGCGAGGTTTTTGTCCTCGGACCTCTGGGCTATGGGCCCATCACGCTCCCGCTGCACTACTCTGCGTAACTATTTTTAATGAAAATGAAATCCCTATCAAATACAAAATTATCCTGAGCAGACCGAGGTTGTGATCATCCGAACTCTGGGTTACTGACCAAGAAAGGGTCTACTTTGTCACTCTGAGTCGAGTACTTCAAGTCATACCAAAAACTTATTAGCAGCAGAACCAGGTTTTGATCCTCGGCACTCTGGGTTATAGGCCCAGCAAGCTTCCACTGCGCCACCATGCCTCATGTAAATTTAGAAAAACAACAAACAAAATAAAAGCAGACATTCTAAAAACATTCTAAAATAATTATTAAATTTGAATAACAGTGAAGCAAAAATACCTCTTTAGCAGAGCGAGGTTTCGGTCCTCGGGCCTCTGGGTTATGGGCCCATCACGATCCCACTGCACCACTCTGCGTAACTATTTGTAATGAAAATGAAATCACTTTCAAGGAAATAATTATCCTGAGCAGACCGAGGTTGTGGTCAACCAAACTCTCGGGTACTGACCAAGAAAGTGTCTACTTTGTCACTCCGAGTCGAGTACCTCATGTCATACCAAAAACTTGTTAGCAGAGCGAGGTTTCGATCCTCGGACCTCTGGGTTATGGGCCCAGCACGCTTCAACTGCGCCACTATGCCTCATGTAAATTTAGAAAATGCAAACAAAATGAAAGCAGACATTCTAAAAACATTCTACAATATTTATTAAATGTGAATAGCAGTGAAGCAAAAATACCTAGTTAGCAAAGCGAGGTTTTGGTCCTCGGACCTCTGGGCTATGGGCCCATCACGCTCCCGCTGCACTACTCTGCATAACTATTTTTTTTAATGAAAATGAAATCCCTATCAAATACAAAATTATCCTGAGCAGACCGAGGTTGTGATCATCCGAACTCTCGGTTACTGACCAAGAAAGGGTCTACTTTGTCACTCTGAGTCGAGTACTTCAAGTCATACCAAAAACTTATTAGCAGCAGAACGAGGTTTTGATCCTCGGCACTCTGGGTTATAGGCCCAGCAAGCTTCCACTGCGCCACCATGCCTCATGTAAATTTAGAAAAACAACAAACAAAATAAAAGCAGACATTCTAAAAACATTCTAAAATAATTATTAAATTTGAATAACAGTGAAGCAAAAATACCTCTTTAGCAGAGCGAGGTTTCGGTCCTCGGGCCTCTGGGTTATGGGCCCATCACGATCCCACTGCACCACTCTGCGTAACTATTTTTAATGAAAATGAAATCCCTATCAAATACAAAATTATCCTGAGCAGACCGAGGTTGTGGTCAACCAAACTCTCGGGTACTGACCAAGAAAGTGTCTACTTTGTCACTCCGAGTCGAGTACCTCATGTCATACCAAAAACTTGTTAGCAGAGCGAGGTTTCGATCCTCGGACCTCTGGGTTATGGGCCCAGCACGCTTCAACTGCGCCACTATGCCTCATGTAAATTTAGAAAATGCAAACAAAATGAAAGCAGACATTCTAAAAACATTCTACAATATTTATTAAATGTGAATAGCAGTGAAGCAAAAATACCTAGTTAGCAAAGCGAGGTTTTGGTCCTCGGACCTCTGGGCCCATCACGCTCCCGCTGCACTACTCTGCGTAACTATTTTTAATGAAAATGAAATCCCTATCAAATACAAAATTATCCTGAGCAGACCGAGGTTGTGATCATCCGAACTCTCGGTTACTGACCAAGAAAGGGTCTACTTTGTCACTCTGAGTCGAGTACTTCAAGTCATACCAAAAACTTATTAGCAGCAGAACGAGGTTTTGATCCTCAGCACTCTGGGTTATAGGCCCAGCAAGCTTCCACTGCGCCACCATGCCTCATGTAAATTTAGAAAAACAACAAACAAAATAAAAGCAGACATTCTAAAAACATTCTAAAATAATTATTAAATTTTAATAACAGTGAAGCAAAAATACCTCTTTAGCAGAGCGAGGTTTCGGTCCTCGGGCCTCTGGGTTATGGGCCCATCACGATCCCACTGCACCACTCTGCGTAACTTTTTGTAATGAAAATGAAATCACTTTCAAGGACATAATTATCCTGAGCAGACCGAGGTTGTGGTCAACCAAACTCTCGGGTACTGACCAAGAAAGTGTCTACTTTGTCACTCCGAGTCGAGTACCTCATGTCATACCAAAAACTTGTTAGCAGAGCGAGGTTTCGATCCTCGGACCTCTGGGTTATGGGCCCAGCACGCTTCAACTGCGCCACTATGCCTCATGTAAATTTAGAAAATGCAAACAAAATGAAAGCAGACATTCTAAAAACATTCTACAATATTTATTAAATGTGAATAGCAGTGAAGCAAAAATACCTAGTTAGCAAAGCGAGGTTTTGGTCCTCGGACCTCTGGGCTATGGGCCCATCACGCTCCCGCTGCACTATTCTGCGTAACTATTTTTAATGAAAATGAAATCCCTATCAAATACAAAATTATCCTGAGCAGACCGAGGTTGTGATCATCCGAACTCTCGGTTACTGACCAAGAAAGGGTCTACTTTGTAACTCTGAGTCGAGTACTTCAAGTCATACCAAAAACTTATTAGCAGCAGAACGAGGTTTTGATCCTCGGCACTCTGGGTTATAGGCCCAGCAAGCTTCCACTGCGCCACCATGCCTCATGTAAATTTAGAAAAACAACAAACAAAATAAAAGCAGACATTCTAAAAACATTCTAAAATAATTATTAAATTTGAATAACAGTGAAGCAAAAATACCTCTTTAGCAGAGCGAGGTTTCGGTCCTCGGGCCTCTGGGTTATGGGCCCATCACGATCCCACTGCACCACTCTGCGTAACTATTTGTAATGAAAATGAAATCCCTATCAAATACAAAATTATCCTGAGCAGACCGAGGTTGTGATCAACCAAACTCTCGGTTACTGACCAAGAAAGGGTCTACTTTGTCACTCTGAGTCGAGTACTTCAAGTCATACCAAAAACTTATTAGCAGCAGAACGAGGTTTTGATCCTCGGCACTCTGGGTTATAGGCCCAGCAAGCTTCCACTGCGCCACTATGCCTCATGTAAATTTAGAAAATGCAAACAAAATGAAAGCAGACATTCTAAAAACATTCTACAATATTTATTAAATGTGAATAGCAGTGAAGCAAAAATACCTAGTTAGCAAAGCGAGGTTTTTGTCCTCGGACCTCTGGGCTATGGGCCCATCACGCTCCCGCTGCACTACTCTGCGTAACTATTTTTAATGAAAATGAAATCCCTATCAAATACAAAATTATCCTGAGCAGACCGAGGTTGTGATCATCCGAACTCTCGGTTACTGACCAAGAAAGGGTCTACTTTGTCACTCTGAGTCGAGTACTTCAAGTCATACCAAAAACTTAAAAGCAGCAGAACGAGGTTTTGATCCTCGGCACTCTGGGTTATAGGCCCAGCAAGCTTCCACTGCGCCACCATGCCTCATGTAAATTTAGAAAATGCAAACAAAATGAAAGCAGACATTCTAAAAACATTCTACAATATTCATTAAATGTGAATAGCAGTGAAGCAAAAATACCTAGTTAGCAAAGCGAGGTTTTGGTCCTCGGACCTCTGGGCTATGGGCCCATCACGCTCCCGCTGCACTACTCTGCGTAACTATTTTTAATGAAAATGAAATCCCTATCAAATACAAAATTATCCTGAGCAGACCGAGGTTGTGATCATCCGAACTCTGGGTTACTGACCAAGAAAGGGTCTACTTTGTCACTCTGAGTCGAGTACTTCAAGTCATACCAAAAACTTATTAGCAGCAGAACCAGGTTTTGATCCTCGGCACTCTGGGTTATAGGCCCAGCAAGCTTCCACTGCGCCACCATGCCTCATGTAAATTTAGAAAAACAACAAACAAAATAAAAGCAGACATTCTAAAAACATTCTAAAATAATTATTAAATTTGAATAACAGTGAAGCAAAAATACCTCTTTAGCAGAGCGAGGTTTCGGTCCTCGGGCCTCTGGGTTATGGGCCCATCACGATCCCACTGCACCACTCTGCGTAACTATTTGTAATGAAAATGAAATCACTTTCAAGGAAATAATTATCCTGAGCAGACCGAGGTTGTGGTCAACCAAACTCTCGGGTACTGACCAAGAAAGTGTCTACTTTGTCACTCCGAGTCGAGTACCTCATGTCATACCAAAAACTTGTTAGCAGAGCGAGGTTTCGATCCTCGGACCTCTGGGTTATGGGCCCAGCACGCTTCAACTGCGCCACTATGCCTCATGTAAATTTAGAAAATGCAAACAAAATGAAAGCAGACATTCTAAAAACATTCTACAATATTTATTAAATGTGAATAGCAGTGAAGCAAAAATACCTAGTTAGCAAAGCGAGGTTTTGGTCCTCGGACCTCTGGGCTATGGGCCCACCACGCTCCCGCTGCACTACTCTGCGTAACTATTTTTAATGAAAATGAAATCCCTATCAAATACAAAATTATCCTGAGCAGACCGAGGTTGTGATCATCCGAACTCTCGGTTACTGACCAAGAAAGGGTCTACTTTGTCACTCTGAGTCGAGTACTTCAAGTCATACCAAAAACTTATTAGCAGCAGAACGAGGTTTTGATCCTCGGCACTCTGGGTTATAGGCCCAGCAAGCTTCCACTGCGCCACCATGCCTCATGTAAATTTAGAAAAACAACAAACAAAATAAAAGCAGACATTCTAAAAACATTCTAAAATAATTATTAAATTTGAATAACAGTGAAGCAAAAATACCTCTTTAGCAGAGCGAGGTTTCGGTCCTCGGGCCTCTGGGTTATGGGCCCATCACGATCCCACTGCACCACTCTGCGTAACTATTTGTAATGAAAATGAAATCACTTTCAAGGAAATAATTATCCTGAGCAGACCGAGGTTGTGGTCAACCAAACTCTCGGGTACTGACCAAGAAAGTGTCTACTTTGTCACTCCGAGTCAAGTACCTCATGTCATACCAAAAACTTGTTAGCAGAGCGAGGTTTCGATCCTCGGACCTCTGGGTTATGGGCCCAGCACGCTTCAACTGCGCCACTATGCCTCATGTAAATTTAGAAAATGCAAACAAAATGAAAGCAGACATTCTAAAAACATTCTACAATATTTATTAAATGTGAATAGCAGTGAAGCAAAAATACCTAGTTAGCAAAGCGAGGTTTGGGTCCTCGGACCTCTGGGCTATGGGCCCATCACGCTCCCGCTGCACTACTCTGCGTAACTATTTTTAATGAAAATGAAATCCCTATCAAATACAAAATTATCCTGAGCAGACCGAGGTTGTGATCATCCGAACTCTCGGTTACTGACCAAGAAAGGGTCTACTTTGTCACTCTGAGTCGAGTACTTCAAGTCATACCAAAAACTTATTAGCAGCAGAACGAGGTTTTGATCCTCGGCACTCTGGGTTATAGGCCCAGCAAGCTTCCACTGCGCCACCATGCCTCATGTAAATTTAGAAAAACAACAAACAAAATAAAAGCAGACATTCTAAAAACATTCTAAAATAATTATTAAATTTGAATAACAGTGAAGCAAAAATACCTCTTTAGCAGAGCGAGGTTTCGGTCCTCGGGCCTCTGGGTTATGGGCCCATCACGATCCCACTGCACCACTCTGCGTAACTATTTGTAATGAAAATGAAATCACTTTCAAGGAAATAATTATCCTGAGCAGACCGAGGTTGTGATCAACCAAACTCTCGGGTACTGACTAAGAAAGTGTCTACTTTGTCACTCCGAGTCGAGTACCTCATGTCATACCAAAAACTTGTTAGCAGAGCGAGGTTTCGATCCTTTGACCTCTGGGTTATGGGCCCAGCACGCTTCAACTGCGCCACTATGCCTCATGTAAATTTAGAAAATGCAAACAAAATGAAAGCAGACATTCTAAAAACATTCTACAATATTTATTAAATGTGAATAGCAGTGAAGCAAAAATACCTAGTTAGCAAAGCGAGGTTTTGGTCCTCGGACCTCTGGGCTATGGGCCCATCACGCTCCCGCTGCACTACTCTGCGTAACTATTTTTTTTAATGAAAATGAAATCCCTATCAAATACAAAATTATCCTGAGCAGACCGAGGTTGTGATCATCCGAACTCTCGGTTACTGACCAAGAAAGGGTCTACTTTGTCACTCTGAGTCGAGTACTTCAAGTCATACCAAAAACTTATTAGCAGCAGAACGAGGTTTTGATCCTCGGCACTCTGGGTTATAGGCCCAGCAAGCTTCCACTGCGCCACCATGCCTCATGTAAATTTAGAAAAACAACAAACAAAATAAAAGCAGACATTCTAAAAACATTCTAAAATAATTATTAAATTTGAATAACAGTGAAGCAAAAATACCTCTTTAGCAGAGCGAGGTTTCGGTCCTCGGGCCTCTGGGTTATGGGCCCATCACGATCCCACTGCACCACTCTGCGTAACTATTTTTAATGAAAATGAAATCCCTATCAAATACAAAATTATCCTGAGCAGACCGAGGTTGTGGTCAACCAAACTCTCGGGTACTGACCAAGAAAGTGTCTACTTTGTCACTCCGAGTCGAGTACCTCATGTCATACCAAAAACTTGTTAGCAGAGCGAGGTTTCGATCCTCGGACCTCTGGGTTATGGGCCCAGCACGCTTCAACTGCGCCACTATGCCTCATGTAAATTTAGAAAATGCAAACAAAATGAAAGCAGACATTCTAAAAACATTCTACAATATTTATTAAATGTGAATAGCAGTGAAGCAAAAATACCTAGTTAGCAAAGCGAGGTTTTGGTCCTCGGACCTCTGGGCTATGGGCCCATCACGCTCCCGCTGCACTACTCTGCGTAACTATTTTTAATGAAAATGAAATCCCTATCAAATACAACATTATCCTGAGCAGACCGAGGTTGTGATCATCCGAACTCTCGGTTACTGACCAAGAAAGGGTCTACTTTGTAACTCTGAGTCAAGTACTTCAAGTCATACCAAAAACTTATTAGCAGCAGAACGAGGTTTTGATCCTCGGCACTCTGGGTTATAGGCCCAGCAAGCTTCCACTGCGCCACCATGCCTCATGTAAATTTAGAAAAACAACAAACAAAATAAAAGCAGACATTCTAAAAACATTCTAAAATAATTATTAAATTTGAATAACAGTGAAGCAAAAATACCTCTTTAGCAGAGCGAGGTTTCAGTCCTCGGGCCTCTGGGTTATGGGCCCATCACGATCCCACTGCACCACTCTGCGTAACTATTTGTAATGAAAATGAAATCACTTTCAAGGAAATAATTATCCTGAGCAGACCGAGGTTGTGGTCAACCAAACTCTCGGGTACTGACCAAAAAAGTGTCTACTTTGTCACTCCGAGTCGAGTACCTCATGTCATACCAAAAACTTGTTAGCAGAGCGAGGTTTCGATCCTCGGACCTCTGGGTTATGGGCCCAGCACGCTTCAACTGCGCCACTATGCCTCATGTAAATTTAGAAAATGCAAACAAAATGAAAGCAGACATTCTAAAAACATTCTACAATATTTATTAAATGTGAATAGCAGTGAAGCAAAAATACCTAGTTAGCAAAGCGAGGTTTTGGTCCTCGGACCTCTGGGCTTTGGGCCCATCACGCTCCCGCTGCACTACTCTGCGTAACTATTTTTAATGAAAATGAAATCCCTATCAAATACAAAATTATCCTGAGCAGACCGAGGTTGTGATCATCCGAACTCTCGGTTACTGACCAAGAAAGGGTCTACTTTGTCACTCTGAGTCGAGTACTTCAAGTCATACCAAAAACTTATTAGCAGCAGAACGAGGTTTTGATCCTCGGCACTCTGGGTTATAGGCCCAGCAAGCTTCCACTGCGCCACCATGCCTCATGTAAATTTAGAAAATGCAAACAAAATGAAAGCAGACATTCTAAAAACATTCTACAATATTTATTAAATGTGAATAGCAGTGAAGCAAAAATACCTAGTTAGCAAAGCGAGGTTTTGGTCCTCGGACCTCTGGGCTATGGGCCCATCACGCTCCCGCTGCACTACTCTGCGTAACTATTTTTAATGAAAATGAAATCCCTATCAAATACAAAATTATCCTGAGCAGACCGAGGTTGTGATCATCCGAACTCTCGGTTACTGACCAAGAAAGGGTCTACTTTGTCACTCTGAGTCGAGCACTCCAAGTCATACCAAAAACTTATTAGCAGCGGAACGAGGTTTTGATCCTCGGCACTCTGGGTTATAGGCCCAGCAAGCTTCCACTGCGCCACCATGCCTCATGTAAATTTAGAAAAACAACAAACAAAATAAAAGCAGACATTCTAAAAACATTCTAAAATAATTATTAAATTTGAATAACAGTGAAGCAAAAATACCTCTTTAGCAGAGCGAGGTTTCGGTCCTCGGGCCTCTGGGCCCATCACGATCCCACTGCACCACTCTGCGTAACTATTTGTAATGAAAATGAAATCACTTTCAAGGAAATAATTATCCTGAGCAGACCGAGGTTGTGGTCAACCAAACTCTCGGGTACTGACCAAGAAAGTGTCTACTTTGTCACTCCGAGTCGAGTACCTCATGTCATACCAAAAACTTGATAGCAGAGCGAGGTTTCGATCCTCGGACCTCTGGGTTATGGGCCCAGCACGCTTCAACTGCGCCACTATGCCTCATGTAAATTTAGAAAATGCAAACAAAATGATAGCAGACATTCTAAAAACATTCTACAATATTTATTAAATGTGAATAGCAGTGAAGCAAAAATACCTAGTTAGCAAAGCGAGGTTTTGGTCCTCGGACCTCTGGGCTATGGGCCCATCACGCTCCCGCTGCACTACTCTGCGTAACTATTTTTAATGAAAATGAAATCCCTATCAAATACAACATTATCCTGAGCAGACCGAGGTTGTGATCATCCGAACTCTCGGTTACTGACCAAGAAAGGGTCTACTTTGTAACTCTGAGTCAAGTACTTCAAGTCATACCAAAAACTTATTAGCAGCAGAACGAGGTTTTGATCCTCGGCACTCTGGGTTATAGGCCCAGCAAGCTTCCACTGCGCCACCATGCCTCATGTAAATTTAGAAAAACAACAAACAAAATAAAAGCAGACATTCTAAAAACATTCTAAAATAATTATTAAATTTGAATAACAGTGAAGCAAAAATACCTCTTTAGCAGAGCGAGGTTTCGGTCCTCGGGCCTCTGGGTTATGGGCCCATCACGATCCCACTGCACCACTCTGCGTAACTATTTGTAATGAAAATGAAATCACTTTCAAGAAAATAATTATCCTGAGCAGACCGAGGTTGTGGTCAACCAAACTCTCGGGTACTGACCAAAAAAGTGTCTACTTTGTCACTCCGAGTCGAGTACCTCATGTCATACCAAAAACTTGTTAGCAGAGCGAGGTTTCGATCCTCGGACCTCTGGGTTATGGGCCCAGCACGCTTCAACTGCGCCACTATGCCTCATGTAAATTTAGAAAATGCAAACAAAATGAAAGCAGACATTCTAAAAACATTCTACAATATTTATTAAATGTGAATAGCAGTGAAGCAAAAATACCTAGTTAGCAAAGCGAGGTTTTGGTCCTCGGACCTCTGGGCTATGGGCCCATCACGCTCCCGCTGCACTACTCTGCGTAACTATTTTTAATGAAAATGAAATCCCTATCAAATACAACATTATCCTGAGCAGACCGAGGTTGTGATCATCCGAACTCTCGGTTACTGACCAAGAAAGGGTCTACTTTGTAACTCTGAGTCGAGTACTTCAAGTCATACCAAAAACTTATTAGCAGCAGAACGAGGTTTTGATCCTCGGCACTCTGGGTTATAGGCCCAGCAAGCTTCCACTGCGCCACCATGCCTCATGTAAATTTAGAAAAACAACAAACAAAATAAAAGCAGACATTCTAAAAACATTCTAAAATAATTATTAAATTTGAATAACAGTGAAGCAAAAATACCTCTTTAGCAGAGCGAGGTTTCGGTCCTCGGGCCTCTGGGTTATGGGCCCATCACGATCCCACTGCACCACTCTGCGTAACTATTTGTAATGAAAATGAAATCACTTTCAAGGAAATAATTATCCTGAGCAGACCGAGGTTGTGGTCAACCAAACTCTCGGGTACTGACCAAAAAAGTGTCTACTTTGTCACTCCGAGTCGAGTACCTCATGTCATACCAAAAACTTGTTAGCAGAGCGAGGTTTCGATCCTCGGACCTCTGGGTTATGGGCCCAGCACGCTTTAACTGCGCCACTATGCCTCATGTAAATTTAGAAAATGCAAACAAAATGAAAGCAGACATTCTAAAAACATTCTACAATATTTATTAAATGTGAATAGCAGTGAAGCAAAAATACCTAGTTAGCAAAGCGAGGTTTTGGTCCTCGGACCTCTGGGCTATGGGCCCATCACCCTCCCGCTGCACTACTCTGCGTAACTATTTTTAATGAAAATGAAATCCCTATCAAATACAAAATTATCCTGAGCAGACTGAGGTTGTGATCATCCGAACTCTCGGTTACTGACCAAGAAAGGGTCTACTTTGTAACTCTGAGTCGAGTACTTCAAGTCATACCAAAAACTTATTAGCAGCAGAACGAGGTTTTGATCCTCGGCACTCTGGGTTATAGGCCCAGCAAGCTTCCACTGCGCCACCATGCCTCATGTAAATTTAGAAAAACAACAAACAAAATAAAAGCAGACATTCTAAAAACATTCTAAAATAATTATTAAATTTGAATAACAGTGAAGCAAAAATACCTCTTTAGCAGAGCGAGGTTTCGGTCCTCGGGCCTCTGGGTTATGGGCCCATCACGATCCCACTGCACCACTCTGCGTAACTATTTGTAATGAAAATGAAATCACTTTCAAGGAAATAATTATCCTGAGCAGACCGAGGTTGTGGTCAACCAAACTCTCGGGTACTGACCACAAAAGTGTCTACTTTGTCACTCCGAGTCGAGTACCTCATGTCGTACCAAAAACTTGATAGCAGAGCAAGGTTTCGATCCTCGGACCTCTGGGTTATGGGCCCAGCACGCTTCAACTGCGCCACTATGCCTCATGTAAATTTAGAAAATGCAAACAAAATGAAAGCAGACATTCTAAAAACATTCTACAATATTTATTAAATGTGAATAGCAGTGAAGCAAAAATACCTAGTTAGCAAAGCGAGGTTTTGGTCCTCGGACCTCTGGGCTATGGGCCCATCACGCTCCCGCTGCACTACTCTGCGTAACTATTTTTAATGAAAATGAAATCCCTATCAAATACAAAATTATCCTGAGCAGACCGAGGTTGTGATCATCCGAACTCTCGGTTACTGACCAAGAAAGGGTCTACTTTGTCACTCTGAGTCGAGTACTTCAAGTCATACCAAAAACTTATTAGCAGCAGAACGAGGTTTTGATCCCCGGCACTATGGGTTATAGGCCCAGCAAGCTTCCACTGCGCCACCATGCCTCATGTAAATTTAGAAAAACAACAAACAAAATAAAAGCAGACATTCTAAAAACATTCTAAAATAATTATTAAATTTGAATAAC
The DNA here is from genome assembly GCA_037893245.1 of Crossaster papposus. Lineage (NCBI taxonomy): Eukaryota > Metazoa > Echinodermata > Asteroidea > Velatida > Solasteridae > Crossaster > Crossaster papposus. The sequence continues at coordinate 935,763 of JBAIAA010000833.1, forward strand.
AGTGAAGCAAAAATACCTCTTTAGCAGAGCGAGGTTTCGGTCCTCGGGCCTCTGGGTTATGGGCCCATCACGATCCCACTGCACCACTCTGCGTAACTATTTGTAATGAAAATGAAATCACTTTCAAGGAAATAATTATCCTGAGCAGACCGAGGTTGTGGTCAACCAAACTCTCGGGTACTGACCAAAAAAGTGTCTACTTTGTCACTCCGAGTCGAGTACCTCATGTCATACCAAAAACTTGTTAGCAGAGCGAGGTTTCGATCCTCGGACCTCTGGGTTATGGGCCCAGCACGCTTCAACTGCGCCACTATGCCTCATGTAAATTTAGAAAATGCAAACAAAATGAAAGCAGACATTCTAAAAACATTCTACAATATTTATTAAATGTGAATAGCAGTGAAGCAAAAATACCTAGTTAGCAAAGCAAGGTTTTGGTCCTCGGACCTCTGGGCTATGGGCCCATCACGCTCCCGCTGCACTACTCTGCGTAACTATTTTTAATGAAAATGAAATCCCTATCAAATACAAAATTATCCTGAGCAGACCGAGGTTGTGATCATCCGAACTCTCGGTTACTGACCAAGAAAGGGTCTACTTTGTCACTCTGAGTCGAGTACTTCAAGTCATACCAAAAACTTATTAGCAGCAGAACGAGGTTTTGATCCTCGGCACTCTGGGTTATAGGCCCAGCAAGCTTCCACTGCGCCACCATGCCTCATGTAAATTTAGAAAAACAACAAACAAAATAAAAGCAGACATTCTAAAAACATTCTAAAATAATTATTAAATTTGAATAACAGTGAAGCAAAAATACCTCTTTAGCAGAGCGAGGTTTTGGTCCTCGGGCCTCTGGGTTATGGGCCCATCACGATCCCACTGCACCACTCTGCGTAACTATTTGTAATGAAAATGAAATCACTTTCAAGGAAATAATTATCCTGAGCAGACCGAGGTTGTGGTCAACCAAACTCTCGGGTACTGACCAAGAAAGTGTCTACTTTGTCACTCCGAGTCAAGTACCTCATGTCATACCAAAAACTTGATAGCAGAGCAAGGTTTCGATCCTCGGACCTCTGGGTTATGGGCCCAGCACGCTTCAACTGCGCCACTATGCCTCATGTAAATTTAGAAAATGCAAACAAAATGAAAGCAGACATTCTAAAAACATTCTACAATATTTATTAAATGTGAATAGCAGTGAAGCAAAAATACCTAGTTAGCAAAGCGAGGTTTTGGTCCTCGGACCTCTGGGCTATGGGCCCATCACGCTCCCGCTGCACTACTCTGCGTAACTATTTTTAATGAAAATGAAATCCCTATCAAATACAAAATTATCCTGAGCAGACCGAGGTTGTGATCATCCGAACTCTCGGTTACTGACCAAGAAAGGGTCTACTTTGTCACTCTGAGTCGAGTACTTCAAGTCATACCAACAACTTATTAGCAGCAGAACGAGGTTTTGATCCTCGGCACTCTGGGTTATAGGCCCAGCAAGCTTCCACTGCGCCACCATGCCTCATGTAAATTTAGAAAAACAACGAACAAAATAAAAGCAGACATTCTAAAAACATTCTAAAATAATTATTAAATTTGAATAACAGTGAAGCAAAAATACCTCTTTAGCAGAGCGAGGTTTTGGTCCTCGGGCCTCTGGGTTATGGGCCCATCACGATCCCACTGCACCACTCTGCGTAACTATTTGTAATGAAAATGAAATCACTTTCAAGGAAATAATTATCCTGAGCAGACCGAGGTTGTGGTCAACCAAACTCTCGGGTACTGACCAAGAAAGTGTCTACTTTGTCACTCCGAGTCAAGTACCTCATGTCATACCAAAAACTTGATAGCAGAGCAAGGTTTCGATCCTCGGACCTCTGGGTTATGGGCCCAGCACGCTTCAACTGCGCCACTATGCCTCATGTAAATTTAGAAAATGCAAACAAAATGAAAGCAGACATTCTAAAAACATTCTACAATATTTATTAAATGTGAATAGCAGTGAAGCAAAAATACCTAGTTAGCAAAGCGAGGTTTTGGTCCTCGGACCTCTGGGCTATGGGCCCATCACGCTCCCGCTGCACTACTCTGCGTAACTATTTTTAATGAAAATGAAATCCCTATCAAATACAAAATTATCCTGAGCAGACCGAGGTTGTGATCATCCGAACTCTCGGTTACTGACCAAGAAAGGGTCTACTTTGTCACTCTGAGTCGAGTACTTCAAGTCATACCAACAACTTATTAGCAGCAGAACGAGGTTTTGATCCTCGGCACTCTGGGTTATAGGCCCAGCAAGCTTCCACTGCGCCACCATGCCTCATGTAAATTTAGAAAAACAACGAACAAAATAAAAGCAGACATTCTAAAAACATTCTAAAATAATTATTAAATTTGAATAACAGTGAAGCAAAAATACCTCTTTAGCAGAGCGAGGTTTCGGTCCTCGGGCCTCTGGGTTATGGGCCCATCACGATCCCACTGCACCACTCTGCGTAACTATTTGTAATGAAAATGAAATCACTTTCAAGGAAATAATTATCCTGAGCAGACCGAGATTGTGGTCATCCGAACTCTCGGTTTAAAAGCAATTAGAACAACAACTCCAGCAGTTACAGACACAGGGGGAAGTACTGTTATCCGAGAAAAAGAAGTCCTATGGTATGTTGGAATTGTAAGGAAATCGGACATAGAAGATCCGAGTGCCTAAAACTGGGGTTACAAACTTCTGATCCGGCGTTGATTTGGTGGAATAGTGCTCACCAGGAAAACGAGACTTGGCCGAGTATGGGGCCAGTACCCAGGCCATGATAGATAGTAAGGCCCAGTCCCCAGGTCAGGCCACCAGGCAGTGAAGTGTCCAATTTTTGTAGGAAGACAGAAGGGTGTTGGTATCAATGGGAACAGCTGCAACTTCAAAATAGCATGTTGTATAGAAGATTTGAAGGAAGTCCATCACTTTCACAAATTGTGGTTCCTGTTGTTAAGGTGTCAACAGTTTTTGCACAAGCTCATAGTTAAAAAACCGGAGGCCATTTCGGCCGGTTGAGAACGTTTAAAAAGATTCAACGATCGTTCTATTGGATTGGCTATCGTACTGAGATGTAACAGTTGGTGAAACAGTGTGATGCCTGTGCCAGACGAAAATCACCAGCCCCCAAACGACGAGCCCCACTTCAACCTTCATTAGTTGGTGCTCCACTAGAGAGAATAGGCATAGACATTTTTGGCCCGTTGCCACGCTCAAAACGTGGCAACAGATACATTTTAGTAGTTATGGATTATTTTACGAAATGGGCTGAAGCATACCCATTACGTAATCAGGAAGCACATTCAGTTGCTACGGTGTTGGTCGAGCAATTTATTTGCCGCTTTGGGGTACCGTTAAGCATACATTCTGATCAAGGGACAAAATTTGAGAGTCGGCTTTTTCAATCCGTTTGTCAGTTATTAGGAATAAATAAAATGCGTACGACGCCATATCATCCGCAATCTGATCAACTTGTTGAACGATTTAATCGTACCATTCAGACCATTCTCAGTATGTACATCAAGGAAGACCAGTCTGACTGGGATGTACATTTGCCATATGCCATGATGGCATACAGAGCGAGTGAACAAGAAACTACAGGAGTAAGTACAAACAGAATGATGTTTGGAAGAGAACTGTCATTGCCGTTGGACTTAATCATAAGTCATTCCCAGAGTCGGGAAAAGCAAAGTTCGGATGAATATGCATCTGAACTTTATCATAGAATGCAGAAATCTTTCAAAACGGCTAGAGAAAAGATTAGAGGAGAGCAGAAAAGACAGAAACGGTTATATGATGCCAAGTTAAAAGGCAACCCATACTCTCCAGGTGATAAGGTTTGGCTGTTTAACTATGTTCGAAAGATTGGGTTAAGTCCAAAAGTACAATCTCACTGGAAAGGTCCGTATCATGTAGTTAAACGCATATCAGATGCGGTTTATCGAATACAACATGTGGAAACGGGACAAAGAAAAATTGTCCACTTCGATAGATTAAAACCATGCGTTTAAAGTTCAGTTTCACATCTCCATCTCACCAGGGAAGCTTCTTCAGCGGCTGGTGGTGGAGTGATGGATGACCAAAGACCAGAAGACATCGGGGAGATGGAGGACACCAATACAGCATACTACAGGGACTTTCTGGGATCGAGTTTGGATGAGGACGAACATCCGGCATTTTGCGGTTATGGAGACGTGAAATCTGGCCAGACACGTCCCCGACGACAACGCCAGCAGCCGGTGTGGCTCCGCAGAGATATTGCGACGTAAACTAATAAGATATTAGCCAGTATTCATTTGCAATTGTACAATTGTACCTTATTTGGGCTGCAGACCAAGTAATTTGGACACTAAGACAAAACAAAAATTATGCAAATGAGTACAACGATCTATGTGCTTTGAACATTTGTGCTTTAAAGAAAATTGTTGAAATTTCTTGTACATGGACCGGTATCTTTTTTGAGAAATGGTCACATCTGAGCAGAAAGCACTATTTTGCAAAATCCGATTTTTGATAAATACTGGATGCCATGAAATCAATACTGGAATGTAAATATTTGTGTTTTTATTAATCCATTTTATTTTTGTAATAATAATAAATTAAATAAATAATTAGTTTGTTCAGGCGCAGAGACGCGCCTTATTTACAGAGGAGGGCATTGTAACAACATTATTTGACACCCAATTGTGTTTTTAATTTAGTGCCTTTAAGGTGTCATATATTGCACCATGTTTTTCTTAGCCCTGATGGGCCAGCAAGCTGGCTTGCATATTGTAGACAGATGGCATGGATTAGGCATGTGATTGTGCTGTGTTTCTTTTGTTAGATATTTATAGGGGTGGGCCTTTGTTGTACTGGTATTTTTTTTCAATAGAACATATAGCTGGATTAGTTATGTAAATCCTTTCATCAGTTAACAATAACATTAGTATTTTATTTGGGTCACCCTTACTATAAAACCTCCCTGTAATCCCATAAGGGCATGGACTTGCGACTGGGGCATGGTGGTGGATTTCTTTAGCTCTTCATATTGGTTGTGTTGTAGCCCAAATTTACAGTCCGTCTGAGTTAATTATCGAGTTTAATAAGAAAACCTGCGTTGATAATTTAACACCATCACCGCCACCAATTTCACTATACAGGGTTCAGTGTTCTGCATCGGTTTGTGAGTATGGTCATTTGCCTTGTTAATTGTAGTCATTATATTCCCCATGCCTATAGGCTACGACGTCCCGTCGTAGCCTTGTGTAACTTACATTTTTTTGCATTGCTCTGCCAGTATTAACTAACGGTATATAATTGTAGTAATATTTTGTATGTCCTCCTGACTTTTGTAGAGCAAAAAGACGCTTTCTAAATAAAATTTATCTTTAAATTGCATTTTCACGATTCTCGTATGTTTTTCTTATTTTCGTGTTGGTTATGTTTTATTTGTATGCATTAATTTAGTTAATTCCCCCCAACTGGCGGTTGGCCCTTTCTGGGCCGCCGTTACAGTTTTTGGTGGAAGATCCAGGTACCTCTCGCATTCTTGAGTGTACGTGCTAGGCAGAGTTGTATGACTCGGGACTCGGACTCGAGTCCGACTCGAGTCCCATTTTTCGTGACTCGGACTAGGACTCGAGTCGCGATGACAAGTGACTCGGACTCGACCTTGTGGACTCGGACTCTGCCTGCGTGACTTGTGACTCGACCAAAAAAAATACCATAACAACTATTTTCAGACTATTGTTAACAAGAAACACACTTTTTGTTTGACCAAGAGGGAATAAAGATTGTTCCTGCAGATCTGACGCGACGCAACGCATCTCTCTAGAAATGCACGTACTGTGCGGTTGGCTCCCGATATTTCCTATTAGTCTTTGGGCAAGACGTTGTTACTTTATATATATATATACCCGATAACCAGCCGCCGCCAGAGGACGTTATCACGTATCTGACGTCTTGCCCAAAGACTAGTTTCCGATATATTGACTAGCGAAATCAATGTATCCACATGCGTCCACATACGGTGATACTGCGTAATGCAAATTGAGATTGTCCGGATTATCCGTTCAGGCACAGACTGCTAGACTGGCGCTGTTCCAGGCAATAGCTTTGAATCCTGTGTGTTGCTAGCTATATTGCACGCGCTCATATCAGTGATGCTTGTCATGCTTATTCTATGCTATGCTGTTCATGTAAAGTAAAACGCTGTGACTTTACTAGTTAATATGTGACCGTCCACGACGAAAGGGCTGAAAAGGAGGTACCCTATCTTGACGTTTTGAAATATTTTGTGAAATGAAATCTACAAGAAAGAAGCTTTAAAGTGATGTATTTATGGTTATAGCTACAACAAATAATACTGAATATGAAAATTCTTATTTTGTTTAATTTTTTTTTAAATATTTTAATGGTCTTTTCCTCTAAATAAGCTCTAGCAACTTTAGAGTCATTTTGTCGTGGATGGTCACATATTAACTTAAACATTAATACAATTATGTAAAAAATACAATCTTTACAGTTTACACATTTAGTTAAAAATCTAATGTCTTGCAGCCTTGCACATGGTTACAAAATGTAAACATGTAAACAACAATAAATCAGAGTTGTAATACTCGAGTCTATGACTCTACTCGACTCGAGTCCCGATGGGTAAATGACTCGACTCGAGTCACTGCAGGCAAATGACTCGACTCTACTCCCTCATCAGAATGACTCGACTCGAGTTAAGGCTAATAAGACTCGAGTCCCCCCCCCCCAAAAAAAACAACAACAAAAAAAGAAGAGCAAAACCTTGCGAAGAATATTTGCAATGGCTCACAAACAGTGCCGGTTTATGTTCACATCGCGTTTATGCTAGCGAATAATTGTGTACATATTACATACAAGGTAAACATATATCGGTACATGTACAGCGGCCGTCGGTTTCCCTTCCTCCATAATACAACAAACACACACCATGCCGTGAACTTCTACCTTATGGTTTTTGTAACGTGTTTTTGTGTGTAGTATTCAAATATTTATGAATCAAATTAAATACACAACTCGAGTCACAAAAATCAGTGACTCGTTACAACTCTTCAATAAATACATTTCAAAGTGGACACAGTACATAATATGTGACCGTCCACGACGAAAGGGCTATAAAGTAGGTACAGTACATGTATGTTGACGTTTTGAGATTTTTGTGAAATAAAATCTACAAGTAAGAAGCTTTAAAATGATGTATTAGAAGACATAGTTGGTTTTTATGGAAAAAGCTACAAGTAATACTGGATATTAAAATTCTTTGTTTTTTATTGTTTTTCACATATTTTAATGGTCTTTTTCTCTAAATAAGCTCTAGCGACTTTACAGCCCTTTTGTCGTGGATGGTCACATATTAACTTATACATTAATACAATTATGAAAAAAAATCTAGTTTTTACAGTTTACACATGTTAGAAAGTTATTATCCATGGTTTAGTTAAAAATCCAATGTCTTGCAGCCTTGCGGCTGAAAAGCACATGGTTACGAAATGTAAACAACATGTAAACAACAATAAATCAGAGTTGTAATACTCGAGTCTATGACTCTACTCGACTCGAGTCCCGATGGGTAAATGACTCGACTCGAGTCACTGCAGGCAAATGACTCGACTCTACTCCCTCATCAGAATGACTCGACTCGAGTGAAGGCTAATAAGACTCGAGGTCCCCCCCCCCCAAAAAAAAAAAGAGCAAAACCTTGCGAAAAATATTTGCAATGGCTTACAAACAGTGCTGCTTTATGTTCACATCACGTTTATGCTAGCGAATACTTTTGTACATATTACATACAAGGTAAACATATACCGGTACATGTACAGCGGCCGTCGGTTTCCCTTCCTCCATAATACAACAAACACACACCATGCCGTGAACTTCTAGCTTATGGTTTTTGTAACGTGTTTTTGTGTGTAGTATTCAAATATTTATGAATCAAATTAAATACACAACTCGAGTCACAAATCAGTGACTCGTTACAACTCTTCAATAAATACATTTCAAAGTGGACACAGTACATAATATGTGACCGTCCACGACGAAAGGGCTGTAAAGTAGGTACAGTACATGTATGTTGACGTTTTGAGATTTTTGTGAAATGAAATCTACAAGAAATAGGCTTTGAAATGATGTATTAGAAGACATAGTTGGTATTTATGGTTATAGACACAACAAGTAACACTGAATATGAATTTTTTTTTTTTTTTTTTTTTTTCCACATATTTTAATGGTATTTTCCTCTAAATAGGCTCTAGCGACTTTACAGCCCCTTTTGTCGTGGATAGTCACATATTAACTTAAAACATTAAGTACCCATAAATTGTCAAGCAGGTAAGTGCGCGTATGGGTGCTTACTTGTGATCAGTACAGTATGAAAAAAATCTAGTTTTTACAGTTTACACATGTTAGAAAGTTATTATCCATGGTTTAGTTAAAAATCCAATGTCTTGCAGCCTTGCGGCTGAAAAGCACATGGTTACGAAATGTAAACAACATGTAAACAACAATAAATCAGAGTTGTAATACTCGAGTCTATGACTCTACTCGACTCGAGTCCCGATGGGTAAATGACTCGACTCGAGTCACTGCAGGCAAATGACTCGACTCTACTCCCTCATCAGAATGACTCGACTTGAGTGAAGGCTAATAAGACTCGAGTCCCCCCCCCCCAAAAAAAAAAAAGCAAAACCTTGCGAAGAATATGTTCACATCATGTTTATGCTAGCGAATAATTTTGTACATATTACATACAAGGTAAACATATACCGGTACATGTACTACTCTACTCACTCATCAGAATGACTCGACTCGAGTGAAGGCTTATAAGACTGAGTCCCCCCAAAATAAGAGCAAAACCTTGCTTACAAACAGTGCCGGTCTATGTTAACGTCACGTTTACATGCTAACAAATAATTTTGTACATACACTATACAAGGTAAACATATATACAGCGGCCGTCGGTTTGCCTTCCTCCATAATTCAATAAACATACACTGTACACCGTGTCGTGAACTACCACCTAGTGTTTATTTATTGTGTAGTATTTAAATATTTATGACTAACTATATATGACTTGACTACACATCACTGTGACTCAACCCGTCTCGTCCTTCTTGACCATAGTCGACTCAAGCGACTTCTTTAAAATGACCCGACTTGACTTGAGGGCTGTTAATGAGGGCTGTCACGATCATATTGTCGTGACCAGTCATGTTGCTTGACAGTTGCTGTACCTGCAGTGTCAGTTGCTGCACCTCGGACGAAGGAGCAGGTAGTGGAAGGGCAGCAGCAGCTAATTGAGGCTCGGCATTAACTGTGGCAATGGTGGATACTGAAGGAATTGCCACTTCTACTATCTTGTCTGCCAGTGTTTACTGGCTAATGAACTGAGCGAGGTGGTAAACATTCAAATTGATGAATGAAACAAAACTGAGGTAGTCTGTAAACTGTAAAGAATACTGCGCTCACAAAAATGCCCGATGATTCCATCTTGTACGTATCCAAATTGTGAGTTCTTGATACATGCAGGTCAAGGAAAATTACACAAAATGAACATTTTTAGATTCCCTTTTCTTTTATATTACAAATCTTTCCAGCGAGGTTGTAATATTGGCAACAAATGAGCGAGGTGGTCACTACAAGTAGTGAGGTGGGCCATCTCGCTTTTGTATGGGCAGGGGAAACACTGTTTTCTGCTATGTTGACGGCGTCACTGGTAGATGCAAGAATGAGCTAGCTGCACGTTCTGAGGCAGGCGTTGCAGGAACTGTTTTAGGATCCTCTCCTTGAGTTTCCCGTCTCCCGGAAGCTGTCTCATTCTGTGCAGCAGTTGTGAGGGCTTGCAGTCCTCGAACTCCTCAGAGATTAACAGTTAGTGTAGTTTTGTTTGCTCTGAGGCCGAAGTACGATGAACCAGCTTGGCCTTCAGGGTCTTGTACCGCTCAGTCTGCGGTGAATTGATGAGTATATCACAGACTTCCTGCGCAGAATCTCTGGCTGAAGAGTTGCCACGACTTATGGAAACTTTGTCTCAGGTGTTGTGATCCCTCTAGTGCAAACCTTTATAAATATTTACAATAATTTTATGTACCGGTACACATGTATTTCTGAATATGTACCATGAGCTGAAATAAAGTAAAGAAAACCTTAAGGTCGGGTCATTAGGCCACAAAGGAGACTATAACTGCAGCAATTTGAGGTGGAGGGGACAAGGTGTTATATGGTGGGTGATTTTTCCTTCACAGCATTTAGAGGTGCCTGCACCCGGGGTCTCCTGACCTTGGTAGACATTGCGAAAACCAAATATCACATTAGGGTCACCAATGAATTAAGCGGTCAAGTACTTTTTGGAAGATTGTATGTTATAACTACTTACCAACTCTGTCCATGTCTGTTGATGATTTCCAAATTCGAATTCGCCCCACAGCAATAAGTTAGACTCCCCGATAAAAAGTCCATCTGGGGCTGATTTGCCATGTAATCCCCAAGCCACCGTAGAATTGTGTTCGGCGCGTGGGTACGGGTGCACGCTGATTGCATTTATGCGACGTGAATGGACTTAGGCTGGCACCGTCCGTGTGCCCGAAAGTTCACTCGTTGTTCCCATGGAGCTACAGTATGAAGAGAAAAAACGATCCAAAAAGGATAAAAACCTTGGCGAGCGCAATTTACAAGTTAACAGTATTAACAGTTAATATTAAAAGGATGACGAATTGTAAAAGGTAGTCGTAGTTCCGTAAAAAATGTGATAAAACAACATACATGAATTGTCACTCCACAATCGATACGGGACTGTCAATCGTTTCCAAAGAGAAAAGTCCGCTAAGTCCACAGGACTGTCAGGTGATCAATGATCATACCCTGCACGATATGGGGGGTGGGGAAGAATTTGCCCATGTGTTGAGTAGTAAAAAATTCTTGACAACATTCAGACCCACTTAGAAATGGTAAATCAATAAAATTCACAATTCATGGATCTACACTCTACTTTGAAATTTCTCAGCTTTTCAAAAGATAAAGAAAAACAATTTGTCATTACATGTAGCTCTGCTGTCTTTTCTGATTCAACATTTAAACATCAAAGCTAAAAAAAAAATCCATAGCTCTGCAGTCTGTTCAAATTTCTTGGTTACAATTTAAAATCAGTCAAAATAAATGTCCATACTGTAGCTCTGCAGTCTTTTCAATTTTTTGGGTTACAATTTGTTTTTAAATGTCCATAGCTCTGCAGTCTTTTCAAATTTCTTGGTTACAATTCAAAATTAGTCAATAAAGGTCAATAGCTCTGCCGTCTTTTCAAATTCCTCAGCAACACTTAAAAATCAAAGTTTAAGACAATTTATATTTCCCAGCAACATTGAAAAATTAGTCTTAAAAAATGTCGATTACTCTGCCATTTAAAAAAAAAATCAAAAAAAAAAATCTATCTAAACAATAATTTTAGTTGACAAATTTAAATTTTCAGCAAGTATAAACAAAACCGTGTTGATAGCTTTGCTGCATTCCCAAGTTTGTCGGCAACATTTCAAAATAAAGTGATTTTCTCACTGCCGAAATTGACTTCAAGGACATGTTATAACGGGCTCGACATTACTGTAAAGTATGGACATGGAACAGTGACTTGACACAAGACTAGTATTCACGACGTCACGACTGGACAAAGGATGCTGGGATATAATCAAAGATGGATGACCAACAATGTGATTTCTCATTATCGTGATTCGTATAATTATGGAAATAAACCAGACATAACTGTTAATCCTGAATCGGAAATATCGTCCTGTGGAGTTATCTGAACCTTAAATGTGTGTAGCGACCGTTACAATGTAATTGCTTTCTCTGGGCTGGTAAATCATTATAGTGAGCTTCATATATGAAACTTGTTCCCGTTATTATAACAAAACATGGTATAGGCCTACTCACCGTTCATGTTCTTTAATTTATAACATGGTAACACAACCCTAGTCAGCCTGGAAGATCATTATTAACCCTAACTCCCTCACCATTGTTATTGAACAATACAATTCCTTCAAAATCCTCCAACTTCCTTTGTTGTGTAGGGAGTTAGGGTTAATCCTTGCAAGTGCCCCTAGATTATGCTCATGATTATTATGAGTTTATTCATTGTAGGAAGGTTTAGACATTGGCATGATTGGGCCCATGACATGACATGGACAACAACAACGACAGAGTTTGAGTTTTGTTTATATCGAAATTATCGACAAAAAAGTCAACAGTAAAACTTCAGTTTACATTATGAAGTTTTAAAGGTAGTATACACCATTTGCAGATATCGAAAAAATTTACTACCGAATTATTAAGAAATATCTTACTCATTTAAAAGTAAATAATAAGGGCCCTAGATATCCTGTAATTGTTCCAAAAAATTGAATTGTATGAACCAAAATTCATTCTCGCCGTCCGGCGAGCACGAAAAAACAAAGATAACATAAGAATAACTGCTCGACGCCGGTGGAAAACAAACGCTGTTTTTAATGCTTTTCTAGGCATCCATGAATGTAAAAATTCGGACAGGTCAGTTAAACGATATTTACTATAAAATACAACCCCCCAAATCCACCCATTCCTGATAATTCAACAAATTACCAATGGTGTATACTACCTTTAACTTAACATGCTTAATGAATGTTTAAGCTCACCTGTAAAAGCTGCTGCATTGACTTTCTTTTCATGCTTTTCGTTGTTCTTTCAATGCGCTGAGATTCTGTAAAGTCGTGTGGTATATCCACCGTGTTGTGGTAATGCACTTGTGCCGAATTTTCGGCGGCGAAAACTCTCGCAATTTGTGCTTGAGGACCATCCAATTCTTTCCATTTAATGACGTACTCTAGGAAGCGTGTCCATGTTTTAGCAGAGAATGCCGTCATTTTGCACTTTTTGAAGGGGGAAATGCACATGAAACACGATATTTCAAGTGTATTTTCGTCGCACGAAGACGAAACGTCTTCTCACAGGAAGTCGCCATGTTATTTCGACGCGCTATACCGGACCACTCCACTACCGCGATTGTGATTGGCCAATCGACGATGATCAATATAATATGTCTTCTGATTGGCTAATATGCGTTTGAGGCTGAGCGGTATATTTTGAACTTTGGGGATATACACTGTGTTCCGTTCACTCACTGGGCTGTGTAAATGTACTGTTCGGAGTATTCAGGTCGCGACGCTGAACGAATTGTGCATGATTATCGGTTTCAAGAATGTTCAAAAGGTTATCCAACACAGACGATGACGACACGAACAAATGATTATTCATAAATACCTGGAACAGTTTAGGCATTCCTATTGGTCGAGAGCCCGTCACGTGGCCGGTATTAAACGGACGATAAAGACATGTCCGAAACGAGTGTCGGTCTACGTCTACAGCTACAGCTACGTCTACGTAGGCGCTAAGGCAAATGGAATTCGGACGTGGCTACGGTAGAGCCTACGGCAGAGCCGTAGATAGAGAGAGTTGCGACATGAGAGACTCGAAACGGCTAGGTCACGTGGTGTATGGAGCCATTTTGTTTCCAAAGTGCCGCGGTGTTTAGCGTTTCCGGCGTGTACGTATTTGTTTGGGTGTAAAATTGGCTGTAACAGTACACCAATACAAGGTTCAAGGCCATCTACTCGGAAGAAAACATGGAAAGGCAAGTTGAAGGCAAGTTCTGGATTTTGTGAGCACGATGAGTTGTTAAAATATTTGTTAAAATATTTGCGATTTTACGTGACTTGTAACGTGCGAATAAGGTTGTTTCACGTTCCGCGGCCATCTTGGATTCAGCGCAAAAAGGGGTACGCAACTTACCCGGATGATAGCGTGTTTATATGGGTGATCCCCTCTACAACATGTAGTAGGCCTACAGAGGGCGCTCTACTGAGCATGCGCAATTGGAACGTGAAACAACCTTATGGTGCCAACTCGTACGCGGGACAACTCGTAGTACGCCAGCCAACTCGTAGTCGTACGCGGTCCAACTCGTACGCGGTTTAAAAAATGTTGTTCACGGGTACGGGTGGTGTTGATCAATTAAAAAGGCAGATACTTTTGGGCATCCAAGGCGAATCTATTCTCTATTCTCTATTCTCTATTTTATTTCTCGGGAAACAACAAATGGCAATGCACAGACCAAAATTACAAAGAATACACGATGTTAGTTGGGCTTTAACCTTTTTGGCATTATTATTATTAACCTTTTAATAGCCTTGTATTGTCCTCGATCATCCTATTTCTGCGCACATAAGGGTTTGCAACCGAGTAGCTTAAAACTAAAAGAGCAACCACTCTTTTCATCAACAAAACTTATATTGTTGGCTTACGATCTTCCACCATGCCGATTAACAAAGCAAAATTATCTTTATTTGTAGCGACAAGCGGGGAATTCCAAAGCGTGCAGTTTTGGCGTTCAGAAAAAAATCCTGCCTAAATCTGCGCAGTGGGGCGCTTCATGGAAAATCTACGGTGTCCGGGCCATGCAACTCAAGAACAACATTTTTTACTCCTTGATTTTGGAAAATATATTAGTTTGAACATTTTTAACATAATTATTTCCTTTTTTTTTTCAATGCCAGTACACTTTTCGTAATTTCAAGATCTATTCGACATAATGGTTGAATTCTCAATAGATAATTGTTAATTTTGTTTTTACAAAAAGGCATATATTTAAAATTCACATCCAATTTATACATATTTACCTATTTAATATATATGTAGACCCCAGTTTGTATTGTTATCATTGAAGAAATGTATTAATAAAGTTGAAAATGTACATTAATATTAAAATAATTAATTTAATTTTTGTTACTTTAAATAGCTCTACACGAGTGTTCACGAATCATACTCTCAGTCAAACTAAACTAAAGACTGCTGTGCTCTGAATTCATACTAAAATGGCTTTTTATGTTATTTAGGCAATACAAAATAGTTTTACAATATTACAAATCGTCACCTCAGACGTTCCAAGCCTCTCGTTCTAATATTAATAATCTTTGTGATAATGGTTTATACAAGGTACACCCAGGACCAAGTTGTGCGTTGTATTGTTCATTTCAAGTAGCAATTGGTTCGCTGAGTTTTTAGAAGGGTGCATCAATAAACTCAGTTGTTGATTAGGCCTGAATTAAATAAAAATACAAAATAAACCTAATAATATTTAAATGCCTTAATAAATTGACCCCTTCTTAGATTTGGTATCCTGAACTATCTTGATAGATCTATGTCATATATGTCATATATTGATCATCCCAATCAACAGAGAAAATTGTCAAGATGTCAGATTTTAATAGGTATGACAGAAGAAAATTCCAAAATAATATAAGAAACATGTCTTCTTTGTTGCACCGCAAGTCTTAAACCCCCTAAAAAAAATAATGAATTATATAGGACACGGTAGCTATAATACTGACGACAGAGGGCGAATAACAAAGTTTATCGTGCGGTCATCTTTTCGACTTCTGCAGGCCCGAAAGCCTCTACCAACAATTGTACCTAGTAAATTAGCTGTAAAAAGCAGATTTTTTCAATTTTTGCCCGACTTACCGTTAAAGCATTCACTTTACATATTTTTTCGGTGGTTGTGAAAGTTCATGCATCAAAGAATACGATCCTAGTGACGGTACATCATTTTTAAAACGCGCGCGTTGCCAAATTGAAATTAAAGGCGAGTGCGCAGAAATAGGACCGCGCAGATTTAGGGGGTCTGACGATATACATTTTCGTCAACAATTTCATTTCCATTAAATGTAACAATGTACAAGTTGCATGAGATTCAGTCTGTTCAGTCTCACTCTCACCTCTTTCGGTTTTTTAGAATATTAATATTATTGTTTAAGACTTTTCTTTTTACAAAGGCATTCGTGTAAAATTGTACTATTGTTTATTATAGTACATCTTGGTTTCAATTTTGTAACCATCGTTTGACATATAAACTTCTTTTAAAAATATATATTTTTGGAGTAATGTTTTCATTTGATTAGTATTTTTAAGATAACAAAACAATATTTGGCACGCGTACGAGTTGGCTTGCGTACGAGTTGGCTTGCGTACGAGTTGGCTTGCGTACGAGTTGGCTTGCGTACGAGTTGGCTTGCGTACGAGTTGGCTTGCGTACGAGTTGGCTTGCGTACGAGTTGGCTTGCGTACGAGTTGGCTTGCGTACGAGTTGGCTTGCGTACGAGTTGGCTTGCGTACGAGTTGGCTTGCGTACGAGTTGGCTTGCGTACGAGTTGGCTTGCGTACGAGTTGGCTTGCGTACGAGTTGGCTTGCGTACGAGTTGGCTTGCGTACGAGTTGGCTTGCGTACGAGTTGGCTTGCGTACGAGTTGGCTTGCGTACGAGTTGGCTTGCGTACGAGTTGGCTTGCGTACGAGTTGGCTTGCGTACGAGTTGGCTTGCGTACGAGTTGGCTTGCGTACGAGTTGGCTTGCGTACGAGTTGGCTTGCGTACGAGTTGGCTTGCGTACGAGTTGGCTTGCGTACGAGTTGGCTTGCGTACGAGTTGGCTTGCGTACGAGTTGGCTTGCGTACGAGTTGGCTTGCGTACGAGTTGGCTTGCGTACGAGTTGGCTTGCGTACGAGTTGGCTTGCGTACGAGTTGGCTTGCGTACGAGTTGGCTTGCGTACGAGTTGGCTTGCGTACGAGTTGGCTTGCGTACGAGTTGGCTTGCGTACGAGTTGGCTTGCGTACGAGTTGGCTTGCGTACGAGTTGGCTTGCGTACGAGTTGGCTTGCGTACGAGTTGGCTTGCGTACGAGTTGGCTTGCGTACGAGTTGGCTTGCGTACGAGTTGGCTTGCGTACGAGTTGGCTTGCGTACGAGTTGGCTTGCGTACGAGTTGGCTTGCGTACGAGTTGGCTTGCGTACGAGTTGGCTTGCGTACGAGTTGGCTTGCGTACGAGTTGGCTTGCGTACGAGTTGGCTTGCGTACGAGTTGGCTTGCGTACGAGTTGGCTTGCGTACGAGTTGGCTTGCGTACGAGTTGGCTTGCGTACGAGTTGGCTTGCGTACGAGTTGGCTTGCGTACGAGTTGGCTTGCGTACGAGTTGGCTTGCGTACGAGTTGGCTTGCGTACGAGTTGGCTTGCGTACGAGTTGGCTTGCGTACGAGTTGGCTTGCGTACGAGTTGGCTTGCGTACGAGTTGGCTTGCGTACGAGTTGGCTTGCGTACGAGTTGGCTTGCGTACGAGTTGGCTTGCGTACGAGTTGGCTTGCGTACGAGTTGGCTTGCGTACGAGTTGGCTTGCGTACGAGTTGGCTTGCGTACGAGTTGGCTTGCGTACGAGTTGGCTTGCGTACGAGTTGGCTTGCGTACGAGTTGGCTTGCGTACGAGTTGGCTTGCGTACGAGTTGGCTTGCGTACGAGTTGGCTTGCGTACGAGTTGTATGGCACCAGAAAATACAAATGTTCTGGTTTATACGTGTACCGGTATGCCCAACTGGATTGCATGTACAGTGCTTTTACATTTTTTATTTTGTATTAAGCATGCCTTATGGTTGTGTCTGTTCAAATGATTACACCATCCTTTTTTTTCCCTTTGTGTAGGAGAACTTTCCTTGACGGCAAGGAAAGCCTCAACAGGCTGACAAAAAGATGAAGTTCCTGCAAGTCTCTACAACTAGCTTATCACAAGGATTTCCACAACAAAGTGGCTATTTTTACGTGACCGTAACCCTACTATTTTTACGTGATATACCTGGTCCCCGACACAGACAAGGGAAACTCAATACGCGCGGAACATATGAAGACCAACGACGGTTGACAGCCATAATTCACCAAAATAAATGGATGCAGTCCCTAGTTAATTGTATACAGTCCCTAGTTTTTTCCGTATACATGTACACGACTTTTATACCTGTTTCTATTAACAAAATTATTGGTTAATAATCTCATCTAGATAGGGTCTTATAGAAAAAGGTATAAAAGTCGTGTATACAAAAAAACTATGAACTGTATACAATTAATTAGGGACTGCGCATGCGCAACCAGAACTCGCGTAAAAATAGCAAAAGTGCGTAGGTTTACGGTCACGTAAAAATAGCCACAGCCTTTCCACAAAGGGCACTTGAATTTGGAAAGTTGGAGAACACTGTTTAGGAATAAGAAAACTTTGTCCTCATCAAATATTGCAGTTTGTGCCATGACAGTTGTAAAAAGGAAAGTAAATTATTATAATTGATACATGCAATAGAAGCATTGTTTCACATATACCTTTACTTTTGTTGTGTTAGCTTTATTAACTTGTTGGTTACTCATGCAAAGCAGTTTGGGCTGACACTGCCTTAATGCAGCAGGTCCGCTTGTACAGTGGTGTAACTACCCCCCCCCCCCCCCCTTTCAAATTTAGAATTTCCAGGTTCAACAAATTCAACGCAAGTTACGCTGCTGGTACTTGAAGTACACTGATGTTACTGGTTCAAATCAATTGCTGCTATCATGGATCAGGATTTGTCAGGAACACCTTTCCCCAATAAGTTGAAAAATAAACAAATATTGTTGGCCTAGCCAGATCAAAAAGAACTGCTTTGACTTGAGTGGCTGTATAATGAGCTTTGATTTGTAAAAAACGTGTGTTCATTCCAAAACAGCTGTATTACAATTGAATGTGTCACCTGAGCAACATGTACACTCTGAAGAAAGAAAATGATTTGTCTTGAATAAAGTAATTTTGGCAAAAGAAATGTAGCCAAAAATTTAAAATTCAAGTTTTGTTTTACTAGAACAAATTAATGTCAACTCTATTTCATTGGTTTACTTTTATGTATTAACCTACTTAAAAAATCAATCCAGACTGATTGACACTTAAACTTAAAAGAACACTTGAAATTAACATTTTGCCTCTTTGTTTAAAGATAATTTCTGAAAATTAAATATCTAAGAAATTGAAATATCCAAGCTGGGTCGTACTTTTGACTACTTTTGTTTGTTGTGACAAAATATATTATGTTCTGTTTGGCCTGGCATTTCAATACCTAATAATATACTTCATTCTTGGCAATGAAGAAAACAAAAGATTACAAAACTCAAAATCGGTGCTTCAGCTCCTTGGGTAAATAGTTCTTCCTTTCGAAAATGACTTTTACAATTACTACCGTTAAACTTTCCAAGTTACTTTTGTAGCCTGCACCGTTGTATTTGTTAATAGGCTCTAGTATAGGTTTGTGTCACTGATCGTGGAGCTATGAGCAGTTTTTCAATGCAACGATTGATCAGCCAAATATATCGCTGTGCTCTGCTGATCAGCTCAGTTGACACTAGTGGGAGGGTCGCCATGTCGAAAAAACGCGCTAATAATTTTACTCGTGACCAGAAAATGGGTCTCATTGAGTGTGTAAAAGATGAGGAAAAGTTCTTCCTGTGCTATTTCAATGATACGCAGCAGATCCATGGCCATACGTCTATCCCACAAGCAAAATTGGTAACTTGCAATTGTACACGAGATAAACAAGCCCGGGATGTTTAACATTTCCTTTGTTTACATAGACGCATGTCACCAACCATGTACGATTGGTAAACAGCAGCTGATCTAAGCACTCGACTCTCTTTATGAATTCGGGCCTAGATTTGTACGTTCGATCATCAACTGTTTATAGTCCAGTCAAAATACATAATTTTGTTTTGTTGACCTCAAACTAATTGTTCCTATGATTTTTCATAAGGTTTAAATATGATAACTGTGCCAGTATAATAAGCAACTTGGTGAATTTGAAGCTCACCAATACTGACTACTTGGTGATATCTGGAGACAGTGTAATGTGCGCACATTTATAGGGTCACGAAGTTGTCATTTTTGATAATTACTATGTTCTCATAATTATTCAGTCACTTATATGAGAAGTGCACTGTGGTGAAAAACAATCTGTTGCAATTTGTTTGAGGTCAAAACGTATTTTTTCCTGGACTATTATACACAGTTTAGCCTAGTTAACCAGTTCGCGCCGGATGAGGTATATAAACGCAAAGTTTTCCCCAAATTCAAAACGGATGACGCAAAAACACGCCAAGTTCAAGTTCGGAAATGTATGTCAGCAGCGAGCAAGGCCGGAATTGCGTGGGTGTGCTTCCCGGCACTATCGGCCTGAACCCGCTTCGGATCGAGTTTCGTTACAAATAATCTCGCCCCTCGGCTCGGTGATGTTAAAATAATTCCGGCGCGAACTGGTTAAATCGTGATCAAGGGAAAATAACCGTTTATGAATTTGGCCCAATGTCTTCCCAAAAAGTTAACTACAAACACAGTTCAGACGAATTCAATAAATTACAACGGTTGTCGGCCGACAATCGTTACAAATTAATACACAATTCCACTAATTTATGGAAAACCACACCACATCACGAGCCGTGATTGCCGTGGAGACTGTTATTACACTATGTCAAGTAAGATATATCAAAACAAAAGTATTTGTTTTTGTTTATGTTTGCAAAATGGTGTATATATTGTACTACCTTTAAATTTAAATTACAACCAACAAAAATAAAGCAAATTTATTATAACAGGCCTATGCCGCGAAAAATCTGAACTAGCCGAAAGGTAGGTGTGCGATTTTTTGCTGCACAGCATTGGAACACGACAGTATTAAAGAAACACTATAGTATCACCAGTGCCATTATTACAGAGTAGATTGTGATTGTTATTTTTGTTGTTATTGAACACACACCTTCCGGGCCAGCCAACTAATATATATAGCTATGCAAGTTGTATTTATGTGCAGTTTCCTAAGAGCATTTCCTATCACAGTATTTTTTTTTTAAATAGACTTTTGTGGATTGCTGACGAGTTATTTTTCATTATTTCCTGACGACAGGCCGTCAGCTGAAAGTTAAGACATAGAAACGTAAATGTTGTGATAATTGTTGGCTATGTAAAGAATATAGCAGTTAATTTTGTTGACACAATTGGCAAGAAGTCTCGACGTCGGCTATAGTGAAGGCCACTGGAACATGTAATTTCCTGGACCATTCATGAATATTGGTACAGGACATTAATATTAATATGCCTTGCGTTTGTGCACTCTATAAGAATAACGTACAGGTACATGTACATGTGTGTGTGAGCGTACACGCACACATGCATACATACATGTTCTTGTCTTGCATTACGATCGAGGATCGAAACACAAAAGAGAACAAAGGGAACAAAGGATCCTCGATCGACGGTTTGCTTGTCCGAATTCTGTCCTCGATCGACGGTGCAAGCGCAAAGCAATGGGGATTGGGTTAAGTAAAGGAAGAAAGGAAAACACAATATCGATCCTCGGTCGTTATGTGGTTCACGACCTGGTGTACAACCAGTGCCTATGTAGACGATGTGCCCTCTTACGTCACGTGTTTACATCTGTATTTAAATGTACCCGACATGTAATGCGCACACATCGTGTTTTACATAAAATTTGCTTAAAGGTGACGTCGCAGGTCAGATCGCCTCTGAATTATGTGACCTCTGATGTCATCTCTTAACCAAATTTATGTAAAACATGATGCGTGTACATACTGCCGGGCACATTTAAATACAGATGTAAACAGAGGGCACATCGTCTATGTTGATTATTATGCATGCGAATAAAAAGCCAATCATCCCAATGGGGTGAGTTCGTTTAGCCTACACGTGATGCCAATGTTACACAAGACCGTTCGATTAGTCGTCACGTGATACTCGTGTCTGCCCCGATGGCGATATGTTTTTTTCCGTGCCACTAACGAGGTCAGGTTTTCGGACTTTAGATAAAACTTATTAAAATTAAACGGAGCAAATTATATAATTCAGACTGTCATTTCCTAACAGTCCAGTGAAGTATTTTGTGATAATTTAGTTATGTATTTTGATGATGTTTGCAAATTGATATTCCCGTTCATCATAATTGTGTACACTAGCTGTACACCTTAAATTCCTATTATAGATTCTGTGCTGTGTTCATGACGTACATACATGCTGCAGTTCACTGAGAGAGTTCATTTGCATATCAATACAATTGCATTGTCAAGGAAATATTATACATGACGACACTGTCCAAGTTCAAGAGCATTATGGCTGTGGGGAGTTATTGTAGATTTTGGCTCAAAATACACGTGAATATTCACACGAGAGACATTAAACAGTACGAGAGAATCACATCATTTGTGAATTCTCATGTTGATTTGTTTACTGATGTTTTCGAAGAAATACTGAGGTGTTCGAAGAAATAAAACCAACGCACTAACGGCTTAATGAAATATACCAGCAGTGATAAGGCATGTCCTCAGAAAACTGAATATAAATACAATTTGTACTTGTTGCATTATTGGCCGGCCCGGAGGGTGTGTGTTCAAACCAAATCATTCATACTGCAATACGCAATGTATGTGACAACAATTATAATATAATATAAAAAAAAATTTGCAACAAATGTCTGCTGAAACGAAAACGCACACCTACCTTTCGGCCGGTTAACGTGTTTTTTTAGTTCCCGAAAGGCCAGCTGCATTAAGTGAAAACCATGCTTGGGAGCCCCTACTTTGTGAAGGGTCAATTAAAACGTACAGGGGGTGTCGACAAAAGTTCAAGATTTATCCCTCATTTCACAAGACTAACTAATTATTTTGAATGGGAAATAATCATTACAAATTAACACCAGTCGACCCAGATACTATTTATTTATTCATTTATTCATCACATTTCTTTACCCAGGGTCGTGGTGCGCTACCCAGAATGCCATGCATTTTGTTTCTCAGAATTCTGAGAAGCTCGGTTAGCATTTTCCACCAGCGCCCAGTATGGGCAGTGGGCACGACGAGCAATGGTGTTTAAATCACCGACGATTGGTAGCAGACTGGTAGACATAGACTGGTTGGAATGGAAACAGTCCTGATTGCAGGGGGTCGGAGTTCAAATTCTGTGGGTGTTTTCACTTCTTATCATTTTACCTTTTAAATAACGAAAGTTAGGGGGGAGGCATTTCTTACAAGACGTAAAACCTGTCTTAGGTTTGTGTTATAGAAAACAAGGTGTTTGTAATGGACCAATCAGAAGATGGGAAACCAGAACCGTTTGGGGGAAACATCGCGACCGGGTGTTTGTTCATGCGGGTTGTTGACTGTTGTTTTAAGATATATAAAAGGAGGAACTGTTTCCAAAAGTAATGTGAAGTTTCTTGATGTGGTAATAAAAACCTCACTCTTTTCACGAAGTCTGATAAGTATTTTATTTTTAAGAAAATTAACTGTTATACATTATTTTAAATACACTTTGGTATAAGTAAAATAAACACTCGTTAGAGCGCACACCTCCGCTCCAACCGCAAACAAGTTCCATCTCCCAATTAATGTAGACATAAATCATTCAAAAGTGATGCAGATTACTGATCTGGCTCTAGATCACTCTGAAAATTGTATGGAATTGTCCTTGACCCATAAGCTATCTATCCACCAAGTCTCGTTAAAATCCCTCAATACAAGTAGTTTGTTTAACCCGTAATCCTGCTAACAGTCTAGTCGATTGCTTACAGGAATACATAACATATCCGCCATCAAAGATAAGCGGAGGTAATAGTTTCAGGTTGAAGTTAGTAGTTACATTCTGTTTAAAGGTAATATACACCATTTGCTTTTGCTGTAAATGTTGAATAAGAATGGGTTTAATATAGGGAATTCATGTTTTATAGTTAATATTGTGACGCTGACCTAGTTTCGTGTTCATAAAAACACTAAGAAAAAAGGGCTGTTCTTGCAGTCTGGTTCCATGACTTCCTTAATACAAATTAAATAAAATGGAGGCAGTGTTCGAAAATAGTCAGGTTGCCGACCGGCAATCGTTTATACCCAGCACGATATGTGGCAAAAGGGTACCCCCACTGACCTCTATACATGGACAGATCATCCATTGTTTCATTTTGAAGTCGGCATGCAGAGAAGTGCAACATGGCGGACCCACAAAGTCACTCTGTGAGCCAATGAAATGTCCAGGTGTAGAGTTCAGTTGGTTGGTAAATCCACTGATCTCTACAACTGCACATTTCATTGGCTCACAGCAGTGACGCCATGTTGCACTTCCAGTTCGCGCCGACTTCAAGTGTTAGCACAGCAGAATATGGACAATGATCCGTCCAGGTGTTGAGGTCAGTGGGTACCCCCCTCTTATCCCTATACGTTATACGCACTCAACACTATTGTAACCTAACCCATCCCCCCTTGAAACCTAAAAGGAATTCCTGAGATTCCGGGAACACAATGGTCAACACAAAAGGGGGGGGGGGGGGTGGTTTCTCTGCCACATATCGTGCTTCGTATGCAATCGTTACAAATTAATACAAAAATCTAATAATTTCTGGAAAACCACATCACATCACGTGCCGTGATTGCACAAAACGCTTGAGACTGTTATTACACTAAGTCAAGTAAGATATTTCAAGATATTTTTTTTGAAAACTGGTGTATACATGTACTACCTTTAACTTTAATTGTTCCAATAATTCACAAAACAAATTCAGCAAATTTATTATAATAGGCCTATGCCGCGAAAAAACTAAACTGGCCGTTTTTACAACGGTTGCCGACAGGCAATCATTTAAAATTAATACAATATTCCACTTTTCTTGAAAACCACATACTTGTCAAGTAAGAGTAAGGTATTTCAAAATAATTCGGTAGTTTGGTTTGTTTTATGTTTGCAAAATTGTGTATACTACCTTTAAATTAAATAGTTCCAATAATTAAATTGTTTGTCCAGCAAATTAATTATAACATGCCTATGCGAACAAAAATCTTAACTGGCCGAAAGGTAGGTGTGCGATTTTTTGCTGTAAAGAGTAGTTTTAGATTGTGATTGTTATTTGTTATTGAACACACACCTTCCGGGCCAGCCAACTGACATAGCTGGCTATGCAAGTTGTATTTATGTGCAGTTTTTCAAGAGCATTTCTTATCACGGTATTTTTTTCTTTACACTTTCGTCAGTGGATCGCCGACTAGGCATTTTTCATTATTATTCCCTGACAACAGGCGCATCTGCTGAAAGTTTAGACATAGAAACGTCGAATTCGTGATAATTCTTGCTATGTCAAGAATGTAGCAGGTAATTCGCGCAATTTTGTTGACACAATTGGCAAGAAGTATCGACAATCGGCTACGCTGGAGGTCATGTCATTTCCTGGACCATTCATGAATATTGGTATGTACTTAAAGGTAGATACACTATTTGCAGATATCGAAAAATCTTACTAGCGAATTATTAAGAAATGTCTTACAAGTTGAAAGTAAAAAATGATTGTAAGCATTCGGTAAAATTATTGCGCAAGATATCTCATAATTGTTCCGAAAAATGGAATTTTATAAAAACAAAACAAGGACAGCATAAGAACCACTGCCCGACGCCTGTTGAAAACGAACGCTGTTTTTGTTTGCTTTTCTCAGCATCCATGATCATAAAACTTCGAACAGGTCAGTTAAACGACATTTACTAAAAAATACAACCTCCCAAATCCACTCGTTCATGACAATTCAAGCAAGTAGCAATGGTGTACCCTACCTTTAATTGACACTCGGCAATATGTTATGAATATTGATATGCATTGTGTCTGTGCACTGTAGAGTATGACGTATGTGTACGATACGTGCATGGGTACAGCCAGTAGCCTATAGACCTACATGTACATGTAAGTACGTATAATGTTACATATGTATATGCATGCAAATACAAAGTCAATCATTATCACAATGGGTGCGTTCGTTTAACTTACACGTGTTGCAAATGTT
This sequence comes from Crossaster papposus, assembly GCA_037893245.1. Classification (NCBI taxonomy): domain Eukaryota; kingdom Metazoa; phylum Echinodermata; class Asteroidea; order Velatida; family Solasteridae; genus Crossaster; species Crossaster papposus. The sequence continues at coordinate 961,529 of JBAIAA010000833.1, forward strand.
ACACAAGCCCATTCGATTAGCCATCATGTGATACTCGTGTCTGCCCCGGCGGCGATCATTTGTTCTGCGCCACTAACGAGCTAGGTTCGTATCAAGTCAGGTTTTCAGACTTTATTTCCCTTGAACAAAAATTATCCAAACCACAAATTAGCAGAAGAAACCCAGGTAAAAATTCCACCAGTTGAACTGGACCAGTTGAGACCAGTTAAAACCAGTCGAACTGGTCTCAACTGGTCCAGTTCAACTGGGAATTGGTGACTGGTATTGAACTGGTATTGAACTGGTATTGAAACCAAAACACTTCAATGAACGTTCTTATAAACAACTGCGTGGAATTCCGCAATGAAATAATACCAATGGAATTTACTTATTAAACATTGCTAGGGGGAAGTAGGTATACATACAATAATAACCTACTCCTACTATTAGTCAGGTGGCTTAGTGAAATTACCGTGACTCGGCGGATAAAAGTACCAAATTTGGCATGAGGCTCCCCTAGGGCCTATTAATTAAGATTAGCCTAGGAGCCCTCCAGAATTTTTAATTTTTCCTATGTAAAATTCAAAATTTCAAAATGGCCGCCATATATGACAAAATATCACTTTTCTCGAGTACTGGGAGTCATAAGAAGCTCAGGGTGGTTGCCAAATTTGTGATTTTTAGGTAATTGAACAATATAATACTACCAAAACATTTAAAAAATATTATAAATACCGTCGTTATTCAACTTCCAATCAAAATCCACCCTCTTTTGGGGCGGATCGCAGAATTTTTGAAAAGTGGGGGGGGGGGGGGGGTGTTTCAGGCCCGTCCGATTTTTGTTTCACAAAAACAAAAGTAAATAAACAAAATCGCAGGATGCTTTCTAGACAGTCACATATTCAAAACATTCACCACATACAATGTATACAGATAATACCACCCCCCTTTTTTTTTTTTTGGGGGGGGGGGGGGGGGGGGGTTGACCACCCCCTCCCCGGATCCCTGTCTGCTTTTCTGGTTGGAAGTTAAATTTTATCACCCAATAAACATTGAGTGTGCTTGAGAATGGCAAGGAGAATCAACAAAAGCCAAAAAAATCACAAAACTAAAAAAGCAAGAGAAAGATCGTTCGAGTCTCGCAAAATAAGTAAAAAGCAAAACAAACAGACGAGAACGATCACTCTCGAAATGAAGGCCAAGAAAAGTATGCCCTATGTGAAAAATCTATCAGACGCTCAACTCTCCAACATTGAACTGGTAGCATTGGGCAGGGGCCTTAACTTCATCCCGACCCCCCAAGTACCAAAAAGGTCGACCATCCTTCGCCATTCCCAATCCTTCTTCAGAAAGATGAGATTACGGTTAAGAATGGCAGGGAGAGTCAGACCCATAAGCTCACACCCGTTCAAACTACCTTCAACTTGGACTCCCCAACCTACCTTCAATCTAAACCTAGATTCACATATTGAAGGCACTCTGGAGGAACTGTCCAGACTGAAAATTCAAAATGTCAAACTAAATATAACAAATATAACAGAACGTGTTGCGCTATCTGGCCTTAAGAAAAGACAGGATATTATAATAAAACAATTCGATAAAGGCCGCGGTGTGTGCGTCCTACAAGACTACATACGTGAAGGGACACGACAATTAACAGGCCCCCACTATGAAGAAATTAACAGGGACCTGACCGACGAAACCGCGGAATTAGTCTCTCAAGCCATACGCCAACTCTACGTGGACGGACTCATATCGAAAGACATATCTGAGTTTCTTAACCCCCGCAACCACGACATTAAAACACCTTGCCTTTACCTCCTACCGAAAGTTCACAAAAAAGTACCGGAAGGAACACGGTTCATGGGGAGGCCCATCATTAGTGGTTGCGGAGGACCGACTCAATCCATATCCAAATACATAGACTATTTCTTACTCCCAATTGTCAAACAGCAAAGCACATACACACGCGATTCCGGGCATGTGCTTGAAAAACTAAATAACCTGACATTGGAGCAAGATAACTTATTGATAACACTGGATATAGTATCCATGTACACTAACTGCCCACAAGATGAGGCAATGAATCAGTTTGTGACGCACTTTCAATGGCCGACGACAGACTATACGCAATACCCAAACCCACGACAGACCACGCGCGAAGTCTCCTTGAACTCATTATGCGTCGAAACACGTTTGAATTCAATGGCAAGTTTTTCAGACAAAAAATTTGGCGTGGCCATGGGCAGCGAATGCAGTCCGGAGATTTGTGACATAACCCTATTCAAATACGAACAAGACAAAATCCTCCCTCACAATCCCTCAATTGTGAGCTACATGAGATATAGAGACGATGTTCTTATAATCTTTAACGGAAATGAAAAGCAGGCTGCTGACCTAGTGCAATCACTTAATACAATTCATCCTACGCTGAAGTTCACGTCTGAGATCTCGCACCGCCAAGTCACTTTTCTCTACCTTATTATCTACAAAGGCGAACGATTCGTACATGAAGGGATATTGGATACTCGAGTCGCTACCAAAAAACTGATACATTTCAGTACCTAGCTCGAGATTCAGCACACCCTAAGTCGGTATTTGGCGGATTAATCAAGGGCGAAGTGACCAGATACAAACGTATATGTACCCATTTAAAAGACTTTGAGGAGAGGGTTGAATTCTTCTCAGACAAACTTCAAAAGCGCGGATACACAAACGAAGACCTAGCCCTCCTTTCTCAAAGGGGCAAGACTCCCGCGGACCCTAAGCGTGAAAAAAAAGAAAAAAAGAAAAACAATATCCCACTGGTGTTCGTCCTACCATACTACCCACATTTCGCGCACCAAGCCCTCAAACGGGCTATCCTCAAACACTGGCCCTTGATTAGCGAAAACGAATATCTGAATAGGATATTTGATACCCAACCCATCCTGGCATACAAACGGCACAAAAACATAAAAGATGAACTTGTTCGATCTAGGACTAAAGCATCTCCACAATCCAACCAAGAGGAACAAAATCTTGATGAGGAGAATCTGCAAATTCTATTGGAACTATTGAAAGAACAAAACAATGATCAAAGAAATGGATCTCAAGAATAAAACAAAATAAATAAGTCAAACCCCACCCCCCCCCCCCCCTTGTCCTTGCCACGCGTCATATAAACCGACACACAAATAAAAACAAGGAAAGGAAAATGAACTATATAAGAAGGTGACTGATGAAGTGCATGATATAGCACAGAGAATATGCCCTGCTCCCCTTCCAAAAAAGGGGAAAAAAGAGGGGACGGCATATTATCACCGGTAATAATCAATCACTGTGTGAACTAAAAACAAAGGGACCACTGTTGCAATACACAAACCAGTCATCGCGTCGCCAAAACCAGAGACAGGGTTTGAAACTCCCGCTTTTAGGGAATGTCTAACCCAATTGGCCTGCAGACGTTTGATGTATTTGCCCGTCCACGAACTCCAACCACGGACTGTCATCTAGCAGAGATAATGTGGCTAGAACTGACCCCCAGATGCGTGTCTTACACACAAAAAGAAAAAAAAAGAGTTAAGAACTACGCTCTGGAGAGACCAGTCAAACAACCACTTTCTAGCATACCCACTAGTTAACGTACAATTACAGATCTATCTCTGTAGACCAGTCACAAATACAATCCATATGATACTTGTCAGCAGAACCTTTTCCGCGTCTCAAAAAAATAACGAAAAGCACAGAGGGGTTCTTTTGAAACTTGTACAAGAAACCCCCCCCCCCCCCCCCCCCATTCCTACATACTGCAATCTCGCGACCTCCCATGAAGCGTATAGAACTAGCAAAAAAAACTTAAATTAAGAATTACGCTCTGGGCGGGATAGTTACGCAACCACATTGCTGGCATACCAGCACATCATAAATTATACAGATCTATCTCTGCAGACCAGCCACAGACCTACAATCCAATGATACTTCACGCAGCAGAACTGCTTCAGCATCTCCCAAAAAAATTACGAAAACGATGAGAAAAAGTTCTGACTTGCGACAACTCCCATAAACACCCTCCCCTTCCCACATAGAATGAGTTCTGATTCACTGCAGCTAACTCTAGAATTGATCCAAAAAAAATAAAAATGTACTGATCATTCCTTGAAGTATGCCTGCAAACACCGGTTTCTTTGAGCTATACACACTGTACCTTCTTGCAAAAGCACTCCATTAGAATTACAAAACCTAATAATAGCCTCACAGAAAAAGAAAGAAAATTCCACAAAACCCAGTATTACACGTCCTTCACGTTAATGTCCTTCCCAGGTGACCGAGAATCGTTCTAAAAATTAAAAAAAAACGGTGAGTGACATGTACATGATAAACACAAACACAAACATGATTCCCAGGACTCAATAAAAGTGATATTTTGTCCAAAATGTCGGCCATCTTGAAATTAAGTGTTTTACATGATTTTTTTTTTAAATTCCGGGGGGCTCCTAGGCTAATCTTAATTAATAGGCACTAACGGAGCCTCATGCCAAATTTGGTGCTTTTATCCGCCGAAGCACGGTAACCTTAAAATTTAACACTAAGCCACCTGACTATATATATTACCTACTATATACGTACTACACACTTGGCCACTGTCGTTAGTTAGTTTTATACTACCCTTTTTTTGTCCACGACATAGTCACAGCTAGTTGTTATGAATAATGTAAAAAATTGAATACGAATGGAATGTAATGGGAATTTTTAACTATGTTTGCACAAAAATATAAATTCATTCATGGAATCGTTTGATTAATTACATATAATGCCACCAAAGTGCATTTTTGGACAAAATACCCCAATTTAACATCGACTATTTGCAACTGGTGTTGCAACTGGTGTTGCAACTGGTGTTGCAACTGGTGTTGCAACTGGTGTTGCAACTGGTGTTGCAACTGGTGTTGCAACTGGTGTTGCAACTGGTGTTGCAACTGGTGTTGCAACTGGTGTTGCAACTGGTGTTGCAACTGGTGTTGCAACTGGTGTTGCAACTGGTGTTGCAACTGGTGTTGCAACTGGTGTTGCAACTGGTGTTGCAACTGGTGTTGCAACTGGTGTTGCAACTGGTGTTGCAACTGGTGTTGCAACTGGTGTTGCAACTGGTGTTGCAACTGGTTTTCGCAACTGCATGGTTTGTCGCAACTGGTTGTTGCAACTGGATTTTTCAACTGGATTTTGCAACTGCATGGTTTTTGCAACTGCATGGTTTGGGCAACTGCATGGTTTGGGCAACTGCATGGTTTGGGCAACTGCATGGTTTGGGCAACTGCATGGTTTGGGCAAATGCATGGTTTGGGCAAATGCATGGTTTGGGCAAATGCATGGTTTGGCGCAACTGGTTCTTGCAACTGGTTCTTGCAACTTGTTCAAATCTTGCAACTGGTTCTTGCAACTGGTTCTTGCAACTGGTTCTTGCCACTGATTTTTGCCAACTGGTTCCTTCAACTGGTCTGAACTGTTTCCTATTGTTGGCACAAAAATGACCAGTTGGTAACTGGTTCCTTCAACTGGTTTAAACTGTTACCTATTGTCGCCACAAGATTGACCAGTTGGTAAATGTTCCTACAACTGGTTTCAACTGGTTCCTATTGTCGCCACACAAATTACCAGTATGGTAACTGATTCTTTAACTGCTTACAACTGGTTTCAACTGATTTTTGTTGAATCCGGTTGAGCTACCAGTTGATGCCAGTTGATTCCATCACATACCAGTTGGATACTTAATTTAATACTTAATTCCAGTTCAAAACAGTTGAAACCAGTTGAAACCAGTTGAAAGTTTAACTGGTTTCAACTGGAATTTTCACCTGGGAAATGTTGCAATTGATTAGCAAACCTTATTAAGAAAAAAAAGGGATTCGATCACGCGCCTTCGGAGTAACCAGTCCGAAACTCAAATCGAATGACTAATAAACACGCCACGAGCAAGGTCGGACAAAAATAGTTTTCCCATGACGCGTTAATTAACCCGTCAGTCATGGCGGTTTGATTCAGCGGGGGATGTGTGTGCACGCCGCGGAAGTTTCCTTGATTGTTGCGGTTGACGTGTTTACACGTCAGACGTTTCTAATACACGTCGCAGTGGACGTCTATACACGCCTGACGTTACTAGCATATACCCGCGGTGGACGTGTCATACGCTAACGTTGCGAAACATGCTTTGTTGGCGCGGTGGGCGTATACACATGCTATAGCTTGGTATTACGATTTAGTGCTTAGGCTATATTTAACACATTATAGTCAGCTCCGTCCAGTAATTTATAGACATTTACATTTCTGGAAAGGGTGCTTTTCAGCTGGGCTTGCACATTTTATTTGTATATAAATTTTACCGCGTACAATTGTCCCCGGCCCTGTGTGTATGGTTCCATGACTGACGACTACACACGCGCCAGATATAATGGCTGATGACTTGATATCATGCCCTGACTGCAGAGAAATCAAATCCCTTCGACGACAGAATGTCGGGAAAAAAACATAGTGCTAATAAACTAAGTGTTGGCATCTTGTAGTAGTTGTATTATCAAAACAGGAATATTTTACTAAATCATTGGGGTTTTTTCGATGAAAAATAATCCCGCGCCTGGGTCCGGTAAATTGAAAATAAACCCAGCGCGAACTGGTTAATAATTACGTTGAGTATCCACTACAGTAAAGCAGCAATGTCTCGATTAGTTGCGCATTGCGTACAAAGTGCCGGGGTTCGAGTTCGGTTTTGTTTTTGTCGGTTCGGGTCGGGTGACTCGGGTCGGTTTTTCCCTGAATTGTTGTCGGGTTGGGACGGTTTAGGGAGTTAAGATCGGTTTCGGTTCAGATTCGGTTTATATTTATAATAGTTCGGCTCAGTGTGACAACTCGTTATTTTTATTTATTTCAAGATCCGCATCCAAAATCGTCAAAATCTTTCAAGCCTATGTAAATCAGTACACAACCTAGTGTAAACTTAATAAAATACATGTACATTATGCATGTACATATGTTGCTACATAAAGCTGTACAGTAAACTGGCGCGGACTTGCACATGTTGCACGGAAAAGCTGATAAGTTGGGTACTATACACATAGCCTATAGCGACCACTCGCATCTAGAAACAGGACGCTAGTCATGCATGTAGTGCTAGCCTATAACTTGCATAGTGTATACGGAGACGGGGTCCCCATCGCTAAATTAAAATAATAAATTTGAAAGATAAATTACGCAACCGTAAAAAAGGCCAACTTATTAGAAAAAGTTGAAAAATTCTGCATGAAATTAAATATTGTTGCACTTTTGGGAAATCTTTCAGGATTTGGGCGTTTTCAGATTTTTTTTCTCAAGTTTTCAAGGTGAGTCTTAATCTTTCAAAATCCTGAAAGATCTTTCAAGCAGTGGCAACACTGGTTCGGTCGGTTTGGCCAAGTTATCCCAATCCGATGCACATCACATGTACATGCAAATACATGCACCACAAACGATGTAACTAATAGCATGCATGGTATATGGCCATTTTGTCCTGTTAATATACATGTATATGCCTCATCGGTTCATAACGTCATTAATGCATGTACACATACACACATTAAAGGGAATTGTACACCATTTGGCTTTGATGTAATTTTCAGAAATTGATGCATTCTGATGGGGGTTACTATGTTATAGCAAATATTTTAACACTGACTCGCGTTTGACGTTTTGGATTTGTAGATGCTGGGAAAGTCAAGAAAACATATCATATGTTCTTGTATTCAATTAAGGTTCCTGGCCCAACTTAAGATGAAACGGAGCAAATTATAGACGTTGGGGAATTGTAAGATAGGATATTCAGTTGTACCCCTTCACAAGACAGTGTGTAATCAATTGCAAGGAAAATGCGGAATAACTAAATATGAACACTATTTGGAAAAAAAGGTCAACACTGGCGGGTCGGCCTGAGCAGTTGAAAAATGATACACTATACTACTTTAATACTTGAACAGCACACCAATAACAGCCAGGATTTTACAGGAGGCTTCAGACTGTTATTCCCTAACAGTCCAGTGAATTATTTTGTGATATAAATTTAGTCATTTATTGTGATGATGTTTGCAAATATTGTATACATGTATTCCCTTTAAGTTCTTCATTCACGTGTACACAGTGCACAGTGTATCTACACACATACATGTACTGTACATGCTGTGATTCACCAAGAGAGTTTATTTGCATATCAATACAATTTCCCTGTCAAGGAAATATTATACACAACGGTACGGTCAAAGTTCAAGATCATTATGGCTGTGTAGAGTGATTGTTCATTTTGGCTAAAAATACACGCGGATATTCTCAAGAGAGACATTAAACAGTACGAGAGTTTCACATCGTTTGTGAATTCCCATGTTGACTTATTTACTGATGTTTTCGAAGAAATACTGAGGTGTTTGAAGAAATAAAACCAAGGCACTAACGGCTTAATGAAATATACCAGCAGTGATAGGGCATTTCCTCAACAAACTGAATATAAATACAATTTGCACATGTTTAATTGTTGGCCGGCCCGGAGGGTGTGTGTTCAAATGAATATACTTATATATTACATACAATATAACAAATACAATAACAATTACAATTTGACTGAGTCAGCAAACGTATACGCACACCTACCTTTCGGCCGGTTCAACGTGTTTATTTTTTGCTAAGGATGCTTTTTTTTTCATTGGAAAGAGTAGACATCCAGGTTTCAGAAAGGTATTGGTAACATTTGTTCCCATTAACCGTGTGCGATTTTTTTCCCTACCACTAACGCGTCAATTTGCCCGTTTCATTCGAATTGGGCGACTTGAATGGCCAAAGCGCGCGCTTTAATACGAATCGATTTTGATACGCGCGGAACGTATGAAGACCAACGACGTTGACAGCCAAAATTCCCCCAAATTAATGGATACAGTTCCTAGTAAATTGTATACAGTCCCTAGTTTTTCGTATACCCAACTTTTATACCCTTTTCTATTAATATAACCCAAATTATTGGTTAAAAATCTCATCTAGAGATACAATTAGTATAGTATCTCACTGGTTGATAGCCATCTTGAATTTCAAAATGGCTGCCACTTTAGGACAATGTTTTACCTGAATATATAGGAAGTCACTATAACCAACCAGTGTAGCGGTTCTTGTTGTATTTTTCAAGAAACTTATGTATCCTAACCCGGTTTTCCCTTCAGCCTTGTTCAATGATTAAAATAACCCATAAGAACGTTGTTGAAGAAAAAACAAACGTTAATGAGTCGGATTCGAACCGCAGACCTTTCGATCTATATAGCTCTCCTCTTTACCAACTATGCTATTGGCGAGTTGGTTGGGGAAGCCGTTCTTTATAATTCTGTATAGTTCTTTAACGTCTAGAGTTGTCATTGCTCTTTCTCATGAATATACATTCACGCACCACCCAGCTCCTGAAAAAAAATAACGCGAACCGCTACACCGGTTAGTATTAAGTGTCTTCCGAATATATACATAGCATCCTACACCAAGGCAAGCCACATTATGTGGAAACCATGCTTAAGTGCGCACCCCCCCCCCCCCCCTCTCCCCCAACCTCCCCCAACCCAAAACGCAAAAACTACCTATAGTAATGGATTGGGAATCTTATATCAAGATACTTATCTCTTATCTCGTAGTAACCCTAAATTAGCCATATATTGAGCCAATCTGTGAAAATGTTTAAAAGAAGCTAATTTCAACTGATTTTGGTGGGTATGGGTATGGACAACTACCAAAAAAAAGGAAGGAGGGGTAGGGGTTGGGGAACTTTTTTTTTATTAGAGGTCAAAGGTCATTGACCCCAGCCTAAATCACCAAAAAATTATATTTCAGCAACAACATATGGTATATAGATGATCTTGGTGTCAAAATGCACAGAATTACAAAAGAAGATGACATCAAATAATTATTGACCCTTGGGACCAAATTCTGACCTCCGAAAATGAGGTCAAAGGTCAAAAAAATATTTATTACTAAAATGTCATATTTATAACAGGAAAATTATCATTAAATAAAAATGAGCACAAACAAATTGAAGAGACTAATTTTAACTTACGTGGCGGGTAGTGGGAGTTATTATTTATTCTAGGAGCAGAGGTCAAAGGTCATTGACCCTGGACTAAAACACTATAAATTGTATCTCGGCAACAACATAATACTTGTATGATCTTAGTGTCAAAATGGTCATAATTACACTGGATGTAGAAAAAGGTAAATTCTTGTGATATAAATGTAGGATACAAATTGACCGCTACATATGACCTTAAAGGTCAAAGGTCATTATTCGAAGCCCCATATTGAATCCACAAAGCACCACCCTAGAGATATACATATAACATAAAACAACATGAATTATGTCTTTGTTTAAGAAGTGATTACTCATAACACCTAGTTACCCTACATGTACATGTACCCTGACTAGTTACCCCAGTGAAGTGAGATGTCCCAAAAGTTTCCTATTAATAAGAAGAGGAGTTTGGTGCATCTTGCAGAGAGTCTTGTATACAGCAGAGAGATTCAGCACAGTCCCTAAGTCGGTATTTGGCGGCTTAATCAAAGGCGAAGTGACTGGAACAACCGTATATGTACCCATTTAAAAGATTTGAGGAGAGGGTTGAATTATTCAAGGACCAACTTAAAAAGCGCGGATACACAAACGAAGACCTAGCCCTTCCTCAAAGGGGCAAGCCTTCCGCGGACTCTAAGCGTGACAAAAAAAACACCCAAAAAAACACAATAAACCACTGGTGTTCGTCCTACCATACTACCCACGAGTCGCGCACCCAGCTCTCAAACGGGCTCTCCTCAAACACTGGCACTGGATTAGTGAAAACAAATACCTAAATACATGTAGGCTATTTGATACCCAACCCTTGGCATACAAACGGCACAAAAACATAAAATATGAACTTGTTCGATCTAGGACTAAAGCATCTCCACAATCCAACCAAGAAGAAAACAACCTGGATGAGGAGAATGTGCAAATCCTATTGGAACTATTGGAAGAACAAAATAACTAAAACAAAATAAATAAGTCAAGATGCCTTCCTTTCGATCAATTCCCCCCAAAAGCCGGTATTTGTCCTTGCAATCTGTCATATAAACCGACACACAAATAAAAACAAGGAAAAAGAAAAGTAAACTGAAAGAATGGTGACTGATGAAGTGCATAATATAGCACAAAATATATGCCCTGCTCCCCTTCCAAAAAAGGAGAGAAAAATGGAACGGCATATTAAAGAGTGAACTAAAAACAAAGGACCACTGTTGCAATACACAAACCATTAACCAAAAAAAAAAAAAAAAAAAAAAAGGGTTAAGAATTACGCTCTGGAGAGGCCAGTCAAACAACCACTCTCTGGCATACCGGGCATACCCACTAGATAACGTACAACTACAGATTTAACTCTGCCAGTCACAAATACAATCCATATGATACTTGTCAGCAGAACCGCGTCTCAAGAAAATAACGAAAAACACGGAGGGGTTCTCTTGAAACTTGTACACGTACCCGCCCAATTGCTTAATTTTACTTTTAACCTCGTATTTTGGTGGTGAAGAATCCATTTCATATTGTGTTTGTCTCCTAGTATAATTCTGTGCATTTGGACACCAAGATCATCTAGGCCTATGAAATACATACTGCTGCTGAGATACAATTTATAATATGTTTTAGTGCAGAGTCAAAGACCTTTGACCCTCATAAAGGAAATTTCCCCCTCCTTCTTTGCTCTTGGAATAAATAATAACCCCCATACCCGCCACAATAAGTTGAAATTAGCCTCTTAGATTTGTTTTTGTTCATGGTAATTTTCCTGTTATTTTACTAATATGACATTTTAGTAATACGTCTATTGTTGACCTTTGACCTCTTTTCTAAGGGTCATCGTTCTTTCTTTGTCTTGTGCTTTTATGACAGACATGTCAGCAATTTGACAGATGATGGATGCTATAACCATATGAGCATAAGTAGGAATGATACATTGTTTTGTGACTTTGACCTCATTTTCGGAGGTCAGGTGGTTGGTGCCAAGAGTCAATAATTATTTGATGTCATCTTCTATTGTAATTCTGTGCATTTTGACACCAAGATCATCTATATACCATATTTTGTTGCTGAAATATAATTTTTAGGGATTTGGGCAGGGGTCAATGACCTTTGGCCTCTAATAAAAAAAATCCCCAACCCCTATCCCTCCTTCCTTTTTTTGGGTAGTTGTCCATACCCATACCTACCCAAATCAGTTGAAATTAGCTTCTTTTAAAAAATTTCACAGATGAACATTAAGTTAGGGATACTATCGATTTGGGCTGGTAAAGCGCAGACATCAGGGCTTCCTTCGCACTAGACTTGAAATCAAGTCGGTAATTCAGTGGTTTTATTCGCCTCTCGCAGCCGCCGCGCATGCGCCTGCTACGCTCCCTGCTGGGGTGCGGCGGTTTACACGCCATCCTAATTGCGGGGACGATACGTACAATGTCGATCTCAATATGCGTGCATTCGCTCTCAATCAACGACTTGAATAACCTGTTTTCAGCTTTGTGCACAAACAATGAGACTTGCTACCAAAATTGGACGGAGCAGTCTGATTGGTTAAGAACCATTATATATGAATATTCATGATACATCTTTCAGCCGATGCGCTAGAGACTACTGCTCTCATACACACACGCCTGATTATTGATATTTTCCTGTTCACAAAATACTCGAGATGTTTTATCGAATTTGTTCTGATTTCTTCATGTTCAACGTTAAAATGGAGTTGTTCGAGGGAAGCACCGAAAGGAATAATAGATTTCATTGACCGTGGGTTGCGAACACTGGTAATTTCAAGTGCTCTGAAACCCCAACAAACTAAGGCAATCACTAGTATTCTTGTCGGCAACGACAACTTCATTAACCTACCGACCGGGTACGGGAAATAACTGTGAACTTACTGTGAACGATTGTATTTTTCGGGGTACCTGTAAAACTGCGATAAATCGCATTGAGCAAAATGAGTTTACGTTCTCAGCTTAATTTCATATTAAAAAAATAATATAAAAAAACTAAACTGCCAGATCAAACTAAAGCTTAACTTTATCGTAATGCAAATACACCTATACTAATAATGAATAATTCCTAAGAAGTCAGATGCGCTACCCTTGGTCCTCTCTATGGAAACGTGTTGCATATGCAAAGCATAGCTGCATGTATGAATATTCGGTCACGTACATGTAGGCCCTACGTTTGAGTCAGGTCGTTAGAACTTGTACAGTCGTTCGCTACGCGACTGTTGCATCAAAGGATGTCGCGCTAGCTATACGAACGTTGCATGAATGGCGGCATGCGGACAGTCTAACGACTTGTCACGAAGTCTACCTTCGCCGACCGATAACTTAACTAAACCGCGCCCGCGAATTTAACATGACCTAATTGATTTAATTATTTCTCGGTGCGAATGTACCACTGACCGCACTTCACCAGGTCTGAAGCTAACGATATACTAGCCCAAATCGAGATATCTTGAACGTTAACTATAATACCCGACCCGAGGGGGATTTAACCTGTAAAAGTATATTATGGAAAATACGTATACTGGATCTGCGAAAGTATAGACGTTGAAGTCACGTGCGGAGGATCTAGCTATGGTCGCCCTGGAGGGACACGGTTATCGTGAATATTGACGTCAATATTCGCGACAAATTTCACGACTTTCCCCAAAGTCGCGAATATTGACGTCAATATTGACGTCGATATTCGCGTCAAATTTCGCGAATATTGACGTCAATATTCGCGACAAAATTCACGACTTTTCCCCCAAGTCGCGAATATTGACGTCAATATTGACGTCAAATTTTTCCGCCCCCAAAGTCGCGAATATTTACGTCAAATTTCACGTCAAATTTCACAACCGGACTTACCTTTTGACGCGATTTTTGTTTTTGTAAGCTAGGTTTTGGCTATACTAGTCTTGTTTCAAGACCGAGTTTTTTTTGTTTCGGAGCGCGCCGTCTGTCTAGTCTATGCAGTTCATTATTCATTAATACTCCGAAAACTGGCTTATTGGGGGCGCCCTCGATTGTCACGAGAGATGCAAGGCCCAGGGCTCTGCTTACCGTTAGCGAAAAATCTCTGCTTACTGTAGCAAACAATTTGGTGCTTACGGTAAACGTATTTCACGCGTTAGCGAGGAATTTTGGCTCCTGCGCATGCGTACATCCTATAACTAAGGATTATGTGCTTACAGTGTTAGCACATAATTTTTCTGCTCGCGCAGTTAGCACCAAATGGTGATTGTAAGCGCGGAATTCTGTGGTTAGCAGAGCCAAGAAATGGGGCCACAATACAGTGGATTTGTTTTCAAGGTCGGATCACCATTGGTAATTGCTCGAATTATCATGAATGGGTGGATTTGGGGGGTTGTATTTTATAGTAAATCTCGTTTAATTGACCTGCCCGAAGTTTTACAATTATGGATGGCGTGAAAATCAAAAACTGCGTTTGTTTTCAACCGCCGTCGGGCAGTTATTCTTATGTTATTATTGGTTTTTTTGCGGTCGCCGTTCGGAATAATTACAGGATATCTAGCGCGATCATTTTGCTGGATGCCTAGAATCATAATTTACTTTCAAATAAGTAAGATATTTCTTAATAATTTCTTAACGAGATTTGTTTTTGACAATTGAGGGCGCCCTCAATAAGCCCGTTTTGAGTGTAATAATGATTGATGAACTCCATATAGACGGACGGCGCGGCCGGAACCAAATTAAAAACTCGGTCTTGGAGCAAGACTAGCCAAAACCTAGCCTGCTGGAAAAACATTCACGTCTAAATATGTGTCAATTTGTCGTCAATGCTGTCGTCAATATGGACGTCAATATTCGCGACATGGGGGACAAGTCGTGAATGTTGACGTCAATATTCGCGACTTTTGAGGAAAGTCGTGAAATTTGTCGCGAATATTCATTTGACGTTAATAGATAAGGTTTGCGTAGTCCCTCCATATCTAGCCCCTCTCAAATATTGGCTCCATAACCGCACCTGAACAAAACGTATTTTGGAAAAAGTTCGGAAATTGTCAGGAAAAGGCAGAACTCCTCTTTTTCTTGGCACGTGACAGTGGAGGCTACCGGACCTATACAATTCATGAGAAATAGTTATATTTATTTGGTCTGAGAACCAGACTAGCTCGGGTTTTGACTAATCACGTAACAATAAGGCTGTCAGTTGACCTGATCAGGTGATCTGTACATTGTGATCAGGTGATCTGCTTTATTTGTACGCGTACAAGCCGCAGTAGAAAATGCATACGGACTTGGGCTTCCGATACTACCATGAATAGGTAAACACGTGTATTTTAGACAGGAAAGTGTGAGTTTTACCGTATTTCGCATCACAAATAAGAGTCGCCAGTCGAACCAGCAGAGATTTGAGCCGTACAGTTCAAAAGTTTAACTTGATCTTTCACTTTCTAACAAATTACAAAATTTGGTTTATACTATTCCAAAACCGCAGTCAGGTTCACTTAAAACGTACAGGGGGCCATGTAGACATAGTTCAAGATTTGGGATTTTTTTATTCACGTATACATTTTTTTGAACACGGTTTCGTACAAGTAAAATCTCTCGTTAGAGCTCACATCTCAGCCCCAACCACAAACAAGTCTCATCTCCAAATGTAAAAAAAAAATCATTCAAAGCGATTCAGACTCCTGATCTGGATCCAGATCAATCTGAAATCGTCCTGGGCCCATGCATAACGCTATCTACCAGCCAAGTCTCGTAAAAAATCCTCAATACAAGTAGTTTGTGTGCCCCGTAATGCTGCTAACAGTCTAGTCGAACACATACATAAGATCCGCCATCAGAGATGAGCAGAGGTAATAACAAAAACTTTCAGGTTAAAGTAGTTACATACTGTTTAAAGGTAATATAAACAAAATACACCATTTGCTTTTGCTGTAGGCCTAAGTTTCGAAAATGGATGGGTTTAAAAATAGGGAATTCATGTTTTATAGTAAATATTGTGACGCTCACCTAGTTTCGAAAAAAAAAACACACTAAGAAAAAAGTGCTGTTCTAGAGTCTGGTTCCGTCCATGACTTCCTTAAGAAAATTTCAATAAAATGGAGGCAGTGTTTGAAAATAGTCAGGTTGCCGACAGGCAATCGTTACAAATTAATACAAAAATCCACAAATTTCTGGAAAACAACATCACATCACGTGCCGTGATTGCACAAGACGCTTGAGACTGTTATAACACTAAGTCAAGTAAGATATTTCAAAACAATTAAGTATTTTTTTTTGCAAAATGGTGTATACATGCACTCCCTTTAAATTTAATTGTTCTAATAATTCCAACAACAAATTCAGAAAATTTATTACAATAGGCCTATGCCGCGAAAAACCTGAACTGGCCGTTTTTACAACTGTTGCCGGCAGGCAATTGTTTAACATTAATACAATATTCCACTTTTCTGGAAAACCACATACTTGTCAAGTAATAGTAAGGTATTTCAAAATAATTCGGTAGTTTGGTTTGTTTTATGTTTGCACAATTGTGAATACTACCTTTAAACTAAATAGTTCAAATTAATAAATTGTTTGTCCAGCAAATTAATTATAACATGCCTATGCGAACAAAAACCTTAACTGGCCGAAAGGTAGGTGTGCGAATTTTTGCTGTAGAGTAGATTGTGATTGTGATTGTTATTTTTTATTGAACACACACCTTCCGGGCCGCGAATTTTTTTTTCCCAAACAGGTTTGCACAATTTCATGAATTATTCAGTAGTTGCGTTGATCGCTGTACAACACTTAGGTTCTAGGTCTCCTTTTCCCCTTAAATTAAAAATACTCTAAAGATATCAATTTGACTAGGAAAAACGAGGTGACCTACTACACCAGGATTCGAACCCGGGATCTTTGATCTATAGCCAATCCCACTATCCACTACACTACGTATAGCAGCTCGACAACAGCTGTTCTTTAAAGTGATTTATTGTAACTAGTTAACTAATAACAACAATGCTGTGACGTCATGTTTTATTCCGATGAATAAACATAACTTCTCATCCAAACTACTGAATAATTCATGAAATTTTGCAAACCTGTTTGGGAAAAAAAATTCGCTTCCGGGCCAGCCAACTGACATGGCTAGCTACGCAAGTTGTATTTATGTGCAGTTTTCAAAGAGCATTCCCTATCACAGTATCTTTTATTTTAATACACTTTCGTGGATCGCTGACGTGTTATTTTTCATCATTTCCTAATAACGACAGGCGCATCAGCTGAAATAGAAACATTAATGTTGTGATAATTGTTGGCTATGTAAAGAATGCAGCTGGGAATGTTGTTGACACAATAATTGGCAAGAAGTCTCGACGTCGGCTATACTGAAGGCCACTGGAACATGTCATTTCCTGGATCATTCCTGAATATTGGTACGGGACATTAATATTATTATGCCTTGCGTCTGTCCCTTCTGGAGAATGACGTGGGGTGGGAGATGACAACCTTCACGCGGTCCACCCTGTTTCCTCTAATTTTATCAAACCGATGTAGTATGCAGTAACACGTTAAGCTGCTCATCATCATACGAAAGAATAAGAAGATAAAGACGTACATGTACACGCACACATGTACATGTACATGTACAACATGCGACATATGCATATGCATTGCGTGCTTATCACATTATGCCTTGCGTCTGTCCCTTCTAGAAAATGTACATGTACATCACATGTACATGTAGAACCTTAACCAGTAGGCCTATAGGTATATGTCTATGTGACATAATTATGCATATGCATGCTAATAAAAAGCTAATCACCATTCTAATGTTGTGCGTTCGTTTAGCTTACACGTGATGCAAATGTTACACAAGACCGTTCGATTAGCTCTGAACATGCATCGTTGTTCGAACGTTTGTCTTGTTTGTACGCGTATGTACGCGCCGCAGTAAATAATGCATTCCGACTTGGGTTCCAATACAGCCATGAATAGGTGAATTTCAGACAAGAAAGTGTGAGGTTTTACCGTATTTTGCATCAAGTCGCCTGTCGAACTGGCAGAGATTGGAGTAGTAAAATGACAACTTTTCCAAAGCAGTCGGGGTCACAGGCCGGGGGTGTCGAAACAAGTTCAAGATTTATACTTATTTCAAAAAGCTAATTACTTTAAATAGGATAGATTTCTTACAAATGAACATCAATTGACGCAGATATTATTTATTTATTTATTACATTTCTTTTACCCAGGGTCATGGTACGCTACCCAGAATGCCATGCGTTTCCTTCTCAGAATTCTCAGAAGCTCGATTAGCGTTTCTCACCAGCGCCCAATATTGGGCAGTGGGCACGAGCTAAGGAATAATGATGTTTAAATACATGCAATACATGCATCACAAACGATGTAATAGCATGTATGACATATGGCCACATTTTGTCCTGTGTATATTTTCACATTATTTGCCTCATCAGATCATAACGTCATAGATGCATGTACACGTACACACGTTAAAGGGAATTATACATCATTTGCTCTTGCTGTAATTTTCAGAAATTGATGCATTCTGGGGGTTTATGTTATAGCAAATTTTGCCACACTGACTTGTTTGACGTTTTGGATTTGTAGATGCTGGGAAAGTCAAGAAAACCGATCATAATGTTCTTGTAGTCAGGTTTCCTGGCCCAACTTAAGATGAAACGGAGCAAATTATAGACGTTGGGGAATTGTAAGGTAAGATATTCAGTTGTACCCCTTCACAATACAGTGTGTAATCAATTGCAAGGAAAATGCGAAATAACTAGGCCTAAATATGAACAATTTGGAGCACTATTTGAGAAATAAAGGTCAACGCTGGTACTCGGCTGATCAGTTGAAAAATGATACTATACTACTTTAATACTTAAAGATGGACTACAACGAAAACTCACACATTAAATTTATTATCGGACCTTGTTTATGTTGTGTTCAGGTAACACTTTATTGTTACGGTCATGTTTTTCTCTAAATAATTTTGTTGCAATTTGACCGACAAAATTAGACCTCGATTCTTCGATTTTGAAATTTCCCGCCCTGTACTGGTTCCCGGCAAAGATCCACTGAAAACCACAATGAAATCCACGATATAGTACCAGCGGACTTGTAAACCAGCGAAAAGTGATGACGTACTACCCATGAGAAACCGAGAGTAAACAAAAAACGCCATGTTATTCCGTGTGTATTATGTATGCGTTTTCATGCAGAGGCATGAAGTTTTTACAAATCTTTTTTTTATAGTGTATCACTATCAGCTACAATAATGCCAACTTCATGTGTTGTTGGTGGACTGGATGCACGAGAAATTGTTCGAAGAATCCAGAGATTCATTTTGTGCAATTTCCGCGGGATCCTGCGTTATCAAAGGAATGGGTGAAGTTCGTAAATATTACACGAAAGGATTTCACCTTCTGACCTTCTCGGCAAGAAGTAGGCCTTTGATTTGTTCAGCACATTTTTCAGAGGACTGTGTTGAACCTTCAAGTGCTTTGAAAAATTCACTGGGATTGACAACAAAGTTTCGTTTAAAGCCTGGATCGATCCCCACATTGAAAGCGCCAAACATCGAGAGAATTCGTACTACATGTACTACCACCAGGCCTACTGCTTCTACGTCGGCCGAGTCATCGGCAACCGCCGGGTCTGCCGTGGCCGCAGAGTCATCGCCTTCTCTCTCGTCTGGTGAGCTCCCCTCATCGCTAGAGCTGCCATCACTGTCCTCAGAAGTACCTCCACGAAATGCCTCTTCCTCATCTATACTGTGGTCTTCCCAATACTCGCTGCTATCGGACATTTTTCGCTGTTTTTCGGTCGAAAATAGTTGTACCAAAATATAGCCTAGCTTGTCCGCTGTTATTCCGCATTGCATTGTACGGTAAAAATGCACGCACACGATCGACCCGAGTAAATCGTCATGGGTAGTACGTCACACACAACGTATGAATTATTCATGAGTTAAGGGCTTTTGCTGAAACTGAGTTTTTCTGGGTCGTAGAACGCCGATCAATTTTGGGTTTTTTTTGCATGAAGGAACAAGATTTATTGAATACTAATGATATATTAGTAATCATTATACATTTCTCGAACAAAAAAAGGCAACAAAGCCTTTATCATTATTCCGTTGTAGTCCATCTTTAAACATGTCAGCACACCAATAAGGGCCATGATTGTACAGGATGTTTCATGCTGCCATTTCCTAACAGTCCAGTGAAGTATTTTGTGATAATTTGGTCATTTATTTTGATGATGTTTGCAAATATTGTATACAAGTATTCCCTTTAAGTTCATCATACACGTGTACACAGTGCACAATGTGCATGCACCCGTACACGTACATGCTGCGGTTCACCAAGAGAGTTTATTTGCATATCAATACAATTTTCCTGTTAAGGAAATATTATACACAACGGTACGGTCAAAGTTCAAAAGCATTATGGCTGTGGAGAATGAGTTGGAATTTTGGCTCAAAATACACCCGAATATTCTCGCGAGAGACATTAAACAGTACGAGAGATTCACATCGTTTGTGAATTCCCATGTTAATTTATTTACTGATGTTTTCGAAAACAAAACTGAGGTGTTCGAAGAAACAAAACTAACGCACTAACGTACGGCTTAACGAAATATACTAGCAGTGATAGGGCATGTCCTCAGAAAACTGAATATAAATACAATGTGCACTAGTTGCATTGTTGGCCGGCCCGGAGGGTGCGTGTTCAAACCAAATCATACAATACAAAATGTATATGACAACCAATATAATATAATTTAAAACAATTGACTTTACAACTGAGTCTTTACGACCCTGAGTCTCACGACCTGCAACGAAAACGCACACCTATCTTTCGGCCGGTTAACGTGGTTTTTTAGTTCCTGAAAGGCCAGCCGCATTAAGTGAAAACCATGCTGGGGTGTCTCCCAAAAAAACAACCAGAAACGGACAAACATATTTTCACTACCCCAAAGCCAAAACTACCTAAGCAATGGATGGTGAATCTTATGATACCAAGATAATATTATAGTTTTAGGTCGAGCCCCTACTTTGTGAAGGGTCAATTAAAACGTACAGGGGGTGTAGACAAAAGTTCAAGATGTATCCCTCATTTCACAAGGCTAACTAATTATTTTGAATCGGAAATAATTATTACAAATTAACATCAATCGACGCAGAGATTATTTATTGGCTTTTTCGCAAGTGCGAAAAAGCCTTTGTTTTTGTTCTGATTTTTGTTTTTCTTTTTTGTTTTTTCTTTTTGGGACCAAAATGCCATAGACTTTGTACACGTTTTTTTTGCACAAGCACTTCTCATAGACAACAAAGTCGTATCCAAACAAAACTTTACCCAAGTGAAGACCCTATGGTGAGCTCGGTCCTAACAGACACACGTCACGGTGACGTCATCGGGGGTCACGTGACGTAATATTAAAGGTGCAATAGATGTAACCTTTGAAAATCAATAACAATTCAACCGTAAAAGACCGGATATTGAAGTTTGTGGGGATTGATAGAATAATTCAAGATCTTCATTTTATTTCGTGTGCGTGAAATCACGTGACCCTTCCTTCCGGTCCAAACCGGAAGTGCCTTATATTTTAAAAGTGAAAAATGATATGAACTTACTTTCAACGATGTTAGTGTCTGGCTAGATTGTATTTAACAACAAAAATACCGGCGACGCCATAACATGTTATAGCGCCCTCTAGCGGCAGGTTGAAAAATGGTTAAAATGAATAATCTGTTGATGTGTGTGGCGAAGTTTGCTGAAATCACTTTATAACCGGTGTATTTAATCAGCTTCATGCTAGGAACAAGTCGACGATAAGAAACAATTATGACGTCACAGGACCGGAAATTACAATAAAAAGACTTCTGTTCGTTTGAAAATTCCTAACAAATTAAACCTGACAGATATAATCTTGATTTTTGCTTTAAAGGTTAGTGTAAAACTAGTTCTCGAACTTCCCTGTGTTTTTTGGCAAAAAAACAAACTTGGACATACCCTGCGGCACCCTTGAAATGTAATCGTTTTGGCCTAGGTGCATAAAGCATTGTCCCCTTATGTGTGCATGGCACACGTATAATATACATGTTTGTACATGTACGTATACAGTGATAGTGTACGTATTATGTATTGAGCGAATGTATCACTACTGACATTGTACATGTACGTACATGCACATGTACGCTCACTAGAGAGGACACTAGCCGCCAACCTGTGAAACAGGATGACGTCATCAAATTGCCCATGGGAAAGGGCGCCGCGTACGACAGGTAGGTAAACACGCTATCGGCAACGCAAAATTCAACTCTTAGACTTTGTAAACGTTGTTTGCACAATTCCAAGCACTTTTAACGGAAAAACAAAGTCGTATTCCCATAAAACTTGACCCAGGTGAAGACCCTATAGTTAACTCCAGTCTCACCGACAGACGCCATGACGAAGACGTCATCAGGGTCACGTGACGTTATCTTAAAGGTGTAATTGATTTAATCTTTGAAAATCAATACAAAATCAACCGCAAAAGACCGAATCTTGAATTTTGTGGCTATTGGTAGAATAATACAGATCTTTATTTTATCTCGTGTGCGTGAAATCACGTGACCCTTCCTTCCGGTCCAAACCGGAAGTGCCTTATAATTTAAAAGTGAAAAATGATATGAACTTACTTTCAACGATGTTAGTGTCTGGCTAGATTGTATTTAACAACAAAAATACCGGCGACGCCATAACATGTTATAGCGCCCTCTAGCGGCAGGTTGAAAAATGGTTAAAATGAATAATCTGTTGATGTGTGTGGCGAAGTTTGCTGAAATCACTTTATAACCGGTGTATTTAATCAGCTTCATGCTAGGAACAAGTCGACGATAAGAAAAAATTATGACGTCACAGGACCGGAAATTACAATAAAAAGACTTCTGTTCGTTTGAAAATTCCTAACAAATTAAACCTGACAGATATAATCTTGATTTTTGCTTTAAAGGTTAGTGTAAAACTAGTTCTCGAACTTCCCTGTGTTTTTTGGCAAAAAAACAAACTTGGACATACCCTGCGGCACCCTTGAAATGTAATCGTTTTGGCCTAGGTGCATAAAGCATTGTCCCCTTATGTGTGCATGGCACACGTATAATATACATGTTTGTACATGTACGTATACAGTGATAGTGTACGTATTATGTATTGAGCGAATGTATCACTACTGACATTGTACGTACATGCACATGTACGCTCACTAGAGAGGACACTAGCCGCCAACCTGTGAAACAGGATGACGTCATCAAATTGCCCATGGGGAAGGGCGCCGCGTACGACAGGTAGGTAAACACGCTATCGGCAACGCAAAATTCAACTCTTAGACTTTGTAAACGTTGTTTAATTGCACAATTCCAAGCACTTTTAACGGAAAAACAAAGTCGTATTCCCATAAAACTTGACCCAGGTGAAGACCCTATAGTTAACTCCAGTCTCACCGACAGACGCCATGACGAAGACGTCATCAGGGTCACGTGACGTTATCTTAAAGGTGTAATTGATTTAATCTTTGAAAATCAATACAAAATCAACCGCAAAAGACCGAATCTTGAATTTTGTGGCTATTGGTAGAATAATACAGATCTTTATTTTATCTCGTGTGCGTGAAATCACGTGACCCTTCCTTCCGGTCCAAACCGGAAGTGCCTTATAATTTAAAAGTGAAAAATGATATGAACTTACTTTCAACGATGTTAGTGTCTGGCTAGATTGTATTTAACAACAAAAATACCGGCGACGCCATAACATGTTATAGCGCCCTCTAGCGGCAGGTTGAAAAATGGTTAAAATGAATAATCTGTTGATGTGTGTGGCGAAGTTTGCTGAAATCACTTTATAACCGGTGTATTTAATCAGCTTCATGCTAGGAACAAGTCGACGATAAGAAAAAATTATGACGTCACCAGACCGGAAATTACAATAAAAAGACTTCTGTTCGTTTGAAAATTCCTAACAAATTAAACCTGACAGATATAATCTTGATTTTTGCTTTAAAGGTTAGTGTAAGACTAGTTCTCGAACTTCCCTGTGTTTTTTGGCAAAAAAACAAACTTGGACATACCCTGCGGCACCCTTGAAATGTAATCGTTTTGGCCTAGGTGCATAAAGCATTGTCCCCTTATGTGTGCATGGCACACGTATAATATACATGTTTGTACATGTACGTATACAGTGATAGTGTACGTATTATGTATTGAGCGAATGTATCACTACTGACATTGTACGTACATGCACATGTACGCCCACTAGAGAGGACACTAGCCGCCAACCTGTGAAACAGGATGACGTCATCAAATTGCCCATGGGGAAGGGCGCCGCGTACGACAGGTAGGTAAACACGCTATCGGCAACGCAGAATTCAACTCTTAGACTTGTAAACGTTGTTTGCACAATTCCAAGCACTTTTAACGGAAAAACAAAGTCGTATTCCCATAAAACTTGACCCAGGTGAAGACCCTATAGTTAACTCCAGTCTCACCGACAGACGCCATGACGAAGACGTCATCAGGGTCAAGTGACGTTATCTTAAAGGTGTAATTGATTTAATCTTTGAAAATCAATACAAAATCAACCGCAAAAGACCGAATCTTGAATTTTGTGGCTATTGGTAGAATAATACAGATCTTTATTTTATCTCGTGTGCGTGAAATCACGTGACCCTTCCTTCCGGTCCAAACCGGAAGTGCCTTATAATTTAAAAGTGAAAAATGATATGAACTTACTTTCAACGATGTTAGTGTCTGGCTAGATTGTATTTAACAACAAAAATACCGGCGACGCCATAACATGTTATAGCGCCCTCTAGCGGCAGGTTGAAAAATGGTTAAAATGAATAATCTGTTGATGTGTGTGGCGAAGTTTGCTGAAATCACTTTATAACCGGTGTATATAATCAGCTTCGTGCTAAGAACATATTGAGAAAGAGAAATATTGATGACGTCACCAAACCGGAAGTTACAATGACAAGACCTTTAAACCTTAAAAAATCGCTTAAAAAACAACCGCGACAGATATAATCCAGATGTTTGCTTCAAATAGCTCTCGAGCTTCCTGTTAATTACGTCACAATGACGTCATCAAGTGTCAGATTACAAGCAACCCAATTTTTCTAGATTTAATCTTTGAAAATCAATATAAAATCAACGCTAGGAGATCTGATTTAGATTTTTAAGGGAATTGATAGATTAATCCATGGTCTTCATAATTTGTAGTACATGCAAAAAGACCTGACCCTTCCTTCCGGTTCAAACCGGAAGTGCCTTATAATTTAAAGTTTTCAAGGATTTTAAATTGTTTTGATGGTATAAAAGTTCAATTGTTGAAAAATTTCATCTAAAAAATTGCGAATGCGAAAAAGCCCTATGTTCTGTTCCTCGAACAGACGTAGTTCTAGTTTATTTATGTATTTATTCATCACATTTCTTTTACCCAGGGTCATGGTACTCTACCCAGAATGCCATGCATTTCTTTCTCAGAATTTTGAGAAGCTCGATTAGCGTTTCTCACCAGCGATTGGGCAATGGGCACGAGCGAAGGAATAATGGTGTTTAAATCACCGACGATTAGCAGCAGATTCGTAGACTGGTTGGATTGGAAGCAGTTCTGATTGCAAGGGATCGGAGTTCAAATTCTGTGGGCGTTTTCACTTCTTATAATTTTACCTTTTAAATAACGAAAGTTAGGGGGGAGGCATTTCTTACAAGACGTAAAACCTGTCTTAGGTTTGTGGTATAGAAAACAAGGTGTTTGTAATGAACCAATCAGAAGATGGGAAACCAGAACTGTTTGGGGGAAACATCTCGACCGGGTGTTTGTTCATGCGGGTTATTGAGAAGATATACAATAATGAACTGTTCCCAAAAGTAATGTGAAGGTTCTTGATGTGGACATAAAAAAAACTCACTCTTTTCACGAAGTCTGATAAGCATTTTATTTGTGAGAAAATTAACTGTTTAGAAAATGGTGACGTATACATTATTTTAAACACACTTTGGTACAAGTAAAATGACACTCGTTAGAGCGCACACCTCCGCACCAACCGCAAACAAGTTCCATCTCCCAATGTAGACATAAATCATTCAAAAGTGATGCAGATTGTTGATCTGGATCTAGATCACTCTGAAAATTGTATGCAATCGTCCTTGACCCATAAGCTACCTATCCACTAAGTCTCGTTAAAATCCCTCAATACAAGTAGTTTGTTTCAATTCAATTCAATTCAAATTTATTAACACCGTTTCGCAGCAAAAAGCTGAATTACAGGTGATTACAGGTAATTACAATAAATACATTAAAATATAATGCAATAAAATAAAAAAACCACGTTAAAATGTCACTTGAAGTTAAAATTCAAATAAACAAAAAAACAGAATTACAAAATTACATGACGGTTGGCCAAGATTCTTGCACCAGCGAGGAATACATATAATATGTTTCATGCTGTATATACTGGAATACGTAATCAATTGGATCCATGTTTGAATGATGATCCAGCACCGGTTATTATTGGTTAAGAAGTTTGGTGAGGTAAGGAATGGAACTGTTACCGTATCTCTTGGTTTTTGTCTTGGGAATATGGTAAATAGGAGTGTGTCGTAGGCACATAGTACAGGAGCTATTGTTGTGAGGAAACCATTCAGCGTATTTGTTAGAGGTCGTACATTTGATTGCAAATTGAGAGCAAAGTCTTCAAGTGTCTGGAGACCCGTGAGAGCCACAGCCTCAGTGTACGTGGTATATGCATTGCCAAGGATAATATGGCAAGCCCTTTTTGGATTCGTTCAATCTGCTTCGTTTGGTGGGAACTAATGTTACCATGCCACACGGGTGCAGCATACTCAAGAATAGGGCGCACATACCCAATATACACAGAGACCAAATCCTCTACGGGTACACCAAAACGTTTCAGACGACTGAGCATATAAAATCTACGATTGCTCTTAGTAATCATGTTATTGACCTGTAAGTCCCAGCATAGATTTGATTGTATTGTAAGACCAAGAAGCTTAGTCTCATTAACCAGCTCAATCTTTTGACCAGCAATTTCCAGGTCAGGTGGGGTGGGCGGTTGTTTTTTGAAGCAGATTTGCATCACCTTGCATTTTGAGGGATTGAGCTTGAGGTGGTTACTATTGGACCATAGAGAAAGGCATCAAGGTCTTGAACATCCAAATCTATCTGGCTGGGCGAGGTGGTGGTACGGACCTCCGCAAGGCTCAGATCGTCGACATATTTGAAGCTGTGAGAGATGGCATTCTCAGCAGCATCATTAACGATAGCTATAAAAATGACAGGGCCAAGCTTAGTGCCCTGCGGCACTCCGCATGAGAGGGTCTCCTATTCAGATAGTGCAGAGTGATATTGTACTCTCTGCCGTCGAGATGTAAGGAAGTTGCAGATCCAAGGGATTATTTCACACCTCACACCAAGATCGTACAACTTCTGAATTGCCAAAGTGTGGTCGACACAATCAAATGCCTTGGAGAAGTCCGTCACCACCAGCGTGCCGACTGAATTGGTTTTATCAGTACCTTTATAGAACACATCAAGCAGTTTGATCAAGCAATGGGTAGTTGAGGCCCCTTTAATACTCCCATACTGATTGCCGTCAATTGAGCAAGAGATATCCTCAGTCACCCATCTTGATACAAACCCTTCAATTACTTTGGCCAGGAGAGCTGTCAAGGAAATTGGTCTGAGCTTAGTGATAGTCGCTGGATTTTCTTTAGGGACAGGAACAATATTGGCGTCTTTCCATACCTGTGGAACATACCCTTCACGCAGAGATGAATTAAGGATATCCGTGACAGGGGAACTAAGCTCACACGCAAACTCCCTTATCAGCCTACCTGGCAGACAATCAGGTCCAGTTGCTTTTTTGGCCTTTAGTCTACTCAACTCACTGTACATTTCCCAGACATGAATTTGTGGGGGTGGTTTGGCTGGCAAAAAAGCAGGTAATTCTCCATAAATGATAGAGGGCCTACTTTGCGAGACAGAGGCAAAGATTTTATTGATTGCCTCAGCAGTTGCCTTCTCATCATTCTGAGGAACACCTGGAGCTGAGATGATTGGGCGCTGTTTGGTTTTGTTAGTGATCATTTGAATGCTTTTATGCCAACCTGATGGATCAGTGGTTTTGAGGTTCTGGAGGCGCTCCTTATAAAATACCGTTTTGGCTTGCCTAATTGTGTGCATCACCTTGTTTCGAAGAAAACGCCATAAGTAGGTCTTCTTTTCAGCAAAGGCAGCTTGGCGTTTTTTTTATTAAACTTTTGATTTCAGGAGTTATCCATAGTTTATCACTAAAGTGGAGTTTAACCATCTTTGTCGGAAAATGTGTCTCAATGGCTGAAATAACAGTGGAATAAAAAGCATCAGCCTTATCTTGAGTGCAATTTGCATCCAGAACCTCTTCCCACTGATGATAAGTGATCCATCTCCCAAATTCATGTATGCGGAATTTAGGCAATGGTCTAACAGTTTTTTTTTGCACACTACCACCTGTGTGTTTACCATGTATGGGTGTCCAATATATTGTATTATGGTCACTGCGGCCCACAGGTGAGCAAACACTAGGGCTGTTATAGTAGTTCTTGACATTAGTGATTATCAAGTCTAAGATTGCGTCCTGATGAGTTGGTTTTTTTACGACCTGGTTCAATGAGTGAGCTCTACAAATAGGGCCTAGGGCCTATATCAGTTCTATTAAAATCCCCTAGGATGGTAACACCCATATCAGGATGTTTGGTTTTAAGTCTATCTAGAGTTGTTATGATGTGATCAGCCAGCAAATCGTCATATTGAGATTTGGGAGGGATGTAGATGGCACAAACTACCATTCCAGACACTCTGCGAGGAAGACGTGGGGGACGAAGCCACAACCCGTAATCCTGCTAACAGTCTAGTCGAACACTTACAGAAATACATAACATCCGACAATAAAGATAAGCGGAGGTAATAGTTGCAGGTTGAAGTTAGTAGTTACATACTGTTTAAAGGTAATATACACCATTTGCTTTTGCTGTAATTTTTTAATAAGGATGGGCTTAATATAGGGAATTCATGTTTTATAGTAAATATTGTGACGCTCACCTAGTTTCGTGTTCATAAAAACACTAAGAAAAAAAGTGCTGTTCTTGCAGTGTGGTTCCTTGACTTCCTTAAGAACAATTCAATAAAATGGAGGCAGTGTTTGAAGATAGTCAGGTTGCCGACCGGCAATCGTTACAAATTAATACAAAAATCCACTAATTTCTGGAAAACCACATCACATCACGTGCCGTGATTGCACAATACGCTTGAGACTGTTATTACACTTAGTCAAGTAAGATATTTGGTGTAAGATATAATGGTGTATACATACTACCTTTAACTTTAATTGTTCCAATAATTAAAAAAACAAATTAAGCAAATTTATTATAATAGGCCTATGCCGCGAAAAACCTGAACTGGCCGTTTTTACAACGATTGCCGGCAGGCAATCGTTTAAAATTAATACAATATTCCACTTTTCTGGAAAACCACATACTTGTCAAGTAAGAGTAAGGTATTTCAAAATAATTCGGTAGTTTGATTTGTTTTATGTTTGCACAATTGTGAATACTACCTTTAAACTAAATAGTTCCAATAATTAAATTGTTTGTCCAGCAAATTAATTATAACTTGCCCATGCAAACAAAAACCTTGACTGGCCGAAAGGTAGGTGTGCGAATTTTTGAAGTACAGAGTAGATTGTGATTGTGATTGTTATTTTGTATTGAACACACACCTTCCGGGCCAGCCAAGGCTGACATAGCTAGCTATGCAAGTTGTATTTATGTGCGGTTTTCTAAGAGCATTTCTTATCACAGTATTTTTTTTCTTTAGACTTTCGTCAGTGGATCGCTGACGAGGCATTTTTTATTATTTTCTGACAACAGGCGCATCTGCTGAAAGTTTAGACATAGAAACGTCGATTTCGTGATAATTCTTGCTATGTAATGAACGTAGCAGGGAATTCGCGCAATTTTGTTGACCCAATTGGCAAGAATTCTCGACAATCGGCTACGCTGGAGGCCATGTCATTTCCTGGACCATTCATGAATATTGGTATGTACTTAAAGGTAGATACACTATTTTCAGATATCGAAAAATGTTACTAGCGAATTATTAAGAAATATCTTACAAGTTGAAAGTAAATAATGATTGTAGGCATTCAGCAAAATGATTGCGCAAGATATCCCATAATTGTTCCGAAAAATGGAATGTTATAAAAACAAAACAAGAACAACATAAGAACCACTGCCCGACGCCGGTTGAAAATGAACACCGTTTTTGTTTGCTTTTCTCAGCATCCATGATCATAAAACAGGTCAGTTAAATGATATCTACTACAAAATACAACCTCCCAAATCCACTTGTTCCTGACAATTCAAGCAAGTAGCAATGGTGTATAATACCTTTAATTGACCCTCGGCAATATGTTATGAATATTGATATGCATTGTGTCTGTGCATTGTAGAGAATGACTTACGTGTACGATACGTGCATGTGTACAACCAGTATAGGCCTACATGTAAGTACGTATAATGTGACATAATTTATGCAGCATGCCAATACAAAGTCAATCATTATCAATGGGTGCGTTCGTTTAACTTACACGATGCAAATGTTACACAAGACCATTCGATTAGCCTTCACGTAATACTAGTGTCTGCCCCGGCGGCGATAATTTGTTCTGCGCCACTCACGAGCTGGGTTCGTATCAAGTCAGGTTTTCAGACTTTATTTCCCTTGAACAAACATTATCCAAACCACAAATTAGAAAAAGAAAATGTTGCAAATGACTAACAAATTTTATTAAAACAAAAAAGGGATTCGATCACGCGCCTTTGGATTAACCAGTCCGAAATTCAAATCGAATGACTGATAAACACGTTACAAACAAGTTCGGAAAAATCGTTTATCATGACGCCCTAATTAACCCGTCAGTCATGCATAGTGGTTAGATCCCGCGGCAGACGTGTGTGTGCGCGCCGCGGAAGTTTCCTTGATTGTTGCGGTTTACACGTCAGACGATACTAGTACACGTCACGGTGGACGTTTATACGCGCCTGCCCATACAAAAAATTTCTATAGAAATCTATAGAACGCTTTATAGAGCTCTAAAGAACTCTATAGAAAAGTGTACTTTCTATAGAAACCTCCTGGATCTTCTATAGAATATATTTATGTTCTATAGAACTCTGTAGAAATTCTATAGAGCTTGAATTTCTATAGAAATTGCACTTTATAGAAACTGAAGAAAAGTATATAGAAATAAAATATATAGACTTCTATAGAAATGAAATATATAGAATTCTATAGAAATTAAATACAACGTTTATAGAATTCTATAGAAATGAAATATTTCTACTTCTATAGAAATTAAATACAACGTATATAGACTTCTATAGAAATGAAATATATAGACTTCTATAGAAATTAAATACAACGTATATAGACTTCTATAGAAAGGAAATATATAGACTTCTATAGAAAGGAAATATAGACTTCTATAGAAATTAAATACAACGTATATAGACTTCTATAGAAAGGAAATATATAGACTTCTATAGAAATTAAATACAACGTTTATAGAATTCTATAGAAATGAAATGTTTCTGCTAAATGTCCCATGTCATGTCGTTGAGATCAGAGTCGGAATCAGAATCTGAATCATTCGACATCCGGTCTTTTCCTGGCCACCTGTACTGTGTTCGTCGAGGAAGCGCAAAGAGGTTGTCTGACAACATATACGATTTATATTTCGGTCTTTTTCTACGTTGTTTGGTGCTCATTTTGCCTGTTTTTTAATTGCGAGCTGCGCGGTCAGCTGTACCAATATTCCATATATACAATATTCGCAACCCCTCCTCTGGTGGCAAAGGCAAGCACGCGGATTGACCAATACAAGTACCCTTCCCGGCTGCATATATTTACCAGTGCAATGCAAGCACCCCCTTATGTGTCTGCATTGACCAATACAAGCACCCCCTCATGGCTGCATTGACCAATACAAGCACCCCCTCATAGCTGCATTGACCAATACAAGCACCCCCTCATGGCTGTATTGACCAATACAAGTACCCCCTATGGACAAGTTACAGTACGGTATGGTTCAACGGTTTATTTCACGTGTGGCGCGCATATCGCACATGCGGCTTGTTGTGCTAGTTCAGCTTCCCACATTTACTCAGAATATACTCCTATCTTTTCAGATTTAGTATTGAAAAATGGCTGGAAATGGGAGTTAGCATTCGCAGTATGTTTTAGTGAAATGGGTTGACAATGAGGACATCTGGGATGTTCTTCCCATTAAGAGTGCAGTTGGCGAGGTCACTGTGATGGATTTGCAAGGTGCAATTTCAATTTTTTGAAAATCAAAAGAAAAAAGTGGCTCTCGTCAAAGAATGTTCGAGTTCTACTGGCAGTGGCAGAAGGGGAAGAAGCAGCGCTTTGTACCGTGTTGGCGTACGGTAAGTTTAGGCTAGATGTCTTATATTTGGATTTGTCTTAATAATAATATTACCTTAATTTATGTTTATTTATTTTTCGAACTATAAACCTGCCCCTGAAAAATACCCCTAGAACTCTGGGTCTCCCGACGCCCGTAGGGCGGAGACCCATAGATAGAGAGGGTTTTTACAGGTTAACCGCCGTTAAACAATAGAAACCGTGCACAAATTTCGGGCAATAACTCCATACTGCCGCACGGTCTACCCCAACCAAAAATTTGTATGAGTACTTTATCAACTCACCCAGCTGCTGCCCACCAAAAATCGGTCAAATCTCGGCCAATTTCTGTAAAAAAAGATGAAAACTATGCCCGTTCCGCAAACGCGACTGTTACAATACAAGATGGCGGATAACTCGTGCGTAATTTCAAGCCGCAGAGCCGTTTTTGAAACACAAGCTTCATCTTCCGCGGCCTTATTCATACAGTTTAGCAATGCCCCAGAGGTACAGCCACAATAGACCGAAGCCAGGGTTTGGAAAACAGCACCCATTGAACGAAGTTTTCGCCATCTTGTAACAGTCGGGTTTGCGGAACGGGCATAGTTTTCACCTTTTTTACAGAAATTGGCCGAGATTTGACTGGTTTTTGGTGGGCAGCAGCTGGGTGAGTTGATAAAGTACTCGTACAAATTTTTGGTTGGGGTAGACCGTGCGGCAGTATGGAGTTATTGCCCGAAATTTGTGCACGGTTTCTGTTTAACGGCGGTTAACCTGTAAAAACCCTCTCTATCTATTTACGTAATTATCGTTCGACACAATTTTGTTACTAGTTAATATTTTTAGACTAGTATTTTTTATTAGCTGTTTCGGTTTTTCACCGAAACAGCTTTTGTAATCGTTAAAGTTTTTTTTTTTCTTTTTCTCCTTTTTCAGATTTTTCTCCATAGGATTTGCACACGTTTGTTCAGACAATACACTTTGACACTTTGGTAAATCCGATGGACTTGAGACTTGGCATACACTTAGACAACCACCCAAGGACGGTCCTAGAAGAAATTCGTCGCGATTACGTCATTCAAGGTCACGTGACTTCGCGTTAAAGGTGAAATTTTTCCCATAGGTTTTGTACACGTTTTTCTTCAGACTATTAAATTTGACACTTTGGTAAATCCGACCGACTTGAAACTTGCCATACACTCAGAACACCACCACCAGATGTTTCTGAAAGAAATTCAGCACGATTGCGTTATTCAAGGTCACGTGACGTCAAGTTAAAGGTTTAATTTGTCCCCCATAGGTTTTGTACACGTTTTCCTTCAGACCCTTGACTTTGACACTTTGGTAAATCCGACCGCCTTGAAACTTGGCATACACTTAGAACACCACCCCTAGATGTTTCTGAAAGAAATTCGGCACGATTGCGTCATTCAAGGGCACGTGACGTCACATTAAAGGTGCACATTTTTCTCCCATTAGTTTTGTACACGTTTTTGTTAAGACTGTTGACTTTGACACTTTAGTAAATCCGATCGACCTGAGACTTGGCACACACTTAGACCACCATCCACAGACGGCTCTAAAAGAAATTTGGCACGATTACGTCATTCAAGGTCACGGGGCGTCACGTTAACGTTTCATTTTCCCCCATAGATTTTGTACACGTTTTTCTTTAGACTATTGACTTTGACACTTTAGTAAATCTGATCGACTTGAGACTTGGCACACACAAAAGACCACCACACACATATTAAAAGTAATTTTAGACACTCGAAACAGCTCTGTGTTTGTCCACAAACACATGTCTAGTTTAAATTATAGTTAGTAATAGTAATGTTTTTAAGAGAACAAAAATTGATTTGGCACGTGTACGAGACATATAAAATTCATTAAAAACAAATAATTAATACATGTACATGTAGTTTCATTTTTGCAAAATTTATTTCACTACATTGGATTTTGTGTTAGTGTTGTTAAGCAACACAAAAATGCACAGACTGGTTGTTGTTTTCCTGCAAGATGTGGATAATTGTGTTCCCCGTGGGAACACATGCAAAAGGCTGGACATTTGTGCTGTCAACTCATGGAAGGGTTAATAATATCATGGAGGAAACCTTCTTATTCCTCCATGATAATATGCAACCACAAATGTTTTTTTGTTGCTGCATCTATAACATTAGCTTCATTACATTTTTGCATTCTGTACCACGAGGAATAAAGGTTAGTTCTCTTCAATATTCACTTTTTTCTCATTTCAGATTTCACACAGAAGAAATTTCCTATAGCTGCTTCTGTCGTCATGCGCCAGTCACTGGCAAACAAGGTCAAGGAGCTTAATAAAGTAAGTACATGTAAATGTATAAAGATCCAGATCTTAACCGGTTTGTGTCGGTTGACGGGTATATATACAAGAAAAGTTTTTCAAAGATTCAAAACTGATAACGAATAAACCGTCATGAGCAAGGCTGGAAATATCTGTCGGCAAACGGTTCACAGCGAGCGAGGCCGGTTGTGCTTCCCACTGATATCGGCCTAAACATGCCTTGGATCGAGGTTTGTGAAAAAGAATCCCGCTCCCAGGCTTAGTCAATGTGCAATAATCCTAACCCCAACCCCTTGGGTATCCTGAATCAGCAAAAGCTACCATTTTTGTTGAGCACAATGTTCGTGGTGACTGCTCAATATAGAGGTTCCTGAATCCATCAAAATCCTGCAGTACTGGTAGGTTCACAATCATAAATCCATCAATCCCCCAGTTTTCAATATGGAAGTTTCCTAAATCTGCCAAAGTCCTCAAATAGGGTATGGATTTTGATGGATTCAGGTCGGGTAGGGTCAAGTGATTCAATCTTATAAAAGTAACACTTGGCGCAATGTTAAATAATAATTTCACCAATTGGTTTTTTTTCAGAATTACACACCACCATAGATGTGCTACACCGTCTTTGACGTTTGAGATGCCATCCATCCATCCATCCCTTATCTACAAGTATTCACTTTTAGTGGTCTACTTAAAGGGCTCGTATATGTTTGGTAATGACTCCAACAATTAGTGGCAATAAACACTTACTTGGTAAGAAGTACAGCAGCTTTGGATAGTTTAATGCATTTTTAGAAACCTTTCACTTCAAAGTACTGCGGTTATAGGAAAAAGATATCACTTTTTTTTATCCCAAAAAAATTGAATCTGAGAAGCGTTACTGCAGTGATGTTTCTCAGACTGTGTATTCCAATGCAGATTATTATTCCTGCGTGGACATAACCACTCCAGATTTTCGGCAGTATCTCAAAATCGCTACCACCTTTGGAAATAAAATTTTTACAGGTTAGTTTTATGGTATATACATGTATCTATAACTATATAGGATTGAAACAAACAATGGGTTCTAATTACCAAAACGTATACGATCCCTTTAAATTTAATATTTAAAAAATTTACTACTTGTACTGACCCGTATATGATATGATTTAAAATTGATGGTGCTTTAAATGCTTACTTCATAAACCATGTACATGTATATGCGTTCTGTCAAATTTAAGAAGGCTCCTTATAGCGCTTTAATACTTTAACATTGTATAGGCATTCGTGAGATTCCAAATAAAAATTTCTATATAAAATCTATAGAAAAAGCATTCAATTTTTTAAGGAAAACTGTAGATCCTATGGAAATCGTATTATCATAAATTCCACATCAATTATTCCTAAAGGATTTCTATAGGACGTTTCTATGGACATTCTAAAGAGTTGTATAGAAATGCTATACATTTATCTATAGATCCTATAGAAATTCCATAGAAAAGTACAATTATTTCTATAGGACGTTTCTATAAAAATTCTAAAGAGTTCTATAGGAATTATATACATTTATCTATAGATCCTATAGAAATTCTACAACAATTCTATAGAAAAGTACAATTAATTCTAAAGGATTTCTATAGGACGTTTCTATTAAAATTCTATAGAGTTTTATAGAAATTCTATAAATTTATCTATAGATCCTATAGAAATTCTACAACAATTCTATAGAAAAGTACAATTATTTCTAAAGGATTTCTATAGGACGTTTCTATTGAAATTCTATAGAGTTTTATAGAAATTCTATACATTTATCTATAGATCCTATAGAAATTCTACAACAATTCTATAGAAAAGTACAATTATTTCTAAAGGATTTCTATAGGACGTTTCTATTGAAATTCTATAGAGTTTTATAGAAATTCTATACATTTATCTATAGATCCTATAGAAATTCTACAACAATTCTATAGAAAAGTACAATTATTTCTAAAGGATTTCTATAGGACGTTTCTATTAAAATTCTATAGAGTTTTATAGAAATTCTATACATTTATCTATAGATCCTATAGAAATTCTACAACAATTCTATAGAAAAATACAATTATTTCTAAAGGATTTCTATAGGACGTTTCTATTGGAATTCTATAGAGTTTTATAGAAATTCTATAAATGTATCTATAGATCCTATAGAAATTCTACAACAATTCTATAGAAAAGTACAATTATTTCTAAAGGATTTCTATAGAAATGTCTCTATAGAAATTCTAAAGAGCTGTATAGAAATTCTAAAGAAAATGGGCCAAAATTCTATAGAAGTTCTTTAGAATTTATATACACATTCTATAGGATTCTTTAGAACCAAATCTATAGAAACTCTATAAGAAGTTTCTATAGAAATTCTATAGATTTTTTTTTTATAGAATTCTATAGAATATTTTTGTATGGGTGACGTTACTAACATACCCGCGGTGGACGTGTACACATAAACTAACGTTGCCAACATGCTTTGTTGACGCGGTGGACGTGTATAACTGCTATATTGTGGTATCGCGCTTAAGTGATAAGACATATTCAACTGCACCCTAGTTCCATTGTCTCCATTAAATTCATACAGCCCAGGATTATCAGCTTCTTACAGGGATTGATCCATTCAAAGTCCTTGAAAGGGTGCTTTTCAGCTGGGCTTGCAGATATTTGTATATACATTTTACCGCGTCCAATTGCCCCCGGCATTGTGTCTATAGTTCCACGGCTGCCGACTCACGCGTCAGATTTTATGGCGAGTAGCGGATGACGTTACATCACGCCCTGACTGCAGATAAATAAATGCCCTAGGCGACATAATATCGGCAAAAACATGTAAATAACGGTGCTAATAAACTAAGTGTTGGTATCTTGTAGTAGTTGCATTATCAAAAGAAGTATATTTTACTGAATAACAAAAAATACACAGGTTAATGGCACAAAATACTGCCAATGAGTTCAGTTAGACATATTTTCTATAATTTAGTGCAGATCCATCGGGTTTTAGCAATTGTTGATCTTGTTACAGTGATTTACCTATCTTTTAGCCCAAATTATGGACATACCATTTCCCCCAAAAATATATGAATACATATATTACGCAGCAGTGATTAACGATTTAAGCAAATTAGTCATATTTCCACCACTTGGATTTGTTGATTTTTTTAGTTTGTCATTCTAGGAACCCTATGGAAGTGCACGGGTTGCCTAAGGTGAGAGACTTGAACAAGTTCAAGAAAACCCCTCCAATTTAAGATGTTTGTTGCTTACAATAATCATCATATCTATGTTAAAATGTATTTTGGGGATTTTCTTGAACTTGTTTACGTCTCCATAAGGATATGTAAGTAGAATCACCAAAATAAACTTTTCAAAATAAATAATAAATATACCCAAATATAGGAATAAATATATTACGCGGCAGGAATTAACGATTTATGCAAATTAATCATATTTCAACCACTTGGATTTGTTGAGTTTTTTAGTATGTCATTCTATGGACTTTATAGAAGTGCACTGTGGTGCAAAATATTCTATTGCAATTTGTGTGAGGTCAAAACTTATTTTCCCTTGACTATACGCCCTGTCCTTGTACACGCTGGAAGACCTGCAATCACTGTGGCTGAGAGACCGCCGCATCGCACTACATACCAAACCAACTTGGTGTAACCTTGTGTATACAAATGGAAAGCTAATCGAATATACCCAACGTACACAAACTCGTTATGGAGACAACATTTATAATTAATTAATATACAAATGAGATGCATGTCAAACAACCGTTGAGACAAGCTGGATTTGTTTACTAAAACATAGGCATTTCTAGTACTGTGAGAATTCTCCAGCAGACGAAAATCTGTCCTTTATAATTGCTCAGATTTTAGAACTGATGCGTCCGACAATAAATAATTATCAAAAAATAAAGGACACAACACGATTTATGAACAGTTTAGATGAGATGCCTTAGCTGTGCTAAGGAATATTCTTTGAAAACTGTACATAAATACAATTTTTACCTAACGCTATATTAATTGGCCTGCCCGGAAAGTGTGTTTGATAAAAATACACCAAAATTAAAACTATCTAAACCTCTGTATACCGTGCAGTTAAACTGTACGAGAAAACGCAACAACTTGCACAACTACCTTTCGGCCGGTTTACATGTTCCCTTTTTCGGTTTTGTGTTTTTGGGTCGGGTCGGTTAAGCTACGTTGTGAACAAACCGAAATAAACCGAAAATAACCGAAAATAACTAAAACGGGAAATTCACGTGGTGTTTTACTGGTTTACAGCTTCAGATGACAGCAAAATTTACGTGTTGGTAGCGGCACCGTCATCCAAATATAAGCAGGTCAAAATATCATAAACTTATAATTACATGTGGATTGGGTTTTCAGTTCCTGTCTGACTTATGGGGTTTTCCTCGCCTCTAAAACTGTACCTTCTTCTCATTGTCTTCTCTCTACGGGTTTCTTTAGGCTTGCGAGCTAAAGTGCCTTGGGCGCTTTAAGGAATCCTTGGTTCCATTTCCAGAAATATATAATATTAATAATATTAATAGACTAGACTTACGGCGCGCTCCATGACAAATGAAAACATTATTCTTGGAGCAAGACTAGCCAAACCCTAGCTTGCTTGGAAAACATTTGCGTCAAAATGTATGTCCGGTCGTGAAATTTGACGTCAAATTTGACGTCAATATTCGCGACTTTGGGGGCAAGTCGCGAATACTGACGTCAATATTCGCGATCTGCGTTGTCCCTTCAGAGCCACCATAATGACATGTACATTGTACATGTACATGTACACACACACAAGACCAACTATGCAAATACATGCATCACAAACGATGTATGTATGACAGGTCACATTTTGTCCTGTGTATATATATCATCAATTTCACATTATTTGCCTCATCAGATCATAACGTCATAGATACATGTACACGTACACACATTAAAGGGAATTGTACATCATTGGCTAATTTTGCTGTAATTTTCAGAAATTGATGCATTCTGGGGGTTACTATGTTAGGCCTATAGCAAATATTGCCACACTGACTTGTTTGACGATTTGAATTTGCTGGGAAAGTCAGGAAAACATATCATGATGTTCTTGTAGTCAAGGTTCCCTGACCCAACTTCAGATGAAACGGAGCAAATTATAGACGTTGGGGAATTGTAAGATAGGATATTCAGCTGTACCCCTTCGCAAGACAGTGTGTAATCAATTGCAAGGAAAATGCGGAATAACTAAATATGAACAATTTGGAGCACTATTTGAGAAAAAAAGGTCAACGCTGGTCGGCTGATCAGTTGAAAATGTCATTTCCTAACAGTCCAGTGAAGTATTTTGTGATAATTTGGTCATTTATTTTGATGATGTTTGCAAATATTGTATACCTGTATTCCCTTTAAGTTCTTCATACACGTGTACACAGTGCACAATGTAGCTACACACATATACATGTACTGTACCAGGGGGGGGGGGGGGGGGGGGGGGCGGAGGGGGGCCCTTCGAGACTGTGATTGCGCAACGCTGACGTACCGTCCATTCTCAAAATAGGGGGGAACAATTTTCTCACGCGAAAAATAAAGAGTTTTTGGCATCCAATCTTAACATCTTGTCTTTTGTAGTTGTAAAAGGTTGTTATTTACCTTAATTTTTATCATCCAATGACAGAAATTGTATTGAAAATAAAAAAAAGCAGTCGAGAAAATTAAGCGTTGACGTACCGTTGATGCACGTAGAGATTGTGCACAAATACTAAAACGACGTTGACAAATACCTCCCCTAAAAAGGGCAATAATAATCGATAAATTGTGAAAAATCGTGCTTCGAACCCACTCACTTTTTTCCATGGATACGTTTAAAAAGGATGTAGCAGTGATATACTGAATTTTTAAAAAAATCTGCCTGTGAACCCCTTGCGTTTTATCGTGTTGTTTTCGAACTAAAATGGCAGAAAATGACATCGCCCCAAAACAAATTCGTGTAGACCGTGCCTGTGTACCTGGCTTTGCGGACGTTATATGAATCACTGAATTCGGAGAGCGAGCGCGGAGCAAATTTGTACGTGTTTCAACGGTGCGCTTCGCGGTAGCGATCTATACGTATTTACTGTGTGAGATGTGTGGCTCATGAGCGTGGAAGAACGAATGAGATACATTTCAACGTTGGTGGCGCACTTTGTTGGGCCCCCCTCCGCCCCCCCCCCCCCCTGTACTGTACATGCTGCGATTCACCAAGAGAGTTTATTTGCATATCAATACAATTTTCCTGTCAAGGAAATGATACACAACGATACGGTCAAAGTTCAAGATCATTATGGCTGTGTAGAGTGATTGTTCATTTTTGCTAAAAATACACGCGTAGTACGAGAGTTTCACATCGTTTGTGAATTCCCATGTTGACTTATTTACTGATGTTTTCGAAGAAATATTGAGGTGTTCGAAGAAATAAAACAAACGCACTAACGGCTTAATGAAATATACCAGCAGTGGTAGGGCATTTC
Source organism: Crossaster papposus (assembly GCA_037893245.1). NCBI lineage: Eukaryota > Metazoa > Echinodermata > Asteroidea > Velatida > Solasteridae > Crossaster > Crossaster papposus. The sequence continues at coordinate 1,002,900 of JBAIAA010000833.1, forward strand.
CTCAACAAACTGAATATAAATACAATTTGCACACGTTGAATTGTTGGCCGGCCCGGAGGGTGTGTGTTCAAATGAATATACTTATATATTACACTATAAAAATACAATAACAATTACAATTTGACTGAGTCTGCAAACGTATACGCACACCTACCTTTCGGCCGGTTAACGTGTTTTGTTCCCAAAAGGAAAAGGTATAGTGGCTGTTATGTAGGATTTCAAAGTTGTGCTTTTTTGTGTGCTAAGCATGGTTTTTTTTTCATTGGAAAGAGTAGACATCCAGGTTTCAGAAAGGTATTGGTAACATTTGTTCTCATTAACCGTATGGCCGCCATCTTGTATTTCAACATGGCCGCCAATTTTTAACCAAATGTTTAATAAATCAAAGTATTAATGCTATACGAAGTTCATTTTACTGACAATTACTTCAATTTATTAAGCCAAGGAGTTACAGATACAATTAGTATAGTATCTCACTGGTTGATAGCCATCTTGAATTTCAAAATGGCTGCCACTTTAGGACAATGTTTTACCTGAAAATGTACATAGCATCCTACACCAAGGCAAGCCACATTATGTGGAAACCATGCTTTAGTGCGTGCGCACCCCCCCCCCCCCCCCCCCCCCCCCCTCTCCCCCAACACAAAACACAACAACTACCTATAGTAATGGATTGGGAATCTTATATCAAGATACTTATCTCGATTTGGGCTGGTAAAGCGCAGTCATCAGGGCTCCCTTCGCACAAGACTTCAAATCAAGTCGGTAATTGAGTGGTTTTATTCGCCTCTCGCGGCCGCCGCGCATGCGCCTGCTACGCTCTCTGCTGGGGTGCGGCGGTTTACACGCCATCCTAATTTCGGGGACGATACGTACAATGTCGATCTCAATATGCGTGTATTCGCTCTCAATCAACGACTTGAATAACCTGTTTTCAGCTTTGTGCACAAACAATGAGACTTGCTACCAAAATTGGACGGAGCAGTCTGATCGGTTAAGAACCATTATATATGAATATTCATGATACATCTTCCAGCCGATGCGCTAGAGACTACTGCTCTCATACACACACCCCTGATTATTGATATTTTCGTGTTTACAAAATACTCTAGATGTTTTATCGCATTTGTTCTGATTTCTTTGTGTTCAACGTCAAAATAGAGGTGTTGGAGGGAAGCACCGAAAGGAATATAGATTCCATTGACCATGGGTTGCGAACACTGGGAATTTCAAGTGCTCTGAAACCCCAACAAACCAAGGCAATCACTAGTTTTCTTGACGGCAACGACAACTTCAAAAAAATTAATATTAAACAAACAAAACTGCCAGATCTAACTAAAGCTTAACTAAAGCTTCAACTTGATCGTAATGCAAATACACCTATACTAATAATGAATCATTCCTAAGAAGTCAGATGCGCTACCATTGGTCCTCTTTATGGAAACGTGTTGCATATGCAAAGCATAGCTGCATGTATGCATATTCGGTCACGTACATGTAGGTTTGAGTCAAGTCGTTAGAACTGGGACAGTCGTGCGCTACGCGACTGTTGCATGAAATGATGTCGCGCTAGCTATACAAAAGTGCATGAATGGCGGCATGTGGAATTTCTACGCATGGCGATATTTGGCGGCGCTGGCTGGCGGACAAAAACCACGACAGTCTAACGACTTGTCACCAAGTCTACCTTCGCACCGATAACTTAACTAAACCGCGCCCGAGAATTTAACATGACTTAATTGGTTTAGTCATTTTTCGGTGCGAATATGTACCGCACTTCACCAGGTCTGGAGCTAAAGCTATTATACTAGCTCAAATCGAGTTATCTTGGTATCACTTGTTGTTCTAGAAAGAGTTCCCATCCATTTGAAATATCATGAACGTTAACGACAATACCCGACCCGGGGGGGGGGGGGGGGTTTAACCTGTAAAAGTATATTCTGGAAAATACGTATACTGGATCTGCGAAAGTATAGACGTTGACGTCACGTGCGGAGGATCTAGCTATGGTCGTCCTGGAGGGACACGCATATCGTGAACATTGACGTCAAATTTGCGACGAAATTCACGACTTGCCCCCCCCCCCCCCCCTCAAGTCACAAATATTGACGTCAATATTGACGACAAATTGTCCCGCCCCCAAGATCGCGAATATTGACGTCAATATTGACGACAAATTGTCCCGCCCCCAAAGTCGCGAATATTGACATCAAATTTGACGTCAAATTTCACGACCGGACATAAATTTTGACGCGATTTTTGTTTTTGTAAGTTAGGTTTTGGCTAGTCTTGCTCAAATACCGAGTTTTTCATTTGTTCCGGGGCGCGCCGCGCGCCCGTCTAGTCTATGCAGTTCATTATTCATCAATACTCCGAAAACGGGCTTATTGAGGGCGCCCTTGATTGTCACGAGACATCAGGGCCCAGGGTTCTGCTTACCGTTAGCGAAACATATCTGCTTACTGTAGCAAACAATTTGGTGCTTACGGTAAACGTATTTCACGCGTTAGCGAGGAATTTTGGATTCTGCGCATGCGTACATCCTATAACTAAGGATTCTGCGCTTACAGGGTTAGCACATAATATTTCTGCTCGCGCGGTTAGCACAAAATAGTGATTGTAAGCGCGGAATTCTGTGGTTAGCAGAGCCAAGAAATTGGGCCCTGATACAGTGGATTTGTTTTCAAGGTCGGATCACGATTGGTAAATGCTCGAATTATCATGAATGAGTGGATTTGGGGGGTTGTATTTTATAGTAAATCTCGTTTAATTGACCTGTCCGAAGTTTTACAATTATGGATGGCGAGAAAATCACAAACTGCGTTTGTTTTCAACCGCCGTCGGGCAGTTATTCCTATGTTATAATTGGGTTTTTTTTGCGATCGCCGCCCGGCGATCGCGAATTTTGTTTTATGAAATTATTTTATGAAATTTTTCGGAATAATTACAGGTTATCTAGCGCGATCATTTTGCTGGATGCCTAGAATCATTATTTACTTTCAAATAAGTAAGATATTTCTTAATAATTCGGTAGTAAATATTTTCGATATCTGCAAATGGTGTATCATATCTTTAAGTTCAGTGCACGAGATTTGTTTCTGAACTTAAAACAAATCCACTGATCTTTTGTGACAATTGAGGGCGCCCTCAATAAGCCCGTTTTGAGAGTATTAATGATTGATGAACTGCATATAGACGGACGGCGCGCCCGGAACAAAATGAAAAACTCGGTCTTGGAGCTAGACTAGCCAAAACCTAGCTTGCTTGAAAAACATTCACGTCAAAATTTGGGTCAATTTGTCGTCAATTTTGTCGTCAATATGGACGTCAATATTCGCGACTTGGGGGGGGGGGGGGGGGGGGGGGGGGGCAAGTCGTGAATGTTGATGTCAATATTTGTCGCGAATATTAATTTGACTACGATCTGCGTAGTCCCTCCAGGGCCACCATATCTAGCCCCTCTAAAATATTGGCTCCAGAACCGCACCTGAATAAAACGTATTTGGAAAACTTCGGACATTGTCAGGCAAAGGCAGAATTCCTCTTTTTTTTGGCACGTGACAGTAGAGGCTACCAGACCTATACAATTCATGAGAAATAGTTATAATTATTTGGTCCGGGAACCATACTAGCTCGGGTTCTGACTAATCACGTAACAATGAGGCTGTCAGTTCACCTGATCAGGTGATATGTACATCGTTGTTAGAACGTTAGTTCGTCTAGTTTTATTTGTACGCGTACACGCAGCAGTAGAAAATAAAATGCATACGGACTTGGGTTCCAATACAACCATGAATAGGTAAACACGTGTATTTTAGACAGGAAAGTGTAAGATTCTATCGCATTTCGCATCAAAAATAAGAGTCGCCTGTCAAGCCGGCAGAGATGTGGTACGGTTCGAAAGTTAATTACAAATTAACACCAATCGACCCAGATATTATTTATTTATTCATTAATTTATCACATTTCTTCACCCAGGGTCATACGCTACCCAGAATGCCGTGCGTTTCCTTCTCATAATTCCCGGAAGCCCGATTAGCATTTCCCAGCGCCCAGTATTGGGCAGTGGGCACGAGCGAAGGAAAAATGATGTTTAACTCACCGACGATTTACAGCAGATTTGTAGACTGGTTGGATTGGAAGCAGTCCTGATTGTAGGGGATCGGAGTTATAACCGAGTGGGCGTTTTTCACTTCTTGTTTTAAATAACTAAAGTATGAGAGGGAACATTTTTCACAAGACGTAAAATCTGTCTTGGGTTTGTGTTGTAGAGTACAAGGTAGTTGTAATGGGGCAATCAGAAGATGGAAACCAGAACCGTTTGGGGGAAACATCGCGACCGGGTGTTTGTTCATGCGGGTTGTTGACTGTTTTTTAGGAGATATAAAATGAGAAACTGTTCACAAAAGTAATGTGAAGGTTCTTGATGTGGACATAAAAACCTTATTCTTCTCACGAAGTCTGATAAGCTTTTCATTTTCGGGAAAATTAACTGTTTAGAAAATTGTTTATATGACACTCGTTAGAGCGCACACCTCCGCATCCATCCGCAAACAAGTTCCATCTCCCAATGTAAAAAGAAATATTTCAAAAGTAATGCAAATTGCTGATCTGGATCTAGATCACTCTGAAAATTGTATGGAATCGTCCTTGACCCATAAGCTATCTATCCACCAAGTCTCGTTACAATCCCTCAATACAAGTAGTTTGTTTAACCCGTAATCCTGCTAACAGTCTAGTCGAACACGGACAGGGAATACGTAATGTCCGCCATCATAGATGAGCGGAGGTAATAACAACAACTTTCAGGTTGAAGTAGTTACACACTGTTTGAAGGTATTATACACCATTTGCTTTTGCTGTAATTTTCGAATAATAATGGCTGTAATATAGGGGTTTTAGAGTAAACATTGTGACGCTGACCTAGTTTCGTGTTCATAGAGAAGCTTAAAACAAAAACAGTAAGACAAAAAGTGCTGTTCTTGCAGTCTGGTTCCTTAACTAGACGAATTCAATAAAATGAAGGCACACTGCAAATTTATTGGTCAATTATAATGTTGGGTAAACCGTTTTCACCACTCGTTGGTCAAAAATGCTGAATGTTGGTAAACATTATTATTTGCCCAACACATATGCATGTGTTTGAAAATAGTCGGGTTTTTACAACGGTTGCCGGCTGGCAATCCTTTAAAATTAATACAAAATTCCACTTTTCTGGAAAACCACATCACATCAGGTTCCGTGATTTCACAGGATACTTGAGACTGTTAATTACAGTCAAGTAAGGTATTTCAAAATAATTCAGTCGCATTTTGTTTAAGTTTGCAAAATGGTGTATACTACCTAATAATTCATTGTTTTTGTCCAGCTAATTAATTTTAACATGCCTATGCGAAAAAAACTGGCCGAAAAGTAGGTGTGCGAATTTTTGCTGCACAGGTTATAGTCTATTCTGCATAGTCTATAACATGCGCAGGAATAATTGTGATTGTGATTGTGTGATTGTGTGTTGTATTAAACACACACCTTCCGGGCCAGCCATCTGACATACGTAACTATGCGTGTTTTATTTATGTGCAGTTTTCTAAGAGCATTTTCTATCACAGTATCTTTTTTAATACACTTTCGTGGATCGCTGACGCGTTATTTTTTATCATTTCCTGACGACAGGCGCATCAGCTGAAAGTGTAGTCATAGAAACGTCAATGTATGTTATGTAAAGAATGTAGCAGGGAATTCGCGCAATTTTGTTGTCACAATTGGCAAGAAGTCTCGACGTCGGCTATAGTGGAGGTCACTGGAACATGTCATTTCCTGGACCATTCATAAAATCGGTACGGGATATTATATGCCTTGCGACGTCTGCGCATTCTATAGAATGACGTACATTGGTGTACGTGTGTACTTTGATACTGGTTGTACCTTTCTCTATGGTACATGTACGTACGGGCCTATGTTGGTGTACATAGTATTATGCACATGTACATGCAGATAAAAAGCAATCACCATCACAATGGAGTGCGTTCGTTTAAATGTTACACAAGACCGTTCGATTAGCCGTGTCTGCCGCCCGATGGCGATATGTTTTCTGTGCCACTAATAAGGTCAAGGAGCAGATTATAGAATTCAGACTGTCATTTCCTATCCAGTGAAGTATTTTGTGATAATTTGGTCATTTATTTTGATGATGTTTGCAATTGTTGTATATTCCCGTTATCATACACGTGTGTACACTATTTTGTACATCAGTTTCTTCCTAATTTAAATTTGGTGCTGTATGCATGACGTACACTGAGTGCACATTGTAGCTACGCACAGTATACATGCTGCGCTGCGATTTATCGAGAGAGTTTATTTGCGTTATAAATACCATTTATTGTCAAGGAAATATACACAACGATAAACGGTCACATTCGAAAGCATAATGGCTGTGGGGAGTGATTGTAGATTTTAGCCTAAAATACACGCGAATATTCCCCGCGAGAGACATTAAACAGTACGAGAGATTCCCATCGTTCGTGAATTCCCATGCTGATTTATTCTACTGATGTTTTCCAGGAAACACTGAGGTGTTCGAAGAAATAAAACTAAAGCTCTACCGGCTTTATGAAAGATACTAGCAGCATACTGCATGTCCTCAGAAAACTGAATATACATACAATGTGCACCTCACTAAGTGTTGCCGGTGTGGACGGTAATTCTATCCCCCGGTAAAATTGTCCGGGGGGACAGAATTACCTAGGTAAAAGTGTCCCCCTAGAGACGTTAATTCTGTCCCCCTTCAGTTTATTCTGTCCCCTCTCTAGGTAATTGTGTCCCCCAATGTTCCACACATAAGTGGTTATTTTGATGTTATTTCAATGACAAGCCCACATGGTATTTATTATTTGGACTTCTCTTCCCTTCATCGATTTATAAAAATACAAATAAAAATACAAATAACTTTATTAATTAAATCAACCGATCTACGTTTCTGCGCGAAAGGGAAAATGGCAGTAATCAGTATTTTTAGACTTCTTGCACGCGTACAAATTCTAGATATCCAGCACGATGCGGCAGCTCTTTTGACCACCTTTAATTTGTAGTACGCTACACATCCTACAGTCTGCCACAAATAATGCACTATGGAGGGGTGAACCCGTACTACACTGGTTGTTGCGTCTAGTGGGTGCTAGACTTGTGACGTTGCACGGGACAAATTTACCAGGGGGACACGTTTAACGTTGGACAGGGAGACATAATTACCTGGAGGGGGACAGAAATACCTAGGTAAATGTGTCCCCCCGGACAGATTTACCGGGTCACGGCCTGGTAAGTCTGCCGGGGGGACACATTTACAAGGGGGGACAGAATTACCTTTCACACCGGCCCAGAGGGTGAGTGTTCAAACGAATATACTACAATATATTACAATATAATACAATAAATTACAGTCTGCAATAAATATGCAATAACATGTCTATAAAATGAACACCTACCTTTCGACCGGTTAACGTGTTTTGTTGGTTCCCAGCCCCAAAAGAAAATGTGGCCCGAAAACTACCCCAAGGGCAAAACTACCTATAGCAATGGTTGGGGAATCTTTCTAGAAGAACAAAAATACCAATATATCTTGATTTGGGCTAGTACCAGTTTTAGCTCACAGATCCTACTTTGTGAAGTGCAGTCATCAGGGCCCCTTTCGCGCCGATAACTTAAAGGTAGGATATATCATTTGCAGATATCAAAGCATTTTACTACCGAATTATTAAGAAATATCTTACGTATTTGAAAGTAAATAACTATTGTAGGCATCCAGCAAAATGATTGCGCTGTAATTGTTCTTAGGAAAAAAACCAAGAACATAAGAACCACTCAGGCTGTCCAACGCCGGTTGAAAATGAACGTCGTTTATCTTGCTTTTCTCAGCATCCATAATTGTAAAACTTCGGGAAGGTCAGTTAAACGATATTTACTATAAAATACAACCCCCCAAATCCACCCATTTATGGTAATTCAAGCAATTACCAATGGTGTATCCTACCTTTATCTAAACCGCGAATTTAACATGACGTGGTTTAGCTATTTCTCGGTGCGACATTATCACTGACTTTACTTCACCTACATTTTGTAATTGTTATTTTGTAGATTCAATCCTTTCAAACATGATATTTTGACGTCGCGTTATTTAGCAAGGATTTATTTTATTTTTCGTACCTCTGTCGTCCAACTATAACGTTAGAAACGGGTTTTTTGGGGAAAAAAACGAGCCTTCCAAAAATCTATACAGGTAAGGCGCAGACTTGAAAAAAATGTTCGCGCATTACATTCAGGGCGTGCAGTTTACGAAATACACGCGCAATACGTACTGAATAGCCAGTCAGCATCGTTTACGCATTCCTCACGGCCAGCACCCGATTTCACTAACTCTTCGTAACTCACGATGCATCGCAGCCCTGCGACGCGTACCTCTACGACGCGTCGCAGCTGCGACGCGTCGTGTAATTGATTTTACGAAACACGTCGTACGTGCGACGCGTCGTAGATATGTATGTATTTATAGCACAAAACAACGACTGTTGTATGTGACTATTCAACGCACAGTAAATAGCCGTCTGGTATTCAGCAAAGAGTCGTCGAATTTCTTCTCGCAAAGCTTCAAAAATGTAAATCAAAATGGCTGACGTACGATGCAATTTTAACGAAAAACAAGCTTGCTGTAGACCTCTAGCTAAATTTCAAGTGCACTATTCAAGGTTTATTCATATGACTACGATGAATGTTTCATTTACAACTTCCAATACATTGTCTGAGTATTCTAGTCTCGCTTGTTTCATTTCTATGGCATAAAACTGGCTACGAAAAGACGCATCTTATTTTACGACGACCCAAATACACTTCGTAACTTACTTGCCGTTGTCAAGGTATTTGCGACGCATTGAACGCATCGTAACTTTAGTGAAATGGATCGTACGACGCGTCGCGAGATGCGACGCGTTACTCTTCGTAACTCGAGTTGCGACGCGTTGCAAAGTTTGGTGAAATCGGGTGCAGGGGTTAGTACCCTAATTGCACTGCTGCTTTGTTCGGGCCCCAGAATCTATACTAGAGTCTTAGATATGGGGAGATTCGAGAGAAGAAACCGGAGCCCGAACAAACCAACATCGGGTGGTAAGGCGGTAGGGTGGTAAAAGAAGGGGAGAGAAAAAAAAAAGTGTAAATAACAGGTGTTGTCCCCTCGAGACTGGGCCCGGATTTATTGAAGTACACCTATTGTTTCACTTGTACCTACCGGCTACACCTTACCGTTCATCCTTGCCTCAACCAGACTTAACACTGATAGTATCTTATCTTGCGCCCTCACTCGCCGCAATGCAAATAGTACCCTAATTGCACTGCTGCTTTGTTCGGGCCCCAGAATCTATACTAGAGTCTTAGATATGGGGAGATTCTTCGCTCCGAACCAGGACCACGAAGCCTCACCCATTCCCACAATATCTCGCCCCAAATACCACCCATACCTCACCCATACCTCACCCATACCTCACCCGTACCGCGTCGCCCGTACCGCGTCGCCCGTACCACGACGCCCGTACCACGACGCAAGTACCACGACGCAAGTACCACGACGCAACGCGTCACACGCACGACGCCGCCCGCATGACGCCGCCCGCACAACGCCTCTCGCACGACGCCACCCGCAGGACGCCACCTGCGCAATAGTCTAGCCCTAGACCCTTGTGTTATTTCGGCGCCCACCACGCGCGCAGATTCGTTAACGCTGACTCTTTTTCAAATCCCGGCTTCGTGTGCGTTCTGGTCTCACGCATGCGTAGTTTACAAAATGCGGCTGGATCCATGTTCGCACTGGAGCCGACGTTTGACAAACGTACATGATTTTGGATTCCCCTAAGGGTCTAGCACTAGTTGGCTAGCAATTGTTAACTTTATCCTTAGTTTTCGACGATTCTCCCTCGCTTTTCCGAGGGATCCAATCAGCGACCGAGTTTGAGCCTCATCATGAATTATTCATTATACACAAATACAGGATATGACTGGGTGTGTGTACACAGTGTACATGTAATGTCTGTGTACATGTACAGTGTATGTGATGGCGACTGTATGCACGTATAGTATGCATTGCGCGAAATATGCAGACTTAATAGCATTGTGTGGCCGATCTTCCGGGGCAGTGCTACTAGTGCAAGCTAGCTGCAGCCGCCAACCGGCGCGGCCTGGACGCATTGTACCGGTACCGATCTTGTCGAGTCCCGCTGCAGCATCTCGTTAGTAATGTGGTGCCGCGGAGAACGGAAGGTTTTTTTTTATTCCAGTGTATCGAACCATAGAGAAAGGAACAGATCGAAGTCGAACGTACGTCATTTTGGCTACGTTTCCCTGAAATCAAAGGAAACATTATCATTCGTTTCGTGGTTTCACTCATCACAAATTTAAACACCAAAGACAAATACCTCTGCACCCGCAGTCACAAATAAACGCCGGGGCAGCCATGATTTGCTGTGTCGATGTACAATGTACATGTACATGTGTACACAGGTCAATCGCGGCGAGTCTGGACATGTGTACACAGGTCAATCGCGGCAAGTCTGGACATGTGTACACAGGTCAATCGCGGCGAGTCTGGACATGTTTTGCGCGACACAATAACCCTCAGGTCTGCACGTATTTGCTTAACCGTCCATCATTATCACGTGATATGAATACTGCATATATTACAATAGTCTGACCACGCCCACGATGTGCCAACTTGTCCAAGACCTTCGACAGGGTCCAATTCACGGGTGGGGGTTCGTCGTGAAATAGCGCCCTCTATAACATCGGTGGTTTGTGTCAGTGATCGCGAAATAAACAACACGAAGGTCTTGGAACCAAGACTACCTGCGCAACGCCCCACGCAGAACGCCACACGCACGACGCCGCCATCCATCCGGTAAAGCGAAGAACTCCCCGCCTAACTGATGGCGTTTTGCCGTAAACGCAGACGTATTATTCGACAGACGCGGTGGAAATGCGTGCAATGAAAACCAACTTGAATTTGAAAGTCGCCCTTTGTCTACGGGGGCGGCGTAGCCATTCAGACTATCGATGCTGACCAGATCGGCGGAGGCAGGATCTGAAGGACCGGCCCCCGAGTTAGAATATCCGACATTTGCGAGTAGCGCGTTGCAGTTTGACACTGTATGTGGCCAGAGGGCGGATAGCCCTACATACCGAGGCATCAAAAGCCGAGAGTTATTAGGGCGCGGAATACTACCTAATGAGCGACAGATCGAACCATCCGGCGCAATTGCGACCTTCAAGATATCTTAAACATAAATCTACATTTGCCATGCTCCACGGTGCCAAGGATCGTCAATGACGGGTATATTATTATGGGGTCTCGTGTCGTCACTCCTCGCTTAGAACTCCGCCTTCGCTTTCGGGAACATCCCGATAGACTTGCAGACGCCAAACGAGCACGGGAAGAAAAATAGCGCGGAACTGGGAACTACGTCCTGAATGAACCTGCAAGACCGCCCCATACCTTTAACGGTGTTATCTAATTGATAAACTAATATTGCAGATGAGCTTCACAAGTCCGCAAATATGCGTAGAACAACAAAAAGGAGAAATGCTGCGTGTGGGACTTTTCTCGACGCCGAATTGCATACATAAAGCGTCTCGTTTCCTCAAATGTCCCCCTGTGGGTCAATGCCTACCGCAACTGCGTATAGTTAATATCTATTTTATTGTAATTATTGCCATTACCACTTGACTCAGGCACTTTTTCAAACACAACAGTTAACAATACGAAGAAAAGGTTGTTTCATTCTCGAGCAGGAAGACCATGTGACGTTAAATTACTATAGGGATACAGGGCTACTGGCCCACAATGCCCATGTATGTTTGAATGGATTCATCTATACGTTGGAAACGGGCAGTTTTGCAGAACGGCTGCACCGATGGACAGCTGCTGACCCGTCGACACGCAATTTTCGCCAAGTTTAGCGGCGACCGTGGAAACAACAACATCGCTTTTCACCATGGAAACGGTTCTTAGAATCTGTGAAGAAAAAATGTGACTTCGACCAATCATTAAACCTCATTTAGGAAACAGAAAGCAAAAATAAAGAACACCGTTAAAAATCGTGTATAAATTAGGCCAAACTGGCTATGGCAACTACTTTACGTGCCGCTATCTCTTTTTCTTATAATTCTTTTGAGGTCTTTCGGCAAAAGTTCCGATCCCAATTATAAGACTTCTAAGAGGTGGAGTAAAGATAACCACAACAATAAAAAATAGACAAGGATTGGCCGAAACTTGTTTATGTTATTAAGGGTGCCCTGCTGGTACAAACAAATACCATTTAAACATTTTAGGAAATATCCTTTAATCCATAGTTTGTTTGTTTTGGTTTTTGGGTTTTTTTTTTTTTTTTTTTTTTTTTTTTCCTTTTCTTTTCGCAGAGGCTCGTCCTCTAATCTTAATCGGTTAGTTACATATCTAACACGCGTGGCCCGACCACTGCAGAACTTCTATTGTCACTCAAGCAGAGGTCCGCCCTCTGAACTTAATCAGTTACATTCAATTGTAACACGCCAGGGCCTATCCACTGCGGAACTTCCATTTGTCTCAAATGCAGAGGCCCGTCCTCTGATCTTAATCATTTAAATTCAAAATTTAACACGCCGGGCCTATCCACTGCGAAACTTCTTTTGTCTCACATGCAAGGGCCCATCCTCTGATCTTAATCAGTCATATTCAAATTTAAAACGCAGGGCCTATCTACTGCGAAACTTCTTGTGTCTCTCATGCAGAGGCCCATCCTCTGATCTTAATTAGTCACATTCAAATTTAAAACGCAGGGCCTATCTACTGCGAAACTTCTTGTGTCTCTCATGCAGAGGCCCGTCCTCTGAACTTAATCAGTTAAATTCAAAACTGTAAACGCAGGGCCTATCCACTGCGAAACTTCTTGTGTCTCTCATGCAGAGGCCCGTCCTCTGAACTTAATCAGTTAAATTCAAAACTGTAAACGCAGGGCCTATCCACTGCGAAACTTCTTGTGTCTCTCATGCAGAGGCCCGTCCTCCGAACTTAATCAGTTAAATTCAAAACTGTAAACGCAGGGCCTATCCACTGCGAAACTTCTTGTGTCTCTCATGCAGAGGCCCGTCCTCTGAACTTAATCAGTTAAATTCAAAACTGTAAACGCAGGGCCTATCCACTGCGAAACTTCTTGTGTCTCTCATGCAGAGGCCCGTCCTCTGAACTTAATCAGTTAAATTCAAAACTGTAAACGCAGGGCCTATCCACTGCGAAACTTCTTGTGTCTCTCATGCAGAGGCCCGTCCTCTGAACTTAATCAGTTAAATTCAAAACTGTAAACGCAGGGCCTATCCACTGCGAAACTTCTTGTGTCTTTCATGCAGAGGCCCGTCCTCTGAACTTAATCAGTTAAATTCAAAACTGTAAACGCAGGGCCTATCCACTGCGAAACTTCCATTTGTCTCAAATGCAGAGGCCCGTCCTCTGATCTTAATCAGTTAAATTCAAAATTTAACACGCAGATCCTATCCACTGCGAAACTTCCTTTGTCTCTCATGCAGAGGCCCGTCCTCTGATCTTAATCAGTTAAATTTAAAATTTAACACACAGGGCCTATCCACTGTGAAACCTCTTTTGTCTCTCATGCAAGGGACCGTTCTCTGATTTTAATCAGTTACATTCAAATTTAAAACACAGGGCCTATCTACTGCAGAACTTCTGTTGTCTCCCATCCAAAGGCCCACCCTCTGATCTTAATCAGGTACATTCGAATTTAACACGCAGGGCCTATCCACTGCGGAACTTCTTTTGTCTCTCATGCAGAGACCTGACCTCTGATCTTAATCAGATACATTCGAATTTAACACGCAGGGCCTATCCACTGCGGAACTTCTTTAGCCTGTCATGCAAAGGCCCACCAGTCTGATCTTAATCAGATACATTCGAATCTAACACGCAGGACCTAAGTACTGCCCAACTTCTTTTGCAGGTCATGCAAAGGCCCACCAGTCTGATCTTAATCAGATACATTCGAATCTAACACGCAGGGCCTATCCACTGCGGCAACTACTTTTGTCTCTCAAGCAGAGGCCCGTCCTCTGATTTTAACCAGCTATACATGGAAACTTAAGGGTAGGATACACCATTTACTCCGAAATATTAAGAAATATCTTACTCATCTGAAAGTAAATAAAGATTCTAGGCATCCAGCAAAATGATTGCGCTAGATATCCCGAAATTATTCTGAAAATTAAAATTCTATAAAGAAAAATATGCGACCGCCGGATGGCGATCGCGAAACAACACAAATAACATAAGAATAACCGCCCAACGCCGGTTGAAAACAAACGCTGTATTCCGTGCTTTTCTCGGCATTTATGACTGTAAAACTTCGAACAGGCCAGTTAAATTATATTTACTATAAAATACAACCGTCTAAATTCGCCCATTCATGATAATTTAAGCATATTATAACCATGGTGTATACTACCCTTAACACGCAGGGCCTAATCCACTGCGGAACTTCTAATTGTCTCAAACGCAGAGGCCCAACCTCTGACCTTATTCAGTTACATTCAAATATAACACGCAGGGCCCTTCCACGCGGAATTGTTATTGTCTCTCACGCGGAGGCCCCACCTCTGATCTAAAAATAAACATGTTAGATTAAAAATTCAACACACAAGGCCTGTTCACTGCGTAACTCCTATTTTCTCTTATCCTCGGATGATAGGCCTATCTATGTAAGATAAACATTCATCACCCAGGGCCCGTCCCCTGCGTAACTGTTATTCTCTCTTAAACTCTGATCTTAACAAAGCTATATTTAAATTCAACACGCTGGGCATGTCCACTGCGGAATTTATATTCTCTCTTATCCTATGATCTTAACATTGTTAGATTTAAAGTCAACACACCGGGCCCGTGCACTGCGGAACTTATACTACCTTATCCTATGATCTTAACATTGTTAGATTTAAATTCAGGGCCCATCCGGTGCGTAACTTATATACTCTCTTATATCCTTTGACCTTAACATTGCTGGATTAAATTTAACACGGGGCCCATCCACTGCTTAACTTCTATTTTCTCTGATCCATTGATCTTAACAGTGTTAGATCTAAATTCAAAACGCAGGGCCTGTGCACTGCGAAATTTATATTCTCTCTTATCCTTTTATCTTAACATTGTTAGATTTAAGTTCAACACACAGCGCCTGTCCACTGCCCAACTTATATTTTCTCTTATCGTCTGATCTTAACAATGTCAGACTCAAATTCAACACACAAGGCGCGTCTGCTGCGCAACTTATAACTATTTCCCATCCACTGAACTTAACTATACACTAGATTAAAATCCAAAACGCAGGGCCCGTCCGCTGCTTAACTTATTATAATAATAATACTAATATCTTGGATTTATATAGCGCTTTTCACTCTTATCGTCTGATCTTAACAATGTCAGACTCAAATTCAACACACAAGGCGCGTCTGCTGCGCAACTTATAACTATTTCCCATCCACTGAACTTAACTATACACTAGATTAAAATCCAAAACGCAGGGCCCGTCCGCTGCTTAACTTATTATAATAATAATACTAATATCTTGGATTTATATAGCGCTTTTCACGCCCGAAGGGCAACTCAAAGCGCGTCCAACATTATTACCCCTGATCACTGGGCAATTTTCAAACCTTAAACCCTCTCGACTCCCTGAGGAGTATACAGCCTGTGCTGCAATATATGCGCTACTAGGCTAAATCAATCACAACAACCATCTCTGTCCTCACAGGTACACATTGTACCCCTGGGTGGAGAGAAGCAATTATAGTTAAGTGTCTTGTTCATGGGACACAAGTGTCACGACTGGGACTCGAACCCACACTCTGCTCAACAGAAACACCAGAGCTTGGGTTTGGTGTTCTTATCGACTAGGCCACGGCACCCTACTATCTTAACCATGTTAGATTACAATTTGAACCCACAGGACCCATTCACTGTTTTTTCTTAGGCACAGGCCCGCCCTCTGATCTTAACCAGACCGAGTCAACACCTTATCTCGGGGTAACAATGACCAAGAATATGAAATGGAATCAACACAACGACGTCATAACATCCAAGGCCAACAGAATACTAGGTCTTCTGCGTCGCAATCTGCAGTACACACCACAGTCAGTAAAGACCACTGCCTATCCGTCACTAGTTCGACCCCGTCTGGCATACTGCAGTGCACAGTAGTTCTACATACACATGTTCCAATCCCTAGCCACACAACTTCTAGAAGATCCTCGGCATACAGTTGCTTACCCTATCAAACCCGGATAGATGCATTCAGGTATTCATTAATGCCCAGCACAATCCCACTTTGGAATTCCATCCCAGTCACAGTACATGCATCACCCAGTCTTGAGCATTCAGGACTGGATTGCTCAATGTGGCTTTCTCAACAAAGTCCAGATTTCACTATAAATATATGCACCTACACCCACACTATGTAAATGAGTATTATCTACACTGGTCCACACCGTGCACGACAAGCAAATTGACGAGATATCCAGTTGGACGCACTGTCCATTATCAACGTAGAAGTAGAAGTACCCACGCTAGTCTAGCGTAAAATTGTGCGTTTAAGCTAGCATTTTTAGTACAACTGCACAGACAGAAGTCGGTCACACCTTCTTGCATTATACGTGCCACCAAAAGGGTCAGCGACTGATAAACCTGATGCTAAACAACAATGCGCGTCATTTCCAGGCGTAAATGCATTCAAAAGACTGCACTCATAAGCCAGCCAGCACTAAGAAACGTGCCGCGAAGCTGCCATTCGCCTAAGTAGTACACACGCCGCTCAAGGCGCTACGACTCATTTGAGGGTCCACTCCCCGTTTTGTTTGAATGTCAAGGCCCCCCTTTGAAAACACGAATGCTGCCAACAAGAAGGCATTATAGCTCTTCACTATGGACAATCATGATTAAATCTGATACGCCGAGCTAATAGGGCGCGATCGACCAACTGATATTTTGAAAACCAATAACGCTACCAACATCTACGAGCCGTAACTCACTACAGCCCCCAAGCCGAAAATGAGAATTTCAGATGGTACAGAACAAAACCCTCCGCGCTTAACATATTGCGAGGTTAAAAACCTTTTCCTGGGAAAGGATCTTAAGGGTGCAAAACAATTACAGTTGTTTAAACCTGTGCTGGTGAGGGTAATGTTGGACTTGTTGACATACTCAGACTATTTGCTTGGAATCCGGAGGCCTGACCGGAAATATGGAGCACTTACCAAGGGTTCTCCGACCACGTACCTGAATCGCTTTTCAATTAAGTCGGAAAAACCGTACCTGGAACTATTAAAACCATCCTTGCATGCAAACTCCCATTGTTTTTTATTCCGAACCACAGCGGGAGAAAAGCCTATTCACTAAATGTTCATCTCGCTATAGCCCGAGCCGTCTGTTGTAGTGCCATGCCATTTTGTGAACTTAGATTGCCCCTCCGTCTTCAGCTTTGTCTCTTTTTTTTTCCCCTGGTATTCCTTCCATAACCGTCTTTGTCAATATACAGTATTAGTCAGGTGACTGTGATAAAACCCAAATAAGAACATTGTTACAATTTAAACTTTTTTTTTTTTTTTTTTTTTTTACCACCGACCTTAAATTACTTTGACCTCAACACCTCACCTTTGACACAAACACCAAGGCTACAACACATACATGCCACATTAGATTGAAATCGGGACTCCAAGTTTTCAAATGAAAAAGGGTTTTAAACTCCGGCCCATTTTAAAACTTGACCCCAGATGGCCTTCGACCTCAGAAGATGAATTTGAAAACCACTCTCGTATAGTGAGATAGCAGTATTTCATCTCCGACCGAAACGAGATTGTAAATGAAAAGCAAGGCAATGACAGCCATAACTTATCGGGGTTGTATTATATATAACAGCGGTGACCAAACAGCAGCGGCCAAACTCTCAATCGATCAAATAATCAAATCAGCCCTGGACCTCAAAGAAGTTAATTGCCCACAATAATTGTTATCTTTTATCGAAGATCCATAATAAGGCTAACAAATCCGGTACTAAGACGAATATTTATATAGGGTGCTCACAAACTACACGGTTTATATCATATACTGATCCGGATACCCCGAGATGATCAAGAACCCTTTTAAATTGTACAATTTTTGCGGATTCCATATACATGACTTAAATGGAGAACTACCTTGTAATTAGAACGTATGCCCAGAGCGGGCCTGATCGCTTTTACTATGCAAAATACGGGATCTTAGCACTGTCCTGGAACGGACCATGGCGATTACGCATGCCGGCTTTTCCGTGTCTTAGGTCACAATAATATTGTGCGGAATGACCTGAAACAAACATGCCCCTTAGTTGTTTCTCCCAGGTTAAACCCCTATAAGCAAGGCTTGAATAAGTTTCTGCTTAAATAGCACTTAAATTGGCTTCCTCCCCAAAATTTGAAAAAAGGTTGCATCGCATTATTATATACAAACATATTTTACACACGGGTTAAATTTTACATTTATGATTGAAACGGATCTGCCACCGTCGAAGGAGGCACTTATAGTCAGTGAAGACATGCTGACATAACCGGCAGTGTTCTTGGACTCTAATAAAACCAAAAGCTTCAATTTCAATCCGGATTGTTTGTTTTTTTTGTTTTTTTAATTTTTTATTTTTTTTTTTTTTTAATTTTTTTTTTTTAATTTTATTTTGAACGACGATTGCTTGCAACAAAAGGGCTAAAAATACTAGTATCGTCTTATTGTTTAGAGAGACTTATCACGTTTTCATCAACAGAGTTGAGCAGCATACTGAGCCGGCTTGGCGACAAGATATGTGATTTAGTTACCTATCTTCAAAATGTGTGGTTCTTTTTTAGTTACCTAAAACAATTAGGAACACTCAAAATGTCGTCTTATCCGAAAGCAGGCTCACAAAAATAATGCCGCGCAAAAAGCACATAAATGCATCATTAAAAGTGTACTGACCTCAAAGGTTAAAACGATCTAACACCCCGACCAAACCTGCGTTGCTGTACTAAACTCAAAGGCGAAACACATGTCAGAACCACTGCCCCATACCAGAGCAGAGCAAAGGCGCCCAACCAGAACATGTGGCACTCTGACTATCTAAAACAAACATCACATGCAAAACGTGAGCATAAAGCACAGTAATATAACAATAGGTACGAGTATGCATTATAATTATATTGAAATTATAATATATATTTTTGTTAATATCCCGAAACAGTCAGAGTCACCATGTTGGCCCAACACCACTGCCAAAAGGAACATTACTATACTGCGGGGCACTCCTTCGTGTACAAAAAACTCGCATTTTTGCGGCTGTGAGCCGTCAACCTGCTCAAGACATCGCTGCGCACCTCATTATAAAGACTACGCTGCATTCTGACTGGCCATACGATGCGAGAGCACCCATCAGGCTCTACGATATTTCATTCCCATTGTATGAATTAGCACCGCAGTCCCAACATTTAGATAATACGGGCTTTCCTACAGATATGCAGCGGAAATATATTATTTCAACACAGACTTCTAATAAAACTCAACCTATAATCAGCTGGGTAGAGGTTTATAAAGGTCTCAATTAAACCAGAAAATCAGATCTGTAGAAAAACACCCCCGAAATAGAGCAATCAACGAAGATTACACTGATTACACTAAGAGCACTATACGACATTTGAATGCGGAGAACATGCGTGCGTGCTACAGGGCGGCTGCCTCTACACCAGCATATACTGCAATATACTATACACCTGATTTAATCGCACGGCGAATTCTACGTAAAAATGCATTATATGAATTCAATACAAAAAGTGAATTTTTAAATGCGATAAGAGATATACCTCTACTGGTGAACAATGATTTCATCTGTCTTTTTTGTTTTTTTATTAAACCCTGCATTCCTGGCCCTAATTGTTAAACAAATAGGCCAGCCCTTTGCATAGACCATTGTGGCACCCTCACATTCCATTGTCACGCATCAGTGCAGCCACTCCCAACCGTGCAAAGGTTGTCTTCAGTACGAAGACTCTATACCGCTAAGCATAGCAAGCATTCAAACCTATATGCTGGCGCACCCTGGAGACATTTTCTAAACCGTCTGCCGAAGAAAACGCAAAACGTGAGGTAAAACAAGAATACCTGCACTTCTATAAGAATACAATTGTCTCAGAGCACGGCTCCCTAAAACAAATCGACACGCCCCTTTTCAAGGGGGGCTCCTTCAGTTTTGAGCTGCACCAACAAAATAAATTAAAAAGTGGTTTGATCCTACCTCATTTCTCCATACAATTCAAGAAAGGGTCTTCAAACTAGCACAAATGTCCAAACTCGCAAACACAAGTGCAATTGACTTTTACTGGGATGGCAAAACCTTCCCAAAAATAACCCCTCTTGAATCCTAGGTTGCTGCCATGCCGCGGTGTAAAACACGGCCGCGAAGACGAGCACGTCCGGCCATGACGAAACCAGACTTAACACTGATAGTATCTTATCTTGCGCCCTCACTCGCCGCAATGCAAATAGTGAAGGAACGCACACGCACCCATGGAGTGGAGGCTGCCAGCTATAAGGTCCGGATGACCAATCACGTAACAATAAGGCTGTCAGCTGACCTGATCAGGCGATCTGTACGTACGGATCGTTGTTCGAACGTTAGTCTTTTGTGTACGCGTACACGCCGCAGTAAAACAAAATGCATTTAGACAACGATGAATAGGTAAACACGTGTATTTTAGACAGGAAAGTTTTACCGTATTTTGCATCAAAAATAAGAGTCGCCTGATGTCGAACCGGCAGAGATTTGAGTGGTACGGTTCGACAGCCTAACTTGATCTTCAACTTTCTAATAAATGACACAGTTGTGACACGACCAAGCGGAATGAGTCGGCTTGGGGAATCCCAAAAATGTTTTAATCAGAACTGTGTCCTTCGTTGGTACATTCTTCGTAATTTACATAACTCGACAACAAAACATCGTATCAACATGGGATTTGCATTTTTTTAAACGTACAGATGCCCTCTTTAAAACTACATGAAAACTCATTTTTTGACCAGGGCCGACATCCGACTCATTTCGCTTGATCGTGTCACATTTTTGTTTCAACTTTTATATACGGTCGGGGTCACTTAAAACGTACGGGGGTGTCAAAAAAGTTCAAGATTTATACCTCATTTCACAAGGCTAACAATTACTTTGAATCGGAAATAATCATTACAAATTAACACCAGTCGACCCAGATATTATTTATTTATTCATTTATTCTTCACATTTCTTCACCCAGGTACGCTACCCAGAATGCCATGCGTTTCCTTCTCAAAATTCTGAGAAGCTCGGTTAGGGTTTCCACCAGCGCCCAGTATTGGGCAGTGGGCACGAGCTAAGGAATAATGATGTTTAACTCAATAGCAGCAGATTAGTAGACTGGTTGGATTGGTAGCAGTCCTGATTTCAGGTGGTCGGAGTTATAACCCAGTGGGCGTTTTTCACTTCTTATCAAGTTTACCTTTTAAATAACTAAAATGCGAGGGAACATTTCTCACAAGACGTAAAATCTGTCTTGGGTTTGTGTTGAAGAGTACAATGTAATTGTAATGGACCAATCAGAAGATGGACAAACCAGAATCTTTTTTTCTTTTCTTTTTCTTGGGGGAGGGGGTGAGGGGGGGGGGGGGGGGGATCGCGACGGGGTGTTTGAGTTAGTCTAACATACGCACTGTGAACCTCCGAACAATTGACGTCCACATGATGCGGGAAGAGGTTACGGTTTGTGGGCTTGGACAGGTCCACAGCCCGTTTGTTTGCGTCACGGAAAAAGAGCTTTAGAGGAAAAACGAGTTAGGGTTATATATAGAAAAGTTAAGAGGAACAGCTGAGAGGCCCAGAATCAAAATTGGAGGTTAAATTTGTTTTGGGGAATCCAGACAAAATAATGAGTATTAACCAACGTTTTCTTAACTACACGAAGAAAAAGGAATTGCCACAGTATGCATGGAAGGTTAAGCGTATTGCAATGTTTATGCGTGTTGTTGACTGTTTTTGAGGAGATATAAAAGGAGGAACTATTCCAAAAAGTAATGTGAAGTTTCTTGATGTGGTAATGCAAACCTCACTCTTTTGCACGAAGTCTAATAAGCATTTTATTTTTGAGAAAATTAACTGTTAGGAATGGTGACGTATATATTATTTTAAACACACTTTGGTACAAGTAAAAAAACACTCGTTAGAGGGCAAACCTCCGTCCCAACCACAAACAAGTTCCATCTCCCAATGTCGACATAAATCTTTCAAAAGTGATCCAGATTGCTGATCTGGATCCAGATCACTCTGAAAATGTTATGGAATCGTCCTTGACCCATAAGCTATCTACCCACCAAGTCTCGTTAAAATCCCTCAATACAAGTAGTTTGTTTAACCCGTAATCCTGCTAACAGTCTAGTCGATTGCTTACAGGAATACATAACATCCGCCATCAAAGATAAGCGGAGGTAATAGTTTCAGGTTGAAGTTAGTAGTTACATTCTGTTTAAAGGTAATATACACCATTTGTCTTTGCCTGTCAATTTTTAATAAGGATGGGTTTAATATACGAAATTCATGTTTTATAGTTAATATTGTGACGCTGACCTAGTTCCGTGTTCATAAAAACACTAAGAAAAAAGGGCTGTTCTTGCAATCTGGTTTCTTGACTTCCTTAAGAAAAATTCAATAACATTGATTCAGTGTTTGAAAATAGTCAGGTTGCCGACCGGCAATCGTTTATACCCAGCACGGTATGTGGCAGAGGGGTACCTAGTCTTTGGGCAAGACGTTGCTTAATTCGCAGTCACGAGAGGGCGCTATCGCGACAAACCATCATCACTCGCCATCCTGTCCGTAACAACGTCTTTGGAATTACGTCGAGGTAGAGATATGCGCACGCACCTGCTTAGCCTAATGAATACAGCGTACATTACGTACTTTGCATAAACATACATATGCATAGGTCTAACACCCTGACTCAACTTCTCATTGCATCTGGATGTACATGTACGTGTGTGTGTACACATGTATACGTGTTGTGTACACAAATGTACATGTACATGTACAATGTACATACTGTACACATTTTATCATCAAACGTGTTCAAAGTTATTCGTGAAAATGGAAGACTTTTCGGTACATATTAATTATTATTAGGGTCATCTCTTGCCAACAAGTTTTAAAGGCAGAATCCGTTTGGTATTTTGAAAATGACAACGATCCCCTTAAAATATCTTTATTTTCATGAATTTCTTTAGTCATAAATTCAGGACGAATTTCACCTTTGCAATTTATTTTTCAAATTTCTTTTTAGGATCTTTATACACCCTTCACATACACGGATTTTTCTTACGAGTCCTTACGGATCGCCAACTCGTAGTCAATTGCAAGCATCCGTAAATAACTCGCTGGTATCCGTAAATAATTCGTCACAACTCGCAACAACTCGCAGATACAAAAACATCTTACGATTGTCCACGGTTTGAGTTTTCCGTAAATAACTCGTAAAAAGCTTGTAACAATCCGTAAGTATCGTAAACTGCTCGCAAAAATCCGTAAATGACTCGTAACAATTTTTTTAACAGTTTGTTACGGTTAGTTTACGAATTGTTTACGGATTATTACGAGTGCTTACGTGTTGTTAACGATTTCATTCGGGTCGTGTTACGATGGCTTTACGGATTGTTACGAGTTATTACGAGCACTTTACGTGTAGTTACGAGTACTTTAATAATAAATACGTATACTTTACGAATGATTGTACATGTACATTGAGATTTGCAGGATTTATATATTTTTTGGCAACAAATCCTGAGGACTCGTAAATACTTGTAACTAACTCGTAACTATTCGTAACAACACGTAAACAGGTCGTAAAATGCTCGTAAGTTGCTCGTAGTTATCCGTGACAACTCGTAACAAATCGTGGAATTTTGACGTAAATACATGGCAATAACTCTAAAAAATCCGTAATAAACCGTAAATAGCCCGTAATAACTCGTAACAACTCTTAAATCAGTCGTAAAACTGGCCAAATCGTAAGGATCCAGGAACGATCTGTGAATCTGTGCGATCCGTAAAGACTCGTAAGAAAAATCCGTGTATGTGAAGGGGGTATCAGTAACCCAACTTCTCAAAGGAAACAATTTTGCTTACGTATATAATTATGTGCCTTTTCATATAATTTTAAAATTGCCCCCCCCCCCCCCCTCCTTTGTGGTCGCCATTGTGCTTGCGGAATATTCTGTTTTTTTCATGATTCTTTGTAGGTTTTTAGGGAATAGGGGGGGGGGGGGCGTTAGGTAAGTACTAGAGTGTATATGTATATGGTTGTCTAAGGGTAGTCCCTTGGTCTCATCATATCGTGCTGGGTATATTACTGGGCTAAGCAAGCTTCAGGTAATCATCAATTAATTCTTACTAAAATATTCCCACAGACTTTTATGCAATTTAAGCTGCAGCCAAGGAATTCGGACATGGCCTATTTTTCAGAGGGGAAAACTATAATTAGTATTAGACACATTTTATCTTTACACTGCAGTTGCCAATTTAGTCATTCTAATTGAGTTTTAGTTATTAATACAAAGCAGCAAATTAACAGCGACATTAAGAATAAGAGTGCTGTTTGTTAATTCTTTTTGGCCTCAAATGAAATTCAACATATATGTGAATCATTTTCAAAATTTAATTCTTTGATAACACTTGCATTTTGCAATTGAGGTACATGTAAGATTAGGAATGTATTCCTACCTCAATGCACTTATAATAAAGGTTAAATTTATCCAAATCACTAGAAATAAACATGATGTCCATAAATTAAACGCAGATTAAACACCATCGCCTAGGTATCCTGTCCGCTCCTTCTGCCATCTCGGAGCCCACCGTGCACACGGAGAAAACCGTGCCGGCGACTTTCTGATGACTCGTGTGAGTATCTCGGTACTTGCTACCTGACCTATTCTACACTAGCTGTCGTATGTGCGCGTGCGCGAAGAACAAATTTCCTTCATTAACATACATAAATAGCGCATGCGCACTAGTTTTTTACCGTTTTCGGTAAAAAAAATTACGTAATTCCAAAGACGTTGTTACGGACAGGATGGCGAGTGATGATGGTTTGTCGCGATAGCGCCCTCTCGTGGCTGCGAATTAAGCAACGTCTTGCCCAAAGACTAAGGGGTACCCCCTCTTATCCCTATACTTTATACGCACTCAACACTATTGTAACCTAACCCATCCCC
This sequence comes from Crossaster papposus, assembly GCA_037893245.1. Classification (NCBI taxonomy): domain Eukaryota; kingdom Metazoa; phylum Echinodermata; class Asteroidea; order Velatida; family Solasteridae; genus Crossaster; species Crossaster papposus. The sequence goes on from JBAIAA010000833.1 coordinate 1,028,245, forward strand.
CTTGAAACCTAAAAGGAATTCCTGAGATTCCGGGAACACAATGGTCAACACAAAGGTGGGGGGGGGGGGGGGGGGGGGGGGTGGTTTCTCTGCCACATATCGTGCTTCGTACGCAATCGTTACAAATTAATACAAAAATCTAATAATTTCTGGAAAACCACATTACATCACGTGCCGTGATTGCACAAGACGCTTGAGACTGTCATTACACTAAGTCAAGTAAGATATTTCAAGATATTTTTTTTGAAAACTGGTGTATACATGTACTACCTTTAACTTTAATTGTTCCAATAATTCACAAAACAAATTCAGCAAATTTATTATAATAGGCCTATGCCGCGAAAAACCTAAACTGGCCGTTTTTACAACGGTTGCCGACAGGCAATCATTTAAAATTAATACAATATTCCGCTTTTCTTGAAAACCACATACTTGTCAAGTAAGAGTAAGGTATTTCAAAATAATTCGGTAGTTTGGTTTGTTTTATGTTTGCAAAATTGTGTATACTACCTTTAAATTAAATAGTTCCAATAATTGAATTGTTTGTCCAGCAAATTAATTATAACATGCCTATGCGAACAAAAAATCTTAACTGGCCGAAAGGTAGGTGTGCGAATTTTTGCTGTATTTAGAGTAGATTGTGATTGTGATTGTTATTTTTTATTGAACACACACCTTCCGGGCCAGCCAACTAACACAGCTAGCTATGCAAGTTGTATTTATGTGCAGTTTTCTAAGAGCATTTCTTATCACAGTATTTTTGTGTAGACTTTAGTCAGTGGATCGTTGACTAGGCATTTTTCATTATTTCCTGAATACAGGCGCATTTGCTGAAAGTTTAGACATAGAAACGTCGATTTTGTGATAATTCTTGCTATGTAAAGAATGTAGCAGGAAATTCGCGCAATTTTGTTAGATACACTATTTGCAGATATCGAAAAAATCTTACTAGCGAATTATTAAGAAATATCTTACAAGTTGAAGGTAAATAATGATTGTAGGCATTCAGCAAAATGATTGCGCAAGATATCCCATAATTGTTCCGAAAATGGAATTGTAGGCTATAAAAACAAGAACAACATACGAACCACTGCCCGACGCCGGTTGAAAACGAACGTCGTTTTTGTTTGCTTTTCTCACAGCCATGATCATAAAACTTCGAACAGGTCAGTTAAACGATATTTACTAAAAAAATACAACCTCCCAAATCCACTCGTTCCTGATAATTCAAGCAAGTAGCAATGGTGTATCCTACCTTTAATTGACACTCGGCAATATGTTATGAATATTGATATGCATTGTGTCTGTGCATTGTAGAGAATGACGTACGTGTACGATACGTGCATGTGTACAACCAGTACAGGCATAATATGTACGTAGAATGTGACATATATGCATGCATGCCAATACAAAGTCAATCATTATCACAATGGGTGCGTTCGTTTAACTTACACGATGCAAATGTTACACAAGACCATTCGATTAGCCTTCACGTGATACTCGTGTCTGCCCCGGCGGCGATAATTTGTTCTGCGCCACTAACGAGATGGGTTCGTATCAAGTCAGGCTTTCAGACTTTATTTCCCTTGAACAAAAATTATCCAAACCACAAATTAGTAAAAAGAAAATGTTGCAAATAACTAACAAACTTTATTAAGAAGAAAAAAGGGATTCGATCACGCGCCTTTGGATTAACCAGTCCGAAATTCAAATCGAATGACTGATAAACACGTTACGAGCAAGGTCGGAAAAATCGTTTATCATGACGCCCTATAATAAACCCGTCAGTCATGGTGGTTAGATCCATCGGCAGACGTGTGTGTGCACGCCGCGGAAGTTTTCTTGATTGTTGCGGTTGACATGTTTACACGTCAGACGTTACTAGTACACGCCACGGTTGGACGTTTATACACGCCTGACGTTACTAGCATACCCGTGGTGGACGTGTACACATACGCTAACGTTGCCAAACATGCTTTGTTGACGCGGTGGACGTGTATACATGCTATATTGTTGTATCACGCTTAAGTGATTAGACCTATTCAACTGCACCCTAGTTCCATTGTCTCCATTACATTCATACAGCCCAGGATTATAGGTAAATAACGGTGCTAATTATAAACTAAGTGTTGGTATCTCGTAGTAGTTGCATTATCAACAGAATAATATTTTACTGAATAAAACAAATACACAGGTTAATGGCACAAAATACTGCCAATGTGTTCAGTTAGACATATTTTCTATAATGCCGTGCACATACATCGGATTTTAGCAATTGTTGATCTTGTTATAGTGATTTACAAATGAAGCAGACGGTCGACAGTACGACCAGTGTCCTTTGTTCATAAAATGTCTTAGCGAATACACCGTGGCAGCGAAGGATTATTTTCATTTCGTGGCTTACGGCGGTGTAATAATATTTCATCATAAGACATTACTTGGCCCGTACGTAGGCGCCCGCTTCTACGAAAAAGGTGCTAGCACACGCTGTTGGATTTGCATTCTTTGCAGTCTAGCAGCTTTCAGTTCATTAGTTATGTACTCCATTTCACCAAGCTGGCCACCCATCTGGCAAAGGTCGGCTACTAGTCCAGGGAAAATATCTAATGTTGTTTTGTTGACCTCACACAAATTGCAATAGAATATTTTTCACCACAGTGCACTTCCATAAGGTCCCTAGAATGACATACTAAAACAATCAAACAATCCAAGTGGTGGAAATATGACTAATTTGCATACATCGTTAATCTCTGCCGCGTAATATATTTATTCCTATATTCGGGGGGAAATGATGTGTCCATAAATTGGGCTAAAAGATAGGTGAAGGGTTGCCTAAGGTAAGAAACTTGAACAAGTTTAACAACAATAAAAATAAAGATTGTTGTTGCTTAAAACAATCATATCTACGGTAAAATGTATTTTGGGGATTTTCTTGAACTTGTTCACGTCTCCCATGTTAGGCAACCCTTTAACTACTTTTTCGCCTAATTTATGGACACACCATTTTTCCCAGTTTTGGTTTGCTGGGCTAAAAATCACAATGTTATCGTTGTTCATATGATTTTCCATAAGGTTTTAATATGATAACTGTGCCAGTAAGCAACTTGGTGAATTTGAAGCTCACCCATACTGACTACTTGATGATATCTGGAGACAGTGTAATGTGCGCACATTTTATGGGTTTACGAAGTTGTCATTTCGAATAATTACTATGTTCACATAATTATTCAGTCTTTTATATGCTTTAGAAAATGTTATTGAAGTAAGGATATGTAAGTAGAATCACCAAAATAAACTTTTCAAAATAAATAATAATAATAATATACCCAAGTATAGGAATAAATATTACGCGGCGATTTATGCAAATTAGTCATTTCCACCACTTGGATTTGTTGATTTTTTTAGTATGTCATTCTAGGGACCTTATAGAAGTGCACTGTGGTGAAAAAAAATTATATTGCAATTTTTGTGAGTTCAAAAATTATTTTCCCTGGACTATACGCCCTCTCCTTGTACACGCTGGAAGACCTGCAATCACTGTGGCTGAGAGACCGCCGCATCGCACTACTTACCAAACCAACTTCGTGTAACCTATTGTGTATAAACAGAGAAAGCTAATCGAACATACCCAACGTACATGAACTCGCTATGGGGATGACATTAATAAGGGAATAAATGTGTGTTCGAGAGGTTTTAATCACTCTGTTTAAATAATACCGCTTGGAGTCTGGGTGTTGATAATTACCCGAGCCGAAGGCGAGGGTAATTATCAACACCCAGACTCCAAGCGGTGTTAAACAGAGTTAAATATAGTGAAATAAAGTGAGCCCTGGGTACGGGTATAATGCGACATCGCTTTGTTGCCAGCTGGTTTTAAACACTTCCAGCCATGTCTTTATCGTCCGTTTAATACCGGCCACGTGACGGGCTCTCGACCAATAGGAATGCCTAAACTGTCCCAGGTATTTATGAATAATTGATTAATATACAAAATGAGATGCGTGTCAAACAACTGCTGAGATAAGCTGTGCCTTTGTTTACTAAAACGTAGGCATTTCTAGTACTGTAAGAATTATCTAGCAGACGAAATTGTTTTGTTTATATTTGTTTCCCATGCTCAGACTTTAGAACTGATGCGTCCGACAATAAATAATTATCAAAAAATAAAGGACACAAAACGATTTATGAACAATTTAGATGAGATGCCCTGTGCTAAGAAATATTCTTTGAAAACTGTAAATAAATACAATTTTCACCTAACGCTATATTAATTGGCCGGCCCGGAAAGTGTGTTTGATAAAAATACACCAAAATCGAAACTATCTAAACCTCTGTATACCGTGCAGTTAAACTGCACGAGGAAACTTGCACAACTACCTTTCGGCCGGTTTACATGTTCCCTTTTCGGTTTTGCGTTTGTGTTTTGGGGTCGGGTCGGTTAAGCTTCGTTGTGAACAAATTGTACGTGTTGGTAGCAGCACCGTCATCAAAATAAATTTTTTAAAAAGTAGGCCAGAAGCGCGCGCACACAAAATATGCATATAAATTCTTTACACGTCACGGGATGTGGTTAAATAGACTGATGTTTCTTGATCAATCGATATTTTAGGCCAAAATGAGTTCAGGAACAAAATTGACACACAATATTCGTGAGATTTAGACTGATTTGTCCGAGCCAGACACTCGGGGTTTTTTCGGGTTCTGTTTCGGTTTTTTGTTTTGGTTTGGGTCGGTTTTTCCCAGACTTTTTGTCGGGTCGTGTCGGGTTGGTTAATTAGGGGAGTTAAAGGAATCGTATACGTTTGGTGATTGGAACCCATTGTTTGTTTCAACCCTATATAGTTATAGATAATACCGTAAAACTAACCTGTACACATTTCATTTCAAAAGGTGGTGGCGATTTTTAGATATTGCCGGAAATCTGGAGCGGTTATGTCCACGCAGGAAGAATAATCTGCATTGGAATAGACAATCTGAGAAAAGTCAATGCAGTAACGCTTCTCAAATTCAAAAAAGTGATATCTTTTCCATAACTGCAGTAGTACTTCGAAGTGAAAAGTTTCTAAAAATGCATTATACTATCCAAAGCTGCTGTACTTCTTACCAAGTAAGTTTGTATTGCCAATGATTGTTGGAGTAATTACCTAACGTATACGATCCCTTTAAGGTCGGTTTCAGTTCGGATTCGGTTTACATTTTTAATGTTCGGGTCAGTTTGGCCTAGTCAACCCAATCCGATGCACATCATTCATTAGAACAGGATGGTAACGTTGACGCACCATAACCGTTTTCAATGTATTTCCAATACGTATACGTCGAATACATAAACATTGTACACACAGGTACACTCTTCATGCAGATATACATGCATCACAAACGATGTATTTGTACATAGCATGCATGGCATAATGGTGACGTGTTGTCCTGTGTATATATCTATCAATTTCACCTTATTTGCCTGGTAAGGTAAGATATTCAGTTGTACCCCTTCACAAGACAGTGTGTAATCAATTGCAAGAAAAATGCGGAATAACTAAATATGAACAATTTGGAGCACTATTTCAAAAAAGGTCAACGTTGGTCGGCTGATACTACTAAATGATACTATACTTCTTATGAACATGTCAGCACACCAATAATAGCCAACATTTTACAGGATGCTTCAGACTGTCATTCCCTAACAGTCCAGTGAAGTATTATGTGATAATTTGGTCATTCATTTTGATGATGTTTGCAAATAATGTATTATTCCCTTTTAAAGTTTACCAAACACGTGTAGGCCTACACTGTTTGTATGCATGACATAGGCCTACAGTGCACAATAGCTGCACACCGTGCTATGGTTCACAGAGAGAGTTTATTTGCATATCATTACACTTTTCTTGTCAAGGAAATATTATACACAACGATACAGTCAAAGTTCAAGTGCATTATGGCTGTGGAGAATGAGTTCGAATTTTGGCTCAAAATACACCTGAATATTCTCACGAGAGACATTAAACAGTACGGGAGATTCACATCGTTTGTGAATTCCCATGTTGATTTATTTACTCAATGTTTTCGAAAACAAAACTGAGGTGTTCGAAGAAATACAACTAACGCACTACTGGCTTAACGAAATATACTAGCAGTGATAAGGCATGTCCTCAGAAAACTGAATATAAATACAATTTGCACATTGTTTGCCGGCCCGGAGGGTGTGTGTTCAAACGAATATACTACAATATATTATAATACAATACAATAAATTACAATTTGAATGAGTCTACAATAAAACGCACACCTACCTTTCGGCCGGTTAACATGTTTTGTTAGTTCCCAAAAGGAAAAGGCCAGCCACATTATGTGGAAACCATGCTTGAGTGCTCCCCCCCCCCAAAAAAAAAAAAAAAAAAAAAAAAAAAAACCCGAACACCCCAACACCTCAACAACAACCTAAAACAAACAGGACCATGAGCAACACTCATCACAAAAAATAATCGAGACACTTACAAATGAGCCAATAATTAAAGGCCCGAAAGGGTATGGATTATTTGAAGCAAATAACCCAGAGCATAATTTTGTTCTGCGTATTTTGAAACCTCGATTTTTGAAATACGATGTTGCGGAGCGAAGTTATTGTCGTAGATCCAGTTTCAAAAGTGACAATCATCCCTATAAAAAAAGTACAAAATAAAGTTCATTATGAAAAATACGTATACTGAATCTGCGAGAGAATCTAGCCCCCCTAAGAAGTTGGCTCTAAAACCGCGCCTGAATAACACGTATTCCGAAAACTTGCATTCTGACTTGGGTTCCGATACAACCATCAACAGGTAAACATGTGTATTTCAGACAGGAAAGTGTTAGATGTTACCGTATTTCGCATCAAAAATAAGAGTCGCCTGTCGACCCGGCAGAGATTTGAGGGGTATGGTTCGAAAGTTAATTACAAATTAACACCAATCGAACTAAATATTATTTATGTATTCATTTATTCGATCATCACATTTCTTTACCCAGGGGCATTGTACGCTACCCAGAATGCCATGCGTTTCCTTCTTATAATTTTCAGAAGCTCGATTAACGTTTCCCAGCGCCCAGTATTGGGCAGTGGGCACGAGCTAAGGAATAATGATGTTTAACTCACCGACGATTGGCAGCAGTTTCGTAGACTGGTTGGATTGGAAGAAGTCCTGATTGTAGGGGATCGGAATTATACGGAAGCTCAATAGGGCCAGGTACCTCTTTCTCTTTCACAAAGGTGCGTTTCTCTTTTGCGGTGGTGCGTTTTCTTTCACAGTAGCTCATCTCTCTTTCAGAACGTGTGTCTCTCTCTTTCTGGGGGCAAGCCCATTTTTCACAGGGGTGCATTTCTCATTTATTGCAATTATGTTGCGGCCGCGACTTACTAACTGGCGGCCGCGACATAATTATCTCGCGGCCGCGACTTAGTAACTGGCGGCCGAAATAATTATGTCGCGGCCGCGACTTACTAACTGGCGGCCGCGAGATAATTATGTCTCGGCCGCTAGTTAGTAAGTCGCGGCCGCGAGATAATTATGTCGCGGCCGCCAGTTAGTAAGTAGCGGCCGCGAGATAATTATGTCTCGGCCGCCAGTTAGTAAGTCGCGGCCGCGAGATAATTATGTCGCGGCCGCCAGTTAGTAAGTAGCGGCCGCGAGATAATTATGTCGCGGCCGCCAGTTAGTGAGTCGCGGCCGCGACATAATTATCTCGCGGCCGCCAGTTAGGGGAGTCGCGGCCGCGACATAATTATCTAGGCCGCCAGTTGGGGAGTCGCGGCCGCGAGATAATTATGTCGCGGCCGCGACTTACTAACTGGCGGCCGCGAGATAATTATGTCGCGGCCGCGACTCCCCAACTGGCGGCCGCGCGACTTAGTATGTCGCGGCCGCGACTTAATCGGAATAAATGAGAAATGCACCCCTGTGAAAAATGGACTTGCCCCTTGAGAGAGAGAGACACACGTTCTGAAAGAGAGATGAGCTACTGTGAAAGAGAAACGCACCACCGCAAAAGAGAAACGCACCTCTGTGAAAGAGAAAGAGGTACCTGGCCATATTGGGCTTTCGTACTTATTAGGTGCCTTGCGGTGTTTTTCCGTTACTGGCAGATTCGACATCTTTCTTACTACAACTATACACCTTGCTCTACTAGTACTAGTAGTAGTAGTAGTAGTAACTCTGATCCCAAGGGCGAGCCTGGTGGTACAGTATAACGCGGTACGTACGATCGAGCGATCCGCGCCGTCCGATCCAGCGCACAGCGGACGTCTGAAGAACCGCCCCCAGCGTTCGACATTAGTTAAATACAAAAAGTTAGTTTTCTATTTGTGAAAACGTCCTTTTGTAAAAACGTCCTTTGCGTGTGTATGGACGTCCTTTTGTGAAAACGTCTGTTGTGTGTGTATGGACGTCCTTTTGTGAAAACGTCCTTTGCGTGTGTATTTGCACTTTGGAAAATTGAAAAAATTCGTTCTCTTTTGGATTCTAAAACTACAGAAAAGTTGGTGCCCGCTTTTATTACATCCCGGATTGACTATTGCAATAGCCTTCTTTTTGGTATTCCTGCCAAAGAAGTTCGAAAATTACAAGTGATACAAAACTCTGCTGCCCGTCTAGTTACCAGGATTAACAAATATGAAAATATCACTCCAGTTATGAAAGAGCTGCATTGGCTCCCGGTGAAACAGAGAATTGAATTCAAAATTCTTTGTTTGAAATTTTTAACGGTATGGCCCCGGATTATTTGGATGAGCTCCTGCGTGTCCGTGATATTGGTCGCTGTTTGAGATCGAATTCTCAGGGAATTTTTTTTTTGTTCCAACCTATTGGCGGTAACAAGTACTACAGTGACAGGGCGTTCCAGGTCTGTGCACCGAGACTTTGGAATGCCCTGCCACTGTTAGTGCGTGGTGCCGTTTCATATGAAATTTTTAAAGGATCTCTTAAAACACATTTTTTTAGGAAGATATAAAATTGTTAAATTATTATTTTTGTGTTTCTTTTTTCTTGTACTTTTTGTGCTGTATTTTAATGTGTTTTTACTGTATATGTAAAGCGCCCTGAGATATTTTTTATGGAGGGCGCTCTATAAGAATTGATTATTATTATTATTATTATTATTATGTATGGACGTCCTTTCGTGAACACGTCCTTTTGACATGTTTGAATGTCTTTTTGCCGTTTGTCCTTTTGACTTTGTCTTTTTGTAACTTTGTCCCTTTTGTCGATTTGTCCTTTGTTTGCTTGTAATATTTATCATGTTGGTGGTTAATGAGCTGTAATAATTAGGAAAATATAGTGGGAGGGGGGGGGGGGGGGGGGTATTCAAGTACTAATAATGTTACCTCATAAGACAGTGCCACCACGTAGTCCGAGTAACTTGGATCCTACAATCGCTGAACGTATTCCTAGTCTTGTTATAAGGCCGTAATATAAAGTGAACCCTTCGCTGCGGTGTAAAACAAATTTACGCCTACCGGACCTAACAATTCATCAGAAATAGTCAGAATTATTTGGTCTGGAAACCAGACTAGCTCGGTTCCAGACCAATTACGTAACAATAAGGCTGTCAACTGACCTGATCAGGTGATCTGTACCTCATCATTGTTGTTCGAACGTTTGTCTTGTTTGTACACGTACACGCCGCAATAAAAAAAAATACATACGGACTTGGGTTCCAATACAGTGAATTTCAAACAGGTAAGTGTGATATTTTACCGTATTTCGCCCCAGTGAGCGGTATGGTTCGAAAGCGTAACTCAATCAACAAACGACACATTTTTTTCAAAAAACAGTTAGGGTTACTTAAAACGTACAGGGGGTGTCGAATAAGGTTCAAGGTGTGTACCTCATTTCACAAGGCTAACCAATAACTTTAAATCGGAAATAATCATTACAAATTTGCATCAATCGACGCAGAAATGTATGACCAACCAGTTTAAAATCTGGTTTTCATCAACAAAGCGGTAAACAGACAAATAACAATAATACTTATAAATACAACAAATTGTAAACAAAAATACAAACGTTGTGACGTTGTAAATAATTTCGGAACGTCGTGAATATTTTTGTTCGCGACGTCCCGAATATGTTCACAACGTCGCAACACAATCACCACTTCGTTAACATATTCACAGCTAATAGCAAACAAGTTCACGACTCCGCAAAAATATTCCAAAATAATACCGATTATGTCTCTTCAGGGCCACCATATAATAACTGATGGCATCACAGAGCTCCGATTTAAATGTAATGAGTCTGTGGTGGAAAATAAGTCGTACGACAACAACCAACTGTTGTTTGGTTGGGGCTGTGTAATTATAATTGTAATTGACTTAGTCCCGACCTGAAACGTCGCGGGCGTTGGCTAAGTAATAAGTTAATAGGCCTACGCGTTTCGGGAAAAAAAAACAGTCCAATCTTAATTACACGGTCCAAGATAGCGCTGCCACCAGGCGGAAAATGTATAGGCACTAAACCCCCGGAGTTCCGCCTCACCGGTTTAGTAGTTCTCGCCTCAGGCTCTGGTTCGTAGTCACAATATATGACCCAGTGAAGAAGTATTAAGTGCAGTACCAAACAGTCTCTATTTTACTAAGGACAATTATGACACTAAACAAAATTCACTCTTCAGGCAAATATTCAACACAAGTCAAGAATATTAATGATTTAATTATAATCCACACAAATCACAGATGTGCTAAAGCTCAGTCGAGTTCACCTATATAATTATGGGCTGAGGAAATACAATGCTCTCTGCACTGGCTAAGAACGAGCCTTATTCTCCGAATTAATTCAACAAGTCGAGGATGCAATCAAAGATAGTGCTCTCTGTACTGGGAGGAAAATAATCAGTTCTCCAAGTTATTCCTCTAAACAGCTTAAATAAATTAACCACAAAGGCAATCCGTATGCCTCTTAATCTGAATATCACTAGGCAATCCCTATGCCACTCGAAATAACTATCACTAGGCAATCTTAAGCCCTCTAAACAAATTAACGCTAAGTCAAGGCCTCTGACTGAGTCTGCCAGTAGTTTCTTGAATCTCCTTAGCACTTGGAATAACTTAGATGACCTTAGACTATTTTATCAAACTCCTCCATTCCATTAATAAGCAGGCTAACTCACGATGTATCATCTAAACTCGGGTCCAGCTCCTCAGCTCCTCAATTCGCTTCTCTTAGTCTGCTCCTCTACTTTATTCTTCTCAGCTCTTACTAGCTCCTCCAATAATATTGTCTTCCTCCTTTATCTTGTTCCTCCTAAAATTTGTATGATTGCCTCCTCTTCTGCTCCTCAGCTCCTCAGCTCCTCATATGTCTTCAGCGATCGGCAGCGCAGCGCCCAACTAACCCAGAGTAACTCTAAACCAACCAGATCAACCAGACCCCGAATTCACCAAAATGTGCCCCTTTTATACGGCTTTGAATCGCGCGCCTTTGCGCGTACTTTTCATGAGCGTAGTAAGTAGGCCACGCCCACAAGTGGTAAAACAACGAAAATTACTATGCACAACAAAATTTTCGTTCATCAGTAAATCAATTATTTTAACAGTATATTTCTCAATCAAAGTATTCACATATTCTTTAAACTCTAAACTTACACTTAAAATCCAACTCCAAAGTTCCCAAGATTTTCCAAGTAGAAGCAAAAACTAAGTTTATGACAGAACGTAAACATGACCTACTTTCATTGATAAAACTTAGTGATGTCACCCTCATAAATATTTATGATCGAAGTCACGGCACAAAGCAGGCGAAAAACATGGACACATTGGTAATTGAATCCTTGCTCAATGTTCTTCTTAAAAACTTAACTAAAGGACTGAATTAGATAGAAATTAACTCAAGACAACTTTCTAGTATATAAATTGTAAATTCTAAAGTCTAAACCAAGAAATAATTCTTTAAAACTTGGAACCAATCCGTATCGACTTTAGAGATTCAGAAGGCAGCCATCTTGGATTTAGAAAACTCTATTTTTAGAATACATAATCACGTGCAAACAGCTGACATCGTGTATGTCATGACGGTTGGTGAAATCTATTTCTATATAGCGATAAAATATTTTATTAAACATTCATAATGTAATCTAAAGGATGTAATCTGAAGTGAGCTTGTCCATATATAAAGGTGATTTTTAGGAAAATGACCAGGGGGGCCTTTGCGTCACAAGTCCAATGTTCCAATTATTCGGGCAGATTATTAAAAATATTGGCACCACTCACGGCAAAACTTGTGGCGTACCATTTTTATTGGGCGAAAACAACTTTCAGTGCCGTGTAGGTTGATTGCCTTATTTTGCGAATAACTGTAAGCAATGTGAAAAGTGGTGGAAAAAGGAGTCATTTTGTTGAGACTTTCGGAGACAAGAATAACCTTTTTGGACCTAACTCTTTTAGAAAAAGATACCAATAAAAAAAAGACGAGAAAGCATTTCTTCTAAAAGGGGCCCTTTTCATAAATTTGTTTAGAATATTATCGTTGGGTATGTACCTTTTTTCCCCACACAGTACAACAATACTCTAATGTTGGTTTAACTAAACTTGCAAATAGTGTGGGTAGGTTCACGGATTCTGCTTAGTTTACATAATTTTGAAACCACAGTTGTATTTACGTATTCCACATGTGGGCTTCAACTTAATGCTTCAACAACTACACCCAAACATTAACGGAGCTCCTAAAGGGACATATGACGAATAAAAATCACCGTGACGAAATAATTTGAGTTTTTGATTTCGTGCGCTCGAAATCATTTCGTGCCCACGAAATCATTTCGTGCACTCGAAATAACTTATTTCGTGAGCTCGAAATCATTCCGTGCCCACGAAATGATTTCGTGCGCTCGAAAAAAATCTTTTCGTGAGCTCGAAATGATTTCGTGCGCTCGAAATCATTTCGTGCGCTCAAAATCATTTCGTGCTATCGAATTCATTTCGTGCGCTCGAAATCTTTTCGTGAGCTCGAAATCATTTCGTGCGCTCGAAATCATTTCGTGTGCTCGAAATCATTTCGTAATTTGCTAGAAATCGCTTAAGTAAATTATATGACGTTGTGTCAGCATTAAGCAGGCTAGTCTTGCTCCAAGACCGAGTTGTTAATTTGTTCGCGCGCCGTCCGTCTATGCAGTTCATCAATCATTAATACTCCGAAAACGGGCTGATTGAGGGCGCCCTTGATTATCACGAGATTTGTTTCACAGCTCGGTCTTGACGCAAGGGTCACGTGAACCCGTAAAATTCCGAGGACATTCCAAGCATAGCTCAAATAACTACTCGCCCCCGCATGCGCGCTGAGTCGTTTTTATTTAACGTAGTTCACGGTCGCAATATACACGCTGTGTGATAAATTGCACACGACACCATTCCACAATTTCCGGGTGTATCATGGTGCCATGGCAGCCGAAAAGTCTTCGCCTTTTGCGGACGTGTAAGAAACCACACTTGTTCAATGGTGCCATGTGAAATTTATGGGAAACACAGAGCGTGTATATCGCGATCGTGGAGGCGAGTAGCTATTTGAGCTATGCTTGGAATGTCCTTGGAATGTCCTCGGAATTTTACGGGTTCTCGTAACCCTTGCGTCAAGACCGAGTTGTGAAACAAATTTCGTGATAATTAAGGGCGCCCTCAATAAGTCCGATTTCGAAGTATTGATTATTGATGAACTGCATAGACGGACGGCGCGTCCGGAACAAATAAACAACTCGGTCTTAGAGCAAGACTAGCCTACTACGTACCTGCTTAATGCTGACACAACGTCATATTTACTTAACCGATTTCTAGCAAACGCACACAATGATTTCGAGCGCACGAAATGATTTCGAGCGCACGAAATAAAGTATTTCGAGCGCACGAAATGATTTCGAGCTCACGGAATGATTTCGAGCTCAGGAAAAGATTTCGAGCCCACGAAAAGATTTCGAGCCCACGAAATAATTTCGAGCCCACGAAATTATTTTTTTCGAGCGCACGAAAAAAAGGATTTTGAGCGCACGAAATGATTTCGAGCTCACGAAATAATTTTTTTCGAGCGCACGAAAAGATTTTTTTCGAGCGCACGAAATCATTTCGTGGGCACGAAATGATTTCGTGCTCACGAAATAAGTTATTTCGAGTGCACGAAATCATTTCGTGGGCACGAAATGATTTCGAGCTCACGAAATAAGTTATTTCGAGTGCACGAAATAAATTTGTGGGCACGAAATGATTTCGAGCGCACAAAATAAAAAACTCAAATTATTTCGGGGCAGTGATTTTTATTCGTCATGTGTCCCTTTAGGGGCTCCGTAGCAATGCATACATAACATTCGATATTTTCTGCATTGTACCAATAAGCTAGCCTTGGTTGCAATACGTTCTTGGTATGCCGCGCCCGTAGGCCGCCGGTGCGGGCGCCCTCTGACATACGCCGTAGAAAGACCACGCCATGACCTTCGAATAGGTCGTCTTGGCTAAATCACATAATCGCTCGGAAAATTACCAGCGAAATTGTGTCGCATTTGCATCTGACGTTGCGTGAATAATTGCATGACGTAACATGCATAATCGCTGACTTATTGGTCAAGTTTATGTGACGTCACGTAATTATGCAGGCAACGCCACACGCGCATGCAAATGCGACACAATTCTGCTTGGAATTTTCTGAGCTTCGAGTGTCGTGGTTAAGCCCTACGGCGGACGTTAAAAGGCGCCGGCATCGGCGACCTACGCGCACTGCATACTGCGATTAGGACATCTTATAGCCAATACTACCAATACGGATCCGTTTGCTATAGTTTGTTTCTTACGCACCAGTTGTAAAAACTAGTAATCTACTTTCTATTACATTAATGTTTAAGGAGCTAAAATTTCATGTGGAGTCATCAGCGCACACAAATAAGTTGCAGCTTGGAGGTGAATACAAAATGGAAGATCACCTAGTATAAACCATGCATACAAGTGGATCAACGCATTTCTATCAGGTCGTTATCAAGCAGTGTTCGTAAAATGGCAGGCATTCACCCTGGGGGAAATGATATTCAGAACAACATTCCGAAATTGTCTATAGACAAATTAAAAATCACCAAGACCAATATAATAGGCACTTAGGGAGACAATCCTATAGGGATGTACACAAACTTAAAACAGTCCTAACTTGTTTACCCTAACCCTTTTCTCTAAGATCTACGAGATTTATGCTATTTAGACCAAAACCTGTCGTTCTAGGACAAAAATAACTCCCAAATATTTTTGTGTAGGGTAGCTAGACACTTAGGGAGACACTGAAATGTCTCCCTAAGTGCCACTGTCTCCTTATTACCTAAAAACTTACGCTAATTTGTCTCCCCAAGTGCCTATTTGGAAGAATTATTATTATTATTATTATTACTATCAAATACTCCAACAAGACTTTCATGTTCTAGCAGAGTGGGCTACAAACTGGTTTGGTGGATTTTAACCTCCAGAAATGTGCCGTCCAGTCGATTACTCGCAAAAGGAAACCCAGTCAACACCCTATGGCGTGTCCAAGGGGGGGGGGGCTTTGGGGGCTGAAGCCCCCCGCACGCGCGGATCCCCCAAAAAAAAATGAAAGAGAAAAAAGAAGGAAAGGAGGAAAGAAAAAACGAAAGAAAAAACGAAACAAAAAATATATATATATATATATATAAACGAAAAAGGAAAGAAAGAAAGAGAGAAAGAAAGAAAAATTATTAAATCGGCAGAAACTGGTGATCAAACAATCGGCTTTGACTGAACATGATGATCTAATTGGTTGATAGTTTTAATTGGCGACGTGCTTATTGGGAAGCAGCGTAATCATACATGTCACTCAAAGTTTTTAATTTTTAAAACGATTCTCGGTCACCTGGGAAGGACATTAACGTGAAGGACGTGTAATACTGGGTTTTGTGGAATTTACTTCCTTTTTCTGTGAGGCTATTAGGTTTTTTAATTATAATGGAGTGCTTTTGCAAGAAGGTATAGCACAGAGAAACCGGTTTATGCAGGCATACTTCAAGGAATGATCAGTTAATTTGTTTTTGGTTTTTTTGTGATCAATTCTAGAGTAAGCTGCAGTGAATCAGAACTCATTCTATGTGGGAAGGGGGAGGGAGTTTTCACAAGTCAGAACCTGTTCTCATCGTTTTCGTTATTTTTTGTGTGGAGATGCTGAAGCAGTTCTGCTGTGTGAAGTATCATTGGATTTTAGGTGTCTGCAGAGATAAATCCGTATAATTTATTGTGTGCTGGTATGCCAGCAGTGTGGTTGCGTAACTATCCCGCCCAGAGCGTAATTCTTAATTTAAGGTTTTTTTCTAGTGATATACGCTTCATGGGAGGTCAGTTCAGGCCACATTTTTTTCTGCGAGATTGCAGTCTGTATAAATAGGGGGGTGGGAGGGGGGGGGGGGGGGGGGGGGGTGTTTCGTGTACAAGTTTCAAGATAACCCCTCCGTGCTTTTCGCTTTTCGTAATTTGTTTTGAGACGCGGAAAAGGTTCTGCTGACAAGTATCATATGGATTGTATTTGATTGAATTCAACCCTCTCCTCAAAGTATTTTGAATGTGTACATATACGTTTGTATCTGGTCACTTCGCCCTTGATTAATCCGCCGAATACCGACTTATAGTCCGGGAGCCCAGCCAGGTTTAATCATAATTTTGAGTGCAAAAGGTTTGAAGCGTGGGATATGTTGGGGTGACTGGGACAACTGCAAAATTGGTTTTCTTAAGTTTGGCGAGTGGTGCGTTGGGTGGGGGGAGCCCCTGACAGACCCCCCAAAATTCGATTTAATCATAATCTTGAGTGCAAACATAATTTCTTCATGAGTCGAAAGTTTATCGTGTACTGAATAGGATTTGTATACTTAAGAACAATATAATTGGTGCTAAGTACACTTAAGAAGGTCTTTAATTAGTGCTAATTACACGTTTAATCATAATTTTGAGTGCAAGGATAAAACAAGTGTCAATGTGTAGCTGACACCTTGCTGGAGCAAAATCTGCCACTTAAGAAAGTTTCAAGTGGTGCCATCCCTAATTAAGAAAGGGTCAAAGGTCATCATAAGTCATTAAACACCAATAATTATAACGTTGAGTGCAACTTGCATTCATGTGTATACAAACAGGTTATCATAGACCGATCACTGATCACAAGCTTAAGAACAGGATATATAGTGCAAAGTCTAATTAAGAAGGTCTGTAATTAGTGCTAATTACACGTTTAATCATAATTTTGAGTGCAAAAATAAAACAAGTGTCAATGTGTAGCTGACACCTTGCTGAAGCAAAATCCGCCACTTAAGAAAGTTACAAGTGGTGCCATCCCTAATTAAGAAAGGGTCAAAGGTCACCGGGGTGTAAACTGAACACCAACAAAGAACAATGTAAGTGCAACTTACATTTCTATGTGGATCAACCGTTTATTATGGACCAATCACTGATTACACAGCGCAATGTCCGATCAAAATGTCTGATTAATAAATGATTAGAATGATAATTGAAATCATAAAACGTCAAAGTGTACATGTACTTTACCAAACGCAGGAACAAAACCCACCGCATACGAAATATCACAAAACAGTCATGAAGTTCATTGCAATTGCCTGTACCCTCTCAAACACGAATGGGTGTAAATATGTAATACAAAGTTAAAGTTAGACAAGATGACAATACTGCCGCCTCTTAATGAAGAATGCGTAGTACCTAATGTTACCTAAGAGTTTGTTCAAAAGCAAATATAATCTATGTCGGTTGGGAAAGCAACAGCTCTGGATGGCATTAGTGTTAAAATGATCAGAATTGCTTCACCTTATCTTAGGCATATATCATTAAATCTTTAACTGGGATTTTTAACCATAAGATGTGAGCGATACCCTACAAATTTGAAACATGCAGGAAATAAATGTAGTACAGGTAACTATCGGCCTATTTCTATACTGCCAATTATCTCTAAGATTTTTGAAAGATAGGTGCACACATCGGTATATAGCTACCTTGATGAAAACAATCTGATTCCTAGTTGCCAGTCAGGATTTAGACTCCTGCACTCAACTGAAAGCACCATTCACGACTTAACAAACATGTGTGTTGAGGCCATGGAGAATATAGAAGTTACAGGCAGTGTGTTTTTAGATCTCAGTAAAGTATTTGATTGTGTTAATCATGAAATCTTACCAGAGAAACTAGAAAAGATGAACATGTCATCTTCTGTAATTAATTGGTTTATTAAAGTCGTAAATAAGTGACCGGAGTCAGTCTGTAAATATTGGCGGCACCATGTCCGTAAACATTGGTGTTCCGCACAAGGGTCGATACTAGTTCCTTATTTATACTAGTGATCTTCCATTTTCTATATTACCAAACTGCAACTTATTTATGTAAGCTGATGACTCCACGTCAATATGTGAAGCTCCTCAAATACAGCTCTTACAAGTTTTCACAACTGGTGCGTAAGAAACAAGCTAGCATTAAACCCCCCTAAAACTAAATGTATGCTTATTGGTACAAGGCAGAAAATATCCAATGTTGACTTAAAGGTAGTATACTATTTGCGGATATCGAACAAAATGACTATCGAATTATTAAGAAATATTTTACTAATTTGAAAGTAAATAACAATTGTAGGCATCCAGCAAAATTATTGCGCTAGATATCCTGTAATTGTTCCAAAAATTAAATTGTATATAACAAAAATAACGATCGCCGGACGGTAAATCTAACAAAACAAGAACAACATAAAAAACATTGCCCGACGCCGGTTGAAAACGAACGCCGTTTTTGTTTTGCTTTTCTCAGGATCAATGACTGTAAAACTTCAGACAGGTCAGTTAAACGATATTGACTATAAAATACAACCCCCCAAATCCACCAATTCAAGATAAATAAAGCAATTACCAATGGTGTATCCAACCTGCATTGCTGAGTGATAGTCTTATTGAAAACGTGAGGTCTTGTAATTGTGTGGGCGCAGTTATTGATGAGCATGAAGTTGGTGCCCACATGTCGAATACGTAAGGAAAGCTGTTGTATCTAAATTTAAACATAATTCGTGATTATGTTCCTAAACACAGCCTACATACACTATTTTGTAAGTTTAGTTATGCCAACATTAGAGTATTGTTGTACTGTGTGAGGAGGAAGGTACATTTTGTGCGGGTTTTCGTCTTTCCCATAAATCAGAATTGGCCTTAAACAGTACGGGCTGTAACTACGAAAGCTGTTTAAGCCATTGGATGCGTATAAATTAGTAGTCACTGTTTAAACCTGGTGTCTAACTTCAAACAAGTACTACAAAGCTTGTTTTAAGTTAGCCGCGTTTAAATGACCATTGGAGTTAAACATGTGTTTATAACAAACAATAGCAATTCTTAAACAAGGTACGGGGGTTGTTTAGTGAGTATTCTGAGCCATTTAGAAGCCAGATATGTACACAGAAAGGTATAAAGGTAGACAGGATGGATGCGCTTCAAATCTTCTTAATTGCACAAGAGGAGGCCAACTAACAAGAATATCGTCATGGTCGCCAACACCAACGTGCACCAGGAGTTTTTAGGGACAAGGTGAATCCCTTAGAAGAGTATGACGAGGAACATTTCATCAGACGTTTCAGAGTTAGCAAAGACACGTTGAACGATTTACTTGGACTTCTCGGATTGTATTTAGGACACCCAATTCTTTGTTGTCCTTATAGCAGATCGGCTTTTATGGTCAGGAAACGAGATGGACATTTCTGAAGTATTAGCTTTCCAGGCATCAGCTTTTTTCTGGTTGGCTTTAGTGTCACATCGTTTGTCACCAATACATGTAATGGAATTAAAGTTCCTCATGGTCTCAACGAGAGCCATCCTTTCGTCAGCAGTGAAACTGTTACTGCGTTGCCTTTTGGTATCAGCCATTATGGCTCAGGCTGTAGAGTATCTAAGTAAAGACCTGCTGAAGATTTATCTACTGAGGCCTATCGTATGTTCATACTGTTGCGCAATCCTCTATATTACAATGTAATTAACAATAGGGTCCACGGTCAATAAGTTTAGACTGTCCAAGTTACACGAGGATAACTAAACAATCATTTAAGATAATTAGTAAGAGCTGTTTAATTCAGGTGTTTAGGAAGACGCGTGTAACTTGGATTTATCCACGTCTATATGCTACATTGGTATAAAGATAAACAGCTTTCGTAGTTACAGCCCTTCTTTTCTTAAAGTTAATGTACAAACATACCTAAGTATCAATGCTTTGTATTCCTATAAATATCCTTGTACATCTGTAAATATTCTGTTTGTATTTTTGTGTAAAAAATAAATATATAAATCTGCTTGGGGAGGTTGTCAAAATAGTATTTCGCAATGAACCCAGCCCATATCGGGATATTTTTGGCCCGTTAGTACATGCTGCATCATCCATAAACCATAAGATAAAACGTGTGCCCGTACTTGTAAACGTCTGGCAGATTTCAGATATCTTCCACTTCAAGCCTTCTCTTTCTCGATTTGCAAGACGCAGTGTTCAGTGGTTGTGCAGAAAAGGCCTGTTGGAGCTCGCTTTGATACAAGATCCCCATCGTGTCATAAAGTGTATCAGACCCTGACAGGGTGTTTGTTGATTCACAAAGTTATCGATCAAATGCATAAAAAACTCGACTTTATTACGATAATTCGGAATCCTGGTGACCTTTGACAATTTCTTTAGTAAGTATGGCACAATTTGGAATGTTCTTAATTGACACACTTTGCTCTACCACAGTGTATGGTACACATTAAAACGTGTTTGTTTTTATGGCACTTGACATTATAATTAAACCGTGTAATTAGCACTAATTAAAGACCTTCCTAATTGAAATTTGCACTATATATCCTGTTCCGAAGCTTGTGATCAGTGATCGGTCTATGATAAACTGTTGATATACAAAATGCAAGTTGCACTCAACGTTATGATGAATAGTGTTTATTGATTTCTGATTACCTTTGACCCTTTCTTAATTGTGGATGGCACCACTTGAAACTTTCTTAAGTGACGGATTTTGCTTCAGCAAGGTGTCAGCTACACATTGACACTTGTTTTATCCTTGCACTCGTAATTATGATTAAACGTGTAATTAGCACTAATTACAGACCTTCTTAATTAGACTTTGCACTATATATCATATTCTTAAGCTTGTGGTCAGTGATCGGTCTATGATAACCTGTTGATATACACATAAATGCAAGTTGCACTCAACGTTATAATTATTGGTGTTTAATGACGTATGGTGACCTTTGACCCTTTCTTAATTAGGGATGGCACCACTTAAAACTTTCTTAAGTGGTGGATTTTGCTCCAGCAAGGTGTCAGCTACACATTGACACTTGTTTTATCCTTGCACTCAAAATTATGATTAAACGTGTAATTAGCACTAATTAAAGACCTTCTTAAGTGTACTTAGCACCAATTATATTGTTCTTAAGTATACAAATCCTATTCAGTACACGATGAACTTTC
Source organism: Crossaster papposus (assembly GCA_037893245.1). Classification (NCBI taxonomy): domain Eukaryota; kingdom Metazoa; phylum Echinodermata; class Asteroidea; order Velatida; family Solasteridae; genus Crossaster; species Crossaster papposus. Next base: position 1,049,714 of record JBAIAA010000833.1, read on the forward strand.
GACTCATGAAGAAATTATGTTTGCACTCAAGATTATGATTAAATCGAATTTTAGGGGGTCTGTCAGGGGCTCCCCCCACCCAACGCACCACTCGCCAAACTTAAGAAAACCCATTTTGCAGTTGTCCCAGTCACACCAACATATCCCACCCTTCAAACCTTTTGCACTCAAAATTATGATTAAACCTGGCTGGGCTCCCGGACTATTAGGGTGTGCTGAATCTCGAGCTAGGTACTGAAATGTATCAGTTTTTTTGGTAGCGACTCGAGTATCCAATATCCCTTCATGTATGAATCGTTCGCCTTTGTAGATAATAAGGTCGAGAAAAGTGACTTGGCGGTGCGAGATCTCAGACGTGAACTTCGGATGAATTCGGATGAATTTTATTAAGTGATTGCACTAGGTCAGCAGCCTGCTTTTCCTTTCCGTTAAAGATTATAAGAACATCGTCTCTATATCTCATGTAGCTCACAATTGAGGGATTGTGAGGGAGGATTTTGTCTTGTTCGTATTTGAATAGGGTTATGTCACAAATCTCTGGACTGCATTCGCTGCCCATGGCCACGCCAATTTTTTGTCTGAAAAACTTGCCATTGAATTCAAACGTGTTTCGACGCATAATGAGTTCAAGGAGACGTCGCGCGTGGTCTGTCGTGGGCTTGGGTATTGCGTATAGTCTGTCGTCGGCCATTGCGAGTGCGTCACAGACTGATTCAATTGCCTCATCTTGTGGGCAGTTATTGTACATGGATACTATATCCAGTGTTATCAATAAGTTATCTTGCTCCAATGTCAGGTTATTTAGTTTTTCAAGCACATGCCCAGAATCGCGTGAGTAAGTGCTTTGCTGTTTGACAATTGGGAGCAAGAAATAGTCTATGTATTTGGATATGGATTGAGTCGGTCCTCCGCAACCACTAATGATGGGCCTCCCCATGAACCGTGTTCCTTCCGGTACTTTTTTGTGAACTTTCGGTAGAAGGTAAAGGCAAGGTGTTTTAATGTCGTGGTTGCGGGGGTTAAGAAACTCAGATATGTCTTTCGATATGAGTCCGTCCACGTAGAGTTGGCGTATGGCTTGAGAGACTAATTCCGCGGTTTCATCGGTCAGGTCCCTGTTAATTTCTTCATAGTGGGGGCCTGTTAATTGCCGTGTCCCTTCACGTATGTAGTCTTGTTTGTTAAGGACGCACACACCGCGGCCTTTATCGAATTGTTTGATGATAATATCCTGTCTTTTCTTAAGGCCAGATAGCGCAACACGTTCTGCTTTTGTTATATTTAGTTTGACATTTTGAATTTTTAGTCTGGACAGTTCCTCCAGAGTGCCTTCAATATATGACTCTAGGTTTAGATTGAAGGTAGGTTGGGGAGTCCAAGTTGAAGGTAGTTTGAACGGGTGTGAGCTTTAGGTCTGACTCTCCCTGCCATTCTTAACCGTAATCTCATCTTTCTAAAGAAGGATCGGGAATGGCGAAGGATGGTCGACCTTTTTGGTTTTTGGGGGGTCGGGATGAAGTTAAGGCCCCTGCCCAATGCTACCAGTTCAATGTTGGAGAGTTGAGCGTCTGATAGATTTTTCACATAAGGCATACTTTTCTTGGCCTTCATTTCGAAAGTGATCCTGGACCAAACGCTGTTAGACTCTCCGCTCGCTTCGCTCTACCGAAACGATTTTGATTCAGCCCCCCGCAGCAAAAAATCCTGCACACGCCTAAACCAGTTTCCCATGTGGACCAACAAAATTACCTAGGCATCACCATAGCCAGTGATATACGTTGGAATTCTCATTGCAACAACATCATCACGAAATCAAGCTTAACCCTTGGTCTGCTACGTCGAACATGAGTATTTTGTTCAAGGAACATGAAGACAAAAGCGTATAAATCCCTGGTCCGTCCTCGACTTGAATATGCGTCCAAAGCTTGGTGTCCGTACAATACATTAGTTGACAAGTTGGATCAGGTCCAGAGATTAGCTGTACCTTTTGTGGAAGCCGACTTTCGTAGGACGACCCACGTTGCACTGCTCATTAATAACTTATGTTGGGACTCTCTGCATGCCCGACGTCTTCCGGCACATAATGTAATGTTCTATAATATTCATCACCATGCAGTTAGTAAACATCCATTCCCCACCAATTGTCATCCCGGCTACTTATTTCTCTCGCCACGGCAATCACCTCAAGTACCAGATGATCACCCACCACAGAACAGATACAAGTACAAGTACATGTATTCATTTGATCCAAGATACATACGCATCTGGAATAATCTGCCACAGTCTGTTGTCATCATACCAACTGCACCAGCCTTTAAGGAAGCAAGGAAGCTGCTATTCATTCCCTCAGGGAGGCGCTTCCTCCACCTGATAGCAACCTTTTGTAATCCACGTGCTAACTAGCTCCTGTGTTTAGTGTACCCTCAGTTGTTCAACATGTTCTTCCTTTTTGTCTGTTTTGGCTGTCACCAGTCTTCATTTGATGTGACAGCTTCTTCTTCTTCACTTGCACCCCACGGCTGTAGACGCCATTTCTACAGGTGAGCTGTATAAGGATATCAAGCATCAAGCATACTCGACTAGTTATATTCATCATTTTTGGCACATATAAATAAGTGTGGGAACTCTACTACAGTCTTTTAAGAGAATCAACAAGTTCGATCCCTTGTAATTTATTTCCCACAGTCTTTGTCAAGAGATGCTTTAGTTTATCTGCTACTTTTCTAGGCATTATATATTAAAAAACAACAAATGAATGAAATTAATGATCATCTAGGTAACATAGAATGATAACAGATTCGCTCATCACCAATTCTCATTAAAAATGTCAAGTTTACCCCAGCAGTTACGTTTTCAGTACTCAGCACACCGTACTAACTCAATTACTGTTGCAGTTATTTTCCGAATTTGTGACCTGATTTCTGGCAATAGTTGTCATAGTACCTGCCGAAAAGTATTTATGTGCAGTTTTCTAAAAGCATTTCCTATCACAGTATCTTTTTTGTTGTATTAGACTTTCGTAGATCACTGGCGTACGTGTCATCATGTATATTCTAATGCTCCGTATTTTCTCATAAGAGCACAACGCCAATTAGTATACAACATGTAGCATAGGGTACGGCTTGCCAGGGGGCTATCAACCAGTCGGAGCTGGCCCGATCTTTATTTAGTTACAAACAATTATACTTATATTCCATGCAATTTAATTCATTAGGTATAGCAACCATTAAACTCAAAAACCCATTGGATTAAAAACCAGAGATAAAACTCAATGAGCAAAAACTCTGGAAAACCTTGTGGCTGTACCAGCAAATCAAATGTTTTCATAAAGCAAATTTTAAAGTTTATTAACTCTAAAGTTAATCGTAACTGCGCTGAAGTCCGTGAAAGCTAGAATGGTCCTGCCACTTTTCAGTTATATACACATTCTTGCTTATGCAAATCCAGCATACAAATGTACAAAACGGTTGAAAACGGAGACATCGGAACCGTTTTAATTTCAGTGTTGTTCGACAACACTAGGGCGCAAAAAAAAGAGCTAGATTTATTACAACTTTAGTGCCTGGCTAACATATAATAGTCTGGTGGGAAGTGGGGGTTCCCATGCACCCCATGGATACCTTTTTCTAACTTACTTTTTTGTAATCCTTATGGTGTCTAGTTAACGAAATTTGGTGTTCCCAAGATTAAATATTGTCCCATGGGGTCCTTTGGCGGCCATCTTTGGCGGCCATCTTGGATTCCCGACAAAAATTGATATTCGGCATAACTTTTGAACCAGACATCACACAGAGACAAATGAACCCATTTTAAGATCAATTTTACATCACGAATCATTATAGATGGTTATCTATATGAATCAGACAAGTTAGATACATGAAAACTGGCAAAATATGAACAAATCAGTAAAGGTAGGAATTCTGGGTTGCGTTTGGGGAGTGTGGTCCGTTACGTTGACATTGTTTCTCAGTCTCACCCTCATAGGCGCAAAGGCTTAGGTCAGGTCAAGCATTGGCGTTGCCATTGTCGGCGCCTGCCAGTTGGGGAAGCGGGTGGTATCATCAAATTCGAAAATCTGGGGGGGGGGGGGGGGGTGATGGGTGGATGGGGGTTGGTGGACACCATTATGACAAGGTCGGGCGCTGTTCATTGTACACATTATGATAACTTGTGTGTGCCCGTACTCTTTAAGAAGAATTAACTTTCGATGCATGAAGAAGTCAATATGAAATTCTGGTTATAACAAACACAAAGCACTGGTCCCGACTGTGTGATATGTACACGCTGAATGACTGGCGCTGTGTTATTCTAATTATAACACACACTTTGCCCAGGTCCGGTTGAGTTTGTATCAACAAGAGTGAACTGCATTTATCTGCTAAATTTGTAATGTATAAGAGAAATACGTGTACCGGAACTAGAGCAAGATTTGTGTATGTTGTCTCTTACAGATCGACATTGGTGTTGTGCAGAATCTCAGCCAAGATGATAAAACTCTCGAAAGTTTTCTCTGTATCGGCGACCGACTGGCACTCATGCAACACTGCCGTAAGGCCAAAAATGCCAAGAGAGAATCTGCCAAGAATGCACAGAAACGCAGCTGTTATGAAAGAATCCGCAAGAAGCTCAAACTTGCATCGGGCAACTTGTCAGACAGTGAAACAGATGAGGAGGATGTCAAAAGCCAAAAAACTATGTGGAAACCAAAATGCCTCCAAATCTACACGTAAAATAGAGTTTAGCTGGGTTTACAACGGCACTGGAGCCCGCAAAATAACTGGTGGGGGCACAAGGAAAACTTGTGTATCCAAAACGGCAAATGCAAGTGCCTTGTTGGAGGAGGGAAAGACCCTTTTTTTCCTAAAAGGTATCTCACGCAAAGGCGTGAAAGCTTCAGCATGCAGGTTTGACATTCGTGATTTCACCCACTCTCCCCTCTCGGATGATGATACTGTCGGTTCTCTGTATGAGGCAGTGCGGATGTCAGGAATCTTGAGGTTTTTTCTGTATTCAACCGGGCCAAGCGTAAACAAAGATGAAACCTGCACCCCTGAGGAGGACACTGAATTCCCATGCTGTTCCTCAAGCTTGCCACCACTGGACCATTCGGCAGATCCTCCTGCAGAAAATGCCTGTAACACTTCGTTGTCCAAGCGTCTACGCCGCAACAAGGCAACAGCTGGTGGTGGTCCAAAACCTTGCACAGTATCACGGCCTGATTACGATGAGTCTCAGTTGGCGGAACCTGTCACATTTGTCAGTGTCGATGAAGATCTTTTGCAACCATCATCAGAGGTCACTATTGAAGTTGCAAGTTACGATTTTGCAGATGAGGATATCCAGTTTGGACCACGACCCAGCACTGGCAGTAATTTATCGGATACTTTGCCGCTTGTAGACTTCCAGAGAGATGGCACCTTCGAAGCTTCCTCACCGATTCGTTCGCCCCGTTCACCCACACCACCCGCGGCATCCCAGGGACGTTTGACTATAACTTTGAATCGAGTGAGAGTGCAACAAGAAATGGTTTCAAGATTTATGGATCCAAACATTGTGCACACACCAGTACGATTTGGTTTTATTGACGAATCTGGAGTGGATCGCGATGGTGTTGCACGCGAAGCGTATTCCTGCTTCTGGAAGGAGATGTGTTTATCATCAATGAGTGGGGAAAATGAAAGGATTCCGTCACTATTAAACAAGTACGGAGAGGAGGAGTGGTCTGCTGTAGGGCGTATTCTTGCAAAAGGATACATCGATCAAGGATTCTTCCCTACACAGCTAGCCGGCGCCTTTGCAGTGGCATTAATCAATGGGTTGGAAGCAGTCACACCAGAAATACTGATGGACTCCTTTTTGGCTTTCATTCCAGAGTCAGAAAGTGTTGTGGTGACGAAGGCATTAGCAGGGGATCTCAACGACCAAGATGACAAGGAAGATTTGCAAGATCTTTTATCCAGGGTTGACTGCCATTCCATTCCACGAAGAGAGGAGCTGAAATCGGTATTGATGAAGGCAGCTCACAGAAAAATCGTACAAGATAGTAAGTTTGCTTTGGATGGCATGGCTTCAACTGCACGCGAGTTATTGCAGTTGTATCTGCCAGATGCATCTGCAACAGTTACTATGTTGAACGTAAAGAAGCCAACCACCCGAAAAGTACTGACACTGTTGCAGTGCACACCAATGACCGATGACGAGGCCAACTCGCTGGCCTATCTGAAGCAGTATATCAAGAGTCTTGACCCTTCCTGTCTGAGGAAGTTCCTCCGTTATGTAACCGCATCAGAGGTCATCTGCGTAGACAAAATCTCTGTTCAATTCAATAAAGTACGCAAAGGGTTAAGCAGAGCACCCATCGCCTACACATGTGGACCGTTCCTAGAGCTCCCATCGACTTACTGCTCATACAATGAGCTACGAGAAGAGTTCACCAATCTTCTAGAGAGCGGTTTTCTCAAGATAGATATTTTGTAGGAAGCATTTCTGTAAGGCAAGCCATTGCTCAAAGAGGCAGGAAATCAGTGGTCCCTATAGTTATCTTCGTGCAAGCATTTGTCTCAAAGCCAGCCCATTGCCAAAAAGCAGAAATGAGCGTCTCCGTATGAGGGGAATCATGTGAAAGTAGTCTTACAGAAAGTGGCCAACCTTTTGGACAATTTTTGTCACTGTACGTGCGTTTACAACACGATACGTGTGAGATTTCCCACGGTCATTTGTTTAGACCAAAGATTGACTGAAAGACCAAATGTTCGATGTTACTTATGTAACTTATGTTCACTTTCATCGTTTGTAAGACACTCACTGTGTTCCCTTTACTATTATTCCCTTACTATTCCCTTTTATAGTTATATTCCATATCGTTAAGTATATCAATTTTCTGATTATGATCATGTACACGTGTTATCTTTGTTGCAACCTATTTAACAGTTTCCTAATGTTTTCTTGCTTATGCATCTTTTAATATCTTGCCTCGAAAAAAGATGAAATGACAAAATCATAAGAAATAGGCAGAAGAATGAATGATGTACCATGATGGTTCTTTGGTTGGGTCGGGTGAAAATATGCTTCTTAAAATTTGTAAATTATTTTTGTTTTTATTCGGGTACTTTTACAGTGATCTATACTTTTTATTTAAAGGGGTTACTTAAGGTGATCATCAGTATCATTTATGTCTGAGAACGCTCTGTAAGCTTGTTTACAAGCAAAAAGGTGTTATTTTTTCTAGCTTTCAGTAAAAGAGCTTGTTAAAGTTGACATCATTTGGTCATTAAAGGTAGTATGAAGCTTAAATTAGTTATTAAAGCTTAACAAAAGGGCAGATATTAAATCATTTGTTAGCTGTTGATAAACCGGTATATCACGCTGAGATTGGTCTAACTGATCAGGGCTTTTAATAATTGGGGGTACTACCTATTCTTCCAGAACAGAAGTCATATCATGCTACCATAATATTGCATGCTTATAAATTCTTAAAATTTGTGACATTGTGTTAACACATCAATGCAGGATGATACTACACATTAACCAGGTTGTTTTGGATTACAGTATACATACATGTGGTAACTACTTATTGATTTCGTCGGATATTTTGTAACGGTAATTTGTTTGTCTTACAATGACCCCACACAAATCAGTTTATCTCTGTCAATCATGATTCATTTCCGACTTGGAAATAATATCTTTGTGATTTCAATTCAGCGGTTTTTCATTATTAAAGGCAACGGAAGAGTAATAATTACCACCAAACTAAATCTGGGGCGTTTTTATCACTATTATACTGTGGCGATTTTGTTCGAATGTGTGATTCATAATCTAAACTTTAAACGGGTATACAGCCAAACTAGTTGACACCTTAACCTGGTCTCTTTTCTGTCTACTTTATGGCGAACGTCAACTGGTTATTCTCATTGAGCGTTTGTATAGATCAATGTTATACTCAAGCGACATTGGGTTGGTTAATTAAGTCAACCCAAGATCATGGTAGATTTCTCTGCGTAGGCGAATGTACAGGGATGCAGCTTCGTATCCATAACCGGGAGCGTTCCAGTCATTGTCCTCCATCAGAATACATGCCACATCAAAAATGTCCCGGTCGCATGGAATGGAACGTTTTGGCCTGATCTCCGTCATGCAGACTTCAACTTCATGCATGTCCACTTCCACTAGTTTATCTTCATTACCCTGCAGCTCCGGTAAGGTATACTTAAGAATTGGACGCCCTCCGTTACTGTTGATCTTGTGATCCGGTCTCATTCTATGATTGTTCCATGATGCCAAGACCTGATCCAGATTATCCTACAAACAGAAATAAAACAATCAGCAATTTATATTTGGTCTGGAAAAATTCAATTAATAGGTTGCCGGGTTGGTGGGGCTGCCATCATTGCAGGGAATGTGGTGCCGGTCGTTTGTTTTAATCCATAATGATCTACATGTCCACACCGCCCATTCTAAAGTTTTTCTTTAAAGGTGTCTATATTCTTGCCCGTGCGCTCAATTTTCAAAGTTGGGAATTTAAATACGGACATCACTTGACACCTTGGACTGAACAAAATTATTTTCTGAGTAAATGCTCCTACCATTTTCCAGCTAAATGTCACTTTTTTGGACATTGTTATCACTTCCTGGTGGGTGATGTTCCAATTTAGGGACAAGATCTGTGATGTCTGAGTACATGTATGGTACACGTGCAACACATTTGTTTTTCTTTATTTTTTTAGAACTATATAATCGAGAGAAATAGGCCATACCTGTACTATTCTCAGGAAGCAAAGCTGTATCAAGTTCTTATCTAACACGTCACCGTTGAACAGCCCGTCCTCTTTGAGCGTGTGGAAGATATCCATCCAATATTGAGTGCAGTGCTTTCTGAAAAAGCTCCATCAGGCCTCTATCCTTTGGTTAGTGGTGCTCTTTCCATACAGAAAGCTTTTAGCACCAGCCATGTTGTCTTCGTCGTCTCTTCTGAGAAACGTCTGTACCTGCTCAACATGGCCATTTTCGGTCCCCATATCTGCCCGCACTACGCGTGGACATCCGTGCCTAGAAGAAACTGCTGCCATATAGTAGCCTAGTATTAGTTTGGGATCGTTATTGGTGGTGTATGCCTCTAACCAAATTAAATGTCTAGAATAACCATCTATGCATCCGCTTATCGCAATGCCAAACGGCTTCAACTTATCATATCCATCCGTCTGGTTGGGTCCAGCACTTGTGTAGATCCTGCGTGTCAAACGATGTCTCCTCCTTGCTGCAACACCTTCAGGGTCTAGCAAATGTTGTATCATACGAATAGTGTTCTGTGAAACAACAAACCCCTCCTCAATGCACCTAGCGTGCATCCAGAGATATCCATAGCATTGAGCAGATGTTTTCAATTGTTCTTCAACAAATGAAGCAATCTTAAGGATATCTGAATACCCTCTCCTCCTATACAGTCCTCCTTTCCTTAAAAATCGGCGTAGATGTCTCTGACTGATAACTATTCCATGGTTCAGAGCAAGGCAAGACAATATCTCCTTCTGACTAAAACCGAGCTGAAAATATAGCTTAATAATCTCTTGACGGTCCATTTTGAAACGTTTGTTTTTTGGCAAGTAAAAGGACTAACTTTCATATCGGTCTATGTCAGAAGCACTGTTACTAATCTGGTCCAGGAGTGTAACTACATGGCGACAGCGCCAGCACTACTGAAAGTGCCGTATCGAATTGGTAATTCGTACGTACGGATTGGTATTTCGTACGTACGGTTTAGTAATTCGTACGTACGGTTTACTAATTCGTACGTACGATTTAGTAATTCGTACGTACGATTTATTAATTCGTACGTACGGTTTAGCAATTCGTACGTACGGTTTAGTAATTCGTACGTACGGTTTAGTAATTCGTACGTACGGTTTAGTAATTCGTACGTACGATTTATTAATTCGTACGTACGGTTTACTAATTCGTACGTACGATTTATTAATTCGTACGTACGATTTATTAATTCGTACGTACGGTTTAGCAATTCGTACGTACGGTTTAGTAATTCGTAAGTACGGTTTAGTAATTCGTATGTACGGTTTAGTAATTCGTACGTACGGTTTAGTAATTCGTACGTACGAATTAGTTTTATTTTTAACCAGTCCTATCTACACTTCCGTAATAAACATCTTAAATCCGTTTCAATTTTGTAAATCTTGCATTTAGTTTAAAGCTTAGGAAGTACTCTTTAATTTGATACCAAGATGAATCTCCTAAGATATAAAATAAACCAGTGGTGGCCATCTTGGATTTCCGAACAGAATCAATTATCAGCATAACTTTTGTACTTGACATCGTAGAGAGACAAATAAGCACATTTTCTATACTGATTTTGCACAATAAATCAATTGTGAATGTTATTTCTGTTATTCAAATAATTAGGATATTTAAAAAAATATTAAAAATAAGGGAAAATGTTATTAAAAGAAACAAATTAAATTTGTTTCAATTTAATGAAATTTGCATTTTGTCAAAGCATTGAAAGTACTCTGAAATTTGATACCAAAATATATGTTCTGAATAATTGTGAAATCCTCAAAATCGTGTGATTAACAAATCAAAACAATACATGACCACAGATATGTGACAACTTGTACACCCGATTGACCCAAAAAACAGAACATAAAAGCTGTTGGTCCTGCTAAGCCCACAATTTATTGCGACCATCTAAACTAGAATTCCCAACACACACATGCCAGCCATTGCTGGCTGTATCACACTCTCTTCCTTTAATTGTAGCAAGTTGGCGGTTTTAAAATTATAACATTAGCTATTTCAACACTCGTATTTTCTTGGTGAAGATCTAAGTTAGAGCTGTAAAGGTGACAAGGATCTATAATGATCATATAATAGTAAAATGTAGTGGTGGATAAACATGCCAAAGTCAGCAAAACGCAGTAACACGGATAAGGGTGGGGGGTCAGTAAAACTACAGAAATCTAATCATATTGGGTCTGTCTGTATTTTACATGTGAGTGGCATTCAGCATCTAGAATTCACACCATTCAGTGAAATTCAGGGATCTGCTGCTGACAAGCTGTCACAGCTACACAATATTTGTGACAGACGACTCTGCGAACCTGACAATTCACCCTATCGCCTGGAGGATGTATGTAATCGCATTCCGGAGAGTCTTGCTGGTGCAGACTTAAAAGCAATTGGCTATCAGTGGAGTGCCGTGGTCTCGTGGTCTAGAGCATTGAATTTGTAATCTGTATGTAAAGATACAGGTTGTGGGTTCGAGTCCGACCTGGGACTATGGTGCGTGTGCCCTTGGGCAAGGCACTTTGTCACTCATTGCTTCTCTCCACCCAGGAGTAAATGGGTACCTGTGAGGGCAGAGATGGTTATTGTGGTTGATTTAGCTGCTTTGCGCCGAAATGGCAGCATCGAGCTGTATACTCCCCAGGGAGCTGAGATGGTATTTGGAATGTTTCATGGGCCCAATGACCGGGGTAATAATAAATTGTAAAGCGCTTTGATACACCCACATTGTGGGAGTCTAAAGCGCATAAGAAACTAGCATTATTATCACCGAGGATGCTATCAAAACTTTACTAAAAATGTGAATCGTTTGAAGTGTAGTGGAAAATCTAGTGAAGCCTCAACCTCACGTTGCCTTCGTAGCCCGTCATTTTCCTCTTCCAAACAGCTGTTCCCTCAACAATGTATCTTCTGTGGAAAGCTTGAACAGAAAGTGTTTGGAAAGACTACTCGATGCAGTAAGTTTCCAGTATTCAAGAATGAGGATGGAAATTTGAGAGATCCTACTTGGAAACAAATTGAACCTCGAGCCCTAGAACTAGGACTACACAGTCTACATTGTGTGGTACAAAGAGAGGACTTGTTTGCGAGAGAAGCAATGTTCCACAACTCTTGTCTAAAATCATTTTATCTCAAGTATATTAATCACCTGCGCGATAAAGAGAGAGATAGCAACCGTGATATCGACACAGACCAAAAACGTAAGGCTGCTGCACATCTGAAAGCATTCACTGCTGTTCTTAATCTTATTCAAGGCCATGTGATTGGGCAGAAAGAAGTTGTGCAGCTTGCATCGCTTCGTCGCCTCTACATATACAAGAGTTGGAGCGAAACGACTTTCCTAATCCAGCGTACAGAAGTGAAAAGCTGAAATCCCGACTTGAGAACCATGATATTAAAAAGTGAATCGCCTTTGTCAAATTCAATCCAGGTGACCAAGGGTTTATACAATTTAACCTGGTCTACAGTGCCAGCCTCTCTGTAGCAGATGCAGTGACATACGCCTATAAGCTGGGATCCCAATATAAATATGAAGACACAGCCCGTATAATCCAGCGGGCATTCACAGAGTCAACAGCACTTCCCTGCCCTCCAACAGCTGATGATATGATCAAGTCATCGTCAGATGAACTCCTCCCACCTGACCTCTTGAAGTTCCTAAATTTTGTCATATCGGGTGATGCCGATGCGGAGAAGTGCAAGGAGAAAACTAGACGTGTCCTGCTCTCTATAGGCCAGGTATGTTATGTGCTTAGCTTTTTTAATTAACGTTTAGTGTCAGTTAAACGCTTATGCTGTAGTAACAATTGTTGTATCATTTTAGTTGCTCTTCTGTAATCATGATCATCCATTTCTTTGCTCCTCAGGACATCTGCCGTGCTGTGACGAAGGGAGAGTGGAACATGCCAAAACACATTCTTCTCTGTACCAGCATAAGGCACCTTTATCGCAGTAAGAATCTCACCACTATCCTCAGTAGACTGGGACACTGCGAGACATATAATTTCAGCTTGGAGCTTGAAACAGCGCTGGCAAAGGCTATTGATGAGATATCTTCTTCCCTAACTCCCCAGATAGTTACAGGAGAGGGCAATCATGTGTTTCATACAGAGTGGGATAATCTCAACAAAATAACAACGAACATCCGTGGTAAACAGCACTGGTGGGATCATGATCCAGGAGGTGAAACCAGGGTTTGAAAGCTCCAACAAAAATCGGACACTTCCTCTCTACAAGCGCAGTAATACACGTTCAGTTAATGTGAATACACCAGAGACACTGGCTCCTGTCCATATATTTGGCCGAGTCGGGCCCAAGTTTCCCAAGGGATCTGTGTTCACCCCACCAGCCATAAACAGTAAAGTGTACTCGAAATGCATCTATATAGTATCGTGTATGGTTACTTTGCACACTCAGTAGCTCTCACCATCTACCTTGATATAGGAACTGGAAAGCATCGCCAGATTGTGAATGTCAGTGAACTCGCAGAATCGAAGGGAGCAGACTACTGTACGACGATACTTGGCCTCTACGTTTTTACCGGGGAAGATGTAACGAGTGCATTTAAGGAAAAAGGCAAGGTACAGAGCAATCCCAAGTACCAATCAGCTTTCAGATGAGAGTAGTTTCTAAAATGCTAAATGCAGTAGAATGTCATGTCAATCAAATATTTTTGCAGTCAAATTCTTAAATTATCATTTTGTTTCCTTCCTTTTCAGAAAACTTGGTGACGAATGGTCTGTTGAGCCAGAGGTGATTGATGAAATTGAGTCGTTCACATGTATGATGTATGGCCATACCCGGGAGAAGTCTATCAATGCCGTACGCGGCAGCATGCTGAAACAGATGGTCGGGGAGGATGAGCAACTGACAACCAAATCTAGGGTAGATTTCTCCCGGTTACCGCCTTGCAGAGACAACCTTGTCCCGCACATGCAACGAGTGAATCATCGTCTTGCGACATACAAGCGAGCTGATACGCCGATCTTCTGGTGCCCCAAACCCTATGATCCTGGACAGGGCTGGGAGAAGACAGAAGAGGTATTATTGGAACCAGTTTGGTCGTGTGGGCCTATTCTTCCCTCTTCTCTCATTGACCTGCTACAGAAAACTGCTGTGGAGATTGAGGAGCAAGAGGATGAAGAGGGAGAAGAGATTGACTACGATGATGTACTTAATGATGATGACTAGCTATTTTATCAATCAAACAATTTATTTTACTCCCCATATTAAGCGAATAATAAACACATAGGCCCTAATATATAAAACACGATTGTGGCAGAGAAGGACAAAGGTCAACAAGACCAGGGTGACTAGAAGTAAAATGGGTTTAATATACCAGAGAATAAAGCTCAGTACTCAGCACAACTTTTGCGTTAAATTCTTTTTGATAATTTTTGTTCAAATAGTAAAACAAAACATTTGCCGAAAGTCTGTGTGTAAGATGCGTAGTCCAAAAATTGTTCAAAACATTAATTTTCTTAGGAATTCTTGGCGGCCAAAGTTTTCTTTTAAAATTCAAGAAAATATATTTAGGTATCGAATTAAGAGTACTTTCAATGCTTTGACATCAATGTAATAGTGACTGCAATGAATGACTTGTTTATTATTTTGGTTAAAACCCACCTGAGATTGATGTTTTGAAAGATTGTGATTTTAAATTATACATTTTTCCTTAATATTAAAGTTTTCACTTATCTCATTTGTTTGAATAACAGAAATAACATTCACAATTGATTTATTGTGCAAAATCAATCTAGAAAATGTGCTTATTTGTCTCTCTACGATGTCAAGTACAAAAGTTATGCTGATCATTGATTTTGTTCGGAAATCCAAGATGGCCGCCACTGGTTTATTTTATATCTTAGGAGATTCATCTTGGTATCAAATTAAAGAGTACTTCCTAAGCTTTAAACTAAATGCAGGATTTACAAAATTGAAACGGATTTAAGATGTTTATTCATTAAAAATATCACACAAAATAATATTTTACAAGAATTTGGGTATAAATTCTACAGATTTGTTCATATTTTGCCAGTTTTCATGTATCCAACTTGTCTGATTCATACAAATAACCACCTATAATGATTCGTGATGTAAAATTGATCTGAAAATGGGTTTATTTGTCTCTGTGTGATGTCTGGTTCAAAAGTTTTGCCGAATATCATTTTTTTTTAGGAATCCAAGATGGCCGCCAAAGATGGCCGCCAAAGGACCCCATGGGACAATATTTAATCTTGGGAACACCAAATTTCATTAACTAGACACCATAAGGATTACAAAAAAGGTATCCATGGGGTGCATGGGAACCAGACTATAACTTGTGCTCCAAGCTATCGTCTACGTAATCATCCATAAGGATTACAAAAAAGGTATTCATGGGGTGCATGGGAACCCCCACTTCCCACCAGACTATAACTTGTGCTCCAAGCTATCGTCTACGTAATCATCCTTGGCCGTATCACTTCGCCACCTTTCGTGCTTCTTCCAAAGCCTGTCATTCACTGACGCACGGCCTTGCGGCCGCGGTGGCACCACCAGCCCTAAGTCAATGAAGCCATATATTTGAGTCACCACATATTTGTCTAAGACGACCTAAAACGGTCCCTCGAGCCAGAGAGTAACGCATTTGCTTATTTGTTGTGACGAGTGCCTTTCTACCCTTATTGCAGAATGCTGGTCAAAAGATAAATTGGTTGGAGTCTGGGGAAATTCCTGCTCTTTGGATATAATCCCCTACCACCCTTAGAGGGCATGCCGATGTACTACCTTGGCAATAGTAACTGTGTTTCTTTTCCTGCATTGGTCTGATTTGCTCTTGCGCAAATACAACGTCAAACAACTTTCGTGAAATTGTACATCTGCTGCCCGGAAAGAACGAATTTTGTCGTATCTTAGGAAGCCTGAAAACCCCCAAACAATATTAGCCAGATCTCGTAATACCAGTACATCTTCCGAACCTGCGTATTGATCGCATAAGGCGATGATCATCTCCGCTGTGACTATGTCTTTTTTTATCGTTGGTTTTGAATGTTTTCCTTAGCCCGTTTCTAGTAATTCTAGTAAAGGTTATCTGTGGGATCATCCGACCCCTGAATATTATGGGCCCATTTGATTGCATATATTGCCGCCTCGGACCAACACTTAAGGAACACCCCATGTCAATCAGAATTAATATACAATGCTAGGTGTATTGGCTTTGCCGGTATTGCTTTGCCTCCCTCTGCCTGTATACATGCCTTCCATCTCCTGAATGCTTACAGTACTTGGTCCGAGTCCCCTCACTCCTGGATTCCAACAGATGTGTAGCCATGGTGCCCGCCAACGCAGTCAGTATGCTGGTCTTGACTCCCGTCTCCTTTAAGGCTTGATGAATTGCATAAGGTAATCCTGGTACTGAGAAGAAATAACATAGAAACGTATTTTAAAGCCGATTAGTTTGAATATGCTTCCACGTTTACCAACAATCCCATTTCTGTCTTTTCCCTTTGCAACCACATTGGATGCAACAAATCCGTGGTCCTGCACGAATTACTTAAACACAAACCCATTCCACACCTTGGACCAGAAAGGAGCCGATTGCCAAAAAGGAACTATTAAAGTTCCATAAGCCTCGTCTGCTACGCACTTATCTAATGTTCTCGCTATTAATTTGGGTGGAGGTACCCACCACTGACTAAAGGCATCTACCCCTGAGGTTCCGAGGCACCATCTCCGTGAATTGAATTTCTGACACTTGGTATTATACCCGCAGGCGAATCTGTCGCAAGAATGAGAATCCCATTTCTTGTCCAAATTTGCAATAATACGATTTATTTGCCAATCGTCACTGTCTGCCATTCTGCTCGTTCATTTTCGGTTCTGGGAATCCATACTGGATTGATTTTTATGTCAAATTCTGAGCAAATTTCCCGGATTCGTAAAGCCTTTTGTTGCAATTCGGAATTGCTACTACCTGGCTTGATAATCTTACCAACATTCTTGTTGTCTGTGTACACACGTACATTTGGCCCTTCCAGATCCTGTGCTGTACCTTTTACCATTCTGTGAACTGCTTCGAGTTCCCTCCACTTAAAACTTTTACCCACTTTATTCTGGGACCAGGCCCCAACCATCTCCATTTCATCATGTTCCAACACATACCATAACCTAAACCTGAAGCATCTGTGTATACTGATGAATGCACAACCACAATCTCCGATAAATAATGCTATCGAATCCAATTGATTTACATTATCCCTCCAAAATATTAATTCCGATTCAGCTTCTGGTGACTATAATACGCTAGCATTCCAACTTGCTCTACTGTTGATGCACTTGAAGGCTTCTCTTGTTTTCAGCTGAACCAATGGTCCTAGAACAGTATGCATTGATACAATCTGTCCTAGGATGCCTGCCAATATCCTTACCGGCACAAGAGCTAAAGGCTTGTAGCACCTGCTTAATAACTCGTCGATTGCACATGGGAGGTTTTCTCTGTTCAGTATTATGTTTGACACCTTGCCCGAAACCCATACCAAACTAAGCCATGCGACTTCTGGCTTAGGTTCCCCGTCACACTTATGTTTAGCTATTACGAAGTCCAAATCCTCTAAACTGCTGCGGATTGAATCACTCAGCACTTTAGCTTCTTCTCTAGTTGCACTTCCAACTAAACCATCATCTAGAAACAGTATTACTTTGCACCCCTTGCTTCTCAAATGTTCAACAAATGCCCTCATTACCTTCGAAAATACATACCCAGCCGTTGATAGACCAAATGGCAGCACATTGAATACGTAATACTGCCTTCTGTCCCCTTTTCCCCAGGCAAAATCTACAAACTGTTGGTGTTCTGTGGTTATTTCAATGATGGTAAGCATATTTTAGGTCAACAGTTATTGCAAAATCATTGACTCTGAACGTGTCTCGGACAACTTGAGCGTCCTCGTATTTGAACTTGTCTTTGTACAGACGTGGGTTTACATGACGGCAATCGAGAACCAACCTATGCTTATCTTTGGTACCTGCCACAGTGAGTGGATTAACCACATACGGTTTTTAATTGACCTCAGCTATACAACCTTTGAGCAACAATTTCCTTATTTCGGAGCTAACAAACTTTGTATTATCCAGAGCAGACCTGTTATTTCTTATTTCAGCTTCTTCAGGCAAAGTAAGAAGTAGTAGCGTATATTACTGTTAGCGTTAATTTCTTCCCACTTTTTTTAAGATTACTCTTTAAACGCCCAACAGGAGATAGGTGTTGGACCCCACTACCCAGCTTTACATTTTTGTTGCATACTGTATTAACAGTTTGACTTATCTTATAACCGGTCTGGCCAACTGCTTTCATTGCTGCCTCTCTGCACTCCGCCCTCCAATGCCCAGACTGTCCGCATCCGAAAGACGCTCCAGGTTTCCCACTGCCGTGTCTAGGTGCGTGGCTCAGGTACTGACTGTAACCGCTGCCCGGCGATATGCCCGATGTTTGGCCGAAACCAGCCGACGACGACCCCGCCTCGGTAGGGTAAGGCGAAACTTGTTTTGACCACTGGAATTGTATCGTCCTGTCCTTGGTCTTGATCTTCCGTTGTGCTCTTGCTTCAGCCCTCGTGGTGCGTTTTTCATCATCGAAATCTTCGGCGATACGGTCCGCAAGCTTATAAGTTGTTGACGTCTCTGCATGATCTCTATACCTTCCGATATCTTCGTTTTTTTCTTTTCCAGGGCCGCTTGAACCGCTATCTGCCTGGAGAATGGCGTCCGCCTCCTTCATTTTCCCAATGGCTTTTAGGTTTACCTTGTGCTGTTCCTCGTTTCCTCGTTTGCGAAATTTGTACGAGTTCTTTGTCATTTCTTCAAACTTGTCATTTCTTCAACCTGTACGTCGCTCAAATCACGCTGATTATTCTTTATTTGTTTAAATCTGTTCAGTTTGATTCACTTTGCTTCGACCTGGTACATCTTCCTATTTTTCATTTTGTGTTGTGTGCATGACGTACAGTGCACAGTGTAGCTGCGCACATACATGCTGAGGTTAACCAAGAGAGTTTATTTGCATATACAAACCATTTGATTGTCACAATGTACACAACGATACGGTCAAAGTTCAAGAGCAATATAGCTGTGGAGAATGATTGTGAATTTTTGCTCAAAATACACGCGAATATTCCCACGAGAGACATTAAACAGTAGCAGGTATTCATATCGTTTGTGAATTCCCATGGTGATTTATTTTACTGATGTGTTTGACTACAAGGTGTTCGAATAAATACGGAGGTGTTCGAAGAAATAAAACTAACGCTTTACCGGCTTAATGAAATATATACCAGCAGTGATAGGGCATGTCCTCAGAAAACTGAATACAAATACAATTTGCACGAAGTTGAATTGTTGGCCGGTCCGGAGGGTGTGTGTTCACATTTGGGCAAGGCTATTTGATGATATTCTAAAAATGATATTCTAATATTGATAAAGTGGATTGACAAACATGGATTCTCGCACACCTACCTTTCGACCGGTTTGGTTTTGTTAGTTCCAAAAGGCAAGCAGCACTATTGTGCAAGGCTATTGTCGTTTATTTGTCCGAAATCAACGCCGCGCGTAGGTCTTGTTTATTGCAAGACGACCTAATTAATCGCGGTATGCAGCGCGCGTAGGCCATCGATGCGGTTGCCCTCTAACGTACACCGTACCACGCCATGACCTTCGATAAGATCGTCTTGTATATTAGTTTTGTTCCAAGACCAAGCTAGCCGTTGATTTGTTCCGCGGCGCGCCGTCCGTATATATCCGGGCTTATTAAGGGCGCCCTTAATTATCGCCAGATTCGTTTCCCTAGCTTGGTCTTGAAGCAAGAATCACTTGAACCTGTAAAATACCGAGGACATTCATTCGTTTAACGTAGTGTACGATTATGATACACGCTGTGTGTTCCCTATAAATTGCACACGGCACCATTGCACAAAATGTGTTTTTGTACACGTCCAAAGGGCCAAGACTTTTTGGCTGCCATGGCACTATGATACACCCAACAATTGTTCGCCTTTTGCGGACGTGTAAGAAACTACATTAGTTTGTGCAATGGCGCCATGTGCAATTTATGGGAAACACAAAGCGTGTATAAAATAGTAGTCTGGTTCCCCGACCTGACAATTTGTTTAGGCCTAGACGTCTAAATTGTATGTCAAGTAGCCGCCGGCGACAACAAATAGATAATGACGCGATACAAGCAGCTTAGCTATGACGCAACAATTCAAATGTTAACGGCTCATACCAAAATAGCACAGTGACTAAAATGACTGTGATATTATTAGGCATTTCGTCTGGTTCTGACTTTGGCCAATGCGAGTTTTATTTTATAAAAACCTGGAAACATTCGAACATTGCGAACGTTAACGATATTACCTGGCCGTCAATAGAACATGTTCGGAAAACTTCGAACATTTTCGAAAACTGAAGCAGTTCCTCCAGTTTTTGGTAACGTGACATTGGCGGATAATAAATGAAAAATTGCAAATAGTCAGAAATATTTGGTCTGGGAACCAGACTATAATAATCGTACACTAAGTTAAACGAAAACGACTTAGCGCGCATATGGGGACGAGTAGCTATTTGAGCTATGCTTGGAATGTCCTCGGAATTTTACGGGTTCACGTGACTCTTGCTTCAAGACCAAGCTAGGGGAACAAATCTGGTGATAATTAAGGGCGCTCTCAATAAGCCCGGATATATACGGACGACGCGCCGCGAAACAAATGAACGGCTAGCTTGGTCTTGGATCAAGACTACTTGTATATCTGCTAATCGCTCGGAAAATTCTGAGCAGAACTGTGTCGTATTTGCATGCGCGTGTGACGTTGCGTGTATAATTGCGTGACGTAACATGCATAATCGCTAACTCATTGGTCAAGTTTCTTTTACGTCACGTAATTACGCACGCAGCGTCACACGCGCATGCAAAATTAATGCGACACAGTTCTGCTCGAACGATTATAGCAGATACACAAGACGATCTTATCGAAGGTCATGGCGTGGTACGGTGTACGTTAGGGGGCGACCGCATCGGTGTTTAGAAAAAGGGATGACACTATCCCATTCAGTGACACTTCTTATCTGTGACTTGTATGGCTTAATATGGATCTTAAGCACGACTTAGTCTTTGCCGGTTATGTCCGATTGAAATGTAGGTGGGCGGACGTTAGAGATTGAGTGACTATGATAGGTTGTATAATCAAATGTGATTAGGGGTTCAAGCAGAGGATTATATTCGCAAATCCTCTTGTTAGCAATAGCATGCCTTCGTGCCTTGCTGTCCGGGCACTCATCAGTTGCAAATAGGTGATTCAAAAAAGAATCGAAGCTGACTCGCGGAAAGGTTGTGGTGGGATTGGTTATATTCCAATAATGTAAGTTTGGTTTGAGCCACTATGTTTTTAGTCGGTTTAAAATTGTTCGTCCAGTAAGGAGAGCAATAATGTTGAGGGTTTCGTCTGGTTCAGTTTGTTCTTCGAAAAAGCCAGAGTCTGTTGTGAGTGGTTCGAGCTCTTGATTTCGCTGTGGTAGTTTAGCTCTTATTAGTTTCTCCCGAATTTTGTGGGCTTTTCTGAAGGCAATGAATGGAAGTTTTGGGAAAAGTTCCGAAAGTATTTTATTGTCTTGGATTAGGTTCCAGTGTTTGTTTATTGCTCGATGTATGTCACCGTGGTTTATGGCTGGGCTTTGTGGTTGTGAAGAGAAGTGGAGTTGTTTTTGTATCTTTCGTGTTGTGTATTAGTCTCGTTTTGTGGCTTCCAAATAGCCTTCTAGTGTTAATTGCACTAGGGAATGATTTTGGTTGCCATTTTGAAGGTGGTTTGAAAGGTGGTTTTTAGAGCGTTTGATACGCATTCCGAATGCAATTATTAGTCTTTATGTGAAGGTATTTATGTCACTTACAAGTGATTTTCGGTTTGATTTAGCAGGAGTAGGTAAGGAGTTTAAACCTTTTCAGTTTGCGATAGTGTTGCGTTGTAGGTTCGTTATGAAGGATTGACATTGTTCTGCTAGTGAGCGCAAATATTGGAATTGGCTCGTTTGGCTTTCGATTTGCATTTGTTAGAGAAATGGTTAGATTTCGATTGACTTAGTGATCTCTTGGTTTCTTTGTTAAGTTTTCTTCTTGCCACGGTAGTTGAAGGATTTGTAGTTTGAATATAACTGATAATTTGGGTGGGTTATATTCCAGTTCATTTATTATAATTATTATATAGTAGAAGCAAGATAATGGATCTCTTTTGAGAAGGTGTGGTATAAACCTGAAAAGGACCCTTTGGTTTTGTGCTTAGAGATCGACTAGTATTGTCGCTTTCTTTTGATGCCTCTTGTTGGTAGGTCTTGTGAAAAAGCTCAAGAGTTGTTGAGCGGTGGAATGATCTTGACCATCTTGAGAAGTGATGGTTCGTTGGTTTTCTCTGAGGGTTTCTATACACGGTTTGCGTGCGTAAGATGGCGTCATTGAGCCGTGGTGGTAGTGGATGGTATCGTATGCGTGTTTTGATTGGTCACTGCATGTATTGTCCAATGGGTGTATAGGTGCAGTGGCACGGAAAGCATTGAGTGGGTTTTGGATTCGAAGTAGAATTTTTTGGCCAGTGGTGTGTTTGTTTTTTGTTTTAAAAGCCGTTTTTTGCTATTTTCCTTGTTATAAAATAGTTAAAATGGGTGTAGGCTTTTAGATATTGTTCTTCTCTTTTATTTGGTAGTTGTTTAAGTATTAAACTACTCTTGTGACGTCACTCTATTCAGAAAAGTGTCGATTATTTACAGAATTAACAGAAAAAGAACGACTCAATGACACAGAAATTGCTATATTTATTACAACTTAGTAAGAGCCATGTTGACAGTTTCTCTAGAGCTCTCTACAGTTGTCTTGGAGGTCTCTTTGCTGTGTCGACGCGCTGTGTCGACGCGCTTTCAGCCCGGTTTCAGCCCGGCTGACTGCTCCTATGGTCCTCACTGATTCTGGCCACCAAGCCCTTGTTGTAGAGGCGAGATGCTGCCATGCTCGATCGTATGGAGTGGTTCGTCCAAAAGCCTTGTTGCACAGATTTGCCACAACCTGGAATATCAACAATAACAAAAATAAAATAAAATAAGTTAAGAGGGCCTAATATTTCGATCTTAACAAGATCTTCTTCAAAGACTAAATGGCTGTGTACAAAAAACAAACACATATAGGGCAACATACAGCATCAAATAGAAATCAAATAAAATGGATGCGCCAACCCGCATGTAACAAATTGCATCAAGGTTTGTCTAAAACATTCGAAAATGAAAATGGCCCAAGAACTTATTACGACTAAGAAACAAAATGGGGAGGATAAACCTTTTTATTATTAGCAAGGTCGAAGCGATTATGTACATGTAATAGGAATTGATTTCTTGTAAATGGGAATAGTTTTCGACTGAGATAGGCCATAGTTAGGCCAAATACCCAAAAAATACATGTTTAGCGTCACCGCCCGCTTTCTTTTTGGGGGCCGCTTTCTTTTTTTTCTTTTTTTTCTTTTTGAAAAAAAAAATAAAATTTGACCATTTTGGCCAAACAACAAAAACATTTTTTTTTTTTTTAAAGATAATACAATTGTGAGATCGTATTTTAGACTTTAGCATCACTGTGTACATGCTCTTTAAATACATTTTTTTCTAATATAAAGGCTAGGGTGTGACGTGTAGTCGTGTACGGTGCATACTTGATCGACCCACATGAATTAAACATTTTAATCGTGGGTGAACCATGTTTTAATTTTAAATTGGAAGATAGGGTGTGACATGTTTACTGCACGACTCAAATTAAGATGTGTCGGGCGGCCATTTTGGAAAAAAAAAAAAAAAAAAAAAAAAGGGCCTCTTCCTTCCTTTAAAAAAAAAAGGCATGACGCTAAACATGTTTTTGTTTTTTGGGCCTTATGTCATACGTTCGAAGGTCCTAAAAAGTACTACTAATGCACAACTTTAAAAGGGCTGGTAAACGTACAACACGTAGGTCCTACATGTACTTTACATTCGCTAACTCGCCCATGCTGTCCTGTCGTATACCCGTGTAGAAAAAACGGCAGAAAAAAACCCAGAAATTTGTTTTGTTCCGAATTTGGTTTTACATGTGATAATGAAACCATTTAGGGATTAACAAAAGGCACTTTCGACACGGAATAATGACTACTGGCGCTAAGTTACACCATAAAAAAGAGCTACTAAAAATAATAAGCCAAAATGAGCTGCCGAGAGCTGAGCCAAATGTTGGGAATAAAAAGTTCTTGTTACCTTTTCTTGCTTATTTTCTATCATTACCTGATCTGTTACAAGGGGTCCAAATCAGCCACGAGTGTAGGAAGTTTCTTCACCTC
The DNA here is from genome assembly GCA_037893245.1 of Crossaster papposus. Taxonomy (NCBI): domain Eukaryota; kingdom Metazoa; phylum Echinodermata; class Asteroidea; order Velatida; family Solasteridae; genus Crossaster; species Crossaster papposus. The sequence continues at coordinate 1,073,875 of JBAIAA010000833.1, forward strand.
TGAATCTGCCGCTTTAGTATAAATCCTCATTGGAGTATAAATCCTCATCAAATATGTCCCAAAATTCTGGTTTGAATCTCCATCAAAATAAATTGGCGAGTCAGTTCTTGAGGTGACACAACATATCCCTTACGAAAATGTCCTGTGGTATTTCTGTGGTATACCACACAATTACCGCAGGACAGTCAAATACCACACAAATTTGTGTGGTATGTACCACAGGACATTGCTGCGCTGTGGTATTCCTGTGGTAATTACTTAGATACCACACAAATTACCACAGGACAGTCATACAAAATGGTTTTGTGTGGTAATATACCACAGGATAGAGATGTCCTGTGGTATTCCTGTGGTATTTACTTGGATATCACACAAATTACCACAGGGCATGTCATACAAAATGGTTTTGTGTGGTAATATACCATAGGATACTACAGGATAGAGATGTCCTGTGGTATTCCTGTGGTATTTACTTATATACCACACAAATTACCACAGGACACAAACATGTCATACAAAATGGTTTTGTGTGGTAATAAGTACCACAGGACATCTCTAGCCTGTGGTACTAGTGTTGTAAATATCAAGAGACCACACAAGGACAGTCAAGTACCACAATATTGCCGTTTCCCACATCTCTGTCCTGTGGTAGGCCTATCCCTGTGGTAAATGCTGTGATAACACACAAATTGAAGACATATTGAAGTACTACATAATAATTAGTTCCCATCTTGTTGTCCTGTGTATATCCCTGTGGTACAAACTGAGATACCACAGTACACATCGACAGTATTGGTTCCTACTACATCTCTGTCCTGTGGTATCTCTGTGGTACTCGAGTTAGATTTACTTTTGCTGTAATTGTCATAGGGATTTTAATTTTGAGGGCAGGTAAAAATAGTAAATTGTTTCACAGAACTGTCTGCGTTTTTTTGTGTGGACGCTGGGAGAAAATACCAGACAAGAAATGCTGTTCTTATTCCAGTTAATACACACATCACACAATCTCAAACTAAATGCTTATCTCTCAGTCATTGTGTACATATATACTGTACACAGCTCTGGTGCAGTATAGGCACACAATGGCTTGTGGTTGTCTTGCAAGGACATATGAATGCCCTTTGACCCCGATATACGGTGCATGCAAGTCTCAAGGTCCAATGACCTTGCATTAACTCTAGGCTTGGTTACTCCACTGCACATGCTGCATATTTTGAATTGGGTTGGGGAAAGAGAAGTTTATCAGTGGTATATGTACATCAATGTTTGCTAGAAAACTGCAACTATTCATAGTATAATGGTGACCCAGAACTGCCAAAATGTATCTCACATGCCTGTCAAGACAAAATGACTTAAGTTTATGTATGTTTTGGTTGAAAACATAAGGCTTTCATTTGGACAGAACTTCACTGCATTCTGCATAGGCCCTATAGTCTTGCTGTCATGGCTGTCGGTTGACTCGGTTGTGTGGTAAGTTTGTTGGTATTGACTTCAATGTTTAACATTTATATCGTGTCAATCTTTTATACACTTGTTGTGATCCTGTAATGTTAGTCAACTGATATTGCTTATTCCAATATGCAACTTACGATCAACACATTTTTGATCACATTACATGTACTTTAGGGATAATAAGAAGACTTTATTAAACACCAATGTAATGGAATATTAAAACATCATTATGGGTGCTTAAACAACTACAAACAATGTCAATGTAATGACTGAAAATATTGAAGGCTGAAAAGGCTAGGTTTGTGAATGGTGCCATTCTTTAAGGTGTACGTCTTAAACTACGTTTGATTCTTTCAGATTTATATAGTCTTTGTTTTTTCCCTTGGTTTTGAACTTTGTTAATGATTTTTTCTTTTCGTACTTTTTATTTTTGTTTTGTTCTCAATGCCAGGGAGTTGGTCAAGATTGAAGATCAGTTCAACCGTACTACTAGTGAAGAGATCAAATTTGTGGCTGGTTGAAACAAATGTAGATGGGGGAATTCAGCGAACACCGAGAGGAGCATACGTACAGAGACTTTATAAATGAAGTTTTAATTGTTGATGTGATCGAACAAACTTGTGCATTATAAGGGTAAACTCTGGACACTAAGAAATGTTGAAGGACTTTTTTGTGTATACATGTTCATTATTCAATTATACTTTTCGCATTCGCATCACGAAGATTTTAACATGCTTGAACATAATTGTATTTGTAAGTCAAATACATTAGGTTTGAAACTATAAGCAATCAGTAGTTCCTTTCCTCTTCTTGAATCAGTACAATTTGCAAATATCAAGCGAAGAGACTGTTCTATGACTTTTGTATCATCACATGTAAATCAAATGTGACAGAACCTAAATTCATTTGTTTAAAAAACCCAATAAACCCTTCCACTTTACTTAATCAAATTACGCACAAGTTGACTCATAAATATATATAAAATAACTTGCTGACTAGCTGTTATTACCGTCATTATAGTTTAAGGACATGAAACTTCATTGCAAAGAAATGTATGAATGCAAACAGTTGCTCCTTGAATCCAAAATTTGAATGTAACCTGAATCTACTTTGTTTGCTGTATATCTTAAAAATCTACACAAGTACATGTAGGATTAGTGGTGGTGCTAGTGGAAGGGCTTTTAATAAACAACAATCTAAAAGAGCATATTTAAAGGGTTTTATGCATCACTTTAATTTCAATGTGCCATATTTTTACAGGAATATTCAACAGAAGAAAGTGGTACTCATTGAAAGGGAAATACCACATGATCGATATCACAGGAACAATTACTGGGAACATGTACTGGGAACATGTATCACAGGAACATGTATCACAGGAATAGTACCGCAGGAATAGTACCGCAGGAATAGTACCGCAGGAAAAGTACCGCAGGAAAAGTACCGCAGGAAAAGTACCGCAGGAAAAGTACCGCAGGAAAAGTACCGCAGGAAAAGTACCGCAGGAATAGTACCGCAGGAATAGTACCGCAGGAATAGTACCGCAGGAATAGTACCGCAGGAATAGTACCGCAGGAATAGTACCGCAGGAATAGTACCGCAGGAATAGTACCGCAGGAATAGTACCGCAGGAATAGTACCGCAGGAATAGTACCGCAGGAATAGTACCGCAGGAATAGTACCGCAGGAATAGTACCGCAGGAATAGTACCGCAGGAATAGTACCGCAGGAATAGTACCGCAGGAATAGTACCGCAGGAATAGTACCGCAGGAATAGTACCGCAGGAATAGTACCGCAGGAATAGTACCGCAGGAATAGTACCGCAGGAATAGTACCGCAGGAATAGTACCGCAGGAAAAGTACCACAGGAAAAGTACCACAGGAAAAGTACCACAGGAATATCACAGGAATTTGTCCTGTGGTAATGTCCCAAAAAATTACAGGACATTTCCTGTGGTACTGTCCTGTGGTATTTTTTGTGGTAATACCACTGGACATTTTCGTAAGGGATCTCCCAACGTATTCCTACTCAAAAATATGTACCGATCATCACTGGAAGACATTTTAGCGGAGTTAGCAGAGACACACCCGACGCACAAGAATGTATGGCATCAAATGACTTCGATGTCGAATGTACTGGGCATTTTAAACACCCTCATTTTACCAAACCTTTATTCAATTGTTTGGTTACGCAACACGGAGACCAGACAGGACAACGCTTTCACATTCCTTAGTAGCTTGCACCACTGAACAATGGACTTAATTCATCTCCTACTTTAAAGCATTAGTAAGAATTGACACTTGTTGTTCCTTTTAAATATTGACAATGGGTGCAAAAGGGACGTAGTTTAGGTCTGAGAAACGACTCAAAAGGTGGACATTCTTTGATTCAAAGAATGACCACTTTTTCGTCATTTCTCCTTAACAGAAACTATTTTCCTACCGTGTGCGGTGTTAGAGAAACACGTTGTTTTTCGTTGTTATGTTTCTTTATTTTGTTAATACGAGTGCATGTTTTATGTGGAAATAGTACTTTTTCTTTCCCACATGTGGGTTGCTTATTTTGTTTGTACCATTCGATGTTGAGATTTATTTATGTTTTTGGGAGGCTTGCACAAGACTACGGCATTATGTGAAAAGCTAGCATATGCTTATATAGGGTGGCCCGTAAAAAAAGGACAAGCATTATACTTACACTACCCTCAGGTAAAAACTACCTATACCAATGGATGGAGCTAAAATTTAGTTTTAGCCAGGCTATTCTGTGAAGTGAATTCATCAGGGACTCCTTTCGCATGATAACTAAACTGTTCCACTGAGCCAGTGACCTGTGAGATTGTGACTGTAGCTTGAAGAGCGCCCTCTATTGACTGTAGTTTATTGTTTACATGTGGTTTTGTCAGCCATGTTTCAGCATGTTTTACTGTAGCAGTTTTTAGCCAAAAATGTTGTAGTCAAACCAGCAGTTAATCAGTTTCTACTTCAGAGATTATGGACACCTGGTTATCCTAGAGTCTTGCCAAAGAAGTGAGTAGTTTTTCAGTTGTTTTTTATGATGATATAAGCCCTTATAAAAGCAGACATATTTCACCAGTTTTCATGTTGAACTTAGGGTTCATGCATGTACATGTACATGTGCATGCAACTTGTTTACAAATTACATGCAGATGAAGTACATGAACGTTTAAGAAGTTTCCCAGCTTTTGCCAGTTTCAGACCAGATAAGAGAAATTAGGGATTGTTTATTTATGAATGACGTTACTGAGAACTAAGGAAAGTTTAATATGTTTCCCAAGTATTTTCTGGATTATTATGAACGTTAAAGGAGAGTTTTAAGAACCACTTTCATACTGATATAAGTGATAAGTTAGCACCCTTGTTTTCGCAACAGTGGTGGCAACACCAGTGTGGCCCTGTTGGTGTATATTCCGCACAATCAGAATGGAAATGTGATGATCATGGGGAAGCAGTGCTGGGTGCTTTGTAGTGTACAACATCGTAGACTCCTGCAATCGGCCTCCAACCCTTAAGATTCCTGCATCATCGGTGAAGGGACTCAATGACTTGAACTCTCCGTTGGCCATGCGTTTGTGTAGATTTTTCTGTGCCTTGATAATCCAGTAGTTGGCAGCTTCTGTCAGCTCTTGGGGTGAGAGTGGACCCTGTTTAGACTCCTTGTTTACACAAGACTGCATCTTGGCTCGTATGTTCTGGACAAATCGATGAACGTATAGGCTGTGACTCTGATTAGCTTTCTCCAGCTGGAATACTTCTTGTCGTCAATGACTTCCTGAGTTTCGGTTGGTATGAATACAGCTTGGGTCTTGTGTCGTTCCTTATCTACCTCTATCTGGTTCACCCTCTCTGCTTCTTGTGGCCAACTTTCTTCTGGGAAGCGCAGGAATTCTGGACCCCTTTTCCAACGCTGGGTCAATTGTTTCACAGGTACTCCACGAGAGATGTCATCTGCTACATTTAGCTCTCCTGGAACATGCCTCCACTGTGACGGATCTGTTTGGCTCTGAATCTCGCTTACTCGGTTGGATACAAATGGTTTGAAACCTCTGGCTTGGTTTCGAATCCAAGATAGGGCAATCATACTGTCAGTCATAAACACTGCTTCCTTCACTGGTAGGCGCATTTCTTCCATGATGGCCTGGTACAGCCTTGTACCCATAACTGCTGCCTGCAGTTCCAATCGTGGGATGGTGAGCCTCTTCAGTGGTGCTACTCTAGACTTGGCTGCAACGAATCGGACATCATAGGTGCCATCATATATTTGCCATCGAACATAGGCACAGGCTCCGAAAGCTTCCTCTGAAGCATCGCAGAAGATACACAGCATGGGCACACCAACAGCATTCGACGGGGTGAGACATCTTTTGAAACTGATCTCGTTCAACCCTTTCATCTCTTTGAATAGTTGAATCCAGCAGTTATGATCTGTCTTGGGTATTTCTTGGCCCTGTTGCCATAGATGCTGCATTCCAATCTTGTAACGGATTAGAAAGGCTGCAGCAAATCCAATCGGGTCAAAGATCTGTGCAATCTGGCTCAGGATTTGACGCTTTGTTAACTTTCTCTGCATCACTTCTCGGTCATCGGTGGACAAATTCTTGTCCAAGTCCAAGTTGACCTTGTAGTGGAATTCGTCAGTTTTGCGGTTCCATACTGTCCCCAGCACTTTTTCATCAGTTGTGGTGTCCAGAAACTTAATTCTCTCATCTTCCTTGTCACTGTTATAGTTTTCTTCCAGAGCTTTGTTAGATAGCCAGCCTTTTACTCGGAATCCCCCTTCAGCTAACACCTCATCTATTTCACTCGTCAGCTTCTTGGCCTCATTTACAGTGTGGACGGAATCGCATATGTCGTCCATATACGTGTTCTCTTTTAGGACTCGTGCTGCATCTGGAGATTGTTTCTCGGCAGCCTCAGCTGTTTTCTTCAGGGCGATCTGTGCCATGGCGGGAGCTGGCTTATCACCAAACGTCAGAACTGTCTTGATGTAAACATCAGGTGTACGGTCAGCATTCAGGTTTCTTCACAAGAAGCGATAAACATGCTGATCACGCTCTGGAATCAGAATTTGGTGGTACATCTTTGAGATGTCTGCAATGACTGCCACTTCATTTTCACGGAACTTCATAATGACTCCAAATAAGTTGTTTAGGAGGTCAGGCCCCTTGTACCAGTAGTCGTTCAGACATTGCCCATGGTAAGTTGCAGAAGAATTGAAGACGATTCGGAGAGGTGTGCTCTTACTTTCTGGCCTCAGAACTCCATGATGAGAGATGTAGTGTACATGACCTTTGTATGACTTCAGCTCAGCTTCAGACAGCTTCCGGGCAAACTTCTTTTCCACCATTTCCTTCATCTGGGCATCATAGGCTTCTGCATGAGTTGCGTTTTTTGCAAGTCGGCGTTCTGTTGAATAGAGCCTCTTCTCTATCTGGATCTTGTTATCCGGTAGCTGTTTCGGATCCCTTTTCCAAGGGTAAGGGACGGTCCATCGGTTTCCATCTCGGGTACAGGATTCTTCTATTATTTTGGCTTCCTTTAGTTCTACTGGGCTGAGCTTTTCTAGTTCACATGTGCAGGACTTCACAGCTACTCACATAGCTTTAGTTTTCCAGAAATCTGTCATGTCTACTGGTGCTGAGAACTTCACATGGAGAACTCGGCTTGTCTTGGTTTGGTCCCCAGGGCCGATTCCAAAAATCACCCAACCAAGTGGTGATTGGCGGGCAATCAGATTCTGGGCTTCATGGGTTTCACCAGCATGTATGCTTGCATGATCAATGCCAATGAGTAGATCGGCTGGGCCGCTACCTCGATGGAGACTGCTTGGATGCAGTTTGAAGAGTTTGGCCATCTCTGATAGGTCAACTTCAGCAATATCGTCGCTTTTGCAGGGGATACCAATGGCAGTAATAGTGTAAGTTGGACCTTTGTGCTTCGGACGAAGACGGATCTCATAAACTTTTGTTTGAAGCTCTTCTTCTTCTCCTCCCACTTTGGTGATGGTAGTATTTACATCCTTTCCCTTGAGCTTCAAGTTTTCGGCGAGGGACTTTCTGATCAATGATATCTGTGCCCCGGAGTCAAGAAGGACATTTGCTGGTTGAGTAATCTGGGTTCCCATGATCTGCACTTGTAGGACTGGTAGTAATACTTCTGCTCGGGTTGTACTTACTGCAACGCTGACTGAACCGGTGGCTTGCTGGGGAGTAAGATGCAGTAACTAATGGTGAAAGTGTTTACACTGGATTCCGTTCATCATCTCCGTGCACTGTCGTCTTCTCGAACATGTAGACACATTATGGCCTTTTTCTGCCCTTTTGAGGCAGCTGAAGCAGACATGGCTCTCTTTAACCATCTTAAATCAGTTTTCTGGACTCATACCCTTGAACTTCTCACACTGGTCTGTCCAGTGGCTGGAAGCGTGACAAATCCAGCACTTGTCACGAAGCGGCATTGACTTTGGGTCTTTCTGCTGAATGTGATTGATGCTTGATCGGGGACTTTGAGCTACACATCGTACTGATGCCGTTGCCCTCATCCTCGATTTCATTTCTGATGACATCCAGTCTAGCAGTCCTTGTAGTGTCGCCATTTCTTTTTCCCTGTGATTGATGAGTACTACTGGTAGGACAATCATGATTGTCTTGACTTGACCCAGGTAGAACAGGCCACTCAAGAAGGAGATGACTTGGATGGTCTTACCAAGACCCATATTATCTCCCAATATTCCGCCTTTGATCTTCCTCCAGAACCACTTGAGTGCTTCCCTCTGGTAGGAGTACAGCTTGTTGTAAATCTCAGTGTGGAGGTAGAACCCTTTACCAACATGATGCACTCCGGTGTCTTCATTCGATTCGGATTCAGGGTCGATCTTAAAATATTTCTCGATCTTTGCAATTCTCCTGAGGCATTTCTTTGTCCTGTCAATCTTGGCTGCTTTGTTGAGTAACTGTATTGAATCCCGGGGGTGCTTATCTTTTACAGCTTTGAAGGCTTGATTCATCAGTAGCCTATACTGCTGCTGATCTGCCATACTTGGCTTCATGCGACTCCCCCTTTTGGGAGTGTTGCTGATTTCTCGCAGGGGTTGTCCTTTTCTATCGCCCATTCTGTTGAATGCAAGTCCTGGACCCAACACAACGCTACTGCATGTGGCTAGATGAAAAATTAACCCGACCTTCTGCTGTGTATCTCTCCTAACAACTAACCACCACGAACATTATGCATGTACCGTATATGTACTAGGTACTATATAGGGGGGCGGGGGCGAACACCACCCCATGCAAAACGCATGCATGTACTTAATCCTGCTGCTTGCTCCTCCCCATTTTCTGACTCCTGAGAAAACATCCCGTGTTGTACGTATACTGCTGCTTGCTCCTCCCCAGTGTCTGCCTCCTGAGAAAACATCCCGTGTTGTACGTATCCTGCTGCTTGCTCCTCCCCAGTGTCTGCCTCCTGAGAAAACATCCCGTGTTGTACGTATCCTGCTGTTTGCTCCTCCCCAGTGTCTGCCTCCTGAGAAAACATCCCGTGTTGTACGTATCCTGCTGCTTGCTCCAGGATACTGGATCCTGATGATACTGGATCCTGAAGGCACACAACCTAGCCAAGACGATCAAATACCGCTGTGTGGTTTGCAGAAAAGCAGAGTACAAACTTGAGACACAGATCATGGCTGATTTACCGAAGCAACGCCTGGCACCATACACGCCACCATTCTACTTCACGTCATGTGACTACTTTGGACCCTACCAAGTGAAGATTGGACGTAACAAGACAGCCAAACACTATGGAGTGATCTTTACTTGCCTGAACACCAGAGCAGTGCACCTAGAGCTAGCAGTAGACTGTTCCACTATGGAATACATTCAAGTGCTTCGCAGATTCTTCTCTATTAGAGGCTATCCAGCTAAGATGATTAGTGACAACGGAACCCAACTGGTCGGAGCACAACGGGAACTACAAAAGATGATTCAAGGTTGGAACATCGAAGAGCTGAAACAGTTCGGGGCAGAGAAAGGCATGGAATGGAAGTTCATCACACCAAGAGCACCACATCAAAATGGGTGTGCAGAGGCATTAGTCAAGAGCTGCAAGACCGCGCTAAAAAAGGGCTGTTGGGGCTCAGTTGCGAACCTCGTAAACCAACGCCCGATTGGAAGGATCCCAAATGACCCAGATGATGGTTCCTACCTGAGTCCGAATGATATACTACTTGGAAGGGCATCGACTGATGTTCCTCAGGGGCCATTCCAGGAGACCAAAAATCCTAGGCACCGCGTGGAGTTTGTGCAGAAGATCATTGACTCTTTCTGGAAGCGCTAGAGCCGAGATGTTCTACCCTGCCTGGTACCACGCAATAAATGGAGAGCTGAAAGGCGTAACGTACGGGTTGGTGATGTGGTAACTGTGTCAGATACCAATGCAGTCCGGGGCAAGTGGTGTGTCGGTAGGGTTCTCGAGGCCTTCCCTGGATTGGATGGCTTGGTAAGGTGAAGACTGAGAGCGGAGAGTACCAGAGGCCTATCACAAATATAGCAGTGATCTACCCGGCAGAAGGTTATGATGAGGACTAGTCGCTCATCGGGGCGAGGATGTTCCACTGAGCCAGTGACCTGTGAGATTGTGACTGTAGCTTGAAGAGCGCCCTCTATTGACTGTAGTTTATTGTTTACATGTGGTTTTGTCAGCCATGTTTCAGCATGTTTTACTGTAGCAGTTTTTAGCCGAAAAGTTTGTAGTCAAACCAGCAGTTAATCAGTTTCTACTTCAGAGATTATGGACACCTGGTTATCCTAGAGTCTTGCCAAAGAAGTGAGTGGTTTTTCAGTTGTTTTTTTATGATGATATAAGCCCTTATAAAAGCAGACATATTTCACCAGTTTTCATGTTGAACTTAGGGTACATGTACATGTACATGTACATGCAACTTGTTTACAAATTACATGCAGATGAAGTACATGAACGTATAAGAAGTTTCCCAGCTTTTGCCAGTTTCAGACCAGATAAGAGAAATTAGGGAATGTTTATTGATGAAGGACGGTACAGAGAACTAAGGAAAGTTTGATATGTTTCCCAAGTATTTTCTGGATTATTATGAAGGTTAAAGGAGAGTTTTAAGAACCACTTTATTACTGATAAGTTAGCACCCTTGATTTAGTATGACATGTATTCAGGATCTCTTTTTTGTTTGTTTATTTACAGTTCGAATTACATTAAAATACGAAAGCAAGATTTCTAGTCCGTGTCACACCTGTATGCCTTACTCCTCGATGAGCCATAAACGACGCCTGCAAATTCAACATGACTTGGTTTAGTTATTTCTCGGTGCGAAAGTACCACTGACTTCGCTTCACAAAATAGGATCTGGAGCTATTACTTGAGACCAAATCGAGATATCTTGGTAATGGTTTCATATCCATATTGGTATATATCCATAGGAAACACTCAAACATCGCGAACGTTGACGATAACACCTGACTGTTAAAAAAACGTAATCCGAATTTTCTGGGGAAAAGCAGCATTCCTCCTTTTTTCGTCACGTCAAGATGTGTACCTCATTTCACAAGGCTAACAAAAAAAATTAAATCGGAAATAATCATTACAAATTGGCACAATTCGACGCACATATTATTTATGTATTTATTCATTACACGTCTTTACCCAACTAACAATAACATACATATAAATACAACATTTACCGTAATTTCCTGCGGTAAAGACGCGGCTTATCTGACTTTCTAGACCACAAAAACATCGCCGCGCCTTATCTTTCGGTGCGCCGTATATGATGTATATGATGCCGGACATTGTGACCGTTGTTCCATTAACAATGCCGCGATGTGTTGATCCCCCTACGACCGTACATGTACGTGTGTACATGTACATATGTATACATGTGATTTAGCACTCGGCAGCGTGCGTAGTCTTGTTTGCAAGACGATCTTCGCGATGCGGGGCGCCCTCTAACGTACGCCGTAGACCACGCGCGAATTACCTTCGCTAAGACCGAAGGTCATTGCGTGTATGGTACGGCGTACGTTAGAGGACGCCCGCATCGGCGGCCTACGCGCACTGCATATACCGCGTTGTCGGCGGCGGCTACCTGACATACAATTTAGAAGTCTAGGCCTAAACAAATTGTCAGGTCGGAGAACCAGGCTACTATTATTATACACGCTGTGTGTTTCCCATAAATTGCACACGGCGCCATTGCACAAAATAATGTAGTTTCTTACACGTCCGCAAAAGGCGAACAATTTTCGAGTACGAGTGTATGCCTTTTGCGGACGTGTAAGAAACCACATTTGGCTATACGTCTAAATTGTAGTGTAGGTCAGGTAGCCGCCGGCGACAAAAAATAGATAATGACGCGATACAAGCAGCGTAGCTATGACGACGCAACAATTCAAATTGTAACGGCTCTTACCAAAAAATAGCACAATGACTACAATGACTGTGATATTCTTAGTCATTTTGTCTGGTGTTGACCTTTGCTAATGTGAGTTTTATTTTATAAAAACCTGGAAACACTCGAACATCGCGAACGTTAAGCAAGTCCTCCAGTTTTTGGTCACGTGACATTGGCGGCTAAATAATAAATGAAAAATCACAAATAGTCAGAAATATTTGGTCTGGGAACCAGACTATAATAATCCAACACTACATTAAACAAAAACGACTTAGCGCGCATGCGGGGGCGAGTAGCTATTTGAGCTAGACTTGGAATGTCCTTGGAATTTTCCGGGTTCACGTGACGCTTGCGCCAAGACCAAGATAGTGAATGAAATCTACGAATCTGGCGATAATTAAGGGCGCCCTCAATAAGCCCAGATAATACGGACGGCGCGCCGCGGAACAAATGAACGGGCTAGCTTGGTCTTGACCAAGACTACCCCCCCCCCCCCCCCCCCGTCACAATTTATTTTGAAAAAGGAGGCCGTTTGGTGAAAGAAATGGTGGGAGCGTGTAAATATAGCATAGGATCAACTCCCTGATTTTTGAGCTTCAATCTGGGGGCAGACTTGGCCTAGAATTGCACTAGAACGTACGTGGAGGGATGCCATTTGTCAAAGGCTGCTTGCAGGCTCGGGAAGTATCACTTTTTGGGAGGTGAGCTTCTTTTGGTGTGAATACTAAAAATTGTAATTGGCTAACCCACTAAAAAATTTAAAAGAAATGGAAAGATAAAGACCAAGACCATAAAGACCAAGACAATAATCTGATTGTTGTTTGAGAAACCCCAGTGATGTCGGCGTGCATGAAACTTGGTCCTGAACATTGTTGATTTTACACTGTTTTCAATGGGACTTGAATTAGGCCGGTGCACTCTGCAGCAGTAGCCGGCCATGAACAAACAACTAAGAGGCAATGGCGAATTGTAATTGCCGAAGTTATAGAAGAGCGGGGCATAAACGCCTCAGTGGACGTTTTTCTAGGTGAGAATTGTACACGTGTCATAATTTAAGAGTACATGATCTTATAGTTTATATGAGAGAAATTATAATACAGGAACGAGTGTGCCTCCTTGATAGTAAATGTATGGACCAGCACTGAATGTTGCCCAGTGAGCATACATATACGGTTGTGACGTGCTTACCACACAGTACCGCGTTGATATGTTATATGACTATTCCGTATTAACTCAGCATTATGGTGTCCCAAAGTCTTATTCCTCTAGTTGGCAACACTTAAATCATTACTTGTGAGGAATGACCCACCCCAATATTTTGGGACATAAATATGAACATAAAAAAAACACGTAGAACTGACATGGTTTGGGCCTTTCCTTTCTAAATATTGGGAACATGTGCTTCTATTTTCTCCCAAGATTGGGTATAATCTCACATGTTCCTTAGACAGTGAGTATTCTGCTCTTCTAAAATGTTGGTAAAAATGCTCTCGTGTTCCCAACAATGTGTTCCTGTTCTCCCAAAGGCTTATGAGTACATGAGCTCCCATTTTCTTTCTTAATACATAGGGACATGTGCTCCTAGAGTTTGGAATACATGTTACTTTCTTCCCAAGAATTGGTGGTGAACTATTGTATACTGGATTTGTTTTTATTGTTTATTATTGATACAGAAGATACCCAACTACTTGTTCCACAAACGTCTTGACTCACAAATGTTTTCGTTTTCATCGAGAAGCTAGGCCCATCCACAACCGTATGTCTGTCAAAAAAGACATAGATGTCTGCTGAAAACCGGACATTTTCCTCGACTATTAACAACAAATAATTCCAGGGGGGTTGGATCTTCTTACAGACGTGTGTTTGCAAATAATAACATGCTGCTGCCAAGAACATTTGGTTGTCCACGTTAATGCTACATAACAAGTCGACCCTGAGGCAGCCACAAATAAAATTGCAGTTGGTTCTGATAAGAGGTAGATTGCAAATTGTTCTTTGGAATGAGACATGATGTTTACTTCTATTTTCTAATTGTAAGACGCTTGAAGAAAGCCTGTCTTAAGTCTATAAACCCCAAAACGTGTTGATTGCAATATCACATAGGGTAAATCTACTTTATAGACGACATTTTTCATTGCTGTGTTTGTATGAGACTTGTCCTTTCAATGTTTCATTGGGTTCTTGCAATATTAGTGTTTTCAAAGAGTGGTTTTTAAAGTTTAAACGTGTTCCAAATTGTTGTCAACCTTCTAAAGTGAACAGCCTTTGAAGGTTTTAATTTTACAAATTGATAATGAAGTTTGCAATAAAATATACAAAAGAAGCATCGTTTTCAAGATTTCCCTTAGTTAGGCGTACCGCAAACACCAACTATTGGTCAACAAAATGCTCTAAAATTGAGAAAATCTGTACAATATAGTACCCAATTATTGAAAAAACGAACTAACCAACAACTGGTCACGAAACTGTCACCAACAATTGGTTCTTTACATTTACCCAACTCATGCAAGATTAAAAGTACCCAACTGTTTTTTCTGCAATATTACCCAACATTTGTTGCCTAACAGTAGTTGGGCTGTTTTCGCTCAAAAGCTGGGCATGTTGAATATTGTACCAACGTTGGGCAAAAAATTGCCGTGAGATACTGAGATATGTACCTTCCTCCTCACACAGTACAACAATACTGTAATACATGTATTGGCATAACGAAACTTACGAGTAGTGTGTGTATATAGGCTGTTTTGAGAAACATCATCGCGGATTCTGATTTAGTATACATATCTCATATACCACAGTTTTCCTAATGTATTCGACATGTGGGCTACAACTAAACATTTACGAAACTTCACATTTTCAACAGTTGCGGATCTAGGTTTTAACTAAGAGGGGGGGGGGGGAGGTACCTGAGCGTGCCGAAGGCACGTCTTGCTAGGTGGGTCCGGGGCATTAAACCCGTAAAGCATGCCACCAAGGGGAAGGAGGTTTAATGTGGAGTCGTCAGCGTACGACGAAGTCACAGCTAGTTTTTTTGAATAATGTCAAAATTTGAAAACGAATACAATGTAACGCCAATTTTTAACTATGTTTGCACAAAAATCAAAATTCAATCTTCGAATCGTTTAAATAATTACATATCAGTGTAACAAAATGAATTTTTGGACTAAATACAACAATTTAACATCGACTATACTTAACACATTGTTTTCCCATAATTTCTTATCCACTAATCAGATGGCTTTATTTCACACACGCATGCGCACTAGGTCAAATTTAACACCAAATGTACGTAACACCAGTACTTGATTTGAAACCAATACTTCAAGAATCATTTTACTTCATTTTAACACCAATTTGGTTTTGTTTCACTGAAACCAATTTTCTTGCTGCTACGACCTGCAGAAAACGATAGCCCGTTTTATTGGTATTTTCACGCGTTCTCGGTTTTTACGACACGTTTATTGATCTTTTGTGTGTGTTTTACCCTGGTAGTGATACTTATCTCTGTAGAAGTTAACACAAACACATTAGCCTCTGTCATGAATTGACGAAAATCAACAGAAGAGTGCGTTTTGCGAAAAATTTGTCAATATGGCTTCCGAGCTCTCGCGTAAAACTAACGTTAGCTATACCATGGAAGAAGGGAAACTGATAGTTAGTGAAGTGCGGGGAAATACTTAATACAAAAATGGCCAATTATAAAACTAGATTTGCTTTCCTGCACTTGAAGTGTATTTATGCTCCTCATTTTAACTAATTAGTGCCTACAATTTTTTGTTTTCAGTGACGCTCAACTGAAGCTTTATTTGAATGCCATATATTTAAATGCCATACAGTAAATATTTTCCGGGCCAATTCAATATAGCAATATTCTTTTTGCATTTTGTATTTTTTTTGTTACATCAAATGTAAATTTGGGGCTTTACACACAAGCACTTTGTTCACATAATTACTAAATGGGCGTTAAACCTCAACAATCCTGAATCCTGCAATGTTAATTTAAAAACCAACCAGTTTTAAACACTTTTTATAGTGTCACAATAAATGTAGACGCCTGTGGAATCTAGTATATTTCACCCTTTATTGACTAAAACCTCACATGGGTCATAAATGACATTTACTATTAAAGAAGTCCGTAAATATTAATTTAATTTAATATAAATATTAATATTAAGAATTGTTTAACTGCGCCACGACTTAGGGAACAAGGCGGTCGATTGTGTGCAACATTTCTGGACGCCACCGTTTTTTGGTTTTTTTCGGACTAAACTTACACCTAAATTGTTAACAGAGGGTGAATAGCAAGCATTCATAATGTTAACATGGTAAAGGTTAATGTGCAGTTTGTCAACAAAGAAGTTGGGCAACATTGCATGAGGAAAGTCGGCCCAGCATTAATTGTTTATAAACAATGTAAACGTCGAAGTACAGCTAGCTACGCACGTACGTATAGCGCAGCACACTTTCACCAACTGATCATTTTTGCAGTCACTGTTTCTTTCTCTTTCGTAATTTTACGGTTTTGGGTGACATTCAGCCTTATGCCTACGGTTTATTCTTCCGAAATAGCCACAGCCTTTAGAGCTCCGTCGTAAGCCATAAAGTTCTGACATTGACGACACACGTGTTGCTGTTGTTAAGCGCCGCCATTTTGACAATTTTCCGCGCGTTGACCTCTTAGAAAGGTCATGACAGAGGCTAATGGGTACGACCCAAACGGACATACATGCACCCCTACAAACTCGCAATACAGCGCGGCAAACCAACACCGAAAAGAAGACTGCACTTGCGCTCAGAATTATAACACCGTGTGGGTGAATTAACAGCCACACACAAAACACCCCGAAGGGATACAACGCCGAAGCGAACAAACACCCCGAAGATACACAACACAGAGGCGCATAAAAAGGTCACCCACAATCTAGTTCCCTCAGGTTCCAGCAGGGGATCAACTATAACGTATACTACATCAATGGCTACAACTTATATAGTTAGAAAACATACTGACCAGCCTTGTACAGTTAGCTGGACATCATCCTGAAACCACCTTTGGGTGGCTATCTACTCCTAATCGCTCACATTCTGGAATTACAAAGTCATTAATACGTTCTAGTATTGCTGCTCATTTTAGTTTCCCTGGAGAATTCTTGGTCCAAAAAGGTCACCTTCCATGGTGAGACCACATCAAACGTGCAAGGCATCTTTGACTTCCATAGGTACATCTGCATTGAAGTCAAGTGGCGATTGTCCTATCTGGGCGTAGTCTCGGATGTTCTTGGTGTCGACCTTCCCACAATCAGAGGGGACTTGCTTTATATACTACAAGAATGAACCTACTTTTGTCCTGAAGGAACTACATGACAATAATCAAGGTTTCGCTGTGGATCTGTCGGAATGAGGCCATGTCTGAGCTGCTTTTTGTAAGGATGGAAGTGGAGCTAACGAGACAAACGAGTGAAAGATGTAGAAGTAACACCAACATTGTTGGTCCAAAGTATTTCAATCAGAAACTGTTGTCTAGGCATTTTCTCTGTGATTTGTGGTGACTTAATTGTGGTGACGGTAATCACTACCACAACCATTATACTTACATTATGCTTTGGCTGTTACGTAACTTTATCCCTTCATAGTGTGTTGTTTATTTCGAGAATTAGCCCATTTTGCAATCGCTAGAATGAAAACTACTGGACCGAATCAGGTGATCTTGGTATCATTTGTAGAAAGATTCTCCGTCTATTACTATTTTTTTTTAGTCGGAAGGTACTGACACGTTTTGCCCAATATGTTTGTGCTGGCTAATGAACACATTAAACTTTGATGGCGCAATGTTGGTTTAACCGTTTATCAGTAAACTGGGACAATAGTGGTCTAAACGTTGAGCTAACTGTATTGTTTGGCCAACGTCAGGCCAACCTAATTTGCATATTTAAGAGTAGGGTTATCTCTGATTACATTTAAAAAGCATTTGTCACATTTTCTTACTCTCAAAACATAGGTGTAGACACTAAATTTGATGTGTTTACTCGTCTAGTTGGAGAGATATTGGAGACAAATTATATTTCTGTAATGATGGCGGCTAATTTGCATATTTAAGAGTAATGTTATCACTAATTAGTACTCAAAAAATGCATTTATCACATTCCCTGACCCTCACAACTCAGGTATAGACACTTTATTTGCCATTTTTACCTGCCTGGTTACAAAGTTAGTTTAGCAAATAGTAACCAAAATGTCAGATATTGGCAAATTGGCGGCCATTTTGATTATGCAAATTAGACGGTCAAACACTCAAAATGTCGCTTGGGAACCGGGTTTATCGGATTCAGAATACCTAAATTATGCTGAAAAGTCTGGTTTCCAACTTTTACCCCAAAATGCCCCTTAGCATTCACATTTTTCAGAAATCCCACTAGACTATTACAACTATACTCTACATATCAATAACGTGTCACGGTTAAAATTTATATTACGCTTATTCCCGCAACAAAGAAGTCACGGTTTCACCACGAACAATTCGTGTTAAAATACAAACAACAATAAAAAATTAATATACAATTTTGTTTAACTTATGTTTGCAAAAATCAAAATGTTATCATTGATTCGTTAGAATAATAACATATTTCGGTCAAGAAAGTCATTTTTAGACAAAACGCCACAACTTAACATGACTTTTGTGAACAAAACTTTCGTGAGTTCTGATTGGTCAGTTTGAAAACGTCACAGGATTTCACCAGATTTATGTTGAAGTAACCAGGATGATTATACACATGGTTTTATCATAATCAGTATCGTGTTGATATGTTTGGTGATAACCAGTGTAATGTTAATATAATGGTTCACCAGGAAATTTTCACCAGATATTTGTTATTGCGTACAAAGTGCCATCCAGCATAATTCTATATGTAATAGCTCATTATAGTGGGTTGGACAGAAGTCGCGCCCCGTTGTCAGACACCACTGCCACAGCTCACGAGCGGGGCCCAATTTCTTGGCTCTGCTTACCGTTAGCAAAAAGAACCTGCTTATTGTAGCAGACAATTCGTGCTTACGGTGAGCGTATGTCACGCGTTAGCGGGGAATTATGGCTTCTGCGCATGTGTAAATTCCATAACTAAGGGTTCTGTGCTTACTGGGTTAGCACATAATTTGTCTGCTTACGCGGTTAGCACAAAATGGTGATGTAAGCGCGGAATTCTGCTGGTTGGCAGAGCCAATAAATTGAGCCCGAATCTCTGGTGGATGACCGGGTGTAATCACTGGGATAGGAAGATAAAAAAAATGCAGGACACGAAATAGTGACAACAGGTTAATGGCACAAAATACTACTAATGTGTTCAGTTGAATGGACACATTTTCGATAATTCAGAGCGAAATTACACCAAAATCAAAACAAAGTCTAAACCTCTGTATACCGTGCAGTTAAACTGCACGAGTAAATGCAACACAGTCGATTTGAAAAAGGTGATTTTGGTTTAATCTGAGCAGACATCAAAACAACCTTGAAGAAGGGGGAATTCAAACTGTTAACTGTAGCTACAAAAGTGATGTTTGTTTGATCTGAACAGACATCAATAACATTTACGTCCATGAGAGCCTTACCCAGGAACGTCAGCGCTGGCTCGCCACTGCTAATGGCCCTGTCACACCAGAACGTTTTAGGCCAACGCGTGAGTAGCGCGTTAAAAATAGTTGATACGCCGGCAAACGCTGAACTTCCACAGAAAAAGTCAAGTGGAACCGTGATTTCAGCGTGTCCATAACGCGTTGTTAACGAGTTCATAGCGTTCGCCAGCGCGTGAGTAACACGTTAGTAACGCGCTCGACGACTGATGAACGACTGCCCAGCGCATGAGTAGCGCGTTCCAACGCGCGCCAGCGTACTGCAACGACCACATGATTATTTGTATAAAAAGCCGACGCTCTACTACACTAACGGCCCTGTCACACCAGAACGTTTCAGGCCAACGTGTTGGAATTTCGGTAACACGCGGGTAAACGTTGACCAACGCTAGGCCAGCGTTCGCAACACGCTAAGCGCGTTACACACACGCTGGAACACGCTGTCACACGCTGAGGCAAAAAAACATTTTTCAACATACCTAACAATTTCAGCGTTTGCCAGCGTGAGACTGCACACGCTGGCGGCGCGCAAGATGGTCGTTACTCACGCGTCGAACGCGCTAGACGATCGTTACCAACCCACTACTCACATGCTGGCGACCCGCTGTCGTATTTTTACTATAAATCAGTGATACGTTCCTTACACCCTGAGCGCGTTCCTCACACGATACTCACGCGCTGGCATACGCTATGAACCCGTTATCAACCTTTTCATATCAAGCCTTTCCACTTGACAAGCTTGCTTTTTGGAGAAGCCCACCGCTTAATCGTATACGTTTATTTATACCGTCTGTAAATCATTTGTTTTTGATTAAGTGGAAATAAATATGATGAAATATGATGAAATAACGACCTCGAAGAAGGGGCAATTTAAACTGTTAACTGTAGCTAGTGTCCATTCGGGGGAAAAGGTGATGTTGGTTTGATTTGAACAGACATCAAAACAACCTTGAATAAGGGGCAATTTAAACTGTTAACTGTAGCTACTGTCCATTCGCATAAAAAAGGTGATGTTGGTTTTATCTGAACAGACATCAATACAACCTTGACGAAGGGGGAATGTTTAAACTGTTAACTGTAGCTACTGTCGATTCGGAAAAAAGGTGATGTTGGTTTGATCTGAACAGACATCAATAACAACCTTGAAGAAGGGGCAATTTAAACTGTTAACTGTAGCTACTGTCCATTCGAAAGAAAGGTGATGTTGGTTTGATCTGAACATACAGATCATGGCCCCGGATGGCCCCCGGAAGACGTTTGATCCGGGTCATCCGGGGTGGTCCGGGAAGGCAATCAAAAAAAAGTAACATGTTCCCCGGTCCTACTACGTTTCAACTACGGTTTGACTACGGTTCCGCCACGGATGGGCCCGGATCATCCCGGATGGTCACGGATCATCCCGCATGGTCACGGATCATCCCGCATGGTCACGGATCATCCCGCATGGTCACGGATCATCCCGCATGGTCACGGATCATCCCGCATGGTCACGGATCATCCCGCATGGTCAGGATCATCCCGCATGGTCACGGATCATCCCGCATGGTCACGGATCATCCCGCATGGTCACGGATCATCCCGCATGGTCACGGATCATCCCGCATGGTCACGGATCATCCCGCATGGTCACGGATCATCCCGCATGGTCACGGATCATCCCGCATGGTCACGGATCATCCCGCATGGTCATGGATTCACTACGGTTCCGCCACGGTTTCACTACGGGTGCGCCACGGTTCATCCCGGATGTGCCACCGTTCACCCCGGTAAACCGTGGCACATCCGTGGTGAAACCGGAGTGAATCTGTGGTGATCCGTAGTGTATCAGGGGTCATCCGTAGTGGAACCATAGTGGAACCGTGTGTGAACCAACTCTTGTTTCATCCCGGATAAACACGGTTACACTACGGTTACGCTACGGTTTATCCCGGATACACTACGGATCATCATGTTCACACTACGGTTTCACTACGGTTTCACTACGGTTCTCCGCCGCCCCCCTCCCTTCCCGGATGGCCCCGGATCACCTCGGATGCTAGATGTTGATCCGGGGTGACGCTCGACTTCCCGGACGTACTACGGATGTCCCGGATGGTTCCGGATGGTCCCAGATTGGCTACGGTTCATCACGGTTTTACTACGGTTTGACTACGGGCCTTGTTCATCATCATCATCGTCGTACGCCGGAGGCGCCTTGGCGGCTATGACTTCTTAGCACCATTGAAGTTGATCTGGTTCCATGTTCCTTCTGTGGCATGGGGGCACGAGCTGCTGCGTCGTCGGCGAGAGCTGCTGCCGGCTTTCCGGACCATCGTCGCAGTCCATCCATCCATCGCAGACCCGGCCTGCCAGGAGTAGGGCGTGCGTCAGTCGGCAGACCGGTGATCAGAGCTGGGTGGTTTGTGTGACGCTGGAAGTGCCCCAGCCACGTCCATTGCTGGTTCATCAGAGTGGCCTCAGTGAGTTGCCAGCGATCGCCTATACGTTGTCCAAGTTCAGTGTTTGAGACGAAGTCGCTCCAAACAACACCAAGCAGCTTCCTCCACATAGTTCTGCCAAACGCGTCAATTGAATTTGCGCTTGTGGTGCTGACTGTCCAGGTCGCTGCCCCGTACATCATTTTTAAGAGAATGAGCGCTCTGGCGAGGTGGAGCTTTGTTTCGATGCGTATACGTGATTTCTGGAGGTAGATGCATGAGTTCAAGGCACTCTTTGCGATGGCGATGCGGGAGCGAATCTCGGAGGAGTCATCTAGGGTGTTGTTGATGTTGCAGCCCAGGTATCGGAAATTGGTGGTCGGCTTGATGGGGTTGCCATGGAGAGTGACTGGAACGTCTGGAGCGTTCAGTGCTAGGTGTTCGGTTTTTCCTGGATGAAGTTTCAAACCATAGGAGTTTCACCTTGTTCGGGACGTGTTTATTCGTCATCCGTTTTAAATCTCAAGAAAAAGGTTTCGGATATATACTTCCCCCGGCACGAACTGTTTAACTGTGGCTACAGTTGATTCGAAGAAAACAAAAATGTGATTTTGGTCTTAACAGATATCGCTACAACTTTGTACGGGGGGGGGGGGGGGGTATTACAACTGTTATAACTGTGGCTGCAGTCGATTCGAAAAAGGGTGATTGTTGGTCCGAATCGGTCTGAACAGGTATCACTACAACTTAGTTTGGGAACCAAGTACGAAGCTTATTTGTGTTAAGGTTCGTTTCACCCCTAAAACTAAGGGACATGTTTGGCACATGTTTTAGTAATTCTGTACATACCGCGGGATGGTAAAGTTAAACAGACGGACGTTGCTTGATATTTATGCGATACTGGTATAAGTTCCGGCACACAACGGACACAATTTTCGTGAAATGTTGGATTTGTCCAAGCCAGACATTGGGGGGGGGGGGGGGGGGGGGGGGGGGGGGGGGGGGGGGGGGGTTGTCGGTTCGGGTCGGGTCGGTTTTCTCCTGAATTGTTGTCGGGTTGGGACGGTTTAGGGAGTTAAGATCGGTTTCGGTTCGGTTTATGTTTATATTTATGTTTATGTTTCGGTTTATATTTTTAATAGTTCGGGTCAGTGTGACTACGTAAATCAGTACACAACATAGTGTAAACTTAATCAAATACATGGACATTTAAATATGCATATACATAATGTTGCTACTTAAAGCTGTACAGTAAACTTGCGCGGACTTCCACATGTTGTACGGAAAAGCTGATAAGTTGGATACTATACACATGATAGCCTAGCGACCAATCGGCACCTAGAAACAAGACGATAGTCATGCATGTATACATGCATGCAGTGCTAGCCTATAACTTGCACAGTGTACACGGAAACGGGGTCCGGGGTCCCCCATCGCTAAATTAAAATAATACAATTTAAATATAAATTACGCAACCGTCAAAAAGTCCAACTTATTTTAAAATGTTAAAAAATTCTGCATGAAATTTAATATTTTTTTTACTTGTGGGAAATCTTTTAAGATTTCGAGGTGGGTCTCAATCTTTCAAAATTTTAAAAGATCTTTCAAGCAGTGGCAACACTAGTTCGGGTCGGTTTGGCCAAGTTAGCCCAATCCGATGCACATCATTAAAACAGGATGGTAACGTTGACGCATCTAACCGTTTTAAATGTATTTCCAATACGTATACGAATATCATTGTACACACGTGTGTGTACACTCTTCATGCAAGCACATGCATCACAAACGATGTAACTAATATCATGCATGGTATATGGCCATTTCTATCTTGTGTATAATTATTTGCCTCATCGGATCATATAACGTCATATATGCATATACACGTACACACATTAAAGGGAATTGTACACCATTTGCCTTTGATGTAATTTTCAGAAATTGATGCATTCTGATGGGGGTTACTGTGTTATAGCAAATATTTCAACACTGACTTGTTTGACGTTTTGGATTTGTAGATGCTGGGAAAGTCAAGAAAACATATCATATGTTCTTGTAGCATAGACGTAAGGTAAGATATTCAGTTGTACCCCTTCGCAATACAATGTGTAATTAATTGCAAGGAAAATGCGGAATAACTAGGCCTAAATATGAACAATTTGGAGCACTATTTGAAGAAAAAAAAGGTCAACGCTGGTCGGCTGATCAGTTAAAAAATGAAACTATATACTACAATCCATTGAAAGATGGCGTCCCGAGTCAACAAGCCCTGTGTTGTGCTCTCATCTTGATGGTCTTGTTTGCTGTTTCTAGCTCACAATGTTGTTTACTTCATATACCATCTGATGGGGTTTTGTCTGCTGATAACTTTCATATCAGTTATCATGGATTTCCTGACAGAACTTTCCAGATCCTGAGTGTTTTTCATGCTGAAAAACATGAGTTCCAATCACCATCTGAAGCATTTTCCACCATGCTGTGTTATACACTTGAGCGACCCCATTGTCCACCATGGTTAGTGAGTCGTCCCAAGCCTGTGTGGCTGTGGCTTTTGTTTATGGCTGAATGGAATACAACCCACTACAGTGTTGTAATCAGTAAACTCAAGCGCTCCAGGAACAGAACTCCTTATTATGCTAATAGTAAACTATTTGCATCGCTGCTTTGTTCGGACTCCAGAGTCCACATTTGATCTTAGGTATGGGTAGAAGGATTCGAGCGTAGAGACTAGAATCCAAACAGCAGGACCATCTATAGCCAGGGCGGGTGTGTGGGGAAGATGTTTGGGACCTTACCCTGTTCTCGGAGCGACAAACCAAAGGCTTCTTCGACTTACCGTTCTCTCTCGCAGTGACCAGATTCACCAAGTGAATGTGGATCCTCCGACCGCTACGTCACAGCGATGCAAATAGGCTTCTATAGCCTCTGAACGCAGACCCCGCACACTGCCGCAAGAAGTTCGCCACCTTACTATTCATCATAGAGCCGCCTCCAGCTGCCTTACTTTTCTGCGTTGTACCTTTCCTTATTGTACCTATATCAGCTGTAGCCGACCAAATCTTTTTTCGCTTTTGCCACACGATGTCGCCTCAGCCCTTGGCATGTTGCAAAATATTGAAGGCCTGGACTACCCCAAGATAGATTGTAGCATCTTGACCATTCTTACAATGCACATAGTCTGTCTTTGTCTCGACGACCTGCATGCTGAATTTTGAGCTGCCTATTACAACCGCTCGTCCTGCCCCTCAGCAAATGAGTGAAAACTGCTTTTCTCACCGAGCCCATTCATCGGCGAAATCTGGCCGCCGTCTACTATACCTCCAGGTTGCTTCAATGAAGGACATCCTTATCCCAGTCGACCAGCGCTAACCGAATTTCCTCAAATGCTAAATGGTATGTTGTACCTATACATTTTGACTTGTGTAGATTTAACCTAAAGCATCCTAAATAATTCAACCCCAACCAATTTCAGCTGCGCTGACTATATCTCCTCTATCTTCGATCGTCTGATTAACCCAGAAAAGTCTATGTACACCCCGTTTATTTGCCCGCCGCTGAATAAACTTGCTGGTGTGACCTTGTGTGAGCCTGTCCAAAAACATACGAGAACGTATATCCGCCGTCGTATAACCTAAGGAAACTATTTGCCTTTCCTGCCCAGTCGTCGAGGTTTCTCCCCTAGCCTTTATGAATATTTTATCATGCCTGAACTGAAGCAATTGAACCATGCGTAGACCAAGCTAGGGAGTTATAGAATAAACGTGTAGACATTTCCCAAGCTGTCGAAGTGACATGAACTCCACAAAACTCGGACTTCTGATTTCTCGTGGCCTTGCTTCGTGGTGGACGCGACGCTGCCAAGACCGCAAACGGTTGCCTGCATTCAAATAATCTGTGAATCACACGTTGGGGCGTGGTATTCCTTTTCGTTTCGCCTGTGTTTTTTGAGGGGAGATGAACTGCCCCAAAAGGTAAAACCTCTTTATATTCTTCACCGATACAAATATCCGAAAGAAGCGGCCAAAAGGTGCCATACGCCGACTGAATCACGCCCGAAGACCCACATGTGCATCCTTTTCAGAAATGTAGTTATGCCCTTATTCGCGTTCTCAATTGTGCATTTTATTTCCGCATTTCCTATCCTGTTGCACAACCTGCAAGAGAAACAAAAATTGCAGCATACCATGAACTTAGGGAGCACCAAGCTTCGACTGCCAAACAGAGCGGGAGAAATGAGATTAGCTGTTACTTACCAGCCCGACGGGACCACTATAGGCAGCATCTCTGTGTTATTTCCTTTCAAACGATACTCACAATCGCCAACACCTTCCAAGGTGTCCCTTCTTCATCGTTACCCCTTCAATTGGTGCGCCACGAGGCCATTGTCTTGAAGAGTACCGGATTCTGTGCTTCCATTCCTGATGAACCTGACTTGCATCCTTCCTTCGTCCCACGAAGGCGTACTATCACAAAACTACACGTCCGTCGTCTTGTGTGCCGAACGAGGTAAGTGCTTGCTACAGCACTCTCCCACTTCAAATGCATCAGAGTCCATCCTGCAAAGAATTCTTAAGCGAATCGGTTAGCTCGGCTAAAAAATGGAAAATATATCTACTGATGCATGCTAGCACCAAAGTATGCAATTTCACGATCTACCTCCTCCTTATGATTGATTGGCCGACAGTGGCCATTCATTAACAAAAGGCGGAGCAAACCCGGACACAACATCAAGGCAAAATCGTAAAACAACGGCGAAAAACCAATTGTCGATCGATATGGACTCCATTCTCTAATAATTTATAGTTATTTGTTACACGCATGTGTCCCTTCCCTTGATGCTATTTCTTGTTTAATAATATTTATCTCCTGATAATCCGCTTTGCCTAACTCATTTTGCGGCCTGCTTCCTTTATTTCATTCCCAAATTATTATTGTTAGTCCCATTTTCCCGAGAGGTTTTATTATCTCATCCCCTCAATATTTGTTTGTTTTATTTCTCAAACTCCACTGTTATTTGCAATCGAGTAACTTAAATGCATCGAGTGGGCCACGCCCGCCATAGCAAGTGTCTTGTAGCGTGACGTGGACATGGCCAATCACTAATTGCACAGTGCAATTTAACATTAACGTGATTTCATATACAAGCAGGTAACTAAATCTTTGAAGTGCTCACAATGTTTTCTTTCCTCTTTATTAACAGCACTGGGAGTTACATTTGCAAACGATAAACCTCAACCATTATTAAAACCAAGTGGGTGTTGTAATTTGCCCCCAAGTGAAATACGTTAACTCAACAAAAGTGTAACAAATCACGCCAAGACGAGGAACCCCGCCGGACGGCATAGCGAGTTGTCGACCTTCCGAGGAGTGTGGCCTACTGAATCGGCCTATTTAGCTCAAATTTAAAGGGAATACAGAATACACAAACAAATCCCGTGCCATTTAAACTGGGGTTGTTGCCCCCCATTGTCATGCATCTGTTTTATTAAGCATTATCCGCAAGCAATCTCTACAAAAGTTTAGATCCAATCTACCATGAATACCGTAAACTCCCGTTTCATTATTCATTTCATCTTTCCTGACTATTTTCATGTTGGTATTGCTTCGTTTCTGTTTTGTCTTTTATTGTAACAACCTTGAATTCCAAATGCCGTCTAATATTCATAACCCTTTGCTTTGCCCTTGTTTGTATTGCTACATATTCCTTTATTACATCATCCTACTCTCTGTACAAGCATATTTATTCGACTGTTGCCATTTGTGGCCGAATAACTAAAACAAAACATAACATACCAAAATATATCCCTTTACTTGCCTCCTCAATTCACTGGGGCTATTCCCCTTTTTATAAATGCATATCACAAATTTGGGCCTTTCCCCACATCAACATCTGGAGGTTTTCCCTACATATCTGCCTGGGGTCTTTCCCTACATCAATATCCTGGGCTTTTCCCCACATACAAATTTGGGGGTTTTCCCACATTATCTTTGGGGCTTGTCCCACATTAATGTCTGGGGCCTATCCCCACATCAATCTCTGGGTATTTTTCCCCAGCAATCTCGGGCCATTCCCCGCATCTATTTCTGGGGCTCTTTGCCTCCATCTATTTCTGGAGGTTTTCCCTACATCTGCCTGGGGCCTTCCCCACATTAATATCCGGGGCTTTCCCCCACATTAATCTTAAATGGCTTTTCCCGACATTAAGCTTTGGGGCCTTTCCCCACACCAATATTTGGGTTTCTTTTTGTCTTTCTTTTGTTTACATTAATCTCTGGGATTTTGTCCCCCATTAATCTCAGGCCTTTCCCCACGTCTATTTCTGGAGGTTTTCCATACATCTGCCTTGAGCCTTTCCCCACATCAATATCTGGGTTTTTTCCGCATTAAACTCGGGGTTTTTTTTCTCGCCTTTTTATTTCAGGCCTATTCCAACATCTATTTCTGGAGGTTCTCCATACATATCTGCATGCCTGGGGCCTTTCCCCACGTCAATATCCGGGGCTTTTCCCTACATTAAAATCTGGGTTTTTGCCACATTAAACTCTGAAGCTTTTTCCCCATTAACCTCTGGGGCCTTTCCCTATCTCTGCCTGGGGCTTTTCCCCATATCTCTGCCTAGATATCTCCCCGCATCTATTTCTGAGGATTTTCCCCACATCGTTCTCCGGGGATTTCCCCCACATCGATCTCTATAGGGTCTTTCCCCACATCCATCTCTGGGTCTTTGCCTCAATTAATATCTATGTATATGGGGCTTTCTTTTTCCTGCCTATCAATGGTGCTTTTCACTATTCATGTCTACAAATCAGGTTTTCCACCTTCTGTCAAAAGGTAAAAATAAAATTTGCTTTCCACCTGTCTATGAATGGGAGTTTTCACCTCATTTTCATGAATGGGGTTTTTCAGCTCATATCTATGAATGGGTTGTTTCACCTCATTTCTATGAATGGGGCTTTTAACCCCATTTTATGAATGGGGCTTTTCCCCTTTTTCTATGAATGGGGCTTTCCACCTCATTCTTATGAATGTTTTTTTTTATTTTTTTTATTCAGACACTTTTTCCCTAAAGCACCCCCTAAAAACCTAACCAGAATTCCGGAGAAACCACCACATTCCGGAAACAATAAACGCCACAAAAGAAAACAAAAAGGGGGGGGGGGGGGTATATCCGTCCTATCTCTTGCTTAACATGAAACTTGTTAGAGAAAACAATCAATCCAACCACAAACCTACCAGCCCTCTTATCTATTTTAATTCCTTGTCCGAACACACCTTCCCGTGGGGTCTGTGCTAAAGCCAAAACACAGCCCTGCCTATGTACACCACCACCACCTGTACCTGCACATGTACATGTACATGTACACAAATTATGTACCACATACCTTGGATTAGCAGCAGTATCCACCATTCAGGAGTCAGTTTATGACATAGGAATTTACAAGACAAGATTCACATTTAGAAGTTCTGGGCCCGGTTGCACCAAACATGTTCCACATGCCTGTCGTAAGATAACTAAAAAGAATTAGCCCCAAGACATGTCGCAGCTGCGGCTGCACCAAAAGCTGTTAGGCTTGTCCTAAAATACACACTCACATGGCACGCCGTAGGACATGTACTATAGTGCATAACTGTATGGGAGCATCAGTATAAAACTAAATAATATACTCCAAAGTAGTGCGTCTCCCGTCTTAATTAATCAGAGCTACTTTGTTTGTACAGATTTAGAACTTTTTCGACACTATACTCTTATGTTCTTTCAGTTTGTATTTCCTCGCACATTTAGCGCCCTGTTGTGGCCGGGGATTTCCATACCGCTCCATAGCGGCTCAGACTCGGCATTATAAAGTACCTTTGTCTTGCCGTTTTCACGGTTAGAGCTCAGTTTAGGCCTATTCCACCATTGACATTCCAGCTGACCAGGCTGAATGTACTGAATTCCTGGGTTATAGAGAGAATAGATTAAATTCAGAGGGTGCACTCCTCTGCAACGGCCCTGCGCCATGCAGTCACATTCCGAGCCAAGCTTTCTATGGACAGTATATATACATGTACCTTTATTCTTGGCACTCATGGGTCCCTAATGTAAAAGGATTTGTAATCAACATTTGGGCTTTAAAATGAACTACTTTGTTCACGCTGCTGGCGTACTCACATTATTTATGCAAATGCTTATCACCGGTAACCTTCGTTTAGCATTTTTCATCTTGACACGCACACCTACTGCATAATATCAACTGCAAGATTTTTCCTTTTCTTTTAACAGTTTTACTGCGGCAAATTCGTTTGGCTAAAACCGACTCATTTTAAACATTGCTTAGTTGATAAATGTGTCATGCACTAATATAATTCTTTTATCAGGGTAATTTGAAAATTCATTTCCGATTTTGGAAACAAACATACCATGGTGGCAACTTTCGTTAACTCGCGCTACAGTTTGTGCACTAAGGTTTAGCAAGGTTTAACAGCCAGAAAATATTCAATCGGAATAACTCTTATTTCAGGAGACCTTATTTTAGCCAAAACATTTGTATGCGGGGCCTGAGTTTGTCTTCTCTAAACATTACACAACTATTTCCTATATAGGCACATCACGTACTCAAACAAAAGCCCTTCCGGTGTTGACGCCAATTGCAGTGATGCTTGCCGTTTATTAGACAGCATAAATTGTCTACTTTCAATCAAACTCTTCCAAGAAATTGACCACAATGTCAAATAAATCGCCAGACTCCGAAAAATTTGCTTGTCTGATATGCACATACAATGTGTAAATAGAAACTCGTTCCCACAAACATGGGTTCACCCGTGGCTACACCCACAGATACTTGGTTACAGTCCTTTCACAGGCATCACTTTCACAGATTTAGTTGTGAACCAAGCGTTACATTTATCATTATCCTTTTAAGGGCATTTACCAACTATAGGCATTTCCCAGATACCGTTTTCCGGGTAATTGCAAACATCGGGGCGCCCGACACCGCCAAAAGACTATACACTTGAGCCTGACCCGTACCTTCTGTTGGTCATTGTTACACTCTACCAAGACTATGGTCATCTAGAGCAACCAAATCCTGCAAGTGCAACCACAACTGAAAATAAATTGATATAATCTCCTTACGCCTATACAGTTGCTTTTACTGTACATTTTCCCATCGTACATGCCTACTGTACTTTCCACCAAATCATTTGGGACCTGCCTCTCACCAAGATATATCACCTTTGCGTATAAACCTTGATTGATATCTATCTCTTGGCTAAACTTACTCTCCATAACATTGTTTAACCGTAACGCACGAGGAGGCATGGCTGTTCCCGGTCCACAAGTGGGAATTTTCTCCAATCTCGCTTTGAATACATTAGGCCACATGCTTCAAAAGAGCGAATAGAATTCAACGGATGGAATGTGCTATTGCAAGGCAGCACAAATGCGGCCTCTGTCTGTGGTTAAAATATTGAACTTTGATTGCAACCAATAGCCAATCGCATTAATTCACAGTTTCCGCGTCTATTTATTTGGTTAATTTTGGCTATGCATGCACGGAATGTTAATGTAAATGTGCACGTATACTTCACCATGCACCCTCTCATTCCTGTTTGCAGGTTAACACGATATACAACTTGCCCCGTAAGGAATAACGCGTGGTTCTAAAACCATCTAATGCCGTGGGGCTTTGTAAATACACTTACAAATACTCCATACCAACCAAGGTCAGGTCGCCTGGGCTGTGCCAAACATAAAACAATTTCCGGGGCTAACTATAAATGCTCCTTTATATAGGCCTATATTCACTCTGAAACCTGGAGACCCAGGTCAAAGCTTGACCCCTCTATCGCTCCAAGGACCTCCTCCACCTTGTTAGCGCCTCTGATGATGAAGCTTCTGGTTCACCATGACCCCTGCCATACCATAGTCGTCACATGTCCTGTACATTATGATATTACATCAAAAGAAATGTTAGATACATGAACGGTGCTGTCTCTGTCAAATCACAGAGGGATAAATCCATCTTTCTAACTTTAATTGTTAAACCTACCCATTGCGACCAGCCCTTGCACGTACGTTCATGGTGTACTACCTTGCAGTCACTAAAGTGATAATATTTTAACTCAGAAAAGGTCTGACATACATGTATGTCCTTATATAGGACTAACAAGTTTCTTTCTGAGATAAACAACTCGATCTGAATTTATACAAAGTCTGGAAAAAACAACCCCACACCTGGTAGTCACTTGGCTACCTACGGACTCATTTGCCGCATCTGATATGAAACATTCGCTAGTGATGCTTCACTAGCATAATTGCATAAGCTGGCGCTACGGTGGCCTAAGAGCTCTAAAATGTTCTATAATGTTATATAGGCCTTTTCACAGCTATTCTACGCAAATCTACTCAAAAGTTTGCCATATTCATTATATCGACCAGCATATTGGGGATCAAATTTCCTTTTTATGCACAATTGTCACGAAGATGAACGTGAATCATATTTTGTAAAGAACAACTCGATAACTGTGAAACAAAAGAGAACAAACCAATTGATCCTATACTCATAACTAGGAAGGGTTTACTAAGACTGCACGGTTCAACTGTCATAGGCCTTATACTTCCTCAAATCTCAAAATTTTCAGGAACGCCGAACATGCGTAGTAGCCGTACTATATGCTGTGCCAAAGTTACCACTGAATTACTCACGGCGACGCCAAGGGATTACAAATAAAATGTACATGTACATGCTTTGCATTTTGAAAGCCACCTTACGTCTTCTTCATTTTAGACAACCCTTGCATTACGCATAGATTAGGTATACTATGATAACGGGACCGGCATTTTCCATTACTAACGAGTGCTAGAAGAACCATGATAAAAACCGGTCCGACATAGGCCTACCATAGTGATAATAAACCAATTATCCATATCTACATACCTTTGGACAAAACCCACGCCTTCATGAAAATCCCCCAGGAATGCGAGGCCATCTTCTTCTCCCAGTTAAATTTCGTGCCGTGCATGCCTAGCCTGAGCGCGTGCTATTATCCAAAGTACAATAGCTTTGTACAATACAAAGACTGCGTACGCCTACCTAATGTATCACGCCCATCGCGCTGACCCTGTCATGCCTCAACGTACGTATACATGTATGCATAGAGGAATGTCCACATGTAATGGTATTATGTGAAGACACACTAAATGGTATTCAAAAGAACGAATTTTTAACAAGAACTTGCCCAAATTTCTTATCACACTTCGGCAGCCGAATAACCATAATCAAATTTCACATTGACAAAAGACATGGCTGCTCCATAAAATTGTACCCCCTTACCAGTGTCATGTTCGACCACCGGCAAGGATTCAGATATCTCCTACCTCGTTTCCTAAAACGAACACCAATCCAGGCTCTATCCCCATCGGAATCGCAAACATGCATAATTCCCCACCATTATGATCGAGCTCCTCCCTCCAGGCACCCGTTACGGCAAGCCGACTTAAACGGGCCGGGTATGGGTGGGTAGCCGTGTACCCAAAACATTAGCGAGCGTACGCGAGATGTACGTCTTGCTGGCCGTGACTAGATTCACCAAGTGAATGTGGATCCTCCGACCGCTACGTCACAGCGATGCAAATACTACAGCATATGCTTCAACATCTTACTAGCAGGTGACATTGAAGTCAATCCAGGCCCTTAATCTTCAGAGACATCTGCAATGCATTCAGCAAATCCTACCAGTGATACCTGCATCCAAGTTTATCTACAGAATGTGAGAAGTATAACAAAATAAACTTGATGTGAGATATTGAGTGGGTTCTGACAAAGAACTTCGGAACGAGCTCACCTGGTTTATTCAGCCATGTTTTGCCTGCTATGCAATAGGTGTAACAACAGAGGGCGCACTCTATATACACTGTAAGTGAATCACTAAGTGCGCGGCATATATTACATCTCCTCCCCACTTAAATATGGAACTGCAATAAAGTCCATAAATGTTCACATATCATTAAAGTGAAATATTTCAGTTCAAACTGTTCCAATTGGGATTTTACTTGTGTAGACAATGATGATGTTTGTTCTTAATAAACCAATATTTTTAAAGTCATGGTCTAGTGTCATTCTTTCGTAGTCTTTTTGACTCAATGATACTGGGAGTTGTTTGTTCCTTTTTTGGTTTTTTTAAATGCATATACTGAACACTAAGAACTCTAATTCTAACAACTTGAATACGAAATACTAACACAGGTATAAAACACAAGTGCAGTGGCTACCCAAGCCTTTTTGGGATCTTATGTGAATATGGGGTTTTAGAGATCCAGTCTATCCGGTGGTTTCCTCTTCCTCTGGGGGTAGCGTCTCTCGATACCGGGTGGTTCTGTTGCTGTCTCTGGTACAACAGATGGTTGTCCTGCACTGGGCTGGATGTTGGTAGGTTTAGGTGAGATAGGTACATGTACTGGACGATTGGTTGTCATCTGGTCACTGGTGTCAGGGACAAACTGGGGTACAGGATCTGGCTGCTGGTTGAAGAAGAAAGGCTTTCCAGTATCGACATCATGAAGCTGATCGATGTGTCTGCGCCAGATGGAGTCAGGACCAACTCGAACTTCATATGAGAGTGGGCCAGTTTGAGAGTGGATTATTCCTGGAATCCACTTCTGACTATCTCGGTAGTTGCGAGCAAGCACCTGCTGGCCTGTGTGTAGGTTTCGAGTTGTCTTCCCAGATTTGTGATAGATTGACTGTTCCAGTTGTTTACGAGCGACACGTTGTCGGATGTCTGGTTTGATGATGTCAAGTCTGGATCGGAGGTTTCGTCCCATGAGGAGGAACGCCGGAGATTGACCAGTGGTAGCATGTGGTGCATTGCGGTAAGCAAGGAGAAAGCTGCACAACTTTTGCTTTACTGACCCTTTCTCCCCCTCCATCGACTTCAGTCCATTCTTGAAGGTTTGGACGAAGCGCTCGGCAAGTCCATTTGTCGCTGGGTGGTATGGAGCTGAAGTTATGTGTCTCACTCCATTGCGTTTCAGGAAGGTTTCAAACTCTTCTGACTTGAACTGTGGACCATTGTCACTAACAAGTTGCTCAGGGACACCGTGATGTGCAAATATGCCCCTTAGGATTTCAATGGTCTGGCTAGATGTTGCAGTGGTAGTCTGGATGACTTCCGGCCATTTTGAATGTGCATCGACAGCTACCAGGAACATCTGTCCCAAGAATGGGCCAGCGTAGTCGACATGTATTCTCTGCCAGGGTTTCGCAGGCCATTCCCAGGTATGAAGTGGAGCTTGAGTTGGGTTACGTTGTGTTTTCTGGCAACCAGGGCATGCTTTAGCTATAGCTGCTCAATGTCATGGTCAATTCCCGGCCACCAAACAAAACCTCGAGAGAGAGATTTCATCTTCACTACTCCGAGATGACCCTCATGTAGCTCCTCTAGAACTTGTGCACGTAGTTTGCCAGGGACTATTACACGAAGTCCCCACATCAAGCAGTTGTCGTGCACTGTGATGTCGTTTCTGCGACTGTGGTATGCTGCTAGGATTGGATCGGTGTCGGAAGGCCATCCCCTCATGGTATACTCGTACACCTCAACAAGAGTTTTATCTCTGGCTGTTTCCTTGCGAACGTCACCACTGGAGACGGGTAGTGTTTCCAGTTGGGACACCAGGAGTATGTCATCAGGATCCGTTGGTTCCGACACGGTCTCGCTCAAGGGCAATCTGGATAGCCCGTCAGCATTGCAGTGCTTCGTAGTAGTTTTGTACTCGATGTTATAATCATGACTGCCAAGGAAAATTGCATACCTCGCCAGTCGTGCAGCAGCAGTTGAAGGAGTGCTCTTCGTGGGATTGAAGATAAATGTAAGTGGTTGGTGATCAGTCACCAGAGTGAATTTCCGCCCACATAGGTACAGATGAAACTTCTTCACTCCCCACACCAACGCAAGTGCCTCCTTGTCAATTTGAGAGTAATTGCGTTCTGCAGTAGTCAGGGTACGTGATGCATAGGCGACAGGGCGTTCTGCACCATCAGGCATGACATGTGACATAACAGCGCCAAGACCATAGGGTGAGGCGTCACATGCTAGCTTTACAGGGAGGTCTGGATCATAGTGTGTCAGGACCTCATCTGCTGTGATTAAGGCCTTTGCCTTCTGGAACGCCTTCTCACAAGTAGGGGTCCACACCCACTTGTGGTTCTTCTGTAGGAGCTCATTTAGTGGATGTAGCTCAGTCGACAAGTTGGGCAGAAATCGGTGGTAGTAGTTCACTAGGCCCAGGAATGAACGCAATTGGCTCACACTAGTGGGTTGTGGAGCATTTCTGACTGCATGAACCTTGTCCTGGGTTTTGTTCAGCCCTTCATGGGTTATCTCGTGCCCAAGAAAGATCACTTTACGCTTGAAGAATTCGCATTTTGCTTTGTTCAAGCACAGACCACGGGACTTCAGCACATCAAGGACCCTCCTCAAATTACTGAGGTGTTCTTCATCATTGCGGCCTGTGATGATCATGTCATCCAAGATGCATTGGACTCCAGGTATGCCTTGGAGTACCTGCTCCATACTTCTCTGCCACATGGCTGGTGCAGAAGCGATGCCAAAAGGTAGTCTGTTGAAGACAAACAGACCCTTGTGTGTGTTGATTGTCAATAACCTTCTGGACTCGGCATCCATTACCATGTGCAAGTATGCCTGACGCAAATCAAGCTTGCTGTATCTCTGGCCTCCGGAGAGATTAGCAAAAACATCCTCCACTCTTGGTAGCGGATAACGCTCGATGTTAAGGTTAGGGTTGACAGTCACCTTGAAATCTCCACAGATGCGTACACCCCCGCTTGGTTTTGGCACGGCTACAATTGGTGTTGCCCAATCACTGGTTTCTACTGGTGATATGATGCCTTGACGCTCTAGCTTTGTCAGTTCTACTTCCACTTTCGGTCGTAGAGCGTACGGAACCTGTCTGGCTTTCATGTATACCGGCTGGGCATCTTCGCGTATGTTGAGTTTCCCGGTAATGCCTTTGAGTTCCCCGATTGTCTCTCCAAAGAGCTCTTGGTACTCAATCAGCATGGCCTCCAGCTTTTCTTCTGTGTTGCCAGATTTATGGGAATGAACTGTTGTCATGGCGAACAATTTTGGCCAGTCCAACTTAATATGCGCCAGCCAGTCTCTGCCAAGAAGTGGTGCACTTTTACCTTTGATGATATACATCTTCCCGTTGTGCTCCTGATTCCCGTAGCGAACTTTGGCACTTAGGAGCCCTGCCGGAGAAATCTGTTCTCCAGTGTATGTCTGCAACTTTATCTTCGTTGGCTGCAATTGCTCTCCAGCGAAGAATTTCTGGTAGTCAGCCATGGATAGCAATGTGATGGCTGATCCTGTGTCCACCTCCATCTTTACCGGGCGGTTGTTAATGTGGAGTGTGACCCAGACAGCTGTGCTCATGTCACACTTATTAAGACCCACATTATGTATGTTCATCCGTGCAATCAGTATGTCATCATCATCCTCGCCATCAGTATATGGACTCTCCTCCATGGCTTTCACCTTCCCCATACGCTTGGGTTGGGGTGGATGATAGGGCTTTTTCTGGGGTTTGTTGCCCAGCGAACGAGGTTTGGAGCGGCAGGCTGGTACAATGTGGCCCTGTTTTCCACATGAATGGCATGTTGCATCTTTGAATCGGCAACTGTCGGCAGAATGTCCTGATCTGCCACACCTGTAGCATGATGTTTTACGTCTTACCACAGTGTGTACAGCAGAACTTGAAGTTGTCTGCTGCTTAAGTTCGATGGCATCTCTCGCTGCAGTTTCCATCGCTATTGCAATTTCAGTTGCCCGTTTTAGTGTCAGCTTATCCTCTGCAAGCAGTCGTTTCTGAATGCTGCCTGCCCGCAATCCACAAACAAATCTGTCACGAATTGCCTCGTTCAGGTATTCTCCAAACTGACAATGTTCAGCTAATTTTCGCAGTTCAGCCAAGTAAGTGCTGACACGTTCTCCCTCCTTTTGGTCCCGTTTGTGGAAACGGAAACGTTCTGCGATGACCAAGGGTTTAGGTGCAAGATGTGCAGTAAGGATCTGTATGAGTTCAACAAACGGCTTTGTTGATGGCTTTTCAGGTGCAGTGAGGTTCTTGAGAAGTGTATACGTTTTACTACCAATCAGGCTGATTAGTGCTGATACCTTTCTCGCATTCGCGATGTTGTTGGCCTCAAAATATTGCTCTAAGCGTTCAACATATGTTGGCCAGTCCTCCTCATCGCGTTTATATGGATCAATCC
The DNA here is from genome assembly GCA_037893245.1 of Crossaster papposus. Classification (NCBI taxonomy): domain Eukaryota; kingdom Metazoa; phylum Echinodermata; class Asteroidea; order Velatida; family Solasteridae; genus Crossaster; species Crossaster papposus. Next base: position 1,112,069 of record JBAIAA010000833.1, read on the forward strand.
GACCGATAAGTCCCGACGCCATTTTGTTCACCGACTGTACACGCGTATGTATGCACGTGTAAGCATGAACAAACGAACGACGGATGCAAGTCTATGGAGTTTTACGGCGAAAAACGAGCCCAAAATCACTCCAAAAACGGCACAAATATCACTGCAAAATGTCAATTGTTTGACTCTACAGGTGAGTAATTATCTCGCTGACATTGTTATATGTCTATTAAAACAGCCTCGTCGCCACTTTGTGAGATATTGAGTGGGTTCTGACAAAGAACTTCGGAACGAGCTCACCTGGTTTATTCAGCCATGTTTTGCCTGCTATGCAATAGGTGTAACAACAGAGGGCGCACTCTATATACACTGTAAGTGAATCACTAAGTGCGCGGCATATATTACACTTGATATCTTGCACAGCTCACTAGTTGCTCACCTTCAACCAGTTGGTATGTTTAATTTCTTTGCTCTGACTGAAACTTGGCTAACTGAGGCCGTGTTGGATGCCGAGGTCAACATTCCGAACTACACCATTTTCCGCAATGACAGAAACAACAGACGAGGCGGTGGTGTACTCCTTGGATGCCACAACGCCTTTGAATGCCGTAGAAGACCAGAACTGGAGCAGGATAACCTTGAACTGTTATGGGTGGAGGTTCGGCTTTCCAGTCGTAACAATATGTTGCTCGGTGTCTTCTATAGACCACCTATAATAACAGTGGTATTCAACAACTGGAGGCTCTTGCCGACACAACTCCATCTGTATTGTTGGTGATTTCAATTTACCTACATTGCAGTGGCACCCAGAAAGCGGACTGCCAATATCAAGTGGCTCCTCTTTTGATGACGTGTTCGTGGATTCAGTCATGACTGCTCATAACCTGCAGCAAGTAAACTTTTCTCCAACAAGAGGTGACAAAATTCTCGACCTTGTCCTCTGCTCTGGCCAGCTACAAGTTTCATGTGGTAGTGGTAACAACATCTTCGCCTCCGACCATAATTCTGTGAGAGTTAACTTTCGTATTGCTGCCAAACCCAAGCCATTCTCATGTAAGTCGTCCAATTTTTAACTTTTGCAAAGCTGACCTAAATGATCTGCAGAGAACAATGGAATGCATCCCGTGGTGTCTTTTAGAAGCTACTGATGATTGTGATGCCGCTACTTCACCGTTCTACGAATTTGTTGAAGCTGCAGTGATGGATGTCGTACCAGTTGTGCGTCCGCGTCGTCCATCTCCTTCGTGGTTTGATGCCCAAGTTCGTCATGCCCTCAGAGCCAAGGAACAGGCATTTAGCAGGAAGAAGGCCAATCCAACTTCAGATAACATTGAACTCTTCAAAGCAGCACGGTCTACTTTCAAGAAAACTGTAAGAACAAAATACGCCAACGATTTAAAGATGGACTACAACGGAATAATGATAAAGGCTGTGTTGCAGTTTTTGTTCGAGAAATGTATAATGATTACTAATATATCATTAGTATTCAATAAAACTTGTTCCTTCATGCAAAAAACCCCCAAAAATGATCGGCGTTCTACGATCCAGAAAAACTCAGTTTCAGCAAAAGCCCTTAACTCATGAATAATTCATACTTTGTGTGTGACGTACTACCCATGACGATTTACTCGGGTCGATCGTGTGCGTGCATTTTTACCGTACAATGCAATGCGGAATAACAGCGGACAAGCTAGGCTATATTTTGGTACAACTATTTTCGACCGAAAAACAGCAAAAAATGTCCGATAGCAGCGAGTATTGGGAAGACCACAGTATAGAGTGAAGCCCCCAACGTTACGTTTCAACTTCAAGAGCCCTTGCGACTCAGTACCTGCTGATGACTCTGCGGCCACGGCAGACCCGGCGGTTGCCGATGACTCGGCCGACGTATAAGCAGTAGGCCTGGTGGTAGTAGGCCTACTAGTACGAATTCTCTCGATGTTTGGCGCTTTCAATGTGGGGATCGATCCAGGCTTCAAACGAAACTTTGTTGTCAATCCCAGTGATTTTTTCAAAACACTTGAAGGTTTAACACAGTCCTCTGAAAAATGTGCTGAACAAATCAAAGGCCTACTTCTTGCCGAGAAGGTGAAATCCTTTCGTGTAATATTTACGAACTTCACCCATTCCTTTGATAACGCAGGATCCCGCGGAAATTGCACAAAATGAATCTCTGGATTATTCGAACAATTTCTCGTGCATCCACCAACAACACATGAAGTTGGCATTATTGTAGCTGATAGTGAAGTTGGCATTATTGTAGCTGATATTGATACACTATAAAAAAAAGATTCGTAAAAACTTCATGCCTCTGCATGAAAACGCATACATAATACACACGGAATAACATGGCGTCTTTTGTTTACTCTCGGTTGCTCATGGGTAGTACGTCATCACTTTTCGCTGGTTTACAAGTCCGCTGGCACTATTTCGTGGATTTCATTGTGGTTTTCAGTGGATCTTTGCCGGGAACCAGTACAGGGCGGGACATTTTAAAATAGAAGAATCGAGGTCTAATTTTTTCGGTCAAATTGCAACAAAATTATTTAGAGAAAAACATGACCGTAACAATAAAGTGTTACCTGAACACATCATAAACAAGGTCCGATAATAAATTTAATGTGTGAGTTTTCGTTGTAGTCCATCTTTAACTTCTGTAGCTGGTGACATCGGTACAAATCCAAAGCGTTTTTGGAGTTTTATCAAAACTCGTTCCCGTCAACACTCCTTGCCATCAGTTCTTCGAAATGACAATTCTGGACTGGAAGCAGTAGACCCAGCTGATAAAGCAGCTCTCCTAATGGATTTTTTCCAGTCTGTTTATCTGCCGGCCTCTTCAGATTCTGACACTACTATGCCTGCTCTTCAATCTGTGAACTTGGATGCTATGCCAGCTTTATGCATCTCAAAATCTACTGTGCATCACAAGCTGCCAGACATTGATGTCTCTAAAGCCAGTGGGCCAGATCATCTATCTGGCTTTGTACTCAAATCATGTGCTAATGTTCTATGTGGTCCTTTAGCATTTCTATTCAATCGGTCTGCCCTGGAGGGTTGCTTTCCCTCTTGTTGGAAAGATGCTAATATTGTTGCCATCCATAAGTCTGGTAAACAAATTAATGTTGCTAATTACAGGCCCATTGCCTTGCTTCCTCAGGTATCAAAGGTTTTTTAAAAGATCTTGTGTGAGCAATCATGTGTCACGTCCAACCAGCCATCTCTGAGCAGCAGCATGGTTTCATCTCCGGTAGAAATTGCTCCAATAACCTTACATCATTGCTGCAAGAGGCGTACCATGCTGTTGAACAGAGGGGGCAGTTGGATGTTATCTACACTGATTTCTCAAAGGCCTTTGATCGTGTCAATCATAATTTTCTCTTGCATAAGCTTTCATCCTACAATTTTCATCCTAATGTTCTTCTTTTGTTACGTAGTTATCTTACTGGTAGAAAACATAGAGTTATTGTTGATGGTCATTGTTCCAACTGGAGTACAGTGCCCTTTGGTGTTCCCGAAGGCTCCATTTTAGGACCTATCCTGTTCTCATTATTCGTTAATGATATCCCTCAGTGCTTAACAAATAAATGTTCACTATTTGCCGATGACTTGAAATTTTTTCGTAAGATTAGTGGTTCTGCTGATACATTTTCTTTACAGGAGGACTTGGACAGAATCATGTCTTGGTCTTCTACTTGGCAGCTATCTCTCAATTTCAATAAATGTAGTGTTCTTTCCCTGTCACTTAAGAAGAAACCCATCAGCGTCACTTATACTCTAGGAGATAACATGCTTAAAAGAGTCAGTGTACAGAAGGATCTTGGAATTTTTATTGACAGCAAGCTGACCTTTGTTCCCCATGTAAATTCATTAATTAAAAAGGTTAATCGTATGTGTGGTTTAGTTTGGCTTAACTTCCGCTCACTGAAGAATGAACATGTATTGCGTACTATGTACTGTTCACTTATTAGGCCCCATCTAGAGTATTGTACAGTAGTGTTTAATTATATCTCTGCACACCAGGCTCATAGGATTGAAAAAGTCCAACATCGTTTCCTGAATTTCATGTACAAGAATCTTAACAATTTTACCGGTACGAATAATACGGATTACCTTGGGCTATGCGATCTATACAGACTTCCTACTCTAAAGCACAGAAGATATGTCAATGATTGTTTGTTTTTGTATAAACATTTCCATAATTGTTTTCACATTACAGATGCCAACCCTTACAGTTTACACACTCCATCACGACGTACACGGCATACACCGGAACACATCCTCCATGTCCCATGGAGTCGCATTGAGGAGACGAAGCGTGGTTTGGTCTCTAGGATTTCCTCCACCTATAATGGGCTCCATGGGAAATGTGATGTGTTCGGTGCACCTTCCCTTAAGGCATTCCGTTTACAGGTATCCCGTGCCCTTTCAAGCATGTCTGTTTAGTATATGTTTAGCTTTTTTCTGTTGCATTTCACCTCTTGCCAATAACTTTCTCATAATTGATAATTTCATTCCAAGTTTATCAGCCCCACACCCCCAACGGTTTTGTATAATTATCAATTGATTAAGTTACATGTATTTAATTTGGCCCAGTATAATTATTTTTCTGTCGTATTCCTCTATCTCTATCTTTGTATTTTTGGCCTACCACTACCCAAGTTTTTGTCTGTTGTTCCCCTGCCCAACTCACCACGTACATCCTCCTACCCCCTGACCCCAAACCCCTCCCCACCTTCAACCTATCAACCCCCAAACTATCCTCATCCCCTGTTTTGTCCTACTATTTGTGTTGTTTGACAAAGTAATTTAATACAGTTTGTATATTTTATATCTATATACTTGTTTTATATATAAAGATATATTGTTTGTATGTTTATCCCATTCCTGTAATTGGCGGTTCCTCCGCTGTTGGAAGTGGTTAATAAATAAATAAATAAATAAATAAATTAAATAAATAAATAAATAAATAAATAAATAAATACTTTTACTTTTCAAAATGGGCACTTTATTTCTGCTATTATAAACAACAGAGAAAGAACCATTAAATGGCTACAAAATCAAATGAATACATGTATATACAAAATAAAAGATTAATTGACAGATGATATTTCAAATAACACGATAAGTTATATAAAAGTAAACTGTAGTAAAGCGTGAAAACACAGTAAATAACAGGTACTAAATAAATCCACAATGACTAGCCGTTTGGCTGTATACTACTGCCACGACGGCTAGTCAATGAGGTGACAGTTTAGGAAATAATTGTTCAAACATTGTAAACCACAAAAGGGAATACAATACATTATTAAGGAACATATAAATATAAACAAAAAAAGTAAAATTCAATTTATCTGTACCCTTGTCTTGTAGGGAGGGGACGGGAGGGGAGGGGGAAAAAGGGGGAAGGGGTGCATGGGTTCCTAAGCGTCTGGGTGTGGGCAAAAGTTACCCACTGCCAGTCCCCCATGCGGGGCAGGTGACAGGCTTGGGGGCAAAATATCACCGTGGCTCGCCTTTGGGGGGGGGCGAGACCAGTCCAAGCCCGTCAACCTAGGAAAGACAAGGGTATGAAAAAACAATATATATTATTATAGCGAACAGAATTAAATTCAGATCAACCATATCACTCGATCATTACTGTAGTCAAAAAGGGTGTTATTTATAGACCAGTTTGCGAGAAAAATAGGGATAGAGTTATGTAGCTTGTGATAGTTCAATTCTAGAATGATTTTGTTTTTTAACCTGTACTGCCAAACTAATAGCGGGTCGGAGGGGTTAGAGGTACGATAGAGCCAATAAATGATGTTTTTAAGGCTAATGCTCAGATAGTTTGCCAGGCGGACAGTCCCTCTGTTTCGACTCCGAGCAGGCGGAACGAGAGTCCAGTAAATGTCAAAATTAAGCTGAAGGTCCGGAAGAAGACGACTGATAAGGCTATGAAGAAGATTGAGAGCTGGTTGTATTGATGGGCAAGTGACGAACAGATGTGTGATAGTTCCTCTCTCCCCGCACCACCCACAGTCGGAAGAGATTTTGGGGTTAAGATAATGGAGAACTGGGAGAGAAGGCAAGACGTTACGAAGAAGCTTATATTGAACGTCCCCTTCTTTCTTGGAAGTTGGCGGCTGGTAGATTTCTCTCCAGGGGATTTGAAAAGAAGACGGAAAATAACCAAGGTCGTGCCAGGGTGTTAAGGTAGGAGAAGAGTTGTCGTTGATGTTCTGGCTGAAGAGTAGATAAAGCGATTTGGATGAAAGCGAGAAAACGTCTGTGTCCTTGTCGATGAGGACACTGACTGGAGAAGCTGGACGAGTTGGTATTTCTTCAAGTGGTGTGGTGTGTTGAAAAAGGCCGTCGATATTGAACAGTTCCGGGAAAGATGATGATATGGTGTGGTGCAGGCGAGAGATATCCAGTTGAAAAATACGAAGAGACGGTGGACGGATGAAGGAGGAAACAAGACGGATGTCATCAACCGGAAGCCACTTGCCGGTGTTGAGGTTGAGGAGCTGCTTGATGAAGTGAATGCCGCCTGCCCAGAGCTTTGTAGAAAAGACCGCACCGCCCGGCAAGGGGTTAACAAGGGGTGGATAAATGAGGGGTAGATTGAGGATATGGTTGACTGAATTAGTGGGTGTTTCCATTCGAGCTCCGATTGCCATCCAGGCGCGCAGCGTTTCACTGTAGAAAAGGGGGAGACTAGTACAAAATTTAGGGTCGAGATTCAAAAGAAAAAGTTGGTAACCGAGATTGAGACGTTTGTATTTAGACAAATTATAGTCCATTAACGTAAAACAGGGGTGAGAGTTGAAAAGAAGATACCTCCGAAGAAGTTTAAATCTGAAAGTGAGGCTGCGTGCCTGGAGACAAGCTAGACCTAGCCCACCTTTGTCGCAGGTCTGAAAGAGTGTCCGCTTTTTTAGTAGGTGTCGTTTGTTGGACCAGACGTAATCGACAAGCAAGCCTTGGAGTTCACGTAGGTTTTTATCAGGGCATGGGAGGACGGCAAGACAGTGAAAGATTTTAGTGGCAGCTAACTGATTGGCTATTAGAATTTTCCCCTTGAGGGACAGAGTGAAGGAGAGATGCTTCCAGCAGGCAAGTGTTTTGACAAGTTTGTCTTTGCAGTTGTTCCAGTTTTGTTGATTATAGTTATTGTTATTCCCAAGGTGAACTCCAAGGAAAGCTAAACCTTGATTATTCCACTGGAAGTCCAGCGGCTTGTCGGTTCGTCCGGTCCACGACCCGACCCATAACCCCTTGGATTTTTCGTAATTAAGCCGTGCAGCAGAGGATCCGCTAAAAAGACTATACACCCTTTGAATAGTATCAAACCCAAAGTCGGAGGTGATAAAAACAGTGATATCGTCAGCATAGGCCGAAACCGAACAATACTTGTCAGTGTTGGGCAAAGGAAATCCCTGCCCTTGCAATTCTTTCCGAAGAGTATTAAGAAAGGGCTCAATGGCAATAGTGTACAACAGCCCCGAGAGTGGACAGCCTTGTCGGATGCCTTTCTCGAAAGAGAAGGGTGCGGTCAAAGAACCGCACACCTTAATGTGACTCTCGGCGCCGCTATACAGGAGATGAAGATAAGAAATGAATTTGTCCCCGAATCCCATGGCTCTCATAACATTAAAAAGATAGTCGTGGTCAACATTGTCAAAAGCTTTGCGCTGATCAAGGTTGACCACACCCAAAGGTAAATCATTAACATTACAAAAATTAATAACATCACGAATCAAGTTTAAATTATCATAAATAGTGCGATCAGGCACACAATAAGATTGATCTTCTTGGATAACATTACCAATGGATTGTTTCAGTCTATTTGCAAGGAGCTTGGCAAAAATTTTGTAATCAGTATTGAGAAGGGAGACAGGACGCCAGTTAGAAATTTCAGAAAGATCACCTTTTTTTGGAATGAGGGTGATCACAGCTTTCAGAAAAGAACGGGGGAGGGAACCAGAAATAACAGCAGAACTTAGAACATCAAAAAGATCGCTCTTAAGTAACGACCAAAATGATGCAAAAAACTCCGATGTCAGTCCGTCAAAACCAGGCGTTTTATTTTTGCCAAGCTGATTGACAACACAATCAAGTTCCTCCGGGCGAAGAGGACCATCAAGATCCTCTGCGTCCAGAGGATCAAGCTGAGATAAATCAGATAATAAAGGCTCTAGGGCGTCCTCGTCTGTGGGAACGCGACTGTAAAGATTAGCGTAAAAATTACGGCAGTGAGTTTTAATTTCTTCTGGGTTGTCAGAGATTTCGCCGTCAGGAAGACGAATACCACAAAGGGTTTTAGAAAAGGAGTGGGATTTTTCAAGATTGAAAAAATAGGAAGAGCTGGTGTCAACTTCGTTCAGATGTTGAAAACGAGATCGGACGAGGGCGCCCTGAGCCTGATATTTTAAAAGAACATTTAATTCCTTTCGCTGTTCTTTGAGAACCTGTTGGGCCTCTGGTGTGATGTCTGGAGCAGACTGAAGCTCCTCAATTTGGGAGTTTATTCGAAGAAAGACAGCTCGTTTTCTCTGGCGAGTGTGGAACTGTATTTTTGGGTAAGGGTTTTAATTTGGGCCTTGCCGAGGTCCCACCACTTGCATATGTCATTAAAATGACATTTTTCAGTTTGCCAATTAGACCAGAAAAGATGTATAATTTCACGATAATTTTGATCAACAAGAAGAGAATTATTAAAATGCCAGTAAGCACTGCCTCTGTGCTGAGAGGACGGCGGTTTGATGCAAAGATGAACGGCAGAGTGGTCGGACAAAGAGCAAGGGATAATTTGACAAGAGTGAATAGCTGCTACCAAATTGGGAGGAGCGTAAAAACGATCAAGTCTGACCTGGGACATTTTGTTAGTAGCAAATGGGTTTTTCCTCATCCAGGTATAGCGTTTAACACGCGGATTTAGTCTGCGCCAGATATCACACAAATTGGACTTAATGAGAACGTTTTTGAGAGCCGTTGAGACCCGGGGACGATGTTCGGTCGGCCTATCTGCGCGGTCCATGGAGGGATCGCAAGTACAATTAAAGTCACCTCCAACAATAGTAATGGCGCCATCACTAATGTGCTGGTCACAGTGATTTTTAAGTATTTCAAGGGTTTTGACGGCAATGTTGTCAGTTTGAGGGACAAGTAAATTATAAATATTGTACAATGTGCTTTGGTGCTTAATTTGGGCAAAGAGGAGGTGACCAGAAGCGACAACACTGGAGGCAACCAGATCGACGTTTTTATTGATTAGGATAGTAACTCCCGAGCCAGGTGTAGTACTGGGGGCACAAAGGGGAGTATAATTAGACCAACTTTTCCAGCACAAACATTGTTCACTGAGAGAGTAAGTTTCTTGTAAAAGAATAACATCACACCTTTGAGTAAGGTTCGAAAAATAGCGAGCGAAGGCGACATTATTGGTTATTTTGTAACAGCCTCCAGTGTTGAGAGTAATTAGTGACAGCGCCATTAAAAGGGCAGAAAGGGTGTATAGTCTGAACATCATAACAGAGAAAATTAAGAGTCTAGTTTTTGTATTAGTTTGCGAATCCTGTGCTGCAGATTGTTCTGAATCAGGGGACTATTTGTCAGGGGTTTGAGTTGTCGAATCAAACCAGCTGTATTGGTAGTGAATTTCCGGGCAATAGCCTTGGGCTTTCTTTGGGATTTGACCGCGGAAAGAAATTTGATAAGTTGGGATTGGTTGAGGGGACCAGGACAGGAGGGGAACAAAGTCTGTGAAAATTCGCCGTCTGACGGGTTTTGGGAATCTTCCCATACAGAGGAGTCAGTATCGGTCGCTTCAACTGTGGAGTTAGGAGTTGACTGTGTAGATGGGATTACAAGGGAGGGCATGGGGGTTGGGGTAGTGGCAACGGACAAAGGGGTGGTAGCAAAGGGGGTGGGGGGAGCCGGGATAGGTGTGGGTGGAATGAGGGTGGGCGTAAGGTGACTAGGGGTGGAATTGTCGGTAGAAAGATTTGTCGACTCTGGCATTGGAGTGAGGGTAGCATCATCGGGAGTGGACATGTAGGGGGACATATCCAGGACCTGAGAGAGGGTTGGGGTGTCCGGTTTGTTTGGTGACGCATTTTTCCTGCGAAGTTTGCGTAGGGGTTGTGGGGATTTCAAGGGAGTGAGATGGGGACTGTCATCGTTGGAAATTGGAGGGGATAGTTTTCGCTTTGACACGATGTCAGAAAAAAGCCTAGTAGGGGGAGGTGGGGTACCCCAGATGGATTGGTTGGTGTCCATCGAGGAGTCGCTGTGGGGAGTATCGGATGGTTTCTGAGAGGGCAACGATGAAGCCTCGGCTCGAGCGGCAGTAACGGCAGCCGAGATTGTGCTCGGCTTACCTGCACCGGCCGCTGGCCCAACTGGATCGGCACGGGGCACCGATGGTCCCGCTACAGCGTCTCCCCGTATCGGAGTTCGGGGCTTGGGTTTTGGAGGGGGGGCACCTTTAGTTTCTGCTGGAAGGACAGGAGGGTTGGGTTTGTTCTTTGGAGGGTGCTTGGGGTCTGATTTGTTGTGCATGAAGACTGGAGGAGGGTTGAGGTGGTTGACGGGTTCATTAACATTAGCCTGGGTGGGGGGTTTCTTGCAGAAGCGACTGATGTGGCCAAACTCCCCACAGTTGAAGCACCGAACTGACTCAATCGACAGAAACACACGATAATTCACACCAGAATGAGAAAAATTGATATGGTCTGGGAGGGTGATATTGGGCTTAAGGATGATCTGAACCTGTCGGCGGAAGGACATTATGTGGGACAGCTGTTTGTTTTTGTTTCCAAGGGGTATGGGTTTAACAGCGGACACTACTTTACAGAAGCTAGAAATATTGTGGAGAAGAACATAATTTGGAATCTCGGGGTATACATTAGATAGCGTAAGGCGAGTAGTAGGTTGAATTAGAGGGGTAAGTTCCAGGAAGGAGTCGTTGTACGTTAACCCACGGGCAATGGCGTCGGCTACCTCCTCCCTGGAACTCAAGTACACAGCAATGCGACCGTTCGAAATACGACTGGCCGAGACAATGTTCTTTTCAGGCATGGACTTATAGAATTTCTCTAAATAGGATTCAATGGATACATTGTCTGCGGATTTGAAAACACACCCATTGTTCCTGGTGAGGCCTTTGAACGGCTCGTCACCAGGAACAAAGGGTTTGGGTGCGCCAGTCGTATTTCGTGGTTCTGCCTGAGTGGCCATGGTGGCCATCTCAGTACAAAACACCACAGTCTAGGCTAAAAATTGAACGTAAAATACAGGAAAACGACACAAAATATATACAGTGGGCTCGGTCTAGCTAGACCTATGTCATAAACTAAATACAATAATAAAGAAACAAGGACCTAAAAAGGTCAAGAAAGGAAAAAAAATACAAACTTACTCGGAGCTCGAAGGAACACACGTCCGCTAAATAAATAAATAAATAAATAAATAAATAAATAAATACTTTTTTACTTTTCAAAATGGGCACTTTATTTCTGCTATTATAAACAACAGAGAAAGAACCATTAAATGGCTACAAAATCAAATGAATACATGTATATACAAAATAAAAGATTAATTGACAGATGATATTTCAAATAACACGATAAGTTATATAAAAGTAAACTGTAGTAAAGCGTGAAACACAGTAAATAACAGGTACTAAATAAATCCACAATGACTAGCCGTTTGGCTGTATACTACTGCCACGACGGCTAGTCAATGAGGTGACAGTTTAAGGAAATAATTGTTCAAACAATGCAATTAACATTGTAAACCACAAAAGGGAATACAATACATTATTAAGGAACATATAAATATAAACAAAAAAAAGTAAAATTCAATTTATCTGTACCCTTGTCTTGTAGGGAGGGGACGGGAGGGGAGGGGGAAAAAGGGGGAAGGGGTGCATGGGTTCCTAAGCGTCTGGGTGTGGGCAAAAGTTACCCACTGCCAGTCCCCCATGCGGGGCAGGTGACAGGCTTGGGGGCAAAATATCACCGTGGCTCGCCTTTGGGGGGGGCGAGACCAGTCCAAGCCCGTCAACCTAGGAAAGACAAGGGTATGAAAAAACAATATATATTATTATAGCGAACAGAATTAAATTCAGATCAACCATATCACTCGATCATTACTGTAGTCAAAAAGGGTGTTATTTATAGACCAGTTTGCGAGAAAAATAGGGATAGAGTTATGTAGCTTGTGGTAGTTCAATTCTAGAATGATTTTGTTTTTTAACCTGTACTGCCAAACTAATAGCGGGTCGGAGGGGTTAGAGGTACGATAGAGCCAATAAATGATGTTTTTAAGGCTAACGCTCAGATAGTTTGCCAGGCGGACAGTCCCTCTGTTTCGACTCCGAGCAGGCGGAACGAGAGTCCAGTAAATGTCGAAATTAAGCTGAAGGTCCGGAAGAAGACGACTGATAAGACTATAAAGAAGATTGAGAGCTGGTTGTATTGATGGGCAAGTGACGAACAGATGTGTGATAGTTCCTCTCTCCCCGCACCACCCACAGTCGGAAGAGATTTTAGGGTTGAGATGATGAAGAACTGGGAGAGAAGGCAAGACGTTACGAAGAAGCTTGTATTGAACGTCCCCTTCTTTCTTGGAAGTTGGCGGCTGGTAGATTTCTCTCCAGGGGATTTGAAAAGAAGACGGAAAATAACCAAGGTCGTGCCAGGGTGTTAAGGTAGGAGAAGAGTTGTCGTTGATGTTCTGGCTGAAGAGTAGATAAAGCGATTTGGATGAAAGCGAGAAAACGTCTGTGTCCTTGTCGATGAGGACACTGCCTGGAGAAGCTGGACGAGTTGGTATTTCTTCGAGTGGTGTGGTGTTTTGAAAAAGGCCGTCGATATTGAACAGTTCCGGGAAAGATGATGATATGGTGTGGTGCAGGCGAGAGATATCCAGTTGAAAAAATACGAAGAGACGGTGGACGGATGAAGGAGGAAACAAGACGGATGTCATCAACCGGAAGCCACTTGCCGGTGTTGAGGTTGAGGAGCTGCTTGATGAAGTGAATGCCGCCCGCCCAGAGCTTTGCAGAAAAGACCGCACCGCCCGGCAAGGGGTTAACAAGGGGTGGATAAATAAGGGGTAGATTGAGGATATGGTTGACTGAATTAGTGGGTGTTTCCATTCGAGCTCCGATTGCCATCCAGGCGCGCAGCGTTTCACTGTAGAAAAGGGGGAGACTAGTGAAAAATTTAGAGTCGAGATTCAAAAGAAAAAGTTGGTAACCGAGATTGAGACGTTTGTATTGGGACAAATAATAGTCCATTAACGTAAAACAGGGGTGAGAGTTTAAAAGGAGATACCTCCGAAGAAGTTTAAATCTGAAAGTGAGGCTGCGTGCCTGGAGACAAGCTAGACCTAGCCCACCTTTGTCGCAGCTCTGAAAGAGTGTCCGCTTTTTTAGTAGGTGTCGTTTGTTGGACCAGACGTAATCGACAAGCAAGCCTTGGAGTTCACGTAGGTTTTTATCAGGGCATGGGAGGACGGCAAGACAGTGGAAGATTTTAGTGGCAGCTAACTGATTGGCTATTAGAATTTTCCCCTTGAGGGACAGAGTGAAGGAGAGATGTTTCCAGCAGGCAAGTGTTTTGACAAGTTTGTCTTTGCAGTTGTTCCAGTTTTGATGATTATAGTTATTGTTATTCCCAAGGTGAACTCCAAGGAAAGCTAAACCTTGATTATTCCACTGGAAGTCCAGCGGCTTGTCGGTTCGTCCGGTCCACGACCCGACCCATAACCCCTTGGATTTTTCGTAATTTAGCCGTGCAGCAGAGGATCCGCTGAACAGACTATACACCCTTTGAATAGTATTAAACCCAAGGTCGGAGGTGATAAAAACAGTGATATCGTCAGCATAGGCCGAGACCGAACAATAATTGTCAGTGTTGGGCAAAGAAAACCCCTGCCCTTGCAATTCTTTCCGAAGAGTATTAAGAAAGGGTTCAATGGCAATAGTGTACAACAGCCCCGAGAGTGGACAGCCTTGTCGGATGCCTTTCTCGAAAGAGAAGGGTGCGGTCAAAGAACCGCACACCTTAATATGACTCTCGGCGCCGCTATACAAGAGATGAAGATAAGAAATGAATTTGTCCCCGAATCCCATGGCTCTCATAACATTAAAAAGATAGTCGTGGTCAACATTGTCAAAAGCTTTACGCTGATCAAGGTTGACCACACCCAAAGGTAAATCATTAACATTACAAAAATTAATAACATCACGAATCAAGTTTAAATTATCATAAATAGTGCGATCAGGCACACAATAAGATTGATCTTCTTGGATAACATTACCAATGGATTGTTTCAGTCTATTTGCAAGGAGCTTGGCAAAAATTTTGTAATCAGTATTGAGAAGGGAGACAGGACGCCAGTTAGAAATTTCAGAAAGATCTCCTTTTTTAGGAATGAGGGTGATCACAGCTTTCAGAAAAGAACGGGGGAGGGAACCAGAAATAACAGCAGAACTTAGAACATCAAAAAGATCGCTCTTAAGTAACGACCAAAATGATGCAAAAAATTCCGAGGTCAGTCCGTCAAAACCAGGCGTTTTATTTTTGCCAAGCTGATTGACAACACAATCAAGCTCCTCCGGGCGAAGAGGACCATCAAGATCCTCCGCGTCCAGAGGATCAAGCTGAGATAAATCGGATAATAAAGGCTCTAGGGCGTCCTCGTCTGTGGGAACGCGACTGTAAAGATTAGCGTAAAAATTACGGCAGTGAGTTTTAATTTCTTCTGGGTTGTCAGAGATTTCGCCGTCAGGAAGACGAATACCACAAAGGGTTTTAGAAAAAGAGTGGGATTTTTCAAGATTGAAAAAAAAGGAAGAGCTGGTGTCAACTTCGTTCAGATGTTGAAAACGAGATCGGACGAGGGCGCCCTGAGCCTGATATTTTAAAAGAACATTTAATTCCTTTCGTTGTTCTTTGAGAACCTGTTGGGCCTCTGGTGTGATGTCTGGAGCAGACTGAAGCTCCTCAATTTGGGAGTTTATACGAAGAAAGACAGCTCGTTTTTCTCTGGCGAGTGTGGAACTGTATTTTTGGGTAAGGGTTTTAATTTGGGCCTTGCCGAGGTCCCACCACTTGCATATGTCATTAAAAAGACATTTTTCAGTTTGCCAATTAGACCAGAAGAGATGTATAATTTCACGATAATTTTGATCAACAAGAAGAGAATTATTAAAATGCCAGTAAGCACTGCCTCTGCCACTCTAAGAAATAAGTACACAATGTTGCGTAAAATCTTACTCTTTGTGGTGGTAAAAAGGGAACATGGTCGTTTGCGGGGTAAAACGCTACGCAACAGGGGTTGTGTCAACATTTACTCAACTTCTGTGTAAAACGTTTACCCAACAGCGACGTCAAAATTCTTACCCAATTTCGTTGCGTCAAAATTATACCCAATAAATGACTACCCTTTACATACCCAGTTGGTTCAATGTTACCCAACACCTGTGTACGTATCCTGCCTTTTACTCAGCTATTGAGCACTTTTCCCCCAACAGTTGTGTCAATTTAATAAAAACAATTTTTGTTACAGCATACTCCAGTGACATGGACATGAATACCAGTTTTACTTCCACCTTCTTTATTCATTTGTTTATTTTAATTGACAGTTATTAAATGAAGATTTAAGTTTACATTCATTTGGTGAACATATTTAACTAAAACAGTTTGTAATGCCTTAGAAATTTGGGTCTGAATCTCTTTACACATAGTGGGGCAGCCATTTTGAAAATTGTGCTGTTATTGCTTGTATTTAAAGGATAAATCTGTGGTGGTCCCATGTCCGATTACTTTCTCATGACAAACCAAATGTCATGCTTTTAAAGGCAAAATCCTAACACTTACCACCACTCAAACAATCATCAATGCAAATAACCTACCAGTGTTATGTTTAAATATTTTCCACATACATTTTGTAAGTTCAAACCTAAAGTTAATTCAATTATTTTAATATAATAGCAAACTTTTACAAAATTACAACAAATTAAGTGAAACAAACCACAAAACAACAGCTGTTGTGTGAATTATACATGTACCGGTATATGCACTCAAACCTACTTTTGTGTATCTTGACACATTGTATTTTGTTTCATGTTGTGTGTTGATTCAATTTACCATAGCCACAAAATAAGATTTAACTTCTCATTAAACAGATGCAAAATTCTACAAAATAAATTATCAATTTGCAAGTTGTATAGCCTTGTGTGCAACACAGCTAGAACTTTGTCTCTTGTAATCAAACAATACTGAATATTATAAATAACAAATTTAGTGTTCTTCCTTTACAACAGCAACTAAATAATGTGCTAGTGATGATTTTTTATTAATTATTGAATTAAATCCTTTATCCAACCTTCAAAATCGAATCTTGTATGGTGTACATCATCAGTGGTTGGAATACCCGGTGTCAGTGTCATTTCTGCAAAGGAAAAAAAAGGGAAATGCAATATGTAACTTGAAAAAATTCCCTCAGTTTATACATGCAATATTGTTTATAGCTCCATCATCCATGTGTTGATTAAACTGACCAGGGAACTGTCGACATTTCACCATATTTAATTACCAGCCTCAGCCCCAAGCCCCCCCCCCCCCCCCCCCCCCCACCCCCACCACCACCCCCATCCCCACCCTAGCTTCATACTCTGTTGACAGGGAGTGACGTTCAGGCCAAATTACTGCGGTTTGAACACTTTCAATGTTACAACGCATGCACATGCATTGCATTACAAGTGTACATGTATACGTTGTTCACAACGTGACACTGCAATCCAATCATCAACCCTATTTTACCACAAATATAACATACTTCAAATGCAGAACATAGCCCACGTTTTCACAATAACGTATTTTATTGATCAGTACATTGTAAAGAGTAAATAATTACCTTCAAACCCAGAAATCGGCGATTTCGAATCCTATTTTTCGCAGCACGTTCGCAACTCCACGGTCCGCCATCTTGAATGCCGATGTCATTTCGAGAAGGCAACAGATGGGCAAAATGTACCCATTTCGAGGCAATATTTACCTATTTGCGGGCATAATGCCCATTTTGTTGTACGCTGCAAGGTCAACTTGACCTAGTAGCTAGGCAAATGTTCTTCCTTACACTAACGTTGCTTACAACTTCAATATTTTCGGTTGCTCAATCAAAAGGTCAAAGTTACTTTTCGAAGGGTACTGGTCAAATCCCCACTTAACCCATAAATGGGTAAGAAAGTACTCAACTTTTGTACCCAACACATTTACGCAGCGGATTTTGACACTTTGTTTTTAGAGTGATGTGCTGAGAGGACGGCGGTTTGATGCAAAGATGAACGGCAGAGTGGTCGGACAAAGAGCAAGGGATAATTTGACAAGAGTGAATAGCTGCCACCAAATTGGGAGGAGCGTAAAAACGATCAAGTCTGACCTGGGACATTTTGTTAGTAGCAAATGGATTTTTCCTCATCCAGGTATAGCGTCTAACACGCGGATTTAGTCTGCGCCAGACATCACACAAATTGGACTGAGTGAGAACGTTTTTGAGAGCCGTTGAGACCCGGGGACGATGTTCGGTCGGCCTATCTGCGCGGTCCATGGAGGGATCGCAAGTACAATTAAAGTCACCTCCAACAATAGTAATGGCGCCATCACTAATGTGCTGGTCACAGTGATTTTTAAGTATTTCAAGGGTTTTGACGGCAATGTTGTCAGTTTGAGGGACAAGTAAATTATAAATATTGTACAATGTGTTCTGGTGCTTAATTTGGGCAAAGAGGAGATGACCAGAAGCGACAACACTGGAGGCAACCAGATCGACGTTTTTATTGATTAGGATAGTAACTCCCGAGCCAGGTGTAGTACTGGGAGCACAAAGGGGAGTATAATTAGACCAACTTTTCCAGCACAAGCATTGTTCACTGAGAGAGTAAGTTTCTTGTAAAAGAATAACATCACACTTTTGAGTAAGGTTCGAAAAATAGCGTGCGAAGGCGACATTATTGGTTATTTTGTAACAGCCTCCAGTGTTGAGAGTAATTAGTGACAGCGCCATTATAAGGGCAGAAAGGGTGTATAATCTCAACATCATAACAGAGAAAAATTAAGAGTCTAGTTTTTGTATTAGTTTGCGAATCCTGTGCTGCAGATTGTTCTGAATCAGGGGACTATTTGTCAGGGGTTTGAGTTGTCGAATCAAACCAGCTGTATTGGTAGTGAATTTCCGGGCAATAATCTTGGGCTTTCTTTGGGATTTGACCGCGGAGAGAAATTTGATAAGTTGGGATTGGTTGAGGGGACCAGGACAGGAGGGGAACAAAGTCTGTGAAAATTCGCCGTCTGACGGGTTTTGGGAATCTTCCCATACAGAGGAGTCAGTATCGGTCGCTTCAACTGTGGAGTTAGGAGTTGATTGTGTAGATGGGATTACAAGGGAGGGCATGGGGGTTGGGGTAGTGGCAACGGACAAAGGGGTGGTAGCAAAGGGGGTGGGGGGAGCCGGGATAGGTGTGGGTGGAATGAGGGTGGGCGTAAGGTGACTAGGGGTGGAATTGTCGGTAGAAAGATTTGTCGACTCGGGCATTGGAGTGAGGGTAGCATCATCGGGAGTGGACATGGAGGGGGACATATCCAGGACCTGAGAGAGGGTTGGGGTGTCCGGTTTGTTTGGTGACGCATTTTTCCTGCGAATTTTGCGTAGGGGTTGTGGGGATTTCAAGGGAGTGAGATGGGGACTGTCATCGTTGAAAATTGGAGGGGATAGTTTTCGCTTTGACACGATGTCAGAAAAAAGCCTAGTAGGGGGAGGTGGGGTACCCCAGATGGATTGGTTGGTGTCCATCGAGGAGTCGCTGTGGGGAGTATCGGATGGTTTCTGAGAGGGCAACGATGAAGCCTCGGCTCGAGCGGCAGTAACGGCAGCCGAGATTGTGCTCGGCTTACCTGCACCGGCCGCTGGCCCAACTGGATCGGCACGGGGCACCGATGGTCCCGCTACAGCGTCTCCCCGTATCGGAGTTCGGGGCTTGGGTTTTGGAGGGGGGGCACCTTTAGTTTCTGCTGGAAGGACAGGAGGGTTGGGTTTGTTCTTTGGAGGGTGCTTGGGGTCTGATTTGTTGTGCATGAAGACTGGAGGAGGGTTGAGGTGGTTGACGGGTTCATTAACATTAGCCTGGGTGGGGGGTTTCTTGCAGAAGCGACTGATGTGGCCAAACTCCCCACAGTTGAAGCACCGAACTGACTCAATCGACAGAAACACACGATAATTCACACCAGAATGAGAAAAATTGATATGGTCTGGGAGGGTGATATTGGGCTTAAGGATGATCTGAACCTGTCGGCGGAAGGACATTATGTGGGACAGCTGTTTGTTTTTGTTTCCAAGGGGTATGGGTTTAACAGCGGACACTACTTTACAGAAGCTAGAAATATTGTGGAGAAGAACATAATTTGGAATCTCGGGGTATACATTAGATAGCGTAAGGCGAGTAGTAGGTTGAATTAGAGGGGTGAGTTCCAGGAAGGAGTCGTTGTACGTTAACCCACGGGCAATGGCGTCGGCTACCTCCTCCCTGGAACTCAAGTACACAGCAATGCGACCGTTGGAAATACGACTGGCCGAGACAATGTTCTTTTCAGGCATGGACTTATAGAATTTCTCTAAATAGAATTCAATGGATACATTGTCTGCGGATTTGAAAACACACCCATTGTTCCTGGTGAGGCCTTTGAACGGCTCGTCACCAGGAACAATGGGTTTGGGTGCGCCAGTCGTATTTCGTGGTTCTGCCTGAGTGGCCATGGTGGCCATCTCAGTACAAAACACCACAAAACAGGCTAAAAATTGAACGTAAAATACAGGAAAACGACACAAAATATATACAGTGGGCTCGGTCTAGCTAGACCTATGTCATATACTAAATACAATAATAAAGAAACAAGGACCTAAAAAGGTCTAGAAAGGAAAAAAATACAAACTTACTCGGAGCTCGAAGGTAAATAAATAAATAAATAAATAAATACTTTTTTTACTTTTCAAAATTGTCACTTTATTTCTGATATCATTAAATAACAGAGAAAGAACCATTACATGGCAACAAATTCAATGAATACATGTATATACAAAAATAAAAAATTAATTGACAGAAAATATTTCACAAAAAGTAAACTTTAGTCAAAAACATGACAACAGGTACCAATGCCGCCGCGACTAGCCTATTAGCTGTATTACTACGGCCAACCCGGCCAGTCACGGCGACAGCACAAGATTACATATTACAAATAAATAAATAAATAAATAAATAAATAATACTTAAACATGTCAGCACACCAATAAGGGCCATGATTGTAGGCCCTACAGGATGTTTCAGACTGCCATTTCCTAACAATCCAGTGAAGTATTTTGTGATAATTTGGTCATTTATTTTGATGATGTTTGCAAATATTGTATACACTAGTCAAAAGTACCCGTGGGTGTAATATATGACCGGAAGAAGGGAAGTTGGGGATGGGGTGACGTACCCGTACCCGTAAGTTTGGGCGAGATCGGACCAAGGACTTGGGAGGAGTAGCGAAAAACGAACATTTGACCTTTGACCCCAGTGACCTTGACATATGACCGGAAGAAGGGAAGTTGGGGATGGGGTGACGTACCCGTACCCGTAAGTTTGGGCGAGATCGGACCAAGGACTTGGGAGGAGTAGCGAAAAACGAACATTTGACCTTTGACCCCAGTGACCTTGACATATGACCGGAAGAAGGGAAGTTGGGGATGGGGTGACGTACCCGTACCCGTAAGTTTGGGCGAGAAGTTTGGGCGAGATCGGACCAAGGACTTGGGAGGAGTAGCGAAAAACGAACATTTGACCTTTGACCCCAGTGACCTTGACATATGACCGGAAGAAGGGAAGTTGGGGATGGGGTGACGTACCCGTACCCGTAAGTTTGGGCGAGAAGTTTGGGCGAGATCGGACCAAGGACTTGGGAGGAGTAGCGAAAAACGAACATTTGACCTTTGACCCCAGTGACCTTGACATATGACCGGAAGAAGGGAAGTTGGGGATGGGGTGACGTACCCGTACCCGTAAGTTTGGGCGAGATCGGACCAAGGACTTGGGAGGAGTAGCGAAAAACGAACATTTGACCTTTGACCCCAGTGACCTTGACCTTTCCAAAAATGAACCCCTCAAGGGCAATTCTGGGGTGAACTTACATCCACCCACCAAGTTTGGGCGAGATCGGACCAAGGACTTGGGAGGAGTAGCGAAACAAACAGACAGACAAACGTTGCGATGATGATGATGATGATGATGATGATGATGATGATGATGATGATGTATAACCTTTAAGTTCATCATACACGTGTACACAGTGCACAATGTGTAAGCACCCGTACATGTACATGCTGCGGTTCACCAAGAAAGTTTATTTGCATATCAATACAATTTTCCTGTTAAGGAAATATTATACACAACGATACGGTCAAAGTTCAAGAGCATTATGGATGTGGAAAATCAGTTGGAATTTTGGCTCAAAATACACTCGAATATTCTCGCGAGAAACATTAAACAGTACGAGAGATCGTTTGTGAATTTCCATGTTAATTTATTTACTGATGTTTTCGAAAACAAAACTGAGGTGTTCGAAGAAACAAAACTAACGCACTACCGGCTTAACGAAATATACCATCAGTGATGAGGCATGTCCTCAGGAAACTGAATATAAATACAATTTGCACTTTTGGGGATTGCAAGTACTGCGTTCTGTTCACTCACTGGGCTGTGTGAATGTACTGTTCGGAGTATTCAGGTCGCAACGCTAAACGCGTTGTGCAGGATTATCGGTTTCGAGAATGTTCAAAAGGTTAAATCCAACACAGACGATGACGACGACAAACGAATGATTATTACTTCATACAAAAATCCCCAATCTTGTAGAAAAACTACGATGATTTAATAGGCTAAACTCATGTTACAATCACCGGACAAACGCGAAGAACTCGAGCAAGGAAGGTGAGAAAAACGGCATGGCTTGCGGAACCAGCTAAAAGTCAACGGTGGAACCACAGAAAACAGTCTACCAGTTATCCGTGAAAGACGGACGTTGATTGGTTATGCAAAACACGTGACAATGTTTACAGGTCAAATGTCACAACACGTGACAATGTTTACAGATCAAATGCCACCTGGGGGTGGTCACCAAATTAGCCCTCCCCAGAGAGCAAGTGAACGAAACAATGAAATATACACAATGTTCAATCACAGTCAAATTGAGTAAGGTGTGACGGCCAGTGAACGTGACGTCCTGAACGAGTTATCCGCTTGATTGCGGTGTCCTGGTCAGTTGGTGCAGTTACTGCAGGTGTATCCGGTACAGTGCGTCGAGGTAGCATCGGCAGTTGCGACACGGGCGGTTGCGACACGGGCAGTTGCGACACGGGCGGTTGCGACACGGGCGGTTGCGACACGGGCGGTTGCGACACGGGCGGTTGCGACACGGGCGGTTGCGACACGGGCGGTTGCGACACGGGCGGTTGCGACACGGGCGGTTGCGACACGGGCGGTTGCGACACGGGCGGTTGCGACACGGGCGGTTGCGACACGGGCGGTTGCGACACGGGCGGTTGCGACACGGGCGGTTGCGACACGGGCGGTTGCGACACGGGCGGTTGCGACACGGGCGGTTGCGACACGGGCGGTTGCGACACGGGCGGTTGCGACACGGGCGGTTGCGACACTGGCGGTTGCGACAAGGACGGTTGCGGCAATGCGGTCGAGGGATCCGTTTCGAGATAGGCGACTTTCAATCTATCTACACTCACAGTGTCGCTTTTGCCTTTGATGTCCAGCGTGTAGTATTTGTCCGCTCGCGCCAATATACGATAGGGGCCCTTGTACGGAGGCTCGAGTGGCCGCACCACATGATCACACCGGACGAAAACGTGCGTACAAGACAACAAGTCCTTGTGAAACTGTGTGGTGCGGGTGTGCGGTCGCGTTGGTGGTGGTGCTACTTGACGCATAACGCGTTTGAGGCGATGTACATAGTTTCCAGGGTCTAACCGGCATCATTGACGGGTGCAACAAACTGCCCTGGTAGGCGCAGGGTAGTTCCAAACACGAGCTCCGCTGTCGAACACCCAATGTCCCGCTTGACGACTGTCGGTATGCCAAGTAGAACAAGATGAAGCGTTTCCGTCCACGCGGTGGGGTCGTCCTGCGCTTTGAGGGAAGCTTTCAACTGTCTGTGTAAACGCTCAACCAGACCATTGGCGATGGGATGGTAAGCCGTTGTGCGAATGCGCTTAGTGCCGAGTAATGTCATCAAGGCGTTGAACAGTGACGATTCGAATTGTCTGCCGCGGTCAGTCGTGATTGTCGATGGTGTACCAAACCTTGCAACCCAATTGCAGACAAACGCCCTGGCGATGGTTTCTGCAGTCATATCCGGGATTGGAATGGCCTCTGGCCACCGTGTAAAACGGTCGATGCACGTCAGCAAGTAGGACTTGCCGTTGGACAATGGAAGTGGGCCAACAATGTCAATATGGACGTGGTCGAACCGGGCGTCTGGGGTGATGAAGGTGCCCAGCGGCGTGATGGTATGTCTGTGCACCTTAGATTTCTGGCACTTGATGCAGGTTTTAGCCCATGGACGAACATCGTGATTCATGTTGGGCCAAACAAAACGTGCACTGACAAGCTTGAGTGTGGCTCTGATTCCAGGATGCGACTGGGAATGCAGAGAGTTGAAAACTGCTCGGCGCATGACCCTAGGGACGAAGGGTCGAGGCGTTCCGGTGGCCATGTCACATGTAAGGGTGCCCTCACTAGCGACCAGCGAAATGTCTTGTAACTGAAGAACCGAATGCTGTTTGTGTTGGAATAAGTCCTCATCCTTGCGCTGCTGCTCGGCCATGACCTGGAAATCGATTGGAGATGATGACGTGGTAGAGAATGTGTTCAGGCTAATGGCCCTGTCACACCAGACCATTTTAGGCCAACGCGTGAGTAACGTGTTGTAATTTTTGCAACATGCTGGCAAACGCTGACCAACGCTTGGCCAGCGATAGCAACACGCTGAGCGCGTTACTCACGCGCTGGGACATGCTGTCACACGCTGAGGAAAACATATTTGTTTCAACATACATACAATTTCCAGCGTTTGCCAGCGTGTGACTGGTTTGCCAGCGTGTGACTGCACACGCTGGCGGAGCGTTGGAGGTTTGTTACTCACGCGTCGAACACGCTAGACGATCGTTATCAACCCGCTACTCACACGCTGGCGCACGCTGGCGTACGCTGGCGTACTCTGGCGACACGCTGGTTATGGCCCTGTCACCCTAGAATATTTTAGGCCAAAGCATGTGTAGCGCGTTAAAAATAGTTGATACGCTGGCAATCGCTGAACTTTCACAGAAAAAGTCAATTGGAACCGTGATTTCAGCCTGTCCATACAGATTGATAACGGGTTCATAGCGTATGCCAGCGCGTGAGTATCGTGTGAGGAACGCGCTCAGCGTGTGAGGAACGTATCACTGATTTATAGTAAAAATGATTTATAGTAACGACCATCCTGCGCGCCGCCAGCGTGTGCAGTCAAACGCTGGCAAACGCTGAACATTTTAGGTATGTTGAAAAATGTATTTTTGCCTCAGCGTGTTCCAGCGTGTTCCAGCGTGTTCCAGCGTGTTCCAGCGTGTGGGTAACGCGCTTAGCGTGTTGCGAACGCTGGCCTAGCGTTGGTCAACGTTTACCCGCGTGTTACCGAAATTCCAACACGTTGGCCTAAAACGTTCTGGTGTGACAGGGCCATTAGTGTAGTAGCGCGTCGGCTTTTTATACAACTAACCATGTGGTCGTTGCAGTACGCTGGCGTGCGTTGAAACGCGCTACTCACGCGCTGGGCAGTCGTTCATCAGTCGTCGAGCGCGTTACTAACGCGTTTCTCACGCGCTGGCGAACGCATTGAACCCGTTAACAACGCGTTATGGACACGCTGAAATCACGGTTCCACTTGACTTTTTCTGTGGAAGTTCAGCGTTTGCCAGCGTATCAACTATTTTTAACGCGCTACTCACGCGTTGGCCTAAAACGTTCTAGTGTGACAGGGCCATAATGCGTGACAACGCGTCAGCGACCTCGTTGTGTTTACCCTGAACATGCGGTTTATGATCAGTCAAGACAACAAAAGCGCGACCCTCGACGACATGACAGAAATGGCGAATGGCGAGATAGATTGCTAACAGTTCCCGGCCGAATGTGCTATATTTGGTATCTGCTGGTCGCAGCTTTCGCGAGAAGAACGCGATAGGGTGCCAGTCACCATGCACCTTTTGCTGAAAGACTCCACCCACTGCAAAATCGGAGGCATCAACCATTATGCACAACTCTGCATCGTGTCGCGGATGGGACAAACGAGTTGCATTGACCAAAGCCAACTTTACGGCTTCGAAGGCAGCGAGCGCTGTGTCGTCCAATTCGATTGTTTTCTTGGGTTTTCCAGCAAGCAGATCGGTGAGAGGTTGTGTCAAAGCAGCACAGTGGGGTACAAAACGGCGATAGAAGTTGACTAACCCAAGAAACTCTCGCAACTTCTTAGTCGAAACTGGGACAGGAAACCGCTGGATCGCTTCGACCTTCGTATCTGGTGGCCGAATTCCATCCTGGTCGATCACGTGACCTAGGAAGTGTAGTGACGAGACGCCAAATTCGCATTTAGCGGGGTTCACCACGATACCGTACTGATCAAGGCGCTCGAACAGCGTACGAAGATGGGACTCGTGCTCCTCATCGCTATGGCTGGCGATGAGTAAATCGTCGATGTAGGCATACACAAAATCCAGTCCACGCAACACCTAGTCGATGAAACGCTGAAACGTCTGGGCGGCGTTCCTCAACCCGAAGGGCATTCGCACAAATTCGAACATGCCAAACGGCGTGGTGATGGCCGTTTTAGGAATGTCACTCGGCTCCATGGGGATTTGATGGTATGCTCGAATCAAATCCACCTTCGAGAATACAGTCCGACCGTGCAGTGACGAAGTGATGTCGTGTACGTGTGGGATCGGATAGCGGTCAGGGACGGATGCATTGTTGAGAGCGCGGTAATCACCGCATGGTCTCCAATCACCTTGCGTTCCTTTCGGCACCATATGGAGAGGCGAAGACCAACTGCTATTAGAGGGACGGATAATGTTCATTTGTAGCATGTGGTCGAATTCAGCCTTGGCAATTTTCAATTTATCCGGTGCGAGGCGTCGTGGCCTGGTGGACACTGGTGGGCCTTTTGTTGGGATGTGATGGGTGATATCGTGTTTGGGATTTGCGTCCCTGAAGCATGGTCGAGTGATGGCAGGGAACTGACCCAAAATGGCCGTGTATCGAGTGTTCGGTGATGGGCCAACAAAAACAGGGCTGGGAACATTGGTGCTCGTTGCAATGCCTCGGACACTCAGACTAGTCGTGGAATATATGAGTTTCATGTCTTTCATGTCCACCAGCAACCCGAAATGGCGTAAGAAATCTGCTCCCAAAATTGCAACTGGTACATCGGCAATTGTGAAAATCCATCTGCATGCACGCCTAAGACCCAAATCAATTGTCACAGAACGTTCACCGTATGTGTGAATTTGTGTCTTGTTGACTGCTTCGAGCACAAAATCACTTCGACGATATTGTCTATCGCGTGGCGTTGGAGGTACAATGCTGACCTCAGCACCGGTGTCCACCAGGAATCTGGCTCCTGTGAATTTGTCGTGCACATAGAAAAGGCGACATTGATTTGGTGTGCCAGTGGAGGAAGTCGCCCCTATCCGCTGGCTTGGTAGTTTCCCTGAGCCGAGGTGGGATTGCGATCGTGTGTGTAATTGCATGGGTCCTTGCAGTTACGAGCTTTGTCCCATACTTCCAGTAGTACAAGCATGCACCTGTAGTATTATCCCCTGATGCAGAAGCACTACGGTCACGTCGACCGCCATGCTGGCTATAGTCGCGACCACGACTCATTGATCGACTGCGCTGGTATTGATCTTGGCGAACCAACATCTTCATTTGAGCGGTCAGCTTTTTCTACTTGGGCCTGGAGTAGTTGCATGTCTGATGTAGCGGGTGGTTTGACTGCAGCCACAAGTGGAGCCGATGCTAGAACTGCGGCACAGACTTGAGCAACGGGCGGCGAAACTTCGACAATCTTGTCTGCAAGCTTGGCAAGTTGTTGAATGTCGGCGTCACCTGTCGATGCCAAAATAAGTTGGACATTAGTGGGGAGTCGCTGCAGGAATAACTGCTTCAGGATTGAAGGCTCCAGGGTTCGATCTCCGAGAAGTTGTTCCATCGTACGAAGTAGTTGTGAAGGCTTGTTGTCTCCAAGCTCTTCGGTTATCAACAGTTTCTGGAGGCGTTTTTGCTCCGACTCACTGGTACGTTTGATGAGCTCTTCCTTTAGCTTGGTGTATGGGTGGTGGGCCGGTGGATTGATCAACAAGTCTCTGACTTCTTGAGCGATAGACGGTTGCAAGGAGGAGATGACGTACGAGTATTGGGTAATTTCCGATTTAATTCCCCGAGTGAGAAACTGCGCCTCGACTTGTAGAAAAACTACGATGATTTAATAGACTAAACTCATGTTACAATCACCGGACAAACGCGAAGAACTCGAGCAAGGAATGTGAGAAAAAACGGCATGGCTTGCGGAACCAGCTAAAAGTCAACGGTGGAACCACAGAAAACAGTCCACCAGTTATCCGTGAAAGACGGACGTTGATTGGTTATGCAAAACACGTGACAATGTTTACAGGTCAAATGTCACAACACGTGACAATGTTTACAGATCAAATGCCACCTGGGGGTGGTCACCACACACTTGTTGCATTGTTGGCCGGCCCGGAGGTTGTGTGTTCAAACCAAATCATTGAGTATAATGCAATACAAAATTACAAACAATTATAATATAATATAAAAACATGTCTGCAACTAAGTCTTTACGACCTGAGTCTGCTGAAACGAAAACGCACACCTACCTTTCGGCCGGTTAACGTGTTTTTGTTTAGTTCCACCAAAACCACCAGAAACGGACAAACATACTTTCACTACCTGAAAGCCAAAACTACCTAAGCAATGGATGGGGAATATTATGATACCAAGATAATATTATAGTTAGGTCGAGCCCCTACTTTGTAAAGGGTCTATTAAAACGTACAGGGGGTGTGGACAAAAGTTCAAGATTTATCACTCATTTCACAAGGCCAACTAATTATTTTGAATCGGAAATAATCATTACAAATTAACATCAATCGACGCAGATATGAAGCAATTGCAGAATACCTCGCCACGCGAAAGTAACCCCCTAAATTCAGCGGATACGGATAATACGAAGAGCCGCAGAGAAGAGAGTATCGAGAGAGGGCGCAGTTTCCTGCCAACCAACAGTGTCGTAATGGAGGTTCCGGGGGTACGGTACGGGTGTTGGACAAGTACCCACGTCACGCAAATGGATAGGGGATTGCTGAAAAACGGCTAAGTCCAAATGAGTTCCCCCGAAGCGGATACGCGGATACGCGGATACTCGGTGGGCCGGGGGGGGGGGGGGGGGGTTGGACAAGCACGCACGCAAATGGATAGGGAATTGCTAGAAAAGTTTCAATTTGGGCGAATGTTCGCAGCAAATGCTTTGTGGCATCAAATGCTTTGTGACATCAAATTCGTATCACAATGAACCGGCCGTTATGGTTGACCGGGGGTGGGGGGGAGGCAATTTCTACAAGACGTAAAACCTGTCTTAGGTTTGTGTTATAGAGAACAAGGTAATAATAAAATTGTGATTCTGATTGTGTGATTGTGTGTTTTATTGAACACACACCTTCCGGGCCAGCCATCTGACATATAGCTAGCTATGCATGTTTTATTTATGTGCAGTTTTCTAAGAGCATTTTCTATCACAGTATTTTTTTTAATACACTTTCGTGGATCGCTGACGCGTTATTTTTTATCATTTCCTGACGACAGGCGCATCAGCTGAAAGTGTAGTCATAGAAACGTCAATGTTGTGATCGTTCGTTCGTGTCTCTTCCATAGATCATATAATGTCCCTCCATCTCTGGATGCTTGTGATGGCCGTCTCAGTGACAAGGGTCAGGTCCTCGTTCGTGCAGTTTATTCCGCCGCACTCCAGAACATGGTCCATTGTTTGGATCTGTCCGCAGTCACAGAGGGTATATCTTCTTTATCGGTATACCCCCATCTTGCCATGTTGACCCTGCACCGCCCCATTCTGGTCCGCAGCCGGTTCAGACATTGCCACTCTGGCCACTTCAAGTTGAGTCCTCTGATGGGCGGAGGTTGACTGGTGGAGGGGGATTCTGCTCAGGTGTTGGGACAGAATCCAGAAAGCTGTGCCGGGATACAAAGCGCTTGTGAGGCGGTTGGTGTCCGTACAGCATGTGCCTGCCATCTGTGCACTGTTTCAGTCGTTCCTTTAGGCAGATGTTAGTGCGCCTTTGGTCTGGAGATCCGACCCCGGATAGTTGATATATCTTCTCAACTTTTGTTGGTCTCAGGCAGCCTGTTATCTTTCGGTATGTGTTGTTGAGTGTGGTGTCAAGCTTTTTCACATGAGCTGATCTGATCCATACGGGACAAGCGTATTCTGCGGATGACATGCAGAGGGCAACAGCTGCTGTTTGTACGGTTTTGGGGGTCAGCACCATAGTGTGATGTTGCGAGCTTCCCGATGATGGCATTTCGAGATCCCACTTTACCTATTGTCTTCTGGATGTGCTGCTTATAGGATAAGGTGCGATCGAGTTGCACGCCTAGGTATACTGGATGTTCGCAGTGTTTTAGCTGCACATTGTTCCACTCTATCTTCAGTTCCCTCTTGGCCTTCCTGTTCTTGAGGTGGAAGACACACACCTGGGTCTTGGACGGGTTTGCTCGCAGGTAGTTTGCTCGGTAGTATTCCGACAGGTTTGCAAGCGCTTTGTTGAGGTGGTGTTCAACAGCTTCAAAGGTGTTATGCTGGGATGTGATGCAGGTGTCATCTGCATAGATGAAGTTTCGAGTGTTCTCAGTTGATGGAATGTCGGCAGTGTAGATGTTGTAGAGTGTAGGCGCCAGGACGCCACCCTGGGGGAAGACCGTTCTTCTGTTTCCGCCATCTGCTCTTCTGTCCATCGAGTTCGACAAAGAAGCGTCTGTTCTGCATCATCTTCTGGATGAATCTGGTGAGTTTAAGGTCATTTGTGATGTCATGAAGTTTTGTCAGTAGCCTTTGATGGTTGACAGTGTCGTATGCAGCAGAAAGGTCTACAAATACTGCGCCGGTGATGAGGTTGTTCTGGAAGCCGTCCTCGATGAGTTGGGTCAGGTTAAGAAGTTGTCCTGTGGTGGATTTTCCTGGTCGGAAGCCTGCCTGTTCACAGTTTAGTTGGCTGTCAACATGGGGTACAATTCTGTTGAGAATAAGGCGTTCGAGAAGCTTGTAAGTTTGGCACAGGAGTGAGATTGGTCGGAAGTTCTTTGCTTTGTTTGGATCCTTTCCTGGCTTGAGAATAGCAACGACTTTGGTTCGGAGCCACTGTTTTGGGACACATGTGTTCTCGATGCAGTTGTTGAACATGTCTAGTAGCCATTGTTGGGCTGCCGGGCCCATGTGTTGATCTGCTCTGTTCTTAGGTCGTCGATGCCTGCTGCCTTGTTACCATGTAGGATGGAGATACCTTTCTGTAGCTCTTCAGCAGAGAGAGGTCTGGTGAAATATGACAGGTTATGGTCATCTCCGGGTAGCTTTTGCCTGTCTGTATTTGTTGTTTTGGGGGCCTTTCTGTTCAGCAACAGTTGGTGTGCTACTTGGTCAGCTGTAACATTGTAATGCTGTTCAGCTCGGGTGTTGTCATTGCCAAGCTTGCGTATGGTAGCCCATGCTTTCCTGCTGCTGTGTCTGAGGTCTGTCGTTTCAATCATGTGTTGCCACATCTGCCTATGTCGTTGAGATATCCTAGAGATGAGCTCTTCTCCTAAGGTGATGGTGTCCTCTGAAAAGGGATCTGTGTCATAGGCTGAGGTGTACTGTGCCAGGAGCTGGCTGGATTCCTCATCGATGCCTGGGATGTATGTCGTGCGACTGCCTCTTGGTATATGTTTACGAGCTACCTGTTTGACGATTTCTACGAAGGATTCGTAGTTCTTTGGGTCTGCTGGGAGGTTTGTCAGGGCACGATCAAGGCTTTCTGTGAAAGCAGGCCAGTCTGCCTTACTAAAGTTGAACCTGCGCTTGAACGTGGTCTTGTTTGGAGTGATGACTGCAGTGAGTTGGATACCAATAGGTCGATGTTGGGATCTTGGCTCAGCTACAAGCTTGCGGCTGGTGGGGGCAAGCAGTCGGCTGCAGAAGACTAGATCTGGGTTGTATCGTTTCTTCCAGCGAGCGCTTGCAAAAGACTTTGGGAGCTTTGGGTCATGGATTAGCTTTAGTTCGCTGTCCTGAGCCCATGTTTCAACTAGTACTCCATCATCTCCAGTAGTGTCATAGCCCCATTGTGTGCTGTGGCTGTTGTAGTCACCAATGATGATATGCCTGTTGGTGGTGGCAGTGGGGTACGAAAAGCCGATGTTTGGTGGCTTGTAGATGGATGAGATGGTTAGTCCCTTGGTGGTCACGTTTAGTACTTCGATGTCGTCATTATGAGTACACGATGTGGAGTCCGGTCTGATCTTCTCCTTGGTGAAGATAGCACTTCCATATTGGCGGTGCGATCGTTCGATGGCAAGCTTCATACCCTTGACCTTGGGTCGTGGGTTGTCACTGCCACGGTGTGTCTCTTGGAGACATAACAAGTCGCAGTCGAGATTCTTGCACAGAGTTGCGAGGATTTCTTCCTTGGCGTCTGATAGGCCTTCAGCGTTCCATGAAAGCACTGTCAGGGCCGGCCTTGATAAAGGCCCCTCACTGGGAAAACACTGAGGTGCTGCTCCATGGTGAAGTTTCATTATGTTGATCTTAGGGAGTGGTTGCTACAACCAGCCGTGTATATATACTCAAAGCTTTGAGAATAGACACGTTGCCCGGGGGTGCGAGACGAGGACTCTTGTAGCATGCCCCCCAATGTTGTGATAATGTATGTTATGTAAAGAATGTAGCAGGGAATTCGCACAATTTTGTTGACACAATTGGCGAGAAGTCTCGACGTCGGCTATAGTGGAGGTCACTGGAACATGTCATTTCCTGGACTATTAATGATATCGGTACGGGACAATAATATTAATATGCCTTGCGACGTCTGCGCATTCTATAGAATGACGTGTGTGTGTACTTTGATACTGGTTGTACATGTACCCACACGCTCAGGCCTATGTTGATGTACATTATGCATATACATGCAGATAAAAAGCAATCACCATCACAATGGAGTGCGTTCGTTTGAATGTTACACAAGACCGTTCGAGTAGCCGTGTCTGCCGCCCGATGGCGATATGTTTCTATGTGCCACTAATAAGGTCAGGTTTTCGGGCTTTAGATAAAACTTAAAATGAAACAGAGCAGATTATAGAATCCAGACTGTCATTTCCTAACCAGTGAAGTATTGTGTGATAATTTGGTCTTTATTTTGATGATGTTTGCAATTGTTGTATATGCCCGTTATCATACACGTGTGTACACTATTTTGTACATCTTCTTAATTTTAATTTTGTGCTGTATGCATGACGTACAGTGCACATTGTAGCTACGCACATACATGTAGTCTTGATCCAAGACCAAGCTAGCCGTTTATTTGTTCCGCGGCGCGCCGTCCGTATAATCCGGGCTTAATTATCGCCAGATTCGTTCCCCTATCTTGGTCTTGACGCAAGTGTCACGTGAACCCGGACAATTCCGAGGACATTCCAAGCATAGCTCAAATTGCTACTCGTCCACGCATGCGCGCTAAGTCGTTTTTGTTTAATGTAGTGTACGATTATTATAGTCTGGTTCTCAGATCAAATATTTCTGATCAATTTTTTAGCCGCCAATGTCAAGTGACCAAAAACTAGAGGAATTGCTTATTAACGTTCGCGATTTTCGAGTGTTTCCAGGTTTTTATAAAATAAAACTCGCATTGGCAAAAGTCAACACCAGACAAAATGCCTAATAATATCACAGTCATTGTAGTCATTGTGCTATTTTTTGGTAAGAGCCGTTAACATTTGAACTGTTGCGTCGTCATAGCTACGCTGCTCGTATTACGTCATTATCTATTTTTGTCGCCGGCGGCTACCTGACATACAATTTAGACGTCTAGGCCTAAACAAATTGTCAGGTCTTGGATCAAGACTAACATACATGCTGCGTTGCGGTTTACCGAGGGACTTTATTTGCGTTATCAATACCATTTTATTGTCAAGGAAATATACACAAGATAAGCGGTTACATTCAAGAGCATAATTATGGTGGCCCTGAAGGGACTACGCAGATCGTGAATATTGACGTCAATATTCACGACAAATTTCACGACTTTCCTCAAAGTCGCGAATATTGACGTCAAATTTGACGTCAATATTTGCGACTTGCCCCCAAAGTCGCAAATATTTTGACGCGAATTTTTTTCCACAAGCTAGGTTTTGGCTAGTCTTGCTCCAAGACTGAGTTTTTCATTTGTTCGTCGATCATCCATACTCAGAAAACGGGCTTATTGAGGGCGCCCTCGATTGTCACGAGAGATCAGTGGATTTGTTTCAGAAACAAATCTCGTGAACTGAACTTAAAGGTAGGATACACCATTTGCAGACATCAACAATATTTAAGGTAAAATTGGACATGGCACTGCTGAGCACTTGATTTGTAAAAGGATATCCCTTTACAGCTTGTGTTCTGCACGCAGTTATACCTGTGTATTAGTTCTGCACTGACGTGACCGAAGTGATAAATGCTTACAAATCTCGTGAACTGAACTTAAAGGTAGGATACACCAGCTTGCTGGAAAAAAATTCGCGTCAAAATATTTGCGACTTTGGGGGCTAGTCGCGAATATTGACGTCAAATTTGACGTCAATATTCGCGACTTTTTGGGAAAGTCGTGAATATTGACGTCAATATTGACTTAAATATTCGCGACTTTGAGGAAAGTCGTGAATTTTGTCGCGAATATTGACGTCAATATTCGCGACTTTCGGGGAAAGTCGTGAAATTTGACGCGAATATCGACGTCAAATTTGACGTCAATATTCGCGACTTTTGGGGAAAGTCGTGAATATTGACGTCAAATTTGACGTCAATATTCGCGACTTTGAGGAAAGTCGTGAATTTTGTCGCGAATATTGACGTCAATATTCGCGACTTTCGGGGAAAGTCGTGAAATTTGACGCGAATATCGACGTCAAATTTGACGTCAATATTCGCGACTTTTGGGGAAAGTCGTGAATATTGACGTCAAATTTGACGTCAATATTCGCGATTTTGAGGAAAGTCGTGAAATTTGTCGTGATCGAATATTGACGTCAATATTCACGATCTGCGTAGTCCCTTCAGGGCCACCATACATAATGGCTGTTGGGAGTGATTGTGGATTTTAGCCTAAAATACACGCGAATATTCCCCGCGAGAGACATTAAACAGTACGACATTCCCATCGTTCGTGAATTCTCATGCTGATTAATTCTACTGATGTTTTCCAGGAAACACTGAGGACGTTCGAAGAAATAAAACTAAAGCTCTACCGGCGTTATGAAAGATACTAGCAGCATAGGGCATGTCCTCAGAAAACTGAATATACATACAATGTGCACCTCACTAAGTGTTGCCGGTGTGGACGGTAATTCTGTCCCCCGGTAAAATTGTCCGGGGGGACAGAATTACCTAGGTAAAAGTGTCCCCCTGGAGACGTTAATTCTGTCCCCCTTCAGTTTATTCTGTCCCCTCTCTAGGTATTTGTGTCCCCCAATGTTCCACACATAAGTGGTTATTTTGATGTTATTTCAATGAAAAGCCCACATGGTATTTATTAATTGGACTTCTCTTCCCTTCATCGATTTATCAAAATACAAATAAAAATACAAATAACTTTATTAATTAAATCAACCGATCTACGTTTCTGCGCGAAAGGGAAAATTGCAGCAATCAGTATTTTTAGACTTCTTGCACGCGTACAAATTATAGATACAGCACTTTTGACCATCTTTAATTTGTAGTACGCTACACATCCTACAGTCTGCCACAAATAATGCACCATGGAGGGGTGAACCTGTACTACACTGGTTGTTGCGTCTAGTGGGTGCTAGACTTGTGACGTTGCACGGGACAAATTTACCAGGGGGACACGTTTAACGTTGGACAGGGAGACAGAATTACCTGGAGGGGACATAAATACCTAGGCAAATGTGTCCCCCCGGACAAATTTACCGGGTCACGGCCTGGTAAGTCTGCCGGGGGGACACATTTACAAGGGGGGGGGGGGGGGGGGCAGAATTACCTTTCACACCGGCCCAGTGGGTGAGTGTTAAAACGAATATACTACAATATATTACAATATAATACAATAAATTACAGTCTGCAATAAATATGCAATAAAATGTCTAAATGAACAACTACCTTTCGACCGGTTAACGTGTTTTGTTGGTTCCCAAAAGAAAAAGTGGCCCAAAAACTACCCCAAGGGCAAAACTACCTATAGCAATGGTTGGGGAATCTTTCTAGAAGAACAAAAATACCAATATATCTTGATTTGGGCTAGTACCAGTTTTAGCTCACAGATCCTACTTTGTGAAGTGCAGTCATCAGGGCCCCTTTCGCGCCGATAACTTAAAGGTAGGATATACTATTTGCAGATATCAAAGCATTTTACTACCGAATTATTAAGAAATATCTTACGTATTTGAAAGTAAATAATTATTGTAGGCATCCAGCAAAATGATTGCGCTGTAATTGTTCCTAAGAAGAAGAAAAAACAAGAACATAAGAACCACTCAGGTAGTCCAAAGCCGGTTAAAAATTAACGTCGTTTATCTTGCTTTTCTCACCATACATAATAATTGTAAAACTTCGGAGAGATCAGTTTAACAATATTTACTATACAATACCCCCCAAATCCACCCATTTATGGTAATTCAAGCAATGCGCCGTATTTTTGGCCGCATGAGGGCGCTGTAAGACGCCATTTTCTGGGTACCCAAGACAGGCAAAATTGCGTTTATTGAAGTAGTTTTAGTAACTTTACTTTTATCTACAAATTGAATAATAGAAACAAATATATTTGGGAGCTGTAAGAATATTTAAACGGGCGTGAATTATCTCCTAATCACTTTTAATTATACCCCCAAATACCGTAAACACAGCGCCCTCTACGTTCAATAATACGGCCTATTACCAATGGAGTATCCTACCTTTATCTAAACCGCGCCCGCGAATTTAACATGACTTGGTTTAGCTATTTCTCGGTGCGAAATTATCACTGACTTCAGTTCACCAACACGGTTATTTTGTAGATTCAATGCTTTCAAACATGATATTTTGACGTCGCGTTATTTAGCAAAGATTTATATTAAATGTACGTACCCCTGTCGTCCATCTATAACGTTAGAAACGGTTTTGGGGAAAAAAAACGAGGCTTCCAAAATCCATATTGTACAGGTAAGGCGCAGACTTGAACAAAAATGTTTATACGTGACGTGCGTTCAGTAACACGCGCGCGCATTACATTCAGGGCGTGCAGTTTACGAAATACGCGCACAATACGTACTGAATAGCCAGTCAGCATCGTTTACGCATTCCTCATGGCCAGTAGTCCTGCAGATTAATAACCTTTTTCACCACAATATTGCATTTAATGATACAAGCACCAAAATTGGCATAACTACTCTTTTGGGGTCACTGTACACAAAATCCCTGTTAGCCAAATTAAAATCCAATATGGCGGCCATTTTTTCAAGATGGCCGCCACTAAATGGTAACACTTATTGTTACATTGGATTAATTGGTCATACAAGCACCAACTGTTGCAACTATCCACCAAATGTACCCCTTATCATTTCAAAAATAGAAACAACTTAAACATTCAAGATGGCGGCCATTTTTTCAAGATGGCGGCCATGTTTTCCAATTGCTTTAATTGAATGACATACATTGGTTATTTTACAAAATTAAGAAACCAAATGGTCATACAATAAAGCTGTAATTTACCTCTCGTTGGTCAATTATAATTAACAAATCATAAATCACTGGAAATCAAAGATGGCCGCCATTTTTTTTAAATGGTTGCCAACACAAAATTATCCTTTAACCAGTTATATTGGTTGAGCTTGCAACCAAGGTACCAACCAATATATTGGTCATTCATAACCAATATGTTGGTTGTCCTTCAACCAGTCATATTGGTTGAGCTTGCAACCAAGGTATGAACCAATCTATTGGTTATTCATAACCAATATGTTGGTTGTCCTTCAACCAGTCATATGCAAATTGTTTGGTTGGTGTTATGCAAATTGCTTGCGTGTTAACCTATATGAATATACAGCCCTACTATTATGTATTGGTTAGTGCTATAACCAATACAAATTGTGACCCAGCACGAGTAAATGAGACACTTTGAGGCAAAAAAAAAATTGAGATTTTGATTTCATTATATAAAGCTAAACAAGCTTTAAAT
This sequence comes from Crossaster papposus, assembly GCA_037893245.1. Lineage (NCBI taxonomy): Eukaryota > Metazoa > Echinodermata > Asteroidea > Velatida > Solasteridae > Crossaster > Crossaster papposus. The sequence continues at coordinate 1,149,677 of JBAIAA010000833.1, forward strand.
GATGGAATCAAAATCTCAATTTTCATTTTTGCCTCAAAGTGTCTCATTTACTCGTGCTGGGTCACAATTGGTTGGAGTCCATTGTGGATCGGTTAAATTAACCAACATTGCATTGGTTGGTGTTATAACCAATATGAATTGACTAGGTAACCAATATCAGATTGGTTATTTTAACCAATACTTTGGTTATCCACATATCTACCAACTGGATTGGTTGAAATCGACCAATATATTGGTTATTTTCAACCAATCTGTGTTTAGAGTGTGTTGTGTTGTAGAGTGAGATTGAATGTCCATTTTGGTCCTTGTATTACTGTTTGATCCTTGGTAACACTACTACTAGCCATTCAGTGGCGACCATTTTGGAAACTGGCGGCCATCTTGAATTTTCAAGTGCCTAATATACTGTTTTGGATATGCCAACAACAGGGAGACCAAACAGATGTTAAATGCCAAGTTGTGTGCTTGTATTGCCATTCTATCCATCCGTACATCAATATTTCGGTGATATTTGGCCTTCATTGGCGGCCATCTTAAAAAATGGCGGCCATCTTGGATTTTAATTTGGCTAACGGGGTTTTTGTGTAAAGTGACCCAAAATGAGCATATGTGCCAATTTTGGTGCTTGTATCACTAAATGCAATATTATTGTAGTAATCTGCAGGACTACAATGGGTGCGTTTGTTTATCTTACACGTGTTGCAAATGTTACACAAGCCATCACGTGATACTCGTGTCTGCCCCGGCGGCGATAATTTGTTCTGCGCCACTAACGACCTGGATTCGTATCAAGTCAGGTTCACAGACTTTATTTCCGTTGAACAAAAATTATCCAAACCACAAATTAGTAAAAAGAAAATGTTGCAAATGACTAACAAACTTTATTAAGACAAAAAAAAAGGGGATTCGATCACGCGCCTCTGGATTAACCAGTCCGAAATTCAAATCGAATGACTGATAAACACGTTACGAGCAAGGTCGGACAAATCGTTTATCATGACGCCCTAATAACCCGTCAGTCATGCATAGTGGTTAGATCCAGCGGAAGACGTGTGTGTTGCACGCCGCGGAAGTTTCCTTGATTGTTGCGGTTGACATGTTTACACGTCAGACGTTGGTGGACGTGTACACATATCACTGTAAAACCAGTGAACACATGACGCGTTTACAATTACAGTATTGTTAAACGCATAAACGCATAGAGTGTTTATAATTTAAACGTTATGCATTTATGTTTCCTGCAATAAACAGTGTTTAGACAATTTAAAAGTAGTGTTCATTGTTAAACACTTCTGTTAATATGAACGTGTTTATGTGTTTAAAAAGTGTTACAGGCCATATACACGTCAACATGTGTAACCCTTAAACACATAAACACGTTTATGTAACAAGAAGTGTTTAGATTATAAACAAACAAAAAAGGTTAATGCCACAAAATACTGCCAATGAGTTCAGTTAGACATATTTTCTATAATTCAGTGCAGATCCATCGGGTTTTAGCAATTGTTGATCTTGTTACAGTGATTTACCTATCTTTTAGCCCAAATTATGGACATACCATTTCCCCAAACAAATATATGAATAAATATATTACGCAGCAGGGATTAACGATTTAAGCAAATTAGTCATATTTCCACCACTTGGATTTGTTGATTTTTTTAGTTTGTCATTCTAGGGACCCTATGGAAGTGCACGGGTTGCCTAAGGTGAGAGACTTGAACAAGTTCAAGAAAACCCCTCCAATTTAAGATGTTTGTTGCTTACAATAATCATCATCTCTATGTTAAAATGTATTTGGGGGATTTTCTTGAACTTGTTCACGTCTCCATAAGGATATGTAAGTAGAATCACCAAAATAAACTTTTCAAAATAAATAATAAATATACCCAAATATAAAAATAAATATATTACGCGGCAAGAATTAACGATTTATGCAAATTAATTTCAACCACTTGGATTTGTTGATTTGTTTTAGTATGTCATTCTATGGACGTTATAGAAGTGCACTGTGGTGCAAAATATTCTATTGCAATTTGTGTGAGGTCAAAACCTATTTTCCCTTGACCATACGCCCTCTCCTTGTACACGCTGGAAGACCTGCAATCACTGTGGCTGAGAGACCGCCGCATCGCACTACTTACCAAACCAACTTGGTGTAACATGCTGGATTTGTTTACTAAAACATAGGCATTTCTAGTACTGTAAGAATTTTCTAGCAGACGAAAATCTGTCCTTTATAATTGCTCAGATTTTAGAAATGATGCGTCCGAAAATAACTAATTATCGAAAAATAAAGGACACAAAACGATTTATGAACAGTTAGATGAGATGCCCTAGCTGTGCTAAGGAATATTCTTGGAAAACTGTACATAAATACAACTTTCACCTAACGCTATATTAATTGGCCTGCCCGGAAAGTGTGTTTGATAAAAATACACCAAAATCTAAACCTCTGTATACCGTGCAGTTAAACTGTACGAAAAAACGCAACAACTTGCACAACTACCTTTCGGCCGGTTTACATGTTCCCTTTTTCGGTTTTGTGTTTTTGGGTCGGGTCGGTTAAGCTACGTTGTGAACAAACCGAAATAAACCGAAAATAACCGAAAATAACTAAAACGGGAAATTCACGTGGTGTTTTACTGGTTTACAGCTTCAGATGACAGCAAAATGTACGTGTTGGTAGCGGCACCGTCATCCAAATATAAACAGGTCAAAGTATCATAAACTTATAATTACATGTGGAATGGGTTTTCAGTTCCTGTCTGACTTATGGGGTTTTCCTCGCCTCTAAAACTGTATCTTCTTCTCATTGTCGACTCTCTACAGGTTTCTTCAGGCTTGCGAGCTACAGTGCCTTGAGCGCTTTAAGGAATCCTTGGTTTCATTTCCAGAAATATATAATAATAATATTAATAGACTAGACGGACGGCGCGCTCCGGAACAAATGAAAACATTATTCTTGGAGCAAGACTAGCCAAACCCTAGCTAGATGGAAAAAAATTTGCGTCAAAATGTATGTCCGGTCGTGAAATTTGATGTCAAATTTGACGTCAATATTCACGACTTTGGGGGCAAGTCGCGAATACTGACGTCAATATTCGCGATCTGCGTAGTAGTCCCTTCAGAGCCACCATAATTATGTGCACATTGTACATGTACACACACACAAGACCATTAACACAGTTATGTTTTGGCCGGCAATCATGAACGGGGTATTGTCCGACCGTCTTCCCTCTTTTGTTTATACTCTAACGTTTTCGGATGATCGCCATAGGATTTGTACACGGGAAAAGATCGTGGACGTTGTGTCAATCGTGGCCCGTTGTTTAATTGACTAACTCCCAATTCATTTGTCCGACGACCACGATTTCCGGTCAATACAAACGCATGCAAATACATGCATCACAAACGATGTATGTATGACGTACAGGTCACATTTTGTCCTGTGTATGTATAATCAATTTCACATTATTCGCCTCATCAGATCATAACGTCATAGATACATGTACACGTACACACATTAAAGGGAATTGTACATCAATGGCTTTTGCTGTAATTTTCAGAAATTGATGCATTCTGGGGGTTACTATGTTATAGCAAATATTGCCACACTGACTTATTTGACGTTTTGGATTTGTAGATGCTGGAAAAGTCAAGTAAACCAATCATAATAAAGTCAAGGTTCCCTGACCCAACTTAAGATGAAACGGAGCAAATTAGACGTTGGAGATTGTAAGGTAAGATATCCAGTTGTACCCCTTCACAAGACAGTGTGTAATCAATTGCAAGGAAAATGCGGAATAACTAAATAAGAACAATTTGAGAGCACTATTTGAGAAAAAAAGGTCTGACGCTGGTCGGCTGATCACTTGAAACATGATACTATACTACTTAATACTTGAACATGTCAGCACACCAATAAGATCCATGATTGCCATTTCCTAACAGTCCAGTGAAGTATTTTTTGATAATTTGGTCATTTATTTTGATGATGTTTGCAAATATTGTATACTTGTATTCCCTTTAAGTTCTTCATACACGTGTACATAGTGCACAATGTATCTACACACATATCCATACATGTACTATACATGCTGCGGTTCACGGAGAGAGTTTATTTTCCTGTCAAGGAAATATTATACACAACGATACGGTCAAAGTTCAAGATCATTATGGCTAAAAATACACGCGGATATTCGCACGAGAGACATTAAAACAGTACGAGAGTTTCACATCGCTTGTGAATTCCCGTGTTGACTTATTTACTGGTGTTTTCGAAGAAATACTGAGGTGTTCGAAGAAATAAAAACTAACGCACTAACGGCTTAATGAAATATACCAGCAGTGATAGGGCTATTTCCTCAACAAACTGAATATAAATACAATTTGCACACGTTGAATAGTTGGCCGGCCCGGAGGGTGTGTGTTCAAATGAATATACTTATTTAAACCATTGCTATGACGTCACGCTATTGTTAAAAATGTGGATTCGTATCTACGAATCAACGCTTTGGACAATAAGTGTGGATTCGTATCTACGAATCTTTAGTAAAGTGTGGATTCGGAACGGTTTTTATCTTGCCTACATTTGTAACAATTACGAATCCACGGTTATTCAATTCCTCAACCCTAATCCAACCCTAATTACGTAAGAGCCTCGAGAACCTCCTTTAGGCCAAATAATAAAAAAAAACATGTTTAGCGTCAAGATTTTTTTTAGAAGGAAGGAAGGAGGAGGCCTTTTTTTTTTTAAAATAGCCGCTCGACACATTTTAATATGGGTCACGTAGTGAACATGTCACACCCTATCTTTCTATTTGAAATAAAAATCAAAATCCATGTGGGTCGATCATGTATGCACCATACACGTCACACCCTAGCCTTCCCATTAGAAACAAATATATTTTCACAGCATATACACAGTGATGCTAAAGTCTAAATTACGATTTTAAAATTGTATTATTCTTTTTAATTGGCTTTTTCTCAAATTTGCGAAAAAGCCTTTGTTTTTGTTCTGATTTTTGTTTTACTTCTTTTTTCTTTTCTTTTTGCGGACCAAAATGCAATAGACTTTGTACACGTTCTTTCGTATAAGCACTTTTCATAACAAGTCGTATCCAAACAAAACTGTACCCAAGTGAAGACCCTATAGTGAGCTCGTGTCTAGCTAAGCCTTTAAACAAGGCCACATGTCTGATAGACGCCGAGCGACTAAAAAGAGACTAATCGCGAAAACCTGAGTGAACGCCAGTGCGAATTGCCCAGACAAGTGGCCTTTATCAATCTGGTTTGGATTTCTTATGTTAACCTTTGTTCCGACTGGAATCGCTACCGAAATGGTAGCGTCCAATCAGCGAACGTATCTCCGCGTGACGTCAGCTTATATTTGAGTTGGACTAGTTCATTTTACAAACAGGGAATGCTCAATCATGTCACTTACAATATTTAGCTCAAATCATTAGTTGCTTCCTAATTTATTGCAATTTTGCATGTAAAATAGATTTAAATGTGATATCTTGTATTTATCATTCATATATTCAACTCAGAAGCACAATTTATATACGTTTTTGTACCTTTTCTTACATGCTTTGATATTGAACGAATCACGAACGAAGCCAACTGGAGATCGCCGTTCTGATTGGGCGTATTGGCATGCTAATATGTATTTATGAATAATTCATGCCAAGCAGTGAAACCTACATTGCAAAAGGCCTCGTGACATTCGTCACTCGGTCGCGCGTTCACCCCGGGTATCTAGACTCATCTCAGCCGCTTAGCCAGAGTCACGAGGCCTTGTCAAAAGGCTAGTGTCTAGCAGACATGTGGACATCGTGGGTGACCTCATCAGGGGGTAACGTGACGTCATATTAAAGGTGCAATTTATTTAATCTTTGAAAATCAATAACAAATCACGAGCAAAAGACCGGGACTTTAGGTTTGTGGCAATTGATGGATAATCCAGGATCTTCATTTTTATCTCGTGTGTGAGAAATCACGTGACCCTTCCTTTCGGTCCAAACCGAAGTGCCTTATAATTTGAAAGTGAAAAATGATATGAACTTACTTTAAACGATGATAGTGTTTGGCTAGTGTACTTTAAAAAAAAATTACCGACGACGTCATAACATGTTATAGCACCCTATGGCGCAGGTTCAAAATTAATATTCAGTTGATGTGTGTGGCGAGTTTGCTGAAATCACTTTATAATTGATGTATATAATAGCTTCATGTTAGAAACAATTTGACCGGGAGAAAAAAAATATGACGTCACCAGACCGAAAGTTAGAATGAAAAGACTTGAAGCCACCATTCAATTGTATGTGATTTATTATACGTTTTAAGACCTTGAAGCCATATCTCAGCAACGGATCATGCTAAAATAAAAATAATTGATGTATTGGGTTGGTTAGGTAGTTCACCAAGAGTTTACAATGTGTGACGTTATCGTTTTAATCACATTAAATTACCTTGAATCTGTTTAAATAACCTAAATTCGTTTTGATTACTTTTAATGTGTTTACAATTCCTTTTGAATGGTTTTAACGGGGGGGGGGGGGGGGGGAATGCGAAAAGGCCCTATGTTCTGTTCTTCGAACAGACGTAGTTCTAGTTATTATTATTATAAAAAAAATTGTTTAAGATAATAAAATTTGTTATTTTTGTAAAAAAAGAAAAAAAGGAGGCGGCCTCTAAAAAAAGAAGCGGGTGGTGACGCTAAACATTTTTTTTTTTAGTTGGCCTCATGTAAAGTACGTCTATGGCCACGATACATGCATTCCTTTTCATCTCCACTCAACTGGGTAGTTAATGACAATACCTCTTTTGACGCAATGGTTTAAGTCAGAGAATACACTTGTAAGTGTGGATTCGTATTTAAGAATCCACTCGGCGCTTCGCGCCTCGTGAATTCGTAATTACGAATCCACAATTTCTCGTGTATTTTCCTATACAAATTACAATAAAAAAATACAATAACAATTACAATTTGACTGAGTCTGCAAACGTATACGCACACCTACCTTTCGGCCGGTTAACGTGTTTTGTTCCCAAAGGGAAAGGGTATAGTGTGGCTGTTATGTAGGATTTCAAAGTTGTGCTTTTTTTGTGCTAAGGATGCTTTTTTATTTCATTGGAAAGAGTAGACATCCAGGTTTCAGAAAGGTATTGGTAACATGGCCGCCATCTTGGATCTCAACATGGCCGCCATTTTGTAACCAAGTGTTTAATAAATCAAAGTATTAATGCTATACGAAGTTAATTTTACTGACAATTACTTCAATTTATTAAGCCAAGGAGTTTCAGATACAATTAGTATAGTATCTCACTGGTTGATAGCCATCTTGATTTTCAAAATGGCTGCCACTTTAGGACAATGTTTTACCTGAAAATATACATAGCATCCTACACCAAGGCAAGCCACATTATGTGGAAACCATGCTTTAGTGCGCAACCCCCCCCCCCCCTCTCCCCCCTCTCCCCCCCCCCCCCCCCCCCCCCTCCCCCCCCCCCTCTCCCCCCCCCCTCTCCCCCCTCTCCCCCCCCCCCCCTATCCCCCTCCCCCCTCTCCCCAACACAAAACACAAAAACTACCTATAGTAATAGATTGGGAATCTTATATCAAGATACTTATCTCGATTTGGGCTGGTAAAGCGCAGTCATCAGGGCTGCCTTCGCACTAGACTTGAAATCAAGTCGGTAATTCAGTGGTTTTATTCGCCTCTCGCGGCCGCCGCGCATGCGCCTGCTACGCTCCCTGCTAGGGTGCGGCGGTTTACACGCCATCCTAAATTCGGGGACGATACGTACAATATCGATCCCAATATGCGTGTATTAGCTCTCAATCAACGACTTGAATAACCTGTTTTCAGCTTTGTGCACAAACAATGAGACTTGCTACCAAAATTGGACGGAGCAGCCTGATTGGTTAAGAACCATTATGTATAGGAGAATACACGAGAAAGTGTGGATTCGTAATTACGAATTCACGAGGCGCGAAGCGCCGAGTGGATTCTTAAATACGAATCCACACTTGCGAGTGTATTCTCTGACTTAAACCATTGCGTCAAAAGAAGTATTGTTATTAACTACCCAGTTGAGTGGAGATGAAAAGGCATGCATGTATCGTGGCCATAGACGTAATTTACATAAGGCCAACTAAAATAAAAATATGTTTAGTGTTACCGCCCGCTTCTTTTTGTAGAGGCCGCCTCCTTTTCTTTTTTTTCACAAAAATAATACATTTTATTATCTTTAAACAAATAAATAATAATAACTAAAACTACGTCTGTTCGAGGAACAGAACATAGGGCCTTTTCGCATTTCCCCCCCGTAAAAACCATTCAAAAGGAATTTTAAACACATTAAAAGTAATCAAAACGAATTTAGGTTATTTAAACAGATTAAAGTGATTAAAAGTAACGTCACACATTTGTAAACTTTTGGTGAACTACCTAACCAACCCAATACACAATTATTTTTATTTTAGCATGATCCGTTGCTGAGATATGGCTTCAAGGTCTTACAACGTAATAAATCACATTATTGAATGATGGCTTCAAGTCTTTTCATTCTAACTTCCGGTCTGGTGACGTCATATTTGTTTTCTCCCGGTCAAATTGTTTATAACATGAATCTATTATATACATCAATTATAAAGTGATTTCAGCAAACTTCGCCACACACTTCAACTGAATATTAATTTTGAACCTGCCGCCAGAGGGTGCTATAACATGTTATGACGTCGCCGGTAATTCTTTTGAAAAGTACATCTAGCCAAACACTAACATCGTTTAAAGTAAGTTCATATCATTTTTCACTTTCAAATTATAAGGCACTTTCGGTTTGGACCGAAAGGAAGGGTCACGTGATTTCTCACACACGAGATAAAATGAAGATCCTGGATTATCCTATCAATTGCCACAAACCTAAAGTCCCGGTCTTTTGCGCGTTATTTGTTATTGATTTTCACAGATTAAATAAATTTAATATGACGTCACGTTACCCCCTGATGACGTCACCATGATGTCTGTCTGCTAGACACGAGCTCACTATAGGGTCTTCACTTGGAGTTGGATACGACTTTTTTACAAGTGCTTGTACGAAAGAACGTGTGCAAAGTCTATTGCATTCTGGTCCCAAAAAGAAAAAGAAAAAAGAAGTAAAACAACAATCAGACCAAAACCAAAGTTTTTTTCGCAAAATTGCGAAAAAGCCAATTAAAAAAGATAATACAATTTTAAGACCGTAATTTGGACTTTAGCATCACTGTGTACATGCTGTGAAAATATATTTGTTTCTAATGGGAAGGCTAGGGTGTGACGTGTATGGTGCATACATGATCGACCCACATGAATTTTGATTTTTATTCGTGGGTGAGACATGTTTTAATTTCAAATAGAAAGATGGGGCGTGACATGTTCACTACATGACCCATATTAAAATGTGTCGAGCGGCTATTAAAAAAGAAAGAAAAAAAGGCCTCCTCCTTCCTTCTAAAAAAAAGACAAACATGTTTTTTTTATTATTTGGCCTAAAGGGAGGTTCTCGAGGCTCTTACGTAATCGAGTTGGATTAGGGTTGAGGAATTGAATAACCGTGGATTCGTAATTGTTACAAATGTAGGCAAGATAAAAACCGTTCCGAATCCACACTTTACTAAAGATTCGTAGATACGAATCCACTGTTATTGTCCAAAGCGTTGATTCTTAGATACGAATCCACACTTTTAACAATAGCGTGACGTCATAGCAATGGTTTAATTATGAATATTCATGATACATCTTTCAGCCGATGCGCTAGAGACTACTGCTCTCATAATATACACACGACTTTTTCCGAAAGTCGTGAATATTGACGTCAATATTTGCGACGAAATTCACGACTTGCCCCCCCGCCCCCCCAAGTCGCGAATATTGACGTCAATATTCACGACAAATTGTCCCGCCCCCAAAGTCGCGGATATTGACGTCAATATTGACGACAAATTGTCCCGCCCCCAAAGTCGCGAATATTGACATCAAATTTGACGTCAAATTTTACGACCGGATATAAATTTTGACGCGAGTTTTGTTTTTGTAAGATAGGTTTTGGCTAGTCTTGCTCAAATACCGAGTTTTTCATTTGTTCCGGGGCGCGCCGCGCGTCCGTCTAGTCTATGCAGTTCATTATTCATCAATACTCCGAAAACGGGCTTATTGAGGGCGCGCTCGATTGTCACGAGTGATCAGGGCCTAGGGCTCTGCTTACCGTTAGCGAAAAATCTTTGCTTACTGTAGCAAACAATTTGGTGCTTACGGTAAACGTATTTCACGCGTTAGCGAGGAATGTTGGCTTCTGCGCATGCGTACATCCGTAACTAAGGATTCTGCGCTTACAGGGTCATATATTTTTTTCTGCTCGCACAAAATGGTGACTGTAAGCGCGGAATTATGTGATTAGCAGAGCCAAAAAATCGGGCCCTGATACAGTGGATTTATTTTCAAGGTCGGATCACCATTTGTAATTGCTCGAATTATCATGAATGGGTGGATTTTTATTTATTTATTTTATTTTTTTATATTTTTTTTTTGGGGGAGGGGTGGTATTTTAAAGTAAATCTCGTTTAATTGACCTGTCCGAAGTTTTACAATTATGGATGGCGAGAAAATCACAAACAGCGTTTGTTTTCAACCGCCGACGGGCAGTTATTCTTATGTTATTATTGGGGTTTTTTGCGATTGCCGTCCGGCGATCGCGAATTTTGTGTTATCAAATTATACTTTTCGGAATAATTACAGGTATCTAGCACGATAATTTTGCTGGATGCCTAGAATCATTATTTACTTTCAAATAAGTAGGATATTTCTTAATAATTCGGTAGTAAATATTTTCGATATCTGCAAATGGTGTATCATATCTTTCAAGTTCAGTGCACGAGATTTGTTTCTGAACTTAAAACAAATCCACTGATCTTTCGTGACAATCGAGGGCGCCCTCAATAAGCCCGTTTTGGGAGTATTGATGATTAATGAACTGCATAATAGACGGAACAAGTGAAAAACTCGGTCTTGGAGCAAGACTAGCCAAAACCTAGCTTGCTGGAAAAACATTCAATATTCGCGACTTGGGGGGCATTCGTGAATGTTGACGTCAATATTCGCCACTTTTGGGGAAAGTCGTGAAATATGTCGCGAATATTCATTTGACGTTAATATTCACGATCTGCGTAGTCCCTCCAGGGCCACCATATCTAGCCCCTCAAAAATATTGGCTCCAGAACCGCACCTGAATAAAACGTATTTGGAAAACTTCGGACATTGTCAGGCAAAGGCAGAATTCCTCTTTTTTGGCACGTGACAGTGGAGGCTACCGGACCTATACAATTCATGAGAAATAGTTATATTTATTTGGTCTGAGAACCATACTAGCTCGGGTTCTGACTAATCACGTAACAATAAGGCTGTCAGTTGACCTGATCAGGTGATCTGTACATTGTGATCAGGTGATCTGCTTTATTTGTACGCGTACACGCCGCAGTAGAAAATGCATATGGACTTGGGTTCCGATACAACCATGAATAGGTAAACACGTATATTTTAGACAGGAAAGTGTGAGTTTTACCGTATTTCGCATCACAAATAAGAGTCGCCAGTCGAACCAGCAGAGATTTGATTTGAGCCGTACAGTTCAAAAGTTTAACTTGATCTTTCACTTTCTAACAAATTACAAAATTTGGTTTATACTATTCCAAAACCGCAGTCAGGTTCACTTAAAACGTAAAGGGGGCCGTGCAGACAAAGTTCAAGATTTGGGAATTTTTTTATTCACGTATACATTTTTTTAAACACAGTTTCGTGCAAGTAAAATGACTCTCGTTAGAGCGCACATCTCAGCCCCAACCGCAAACAAGTCCCATCTTCAAATGTAAAACAAATCATTTAAAGTGATTCAGGATCTGGATTCAGATCAATCTGAAATCGTCCTGGACCCATGCATAACGCTATCTACCAGCCAAGTCTCGTTAAAATTGTTAAGGTAAAAAAAAATAAACCATTTGCTTTTGCTGTAGGCCTAAGTTTCGAAAATAGGTTTAAATATAGGGAATTCATGTTTTATAGTAAATATTGTGACGCTGACCTAGTTTTGTGTTCATAGAAGCTCGAGGAAAAAAAACTGTTCTTGCAGTCTGGTTCCATAACTTCCTTAAGAAAAATTCAATAAAATGGAGGCAGTGTTTGAAAATAGTCAGGTTGCCGACCGGCAATCGTTACAAATAAATACAACAATCCACAAATTTCTGGAAAACAACATCACATCACGTGCTGTGATTGCACAAGACGCTTGAGACTGTTATTAAACTAAGTCAAGTAAGATATTTCAAAACAATTAAGTATTTTGGTTTGTTTGCAAAATGGTGTATACATGCACTTCCTTTAAATTTAATTTTTCCAATAATTCCAAAAACAAATTCAGAAAATTTATTATAATAGGCCTATGCCGCAAAAAGCCTGAACTGGCCGTTTTTACAACGGTTGACGGCAGGCAATCGTTTAAAATTAATACAATATTCCACTTTTCTGGGAAAACCACATACTTGTCAAGTAAGAGTAAGGTATTTCAAAATAATTCGGTGCTTTGGTTTGTTTTATGTTTGCAAAATTGTGTATACTACCTTTAAATTAAATAGTTCCAATAATTACATTGTTTGTCCAGCAAAATAATTATAACCTGCCTATGCGAACAAAAACCCTAACTGGCCGAAAGGTAGGTGTGCGAATTTTTGCTGTATAGAGTAGATTGTGATTGTGATTGTTATTTTTTATTGAACACACACCTTCCGGGCCAGCCAACTGACATAGCTAGCTATGCAAGTTGTATTTATGTGCAGTTTTCTAAGAGCATTTCTTATCACAGTATTTTGTGTGTGTAGACTTTCGTCAGTGGATCGCTGACTCGGCATTTTTAAATATTTCCTGACGACAGGCGCACCTGCTGAAAGTTTAGACATAGAAACGTCGATTTTGTGATAATTATTGCTATGTAAACAATGTAGCAGGGAATTCGCGCAATTTTGTTGACACAATTGGCAAGAAGTATCGACATCGGCTACGCTGGAGGCCATGTCATTTCCTGGACCATTCATGAATATTGGTATGTCCTTAAAGGTATAGATACACTATTTGCAGATATCGACAAATCTTACTAGTGAATTATTAAGAAATATCTTACAAGTTGAAAGTAAATAATGATTGTTCAGCAAAATGATTGCGCAAGATATCTCATAATTGTTCCGAAAAATAAAATTATAAAATAAAAATAAAAACATCCGTTTTATTCACCGACTGTCAATATTATGTATATTTTCTTTTGGATAAGGAAACATTCTGGTATATTATAAAATCATATTCGAAATTATATGACATTTAGAGGGTGAAATTTATAACGTAAAAAAAGCTTCCGAACCAACCAATTGACCTTTAAAAAATGACGAGATTTTCCCATTTTCTGGCGGTGGCCACAACCCATTTCACACTGATGTTAAAGATAATTTCATATTCTATCAAAAGAATGTAGATTTGGGGTTGATTGTAACTTAGTCCAGTCAGGGCGCAGAAAATCCTAACGTTCACAAGAAAGTAACGAACGGAACACCCCGCCATGACAGTCCTTAGTCTTCCTGCGCCCTCATTGGTCGAAAATGACGTCCTTGAAAAAGGCTTCGCGATAACGTATAGTTCATGCACATTACAATACGCAGTTGTTTTTCGTGTTTTTTTTAATTGTAAGCTCGAGCGAAAAGGATTCTGCTAATCAGTATTTTGTTTATTCTTTTTAACAGTGGACTGATTAGAAAATAATAATATTGCCTGCATAATACAATGTATACTACGAAGCTGTCTAAGGGACACGGTGAAAATAATTATTTCCTCTCACTTCAGCTAACTCGTACGTACGCCTTATATGTCGTACGTACGCCTTATATGTCGTACGTACGCCTTATATGTCGTACGTACGCCTTATATGTCGTACGTACGCCTTATATGTCGTACGTACGCCTTATATGTCGTACGTACGCCTTATATGTCGTACGTACGCCTTATATGTCGTACGTACGCCTTATATGTCGTACGTACGCCTTATATGTCGTACGTACGCCTTATATGTCGTACGTACGCCTTATATGTCGTACGTACGCCTTATATGTCGTACGTACGCCTTATATGTCGTACGTACGACTTAAATGTCAGACTTATGTCGTACGTACGACTTAAATGTAAGACTTATGTCGTACGTACGACATAAGTAGGCCTACGTATATGTCGTACGTACGACTTAAATGTCAGACCTATGTCGTACGTACGACTTAAATGTCAGACCTATGTCGTACGTACGACTTAAATATCAGACTTATGTCGTACGTACGACTTAAATGTAAGACTTATGTCGTACGTACGACATAAGTAGGCCTACGTATATGTCGTACGTACGACTTAAATGTCAGACCTATGTCGTACGTACGACTTAAATGTCAGACCTATGTCGTACGTACGACTTAAATATCAGACTTATGTCGTACGTAGGACTTAAATGTCAGATTTATGTCGTACGTACGACTTAAATGTCAGACTTAAGTCGTACGTACGACTTATATGTCGTACGTACGAGTTATATGTCGTACGTACGAGTTATATGTCGTACGTACGAGTTATAAACACGCGCGCCGCGTGATCACACATGTACGGCGATCTGCAATCGGCCATTTTGACTGCCATTTGTACTGTGCTCAGATCTTACGCCGAGTTTTTGATATCATCTGGCCGCAAATATAATCCTTCAGAGGTAAGGTAGTAACAAAACAACGGTTATGAACAATACATGAATAATATGTTACACATCCTGAACTGTATTGTTGTTTACACTGTTTAGCGATGAATTTAAGTGTCATATTAATTGACCGTTGTACGTAACACACAGTCACACAGTCTAGCCCGGCCCAGGTGGACTCCCTAACCTCCCTACGACGTTTTCGAATTTTGGATTTTGTCTGTCGTTCTAACGCCCAGGCGACAACCGTGCCTATTGCCAATAAAAAGTCGTTGGGGCGAAAAAATCCAAAAACAAAATTTGAAAAAGGAGTGAAAAAACGCCCCAATTATAAGCCAGTTCGATATTCCCACTGCACTGGCACTGCGCATACTTTATCCATGTGCACATGAATTCGTGCACATGAAGATTTGACGATTTTTTCTTTCAAAATAAACATTTCAGCAATTGCGTGCAAAAGCATAGCAGGTACCAGCAAATTTAAAGAGATCGTCGTGTACTTCTAAAGTTACGAAGTAACATTTTTTTTTTACGTTTTGGTGTTTTCAGGTGTTTTGTGTGGCCAAACATTTGTTCGAACAAAGTTCCCATCGTCTTTTCGAATTCACAAGAAAATACAGAGAATGCAGATTCGGTTACCACGTCCCCCATAGCCTTGTGTGCATTTGTCTGCCGTGTTTATCCCAACAGAAAAATTGTTGAATCTTGTTGTGCACACGCGCAGTTGGAATACGATTATACGAAATTGGCTTATTGGGTCTAGCGCCCACATACAAAACCTACAAATGTAGGGCAGGCCACACTAGTTGGGGTTAGTCAACAAGGTCACAACCTTAATCGTTATGACCTACACGAGGCCATAGCCCCATTCTGTGGCCGCATACACTGGACTCACTCTGTATATTACTAGGCTATATGGCGGTCTACGCACAAACTTGGCAGGTAACACAAAATTTCACTCTTTTTTACAGGCGACGTTTCAAGTGCTGAAATTCTCACTAACAGTTGTTTTGTCCATGTGTATTCTTTAGCTGTTTTCCAGAGTGGGCTCAGTTGTTTACTTCGCGTAAAAATCAAGGCGAACCATGGGAAAGATTTTCTCACACGGATCTCAAACAATCGCCATGTCTGAATGAAATAATACATGTATGTCGCGCATGCGAATACACTGATTGACAATATACAAGTACATACATACATGTACGACCTCACTCTGACAAACGGGTACCAGATGACTGTTTTATGTACATGTACATGTACATGTGTCTGCATGCGGACTGAATTTTGTTTGGGTACACAGTTTAATATACATCAACGCTGCATACATCATTTTCACTGGCTGAGTGGCTGTTGGTTGTGGGTACACCTACATGTACACTTGGCACGCCATTGATGGGGTACCTCTATTGTTCGACTTTTTGCAAGTGCCAATCTGCAAGTGTAAACGCACACACATACATGTACATTACTGTACCGGTACCACTACCAGCTTGAATTTTTTTTACATTTTTTTGTGTACAAAACTTAGACTTGGTGCCAAGTTGGTAATAGCGGTCCACTCGGTATACACGGGGACATTGCGGTTGCCTCGTCCCCAATTTGCAGAGTTTGAATTTAAGTTAGATTTGTCGCAACTCTCCAGGTTACTAGTCTTAAACCAGCCGTGCCGATGGATTTAGTCTTAAATTCACGGATGAAACATGACTATCTAACGACTAGTCATCAAGTCTATACAAAACTGGGCAATTGTACTTTTGTATTAATTTGGTATAGAAAGCGATGTAGGTTCTTCATGATTATAGGTTGGTTGGGTAAAGCAGAAACAAACTATTTTTAATGTTTTAGCCTAAAGGCATTTCCACACAAAACAGCAACCTTGTGATTATGTCTTCATGCCTAGAGGCTTCATGTTTATGACTGCATTTCATGGAAATAATTGATCTTAAAATCAAATTTAAATTTGTACTTGCAGACTAGCTGGTACGTGTACATGTATGTCATGGAAGAATTTCTTAGACAGCGGGGAGTGGAAGAAGTAATTGAATACTTGAATAATGAAAAGGTTAGAAAGTCCTAACTTCCAGTTCAAAGGGAAAACACGATACATGTATACGTGTACGAACCATGTGTGGACCTAGAAACAAAAGATGGAAATAATAGAGTACAGTATTCTGAAGCTATTTCAGCGATTGTGTACAAAGTGTATGGAGAGTCGAGAAACTTTTCTAAGTGTTTTAAAACAAAATTGTAAATGTTTCTTAGTCACAGATTCATGTCCTTTCAAACATTTTATAGTGATTGACCTTCATTGAAATGATATGAAGAAAAGAGCAGTGTCAGGTTGCAACATTTTTTCACAAAAGATGTCCACACAATACACAAACCGAAAAGCTGTGTGGAATTGCACATGTCCACACAGAGGGAAAATCAGGTTAGGGTCATCTGTCGCTGAATAAAGGGAAACACTTTGAAGGGGACAGAATCGAACCTAACTCCCTGTGGTGTGTGCAACATCATATTGATTTTGGAGGATTGAGGACTGTTAGGGTTGAGGGTCATTCCGTGTCAAATCACCAAATGGGTTACACCCCCACCCCCTTTAAACTACAGTGTAGTTCATATTTGTTTTATAGGGTTATTTTTTGGTGAACAAGCCAAAATTTCAAGTTTTAGTGAAATCCGAATTCCGAACAGCGGTTTTCGCGCTCCCCGGCTACCGTCAGATATTTTTTGGTGATTTTAGCCAAAATGGACAAGGCCACCAATATTCAAAGGACCATACATGCATGTACCTCCCTTACCTGTTGGCCATATTTTGAAAGCTACATGTAACATCATAAATAATCCAATTTTAGCATTATTGTTTGACCTTGAATTATTACTTTGACCTTGAATTTTACCTTGTAGATTACTTGACCTTGAGCCGACTCTGGGTCCTAATATACTCTTACATGTTTTTACAATGTATCAAAAAAATGAAGGTATAATATTTTTTGTTTGCTTCCTACAGGTAGGGTAGCTCATGTCAAAGTTGGCAAAAGGTGATTTTCCAATGTTTATTGATGCAAATATGTATATTGTATGTAAATGTAAGGTCGTTCCGTGTCAAATCGCCTACAATTTCAACATCCCTCAGATTACGGTAGGATGAAAAAAAATTGAAAACATAGCTTCATCCTTCAAACTGGAACAAAAACAATTTAGAGCCAAATTTGAAGCGGATTGGGATCGACGGCCCTCCAAAAGGAGCGGGTCACCTCCCTTGTTGATAAATGCAAATGTTGCCCACATTTTTACATCACTTTCATTTGTTCATAAATACTTAAATTTAAAAAAGATATGAATCTCAAAGTTGATTTATTGGGTAAACTTGGCCTATTTTCTTCCAAAAAAGGCATCAGAAATGCTGTACCTGCATCACATCTTTAGATATTCTCACTACCGGTACTTCATTGGAAATTTGAACCCCCCCCCCCCCCCCCTATATTCTCCACAAATAATTTCAGAAATGCTATATAGCACTACTACTGCACTACATTTGTATAATAATAGCAAATAGTGTATCATATACAGCAGGCACATCAATTTTAAAGTGGCATAAATGTGTTAAATGATTGGTCAAAATGGTACATGTACATATGCAAGTAGAAAATAAAATACCAATCCCACTTTGGGATGAGCCAGGATGACCCTGTGGTCAGTTTTTGTAAAAATCCAAATTTTAACAGTATAAATATGTAAACTCCATTTGTGCCAAATTAGAAGTTTGGTTATTACATGTACATGTACCTCCTTCAAATTTAATTCATTTTTTGAAATATTATCATTTGGCCCTCTCTGAACGCACACATTGTTGCCTATAATGCGTATATATTGAACTGTAGAAAATTCAGGTGACCCGCCCCTTTTGGAGGGCCGTCAATCCCAATCCGGTTGGAATTTGGCTCTGAATTTTATTTCTCCGAGTTTGAAGGATGAAGCTATGTTTTCAATTGTTTTTCACCCAAATCTGAGGGGGTGACCAGGGAACCCTAGGTGATTTGATACAGAATTACCCTGTAATCCAATTTGCATATGTGACCGGCTCTGCAATAAAGGGTATTAAGTCGCGCTGTGCACTATCATGTAATGGACTACTCAACGTTGAGAGGATAAACATTTCATCAAAATGTGATTTACATATTTTGCCATTAATGACATCTTTAACACCAATATTTTCAGGTTGTATTCAAAAAAATGTTGATTTTGATGATTAAAGTGGAAAACACGCCCATTTTGTGTTCATCGTTCTGTTGTTCTACAACAAAGCCGGCTTTTTCAAAGCCTGTTTTCTCAGTTGTGTAATTTGAACTCCAAGGAAGTAATCAAAAGCAAACATGTCATAACTCCAGAACGGAAGTAGCTATGGAGCTCTATTATATACCAACTGGAAGCTTACGCTGTGGGCTTTCCAACCATGTATATAACTCAATTTCACTATTTTGTGACATAATACCCATTATTGCAGAGCGGGTCACATATATACATGTATAGGAATATCACACTTTTCTAACCTTGAAATGAGCTAGGGAGCAAACGAAAAATATTTTACCTATAATTCTTTTCTATATTGTAAAAAAACATGTTAGGGTATTATTTGAACAGAAAGTCGGCTCAAGTTCGTGTGATCCACAAGGTCAAATTCAAGGTTAAAGTAAAGGTATAAAGGTCATTGTAGGTCAAATTGCTTGGACATAGCAAATAATGCCATTTGAGTATTTATGGTGTTAGCTTTCCAATAAAATCAAAATCAGCAAATTTGGTCAACAGGTTAGGGCCGGGAGGTACTGTACATGTATGGTTCTTTGAATATTGTCGGCCACGCTCATTTTGGCCTAAATCACCCAAAAAATAGCCCGACAGTAGCACGAAAACCACTAGTCGGATGCCGCTAAAACTTGAAAATTTGGTTTTTTTCACCCAAAATAACCTATAAAACAAATTTGAAGGGGCTGGAATTTAACCCCTTCGGTCATTTAGTACGGAATGACCCTAACTTAATACATTTTATGTTTGTTTATTTTCCTTTCCAGATTGATAGCACAACAGTTTGTTGTATGGATGGCGAATTGTCACAGTTGGCATCCGTGTTAAAGTTCGGAGATAGAGTTGCCCTCAAACAATTCTGTGAAAAGCAAACTCGATCAGCAGCCCAAACATCAACGTCGCAGCTTTCTTCGGCTATGAGGACGCGGAGACAAAGTCTTCTTGAGCGTCTGCAAAAAGACACTAGACTTACAGCTGGAGAGGATGATAACCCCAAACTATCTTCTCGGGGTAAGGGAAATACCAATGCCTCAAGGGAAAGTAGACGTGTTCAGGTTGGATGGATACATAATGAACAACAGGTCAAAAGTACCAGAGGGGGAGGTGTGAGAAAACTTGATGTCCAAAAAGATGCAAATCTTGAGGCCCTCCTGGAAGCAACCACGGTTTTATTCTTCAGAGACGGGACCTCCAAAAAAGGTCTGAAACTTAGTGAATGTACTCAGTGCTGCTTGAGAGATTTCAGCCACAGTGAGTACACTGAAAGCAGATGTGACAGTTGGAGACCTTTACAAGCAGGAAAAGCCAAACGGGATTTTAAGATTTTATCTCCACACCACATCTTCCTTTAATGTACTTGGAGAGATGCCTACAGACACAGAGGAGACAACTCGACCTGCAAAGAAGACAAAAACAAAACACGCTGGTGCCTGCTCTGATAAACAGGATGAAAACATCAATGATCGACAGGTGCAAGCTGCCTCCGAACAGCAAGAAAGCACAGTACAAAGCTCTGATAATGAGTCCTTACCAGCAGTGGACTCTGGCACGTTTTTCTTCACAAATGCAGAAATCCTTCAAACAACCTGTGCTAGTGAGCCATTTACAAGTACTATGGTTTCTCTTGCACTAGAGTCTCTTGATGAGATATGCCAGCCTGAAGTTATTCAGTCAGACTCACTTCACACATCCCACACATCTAAATCAGCTGATTTCTCAGGATCAACTGTAGAAATGCCTTCAGTGCCTTGCTCTCTGTCTCCGTCCCATCACTCACTGTCTTCACCCCCTTGCTCACCATCTCCACCCAGTCAATCACCAACTCCACCCTGTCGCTCAGCAACTCTGCCGTCTGGTTCCCAAACTCTACCCCCTCGCTCACCAACTCGACCCCCTCGCTCACCAACTCGACCCCCTCGCTCACCAACTCGACCCCCTCGCTCACCAACTCCACCCCCTCGATCACCAACTCCACCCCCTCGATCACCAACTCCACCCCCTCGATCACCAACTCCACCCCCTCGATCACCAACTCCACCCCCTCAATCACCACATCTACCTCAGTACTTACCGACTCCGCTAATAGGAGCCCGACAAACAATAATAGTACACAGGGGTAATATACTTCATGACATGATACATGTTTTCAAGGACCCCTGCATCCTAGACGTCCCCTTGCTCTTCAGTTTTCAAGATGAAGTTGGAGCTGATGCATCGGGTGTATCAAGAGAGGCATATACAGCATTTTGGGCTGAATTCTATCTCACAAGCTCATCCGGTGAAACTGCGAGGGTACCAGCAATCTACCCAGAGTTTGGATGGGATGAGTGGAATGCTATTGGTCGCATTTTATCCAAAGGGTTTCAAGATCTGCGCTTATTCCCAACCCGCCTGTGCCCTGCATTTGTTACAGCCCTTGTGCATGGAGAACATGCAGTTTCTCCCGAAATGCTCATTGAATCCTACAAAGCATTTCTTTCTCCCTTGGATGCGGAAATAGTCAACAAAGCTCTCTGTGGGGAAATGACCGAGGATGACAACGAAGATCTTATTGACATCATCAGCAGAGCTGACTGTCACACTCTACCCTCTTCAGAACACATGAGGGAAACTCTGCTCAGTGCAGCTCACAAGGAATTAATTCAAGTGCCTAAGTACGCCCTGGATTCTATGGCAGCTACCGCACGTGCAGACTTGCAACTTCTCCTACCAACAATCCAGACAGTTTCAAAACTATATGAAGAAACGAAGCCAACACCTAGGAAATTAATCAAGTTGATTAAGGCTACACCAAACAACAGGGGACAGGAGCAAGCTCTGGGGTTCCTCAAACAATTCATTCGGAGTCTGGATTCGCCAACCTTATGCAAGTTCATTCGATTCTGCACCAGTGCAGAAATTTTGTGTTTTGAGTCGCTCTTTATTGAATTCTGTGCAGTCAAGAAGGGTGCTGGCAGATGTCCAGTGGCACATACGTGTGGCCCCACCCTTATCTTGCCTTCTACATATGTGTCATACAACGAGCTTCGATGTGAACTGTCCAGTATCTTGGATTCAGGGTACCTCAAAATGGACATTGTCTAGGCAGAACTTAGACATGTACATGTATGCACCAGACAGATTAGATACAGCAGATTTCAGCATTGTCAATGAAAGGGAACGATGAGCTTTGATAAGTTTGCATAATTAATAGATGCATGCAGGTCTACAAATCACGATTTATTTAAAATGAAAAGCTTGCTCTAATGTTAATTTGGTTAAATGTTACTGTATACATGTATTTTGATGCGTATTGTGTGGATTTGATTACGAGATTTTTAAAAAAAATTGGGAGGGGGAGTGAGTTATGAATGATTTCACTATCACTAAAGTACCGGTAATTGAGTTTAAATATTTTTGGGCGGCAAAATACATTGTATTTGCTGGACCTATGTTCAATCAGAAAAAGTATCAGTATTATTTGCCCTACAGTTGTGAAACCGAAAAAGAATTAGGCCTACAGGTATATAAAGACCATTGTTCAGGCAGGAATTCTACAGACAATGTAATTGACATATATTAATCTTTCTCTGTAAAAATGTTGAAAGATTTCTAACTGTACATTGTCACTTTTGATTGAAGGGAATGATAAAGTAGAATCTGTTGTGCAATGCTCACGATTTGATAAAGTTATTTGTGTAACAAAATAATTCATCTGATTTATTGTGATATCTTGCCTATTAAAAAAGTGCTGATGTGCGGCTATCACAGGGACCACGCATGTAATAGACTAGTTCATTACACGAAGTGCCGCCATCTTGTTTTATATCAAGTTATATTTTACTATACCTCATACATATTCATGATCGAAGCCACATTCTCACTGGTCCACCCATCAGGTGCACTGCCAGCCGTTATTTTTAGTGTTTGCAAAGTATTCACACACAGGGTAAATACGCATGCGCCGTGTGCTAGTCAACTATGCATGTGCTTTACAATGTAATCGTGGAACTAGCACATAGCTTGGGTGATATACTACACGAGGAAATGGCATGATGTGATGTGAACGGATTTCCAAAATCACATCCAAATGCTCCAAATTTACATCCTAATGCTCCAAATCCAAAATCTGCGGTCCAAATTCACATCCTGGGTTAATTGGGTGTGAATCCAGTGGGTGTGAATTTTCATTCTAACACTTAACCCAGGATGTGAATTTGGAGCATTAGGATGTGATTTGGGAAATCTTTTGTTGAAATCACATCCCGCTAAGGACCGTGCCTGCTTTAATTGCAACATCAAATCATGCCCTTTACTAGTGTAGTATATAATGCACACGAGAACATCGCCCAAGCTACATGCGAATTAAAAGATGGCAGCACACAAATGTTTTGTCCGAGCTCCTGACAATGCAACTGAATATGTATGAGGTATATAGTAAAACAATATAACATGGTTTATTTCAGGTGGGTAGTCAATATTAGCTTCTCTCGGAATTAGGAGTTGGTAGTTGGCAAATTTGTTTAGTTGACTTCGCCTCAGGAACTCGTTTGTCAACTGTTAATACCTCGAGGAGCTAATATCGAATACCCACCCGAAATAAACCATATTATATTTGTATGTTAAAGTATCCCGACATGTTGTTTTATGTTTTATTGGCTAGGGGTCATTATTTAAAATACTTCCTTTTTTCAGAATTGTTGACACTACCTACATTCGTACAGTAGTTGTGTGCTTCTCATTATGTTTTACATGTTGTTTTACAATATTGTTTTATATTTTAAAAATAAGCAGTGTCATTTGATGTGAGATGGAGAATTGTCTTATTTGGTAATGTAGGCAGTTTGTTTAGCTCTTGTTTAAAAGTTTCACATGTACATGTACTGGTGGGAACAATTGGGAAGTGTTGCACTTATGCACTTGTCAATTGTAACCCGCGCCCTGGGGGACCCTGGCTATAGCGGGGCACTAGCGGGGGCCTACCCAAGGGTTTCCAAGAAAAAGGTGCCCCGCTACCCTGGACATTACCCCGGGACTGACCCGAGACTTCCAAAGGGGTTGCCCGGCAGGCCGGGGCGATACCCAGGGATTTCCAAAAACAGATGCCCCGCCGGCCGGGGCATTGCCCGGGGATTTCCCAAAACAGATGCCCCGCCGGCCGGGGCATTGCCCGGGGCATTGCCCGGGGCTATACCGGGACTTCGTGAAATCACTATATTGTGCATGTACATGTACGACATGCATCCGAATGCATGGAGATTGAGAAATCAGAAATCATGAAAAGATTGGGAATCAAGAACATTTGGCCTTCCCATCCCGTCGTCGTGACGCGTGGCGAAAACTTTGGGAAATTCTGTTCTGGTCCTGTGGCGCCGTGGCGCGAAACGAGCATAATAGACAGCGAACCACGTGTGAACGCGTCAAAATAACAAAAATACGCACTGAACACAGGTATAAAATGCACTCACTGCGCAAAATGAAAGATAATTTGGGCAATGATATGATTGATAAGAAACGTAGGATCCATATAGTGTGACAATGTGCATTCAGTTGTGGCTGTCCATGAATGTTGTTATGGACCATTTAACGCATGCTCTACAGTACTTTCTGTTTGAAAGTTTATTGGTACCTTGAAATCTTTCATGGTCATAAATCTCTCATGGTTTATAAATTATATCTTGGGCTAGTCCAAGATTGGATTGACCCAGATTGGGCTAGGTCAATAGGTCAATGCTGTCCCCTTGTTTCAAAATTATTATTATTATTATTATTTTCTGGTAATGAAACCAAGGATCCTTCAAAAGCGCAATGTAATAAGATCAGTTGCTACGTGGCATAGCCGGTCTGCTGCTCGGACGTCTAAGTTTCCCTCCAGTCCAGTGTTTGTACTCACAAGTTTGAGGGTGAAAGTTTTTAGAAGTTCCATCGCTGTTTGTAGTCTAAATCACAAGCTCAACAAAGCCGTAAGTCTATTACATTTGAACATGTATTTCCTAATTCCTAGTGTAGGGGTGCTATTCATGATTAGGCCTACATGTATTATTGTTCATTATTTTTTTGTGATTGTATAAATGCTATTTCATAATTTTGTTAATCATGAAATCACAAGGGTTTGTGCAGCTCATGTTTGTACCGATGACATGTATAGCATGATCATGTGCGGTACGCGTGTATGGACAGTACATGGATTCCTATAAGATTTGGTCACTATTTTATTGGATCATAAGGTGTATGAGGCGGACTTGCATGCAGTAATTCTTTATTTTTAAGGTCTTTAAAGGTTTTGAGATTGTGTTGTGCATTTATGGATGAATTGAGTTTAATATTGACATGTGTATTTGTGGTTTCATTCCTATTTGTACAACACAGTCGTCTTGCCTGCGTAGTGTAAACCACATTTTTAATCTTAGATAAATTGTGTATCTGGATTATTTTCAGTCATATTAGTTGAGAAATGGTGATCATTCTAATCCAATCCTAATTTGTAAATGGAAACTTATGAGTGCCTGCCCTAACTTTCACAGGCGCCCCGGACCCAGCAGCCTAATATGTTATATTCTGCAGTTATGAGCAAGTAATGTGTCATGTGATCTTTTTTAAATATTGAACTTTATCCTGTTGAGCAGAGTTAAAGGTTCATTTGATCCAATTAAAAAAATACTGCACCGTGTTCGATGACAAGTAAGGTATTTTGTGCCCATGTCAGCATTGTGATTTCAATTGAAGATTTTTATTTGAGTTTGATTTCAGGAAAACATGTATTAATAACAATTGTAGTTAATATTGTCAACAGTCATGTAGACGGTCAATTATAAATCGTAATATTTTGCATGCATTTCTAATTACAGTGGAAACAACTGTGTACTGCCTATGTCAACAAGGGGAATATGGAAGAATGGTGCAATGTGATGGCCCAGAATGCAGACACAGATGGTTCCATTACGAGTGTGTTGGAATACGCAGAAAGCCAAGAGGGCAATGGAAATGCCCTAATTGCAAATAGGGTCTGTAGTATTATGCTAAAAATGCAAACACAAAGTAATATACTTACAGACTAGACGTTCAAGTTCAAGTTCAAGTATCTTTATTATATCCCACAGTGGGTAATTAAAAATATACCGGGTATATAAACAAGTTAAGAATACAATTTCACATATAAATATTAAATTTGCTTTAGCTATAATAATTAATCATTAAAATAAATTTAACATTGGAACGTACGTTTGTGGACAAACCCTAAGCTGTGCCGATTTTGTTTTTCTTTTGATTAAACGCTCTTTACCTTTAAAGTGAGCCTGACTTTGAAATAGAAGACCTTTCACAAGCCCTTAATTTGACTTTAAATGTGCCTAAAAACGGTTGATCTGGAAGTTAAGGTCAACTGAGGGTCACAATAACCCAAGGCTAATCTTCAATGCCCATTTGCTAGAGAGTAATGTTTTTTGGACTTGTAAGATCTGTACATAAATAGCATAAATATTTTAGCTGAGATTACTCAGAGACAGTGCATTGTATGTAAGAGAAGCATCATTTAGCATGACTATACTGTCAGTCAGTGCAGTCATTAAGCTGTTGATTATTTGTCATCTCTTTTAATGGATCCCTGTCACCAAACAACACCATGTTGAATTCCTGAACAACTCTTGTAGTCGTTGATGACTTTATTTACAAAATGTATGAAGCGGAATTGCCCTTAAGTGTTTTTTTTTTACATTTCAAACATGGCATGCTATGTGTGACACTTTTCTGTCAAAATTTGAAACCATTCCAATTCTGCAATAATAATTCACACAGTGTGCAGAATAGAGCTTGTTCTCCTCATTGTGCATAGGGTATTATACACAACTTTCTCTTGTTTTATACTGTAGGTTTTCCCAGACGATTTCACTAATTATTCATTCAATGTAACATCTGGATCATTCAATTTAGATTGAAATTAAATGATCACGCAGAACGTCAATCAACAATAAAAAAGAGTCATTTAATTTCACTGTTCGAGCATTCTATTTCTTTAAAGATGCATTAAATTTAAAAGTAACGCAATGTTCATTCAATTTCGGCTCATGCGCTCAGGCGTTTGCTAATTTGAATGCTGTGAACGTTAAAAACTGCCAAAACTAAGAATTTTACAATGTAGGCGTACGTTTGGAAAACAACAAAACAAAAATGAATGTCCCCAAAACAAAACAAAAAACCTCAATTTAATCGCATGTAAACAATTCTTGCGAAATTGGATCAGTGGCGTAGCACCGCCATTTTTATTGGGGGGGGGGGGGGGGGGGGTACTTTTTTTATGAAAAGGGCACTTGCACATCCGTGGTAAAATGTAGACACTTGGCCTCCGTAAAATCAAAAAGTGGGGGGGGGGGGGGGGGGGGGGTAACCATCTGTCGATTGGGGCGTTGTTCAAAACCGACAATTATGCACACAAACGGCCAATATACATGTATGCTGCTTTTCCGGGCGATACATGTGCACATTTCAGAAAAAGGCACCAAATTCGGCTGCGGCCACAAATAAGGGCACCACTTCTTTAAAAGTGTGTGTTTAATATAGGTTTTCCCGGACGATATCGCAAAATGTGCACATTCATTCGTAAAATATGTATTCAATTTCGCGCTGAATTTCAGAACGACGTATGTCCGAGTTTCATTTTCGCAAAAACGAGCATTCAATTTTATTTTGTTTAATTCAAATAAATGAATGTGCTTAGCGTTTCATTTAAACGATTACAAACACGTGATTGGGCTTTCGGTTTGACGTATGCGTGGCCGATTATTAAGAATGTGCAATCTATTTCGCAGCAAATCGAATTATCATTGTGTCACGGCCTGAATTGAATATTCTTTTTCATTTGTTATAATTTAAATTCGCATATTCTGCATTCAATTTCAATAACGTACATGTGGCTTTATAATTCACGATACAACTTGGATTAAATCATTAATAAATCAATGTATCGTGGGACTAATTGATCATTTATGTGTTGGCTCTTAAATTTATTTTAACCCTAACCATCCCAAATCCTCCAAAATCCTCTTTGCAAATTGAAGGTTTTTGCAGGAATGAGGTCACTTGGAAGTTGATGCATCAGATGAATTTGAAGGATTTAGGTTACTTTTGAAGATTTTGAAGACTTGAGGTTATTTTCTTTTTGTTAATGACTTCTCTATCATTTTATCAGTTCAATTGTCTATATCCGTCAATGAACTGTCCACCAAGATATGAGTGGTTGATGTCCAGTCTATTTGCTACATCTAAGTAGTCGGCGTCGTCAGCCTCAAAGGCATCGATAAGACGATTTCGATCAACGTCCGAGACTCGTCTGTATCTCGGGCTCCCTCTTGCAGCCATTATTGGACAAATTTAGGGGGCATAAAGTAAAATCTAGCTATAGGATGCGATCGTGGCAAATGCTGAGCAAAGAAAGATTTGTTTCTTCAACT
Source organism: Crossaster papposus (assembly GCA_037893245.1). NCBI lineage: Eukaryota > Metazoa > Echinodermata > Asteroidea > Velatida > Solasteridae > Crossaster > Crossaster papposus. The sequence goes on from JBAIAA010000833.1 coordinate 1,178,212, forward strand.
TAGTGGTTTATATAGCATTTATTTGGTAGTTTCAAAGACGAGACCCTTAATTCCCCATTATGTTACTTTTGATAACACATAAATGGATTCCAATGCTTGACCAGGCATACAAATGCGTAGAAAATCGGCTGCACATTTAGCGAAATTGATTGTTGATAAATTAAAAGGAAAACATGATTGCGGGTGTGCATTCAAATTCGCGCTAAAATGAACTATCAATATACTAAATTCAGTGGACATTCGGGAAATCGTGTGATGATTTCTTACGACTGGATAAGGGTAAGCCTGTTGAAAAAAAGGGCATTTGAAAGGAAAAAGGCAGTCGTTACAAAATATGGGGGGGGGGGGGGGTATGGCTACGCCTACGATGTGGATGGTTGATGATGAAAATTCGGAAAATGGCAGAGAAAACCTACATGAGCAAATATATTTTAAATAAAACATAGTTTGAACAATACTTTTCACAATTTCTCTTTGATAATCAGTGAATCACTGAATTTAATGAAAGAAGTTGGAAGTTGGACAGAATAAAATGTACAAAGCTACTAAAACATCATGAAGGGTACATGACCTGATAGGCATGACTGAGTGGCCTTTTAGTTTAGGGCATACAGCCAGGCATCTTTTGCCGGGGCATATGCAGGGACTTCCACATTAGGCCCGGCGTTACAGGGCCTGGACTGTGCGGGGACTTCCAACTTATGCCCAGCGGTCGGGGGGCGGGGACTTACCCAGGGGTTCCAAAAAAAAGTGTCCCCGCCCCGTGGCACTTGACTAGAAACTTACCAGGGACTACCCAGGGGTTTCCAAATTTCAATATGGAAGTTCCCGGCTAAGTCCCCGCTAGGCCAGGGTCCCCCAGGGCGCGGGTTACAATTGACAAGTGCATTACAGTTGGAGTTGTTGCAGTTTTATAGTTAATGTTTGTTGTAGTTTTACTTTTTCATGTGTTAAAAGTTATAACATTTGTTCAGGTTTTACAGTTTTGATGCTTTATTCAGGTTTTACAGTTTTGATGCTTTATTCAGTGATAGTTTCCTAATATCAACATCTCATTCAAAAACTCATAAAAGTCCTTACAGAAGTCTAAAACGCCAAATGAGGACAAAGAGAGAACTTTGTTTTGAGGCCTTTTTCTCTGAACAAAAATGTTTATCACAAGTCATAACCACTGTAATTTAGCACTAAGCCAATGAAGATTAAGGTACCTTTATCAGTAGTATATTTTTGTTCATTACCCCCATTTCATTTAATTTTATGAATATTTCTGCGTTACTTCTTACATTTGGAAAGACCTTTTAGTTTTACCCTTCTAATTACCTCGGACAAATTTGTTTCACAATCCTGGATACAGTCATGTATAATTTCTTGTTTTTTAAGAAGTGAACAAGCTATCCAACAAGACCAGTGCACAACAGTTCAGTTGCAAAACAAGTAGTTGTGTATTAAGAAATTTGACACCGCACTCTGACTACATGTACATGCAAGTTTATTTTGTCGCATAAAGAAATGGTTACTCGTTAACCTTATTTGCACATATGAATACTTCTCAAGGGGGAAATAGTACTCTAGAGAGACTTTACAAATTTATATAGGTGTATGTTACATTTCCTTGTTCCAATAAACATTTTAGGACAAGCCTTCACTACAAAGAAAAACATTTCCTTGGGTATCATGGGTACATGAAGTTTGCCGACTCAAATTATACAAATCTGTGCAACATCACACGTTTTACCCTGAATTTGTGAAATGACTGGTTTCTGTTTCTGTACTAGTCTGTACATTCACCATTTAAGTTCCCTTTGTGGTTCATCTGAGCATTTATTTCAATTCAGTAAAAAAAAGTAGCAACAGAATAATTAACTCATCCCAGTTACTGACCAAGCATACATTGTACCCTTGATGGAAAGTGAAGGTTATTGTTTTATTTGATCATTTTTGCAAGAGGCTGCCTTGATTTTTATGTTTTTGGTCATGTTTGTACGTTTAAATAACTTCAATCATTGGTGTTTTTTTAATAACTCAAAATCTGTGCTATATGCAATGATCAGACTGAAACAAATTAGTGTACTATCTGTTAACCATTAACCTAAAAAGATTATTTAGTTATGTTGTTTTCAAATAATAAGATCATTGTTGCATTGTAAGGATCACCAATCGTTTTAAGTGAAATCTGGTTATAGCATTAAAGTTGGTGACATCACCCCAAGTGAAATGTACATCCCTTTCACTTTAGTGATTGTATTGATGGATCTAGGACCCAGATAGAGTGGTTCGGTTGAGAAATAGTCGGGCATTAATGTGGTATATATTTCAACGTTACACAAAAACAAGTACACTTGTACATTTCTTTTGATTGATGATTTACAGAAGCTGCAAGATGAGGTATCTCAAAACATGATATAAATCTGTGGCATCTTGTACAGTGGCTGGTAAATCAAGATTATTCTCTTCCATTAGTTCAACACATAGATCAAAGAAGTCCTGGTCACACGGAACATCACTGATGAACGTGCATTCATCGATGCAGACTTCAACATCATCCACATCCACTGCCTTAAGTTGCTCGTGTGCGTTGTAAATTTCTGGTGAAGCATACAGTACAGCTGGTCTCCCTGTAGGCTCAGTACTGTTGCGATTATGCTGAAGACGATGGTAGTTCCAAACTCTAACGATTTCGTCTAATTCCTCCTGGAATAAAACAGTAGGAATTAAATTGGAGTTGGTCAACATTTTGCACAAGAAATTTGCTTGATTTTGTTGGTGCAATGATTTTCCTCACAAGGGCACAATGACAATTTTTTTTTTTTGGGGGGGGGCATCAGGAGTGACTGGATCCCAGTACATGTACATGCATTTGTGTTACTTGCTCCTGTTCTCCTACATGTACCTGGATCATTTGCATGAAGCAAAAGCGAACCAGCTCTTTGTCCATCAAATTCCCTGAGAAATCGCCATCATCCTTAAGCTCCCCGAACATGTTCATCCAAAACTGGGAGCATTCTTTGCGGAGGATTGACCACCAAGCTTCTATGCGCTGATTAGCGATGCTCCTTCCTACCATGAAGCTTTTATCATCAGCCAACGGATCACCATGGTTACGCCTATAATACAGAATTGAAGACCAAACACCTATTTATTTCTGCTTGCAATTAGTTGATATTAACAAATCCATATCCCTATCACTCAACAAACAAGGACAAAAAACCGAGCCATATCAAAGAGAAGGCGAGGTAAAATCTTCATTATTGGAACTTGCGCCTAGAAATGACCTCAAGATAATGAATAATTTGTAAAATGTGATTAAACATTTCTTGATGTTTCAAGCCACATTAAAAAAATATTGAAAGTGAGGCTAGAATGCAAATGGCACCATCCCATTCAACAGTTCATATGCATATTTATATGCATTCAGGGAACACAATCAAAATGGCTTTCTCGTGAATAAAGTTCATAACGTACCTTAAAAATGTTTGCAAGTCTCTTACAACATAGTTCTCTGTCCCCCTATCGGCACGCATTCGCACTGGGCATCCACCAAGGTCCACAACGGCTTTCATCATGTGTCCGGCAATGACTTTGGGGTCACTTGTGGTTGTACTGGCCCTTAACCAAATGATACGCCTTGAAAAGCCATCGATGCAGCCATTCACGCAAATTCCATATGGCTTAAGTTTATCGTACGAGTCCAAATGCCAAATATAGTTTGGGCCGACTCCCCTGTATTTTCGACGCTTTAATCTCCTCCGTTTGCGTTGTTCAACACCTGCTGGGTCCAGAATTTGAAGCAGTAGTCGTACTGTGTCTTGTGTGACGACGAGACCATGCTGGATACATTTAAAATGCATCCATCTATAGCCATGCAATTTACAAGATGTTCGCAACTGATCCTGAAGGAACCCGATAACTTCACCATTGCTACTTTTGTGTATCCTACGATAAAGTTGCATTTTCTTTAAGATTCTTTTTAGATGTCGTAAGCTAAGTGCTAAATCATGTTTTGTTGCCAACACAAAAAGTATTTCGGTGTGACTCAGTCCCCGTTGAAAATACAGCTCTATCAACTGGTCCCGGTCCATCCTGTCCAACAGTGTCCTGCCTGTAATTGTAAAGAGAGACGAACAATTTTTATTAATTTTTTAAACCAAGGCGTTTGTGCAATTTATGTTAAAAGGCACGTATTTCCGACACCCAGGATGTACCGGTACCACCCATACCTCGTAGTACCCGCAAACGTGGTGTTGATAAATTGGTATATACAAACGCCAGTCCGTTACACGGTCAAAGCTGTTCGCCACGTTTGTGGGTCTAACTAAGTTCATGCAAACTTTACCTCATGTTAAGGAACAGCCCCTTCAATTCGTAGAATGTAGACGTAGGAAGACTTCTTTGGCGAACTCGCCCCCCGGCCAACTCGCCTTTATAGTTACTCTTAGTCTTAGTACCAACTCGCCCCCAATGACAATGTTTTATGAAGCAAATCGCATTTGGCCCTATCCGTATCAAGTACTACTAATATCAGCAAGAAGTCAGTGATCCAGATTTTATTGTAATGAAATATAAAACACCTGAAACTTTAAAGCTAAACAAAAGTTAATTTCAATCTGAGCAAAGGCTAATCTCACCAATAAACGGTTGGCAAACAATGCAAATATGTCGGAAAAACTTGTGCTAGAGAAGTTGTAGTACAGCTCTTATTCCTCCATGATGTACTCTAGCAATGGAGTAGCTCCACGGTCGCCCTACCGCGAATGAGGTGCGAGCGGCCGAGGCCTACTTATGTCGTACGTACGACATAAGTCTGATATTTAAGTCGTACGTACGACATAGGTCTGACATTTAAGTCGTACGTACGACATATACATAGGCCTACTTATGTCGTACGTACGACATAAATCTGACATTTAAGTCGTACGTACGACATAAGTCTGATATTTAAGTCGTACGTACGACATAGGTCTGACATTTAAGTCGTACGTACGACATAGGTCTGACATTTAAGTCGTACGTACGACATATACGTAGGCCTACTTATGTCGTACGTACGACATAAGTCTTACATTTAAGTCGTACGTACGACATAAGTCTGATATTTAAGTCGTACGTACGACATAGGTCTGACATTTAAGTCGTACGTACGACATAGGTCTGACATTTAAGTCGTACGTACGACATATACGTAGGCCTACTTATGTCGTACGTACGACATAAGTCTTACATTTAAGTCGTACATACGACATAAGTCTGACATTTAAGTCGTACGTACGACATATAAGGCGTACGTACGACATATAAGGCGTACGTACGACATATAAGGCGTACGTACGACATATAAGGCGTACGTACGACATATAAGGCGTACGTACGACATATAAGGCGTACGTACGACATATAAGGCGTACGTACGAGTTAGCTGAAGTGAGAGAAAATAATTATTTTTACCGTGTCCCTTAGACAGCTTCGTAGTATACAGCCAAATAAAAAAAAACAAGCGACAAATGAAGTACGTTGTTTAAAATGTATTGATAACAAAAACATTGATAAATCAGGGGGCATCAGGAAGAAAATTTCTCGATATCGGGTCAGAAAATTCCAACGAAATTTTCGGCGTTGACCCACCCACCCTTACGGATATTTTTTTTTGAAAATGATATCCGGATGCCATACCCACCCCTTTTACGGAATATATTTTTTTCATTTCATTAACTGGAGTTCGGACCCACCCCTTTAACGGGATATTTTTTTTTATTTCACCAACTGCAGTTCGGACACACCCCAACTCGCCCCAACTGGAGAAAATAATGCAATCTCTTTCAGACTCGAATTTGCAGACTTCATCTCCTAAGCACTTGTGAGCATGCATGAGTCAGGAGAATGAATCGAAAGTTGAAGTTGAAAGAAAAATATATTTTAATTAAAATAATCACGACATACACAGCATACGAGGTATACAGCTCGATTTTGACTGCTTATTCAATGTTATTTGATCGAGTGTTGTCACGCTTTGTCTTATCATATCAATATCATACGGTGGTAGAGCCAGGTTCTTGACGTTTAACCGAGTTGAACGAGTATTTGTATTCAAGATCGATCTCAACTGAACTATCCATGCCAGGAGGCTCAGCGAATGTTCCAAAGTCGGCGAATCGCCGAGTATTGGATGGCCTCACTCAACCTCACTCGCTACTATAATAATAATTTTTTTTGTTCAGCAACTTATATTTGAATCAGTGCCTAGTTTCCTCGATGTTTCCGATTTGTCTGTAAAATATGCAGTTCTCATCGGTCTTATAATAATGTGCACATGTGGAAAACAGCCACAGCCTATCTGACATGGCTTCCATGCTTTCGATTTTTTTCGAGCCTGTCGAGCGATTGCGAGCTGCATTATGGCATAATTCGAACAAGTTATGTGTCTTAACGATCTTGTCAACAATATTCAATGAGAATATGGAGAATATATCAATGACTGAAAGTTCCGTTAAATTTGAATATTGGCGTTATCAGCGGCGTTATCAGTAAATTGTTGTTGTTCTGTCTTTCCAGTTCCATGTGTGGTCGCCAGACTGTTGAGTTCCTCGAGAGAAGATTTCGGATCGGAATTCGACAGGAGATAATTCGTGACGAGATCGAAATTTTCGGAACGACTTTCGAGATCATTCTGAATTTGACCATGGAAATCTGCTCGTTCAGACAGATATAGACGAATCTGTGTCCGTTCACTTTCGCGAACTGCTGCAGCAGTTATTCACTGATAATCATCCCCGGCGCCCGGCGCCAGTCTCAGTCCGCATCCGGTCCTCAGTTCCTCGGAGTCCAGCGTACTATTATCTTCACTTTCGTTTTCAAAGATTCAATGTTTCCGAGTTGGAAAATTCGACAATTACCCGTAAATTACGCCGGTTGTCGCTCTTCATTCAGAATGCGGCGGCCGCATATTAAGAATAGGATCGTCGCCCGACACTGACACCGTGAGAGCAGTCAAAACGGACTTGAAATTGAGAATGCCCGTAAGTTTTTTATTTTTTCTCGATTGAAAATTCGATCACTGACGCTGTCACTGATCACGAAAATTTTAACAAAATGCTTGAAAATGGCGAAAAATGGAGTGAAATATTTTTTTGTAGTTCAAGTCAGGTGTTTTGACCCACCTTTTTTGTTGAAATTTTTTTTTTTCATTCCAAAATCCAGTTAGACCCACCCCTTTTTGCAAAATTTTCTGGCGCCAGAAAAGTCTGCCGCGAGGCCTGTTAGACCACCCCACCCCACACCTGATATCGAAATTTTTTTTTACTGATGCCCTTCGGATAAATACAAATTTTTACAATAATTTATATCTGTATTGTGAGGTTGGTTTATAAAAGAAACTGCAATTTTTATCTGAAACTTGCATGTTATCGCTTACATTAATATACATGTACCCTGTTGATGTTATATGGCTTGAATAAAATTGTTAAATTAAACCCTGAAATTGTTAAAACTTATTTTAATTACATGTACATGTACATAAATACAGATTAAAGAAATGACAACAATTAGGGTTGGTAATAAGATAATAAATGTTTAGCAATTAGGCAAAACATCAACAAAAATATGGCCAACATTCAAGTTAAAATAATGACAACATAGTGAAGATGATAATGACCATCATCTTTGGCATAATGTTCAATGTGCAAACCATTGAGATTTATTGTAAAAGTAAATAAAGTTTGTTTTATCTTTTCTTGATGTTTTTGGCATACCGGTAGTTTCTTTGGCATTAAATTATTGTAAATTTTGTATATTATTTTAAACACTAAAATAAAACAACATTTAAATCTACATTGTACAAAGCACGTGCTGCATATATCCACCAGTACATTTAAATCTTCAACTATTTTCAACACTTCTTTGGAAATCCAACTCTAGATCATTTGTCCCAACATGAATTATTACAAATACAATGTCAGGCACAGTTGTGAAGTTGATGCCATGCTGATGAAGCAGATACTTTCTAAGGCCAGAAATTGTAGTACCGCGACGAGTCGAGTCACTACCTGCAAATCAACCAACTTTAGTAGTGATGTTCTCTTTGAGATACTTTGTAAGAGAATATCCAAGGTCTAGAGCTTTGCCTTTGGCCTTCTGTAGAGGCTCCCGACATGCTGGCAATGGCTGCGATGGCTGCGGTAGGCATGGTGATGGGCATGGCCACTGGTAGACGGCATAACTACTACCTAGTAAACAAAATAAAAAATTGGAAGACAGAAATAGGAACTATGAAGTTTAGCACAATAATAGCAGTAACTATTATTATTAAACAATTTGTTATAATTTTGAACAAAAACATAGGCCTAAGTCGTTTTTATACATGATAGAATAATCTATTTTGTATGCATGACATGAAGGCAGAAACCTAACTTTATCATATAAATAAGCCACACAAAACAAAACAATTAATTATGTTTCTGTTGGCTACTGTGCAATCACCATCTAGTGCATATCCAGCACATGTACACATGTGCTTGTGTGTATAATGAAATACACGCTCTACGTATGTACAAGCCGAAAGACATGGCCCAAAAAGTTGAAATCGCGCGCACGAAAATCGTCGCAAAATACACGAAAAAAATGTCGCCACAGGCTAAATTGTATATCAAACGATAGATCATTGCTTTCTTTATCGATGTGTAGTGATCATTTTTGGCAATATTTGTTAGTCCAGTCAGGGTGCAGAAACTAAACACACGACAACAAATTTCCTTAAAATCATACCCTAACTTCGAGTGAAATTTTTTTGGCCAAAAACATACTGAATCTCGTCATATTTTATATCATTCGATTCAGAAAATCGTTCGCTTTCCACTTACCACGCCATCTTGGAGAATCACTGCTTCGTTTGCAACGTGTAGCTCGTGAAAACAAAGCGGTCGAACTCTCGCAATTACTCGCGTAAATCTTGTGGCCGATTTACGAAGCCGGCCCTGCAAATAAAGTTCGGGATATGACCTCATTAACGCGTGCGCTGCGGACTGACTGTTGTTGCGGTTCACATGTTTACACGTCAGACGTTACTAGTACACGCCACGGTGGACTTCTATACACGCCTGACGTTTCTAGCATACCAGTGGTGGACGTGTACACATACGCTAATGTTGCCAAACATGGTTTGTTGACGCGGTGGACGTGTATACATGCTATATTGTGGTATCACGCTTAAGTGATTAGACCTTTTCAACTGCACCCTAGTTCCATTGTCTCCATTGAATTCATACAGCCCAGGGTTATCAGCTTCTTCCAGTAATTGATACTATCAGCTTCTTCCAGTAATTGATACATTCAAATTTCTTGAAAGGGTGCTTTTCAGCAGGCTTGCAAATATCTGTATATACATTGCATACCGTAGTTTTTCCTTTAGAAAAATGTTTCAGACAAAAATCAAGCTATGTAGGTCGTCAACCTAAAGAAAGTATGCAGACTGCCACGGTTTTTCTGGAAATGAAAATGGGCCTAGATCTAGTCCGAGTTACTGGACTCTAGTTATCGCTTTTTTAACATTTGGACATGATCTGGCGCTACTAAAGTCCGAGAAAGTACAACATGCATCAGGCCAAATGTCTTAAATGTGGTTCCAAATGTTTCCAAAATCCACAAAAATACTTAACAAAATACCTCAAAATCCCCTAAATCGCCTTCCATTATGTGTCCAAGATCAACGTTCTGGGCTTCGGTGATAATCGCGAACAATTTCTGACCTGCAAAAAACCAGGAAACTCGACGACAATATTCAAAGTAGTTTGCACTGTTGCTCGCCATCTTCACATTTTGACGGATACGGTGGCCTAGACGGGACATAATCGGTGGCTAATATAGTATTTTGCAACGCTGTGAATTTATTCACGAATGGTTGTTACTATTTTTTTTGCGTCATCATTTTTCACGACGTGGCAAAAATATTCGTCGTAAAATGTTACGATGCCACAAATTATATTTACGACCAGTCGTAAATATTCACGACATTGCAAAAATAATCACCACGGATTATTTCCCGTCCGGGCCACCGTATCCATAAACATTTTGTGTCACTTTTGAAGATGACAACCAACTAGTGCACACTACTTTGAATATCGTCGTCGAATTTCCTGGATTTGCAGGTCAGAAATTGTTTGCGAATATCACCGAAGCCCTGAGAGTTGATCTTGGACACATATTATGGAAGGCGATGTAGGGGATTTTGTTAACTATTTTTGTGGATTTGGGCGACATTTGGAACCACATTTAATACATCTGGCCTGATGCATGTTGTACTTCCTCGGACTCTAGCGCCAGATCATGTCTAAATGTTAAAAAGCGATAACTAGAGTCCAGTACACTCGGACTAGCCTAGATCCTAAACGTAGTCCACACACACGGCATGAAAAGTGCGAATAAGCTGAGTGACTTGATGGCCGGCCGTAAGTTTTACACTTTAGGGAACTCAAATCGAGATTTGTTTTGCTCTGTCTGAAGACAAACAAGTTAGGTAACATTTATTTATTTTACCATACCATGATAACATTCACGTCAATATTCTGCTGTATTGGGTTTAATAATCACGACAAAAACAATTTCCACAGGCTAACGAACGTTAGTTAAGTGAAGCTTGTAAATGTGTACACGTGTGTATCGTATTATGCACGTTGCATACGTGCAGTGCGCCTTTGTTTATCTCAAATTTGAGGTTGCCAAAGTTGGAATGTCGAAGTGGCTTATACTATTGTATTGTCAAGGAAATTATCATCCACGGCGCGCGTAGACTTGATGACAAGTCGTTAGATAGTCGTATTTTATCCGATAATTGCAGTCAAAAACCATCGGCACGGCTGGTTTAAGACTAGTAACGTGCCGAGTTGCGACAAATCTAACGGGACGCAGTCAGTCCGCATCTGAAAAGCCGTTTATTTTATGTGCGCTTTATGCGTGGCATAACGATCGCCTAGCGTGTTTGACGCGTGAGTAACGAATCTAAAACGCGCCGCCAGTGTGCAGTCACACGCTGGCAAACGCTGGGAATTGTAGCTATTTTGAAGAAAAAAAATCCTCAGCGTATGACAGCGTTTCTCAGCGTGTGAGTAACGCGCTCATCGTGTTGCTAACGCTGGCCTAGCGTTGGTTAGCGTTTGCCAGCGTGTTGCCAAAATTACAACACGCTACTCACGCGTTGGCCTAAAATGTTCTGGTGTGACAGGGCCATTAAATAAGAAAATGCCGTTGATACCTCCACAACGCTTGCGGGCACCTGCACAGCGCGTGTAGGTCACCCGGTTGAGGGAGAGGTTGGCGTTTGCTCGCTATACCGCTACAACCTGGTTCTTGTTGCATTGGTGGCTAAAGAAGAGATGTAGTACTTGCACTATAAAACTTGTGTGATAACCTGTGTGTAGATGTAGATAAGCCGCTTTTTTTACCCTGTGAGCCCCGGCCGATGCATGACCGGTTTCAGGCTGGGCGCCGGCAGGGCGCCGTCTGGCCCCCGGCCGATTTCCGGCCAGGCACCGCCAAGTCGGCCGGACGCCTGGCGGGACCCGGCCGGCGTGTGGGCGGCGCCTGGCCGATATATTGATTGTCTGGGTTGTCCAAAATTTGGCTCGGCGTCCGCCCGACGTGTGCGATGCCCTGCCGGACATCGGCTAGGCATCGACCGATTTATTGGCGATCAGTTTGCGATGCGAAACGCCGCACCAGGTTTTAAGTCCGAGTTAAAAGTAACTCGATGCCCGCCCGATGCCAAAAAATGACCCGGCAGCCGCAAGGAGACCCGTGGGGCCCCGGCCGAAAATGCCTAGAAATCCGCCGCAAACTAATCGCAAACCAATCGCAAGCCAATTGTGACTGGGGTATAAGGCTGCACCGTTCGCTTCTACGTCTGGAGGGCTTCCCCCCGGACTTGAGCTTGTCCCTTCATGTGACTCCTTACGAGAGGGTGTACAGCCTCCTTCTAAGGTCGCACTCACTGGTAGAAGTTCCCTGTTTCGTCCAGTTCATTAGTGGCTCGCCAAGATAGGGCTTGAGGCGGTCGGCATGTACGTACCACCTGTTTCTTTCCCCTCGGCGTTCGTTGCACCCTGAAGATGACGTCGGACAACCGGTCGTGGATTAGATAAGGTCCTTCCCAGCGGGACATGAGCTTAGGAGTGACGCCTTTATTTTTAGCAGGGTTGAACATGTACGCGAAGTTCCCCGCTTCAAAGGCAGCCTCCTTGGTGCCCCTATCGTATGTCCGCTTTTGGTGGCGAGCACTTTTCCCAGCTTTTCTCTCGCTCTGTCATGAGCGACTTGCATCCTCTTTCTCAAGTCTTCGGCATATTCCGTGGTTGAACCATCTTCGGCTGGCCTGGTCGTCTCTGTTGTGAGGTCAACTGGAAGGTTCACCTCCCGTCCAAGCATCATAAGATTGAGCGTCTCCCCGGTCAATTCGTTGAGTACTGCCCGATACGCAAAGGTTGCAAACGGCAGCTGTGTCTCCCCTGTCAATTCGTGGGGTACTGCCCGATACGCAAAGGTTGCAAACGGCAGCTGTCGGTCCCAGTCTTATTGGTGACGACTGGGGTCCAGCATCATGGGGATGGTAGCCAACAGGGTCCAATCGAACCTTTCCACCATCCCGTTTGACTTAGGGTTGTTTGCGGTCGTACGGGTTTTTCTGATACCCAAGGTTGCACACATACTGGAGAACACATCTGACAGTAAATTCCGGCACTGATCGGAGTGCAGTTCCTGGGGGATCCCAAATCGGCAATACACAATTCGTACTGAAGGCATCAGCAACCTTTACCGCTTTTCCGTCAGGAAGTGCGTAGGCCTCTACCCACTTCGTAAAGTAGTCCCCCTCTACCAATATCCACTTGTTTCCCCCGTCGGTTTCAGGCAGTGGGCCAATGAGGTCTAGGGCCACCTGTTCCATTGGGCCTTCCACACGATATAGTTGTAGTGGTGTCCGCCTCTAGCTTAGGAGGCGACTTACGCCTGGCGCAAGTACTACACTTTCGACATACAGAGCTCTCACGTCCGCGGCCATATGCCACCAGTAATATCGTGTTTTAGCCTTGGCGAGTGTGCGAGCAACGCCAAAATGGTCGCCCGTTTCGCCTCCGTGAAGCTCATCCAAGAGTGAGTTTCTGAACTTGTCCGGGCCACTGGGTCTGCTTCCCACCATTGGACTCCCACCGACGGTATATCACAGATTGCCATACTTGCAGTTGTCCCCATATGGCCTAGTATGCCTTCGTCGCGGGGCTTAGCGATGATTCTTCTTCAAACTTGGGGCGAGATCCAGTCTCTTTTGCACGCAAGATGATTCCTAACGATGGATCTTCGTCTTGGGCTCGGTGCATGTTCTCCAGTGTAATTTTGGGGGAGATTGTCACCGTTCTCGATTCTTTAGCTTCACCATCACTTTCCGCTGTTTGGTCCTCTATCAACTCTTCACTGTCCGTCCGTCCACACTGGCTACAGGGCCTACGGGAAAGGGCGTCAGCATTTCCATGCTTTTTGCCCGGCCGATGCTGGATGACATAGTCGTATTCCCCTAGCGCCTTGAGCCATCTCGCTATTTGGCCTTCTGGTTTTTTTAAGATGGTGAGCCACGGAGCGAGGCGTGGTCAGTTCGAACTGTTATCCGCCTCCCATACAAGTACTGCCGAAAATGTTTTAAGTAAGCCACAACGGCCAGCAGCTCCCGTCGGGTAGTGCAGTAGTTCCGCTCCGGCTTAGATAGGGTCCTACTCGCATACGCGATTACTATTTCCTCCCCTTCTTGAATCTAAGAGAGGACCGCCTTCTCCACTGACATCGGTGTCAAGCACGAACTCGCCATCCGACTGTGAGTATGCTAGGATGGGTGCCTACTGTAACCGGCACTTGAGTTTATGAAATGCAGCCTCACACTCTTCATCCCAGTTAAATTCCCTTGATTTATCTGTGAGGCGATGGAGCAGGCTTGCAATTTCGTCGAAGCCTCTGATAAACCTCCTATAATAGGACGCGAGCCCGATAAAACTCCGCACTCCCTTGGCATTAGCCGGTGTTGGCAACGTTTGCATCGTCTCAGTCTCGGGGTCAGTGGACACTCCGCTTGCAGAAACCACATAACCGAGGTACTTCACTGACTTCTGGAACAGAAAGCATTTAACCGGCTTCAGCTTTAGCCCCGCAGAGCGTAATCGCTGAAACACCTCCCGCAGGCGGCATATCTGCTGTGTCACACTTCTTCCGTATGCGATCACATCGTCTAGGTAGACCAACAGCGTGTCCCATTGGAGTCCAGCTACTACCCGCTCGATAAGCCTCTCGAAGGTTGCTGGGGCGTTGCACAAGCCAAAGGACATAACTCTCCCGCTGTATAACCCCCCACGAACAACGAAAGCAGAATTTTGCTTCGCCTCCTCTTCCAGTTCGATCTGCCAATAACCGAAGGCGAGGTCTAGTGTGGAAAACCATCTCGTCCTGATTCTTCAAACTCTGAGTAAGCCAGGGAGGTGAGTTCACGGATGGCCTGACCAAGTTCCTGAATTGTCTTTTCAGGACCTTGGCGCCTGTTCCTCAGTTCCATGAGGAAGTTTTCTGCCATCTGCCCCGGCCCGAAGCGAGCCATGAGCAGTCCCAACGGTGTACGGCTTCCCTGTTCCGTTCCCTCGGCAATTCCCTAACACCTTCAACGCTGCTCCTTTGAGGCTTGCCGCCAGAAACACTGCAGCCTCCTCCTCGTTCCAATCGTTCGCCAACCGGCAAGGTTCTAAGTGGCTCCGGTAGTCTACCCACGGCTGTCGTCCATCAAAGCGGTCGGGGTTATTCTCGGCCGCTTTGAATGTCTCTCGAATCTATTGTCCCATTTTGCCTTTCCATGATTTCTGGTATCTCGTTTTAGGGGCCAGGGTGTGGGGAAGAGTTTGTCTCCTTCTTCTCTGTACTATTATTGATGGGTGGCGAGCCTTGTGAACTTGTCACCTCCGGTGTCCCGATCATTGTGGTCCCTGTGTTTGATGCAAGATGCTTCTGTGGTATGCGGTCAGCCTCCTTCATTGTCGATTCCATGTTTGTCTTTGGTACCACAGGAGGCGTGCTAGAGATGGAACAGAAAGCATTTAACCGGCTTCAGCTTTAGCCCCGCAGAGCGTAATCGCTGAAACACCTCCCGCAGGCGGCATATCTGCTGTGTCACACTTCTTCCGTATGCGATCACATCGTCTAGGTAGACCAACAGCGTGTCCCATTGGAGTCCAGCTACTACCCGCTCGATAAGCCTCTCGAAGGTTGCTGGGGCGTTGCACAAGCCAAAGGACATAACTCTCCCGCTGTATAACCCCCCACGAACAACGAAAGCAGAATTTTGCTTCGCCTCCTCTTCCAGTTCGATCTGCCAATAACCGAAGGCGAGGTCTAGTGTGGAAAACCATCTCGTCCTGATTCTTCAAACTCTGAGTAAGCCAGGGAGGTGAGTTCACGGATGGCCTGACCAAGTTCCTGAATTGTCTTTTCAGGACCTTGGCGCCTGTTCCTCAGTTCCATGAGGAAGTTTTCTGCCATCTGCCCCGGCCCGAAGCGAGCCATGAGCAGTCCCAACGGTGTACGGCTTCCCTGTTCCGTTCCCTCGGCAATTCCCTAACACCTTCAACGCTGCTCCTTTGAGGCTTGCCGCCAGAAACACTGCAGCCTCCTCCTCGTTCCAATCGTTCGCCAACCGGCAAGGTTCTAAGTGGCTCCGGTAGTCTACCCACGGCTGTCGTCCATCAAAGCGGTCGGGGTTATTCTCGGCCGCTTTGAATGTCTCTCGAATCTATTGTCCCATTTTGCCTTTCCATGATTTCTGGTATCTCGTTTTAGGGGCCAGGGTGTGGGGAAGAGTTTGTCTCCTTCTTCTCTGTACTATTATTGATGGGTGGCGAGCCTTGTGAACTTGTCACCTCCGGTGTCCCGATCATTGTGGTCCCTGTGTTTGATGCAAGATGCTTCGGTGGTATGCGGTCAGCCTCCTTCATTGTCGATTCCATGTTTGTCTTTGGTACCACAGGAGGCGTGCTAGAGATGGAACAGAAAGCATTTAACCGGCTTCAGCTTTAGCCCCGCAGAGCGTAATCGCTGAAACACCTCCCGCAGGCGGCATATCTGCTGTGTCACACTTCTTCCGTATGCGATCACATCGTCTAGGTAGACCAACAGCGTGTCCCATTGGAGTCCAGCTACTACCCGCTCGATAAGCCTCTCGAAGGTTGCTGGGGCGTTGCACAAGCCAAAGGACATAACTCTCCCGCTGTATAACCCCCCACGAACAACGAAAGCAGAATTTTGCTTCGCCTCCTCTTCCAGTTCGATCTGCCAATAACCGGAGGCGAGGTCTAGTGTGGAAAACCACCTCGCTCCAGTTAGTGCATCAAGCGTGTCATCTATGCGCGGAACCGGGTAGGCGTCTTTTACTGTCACAGAGTTGAGTTTCCTATAGTTCATGCAAAAGCGGCGGCTGCCATCCTTCTTGCGCACTAAGACAATGTTGGAGGCCCACGGGCTGTCGGAGGGTTAAATAATACCTTTTTTGAGTAGGTCATGTACTTGTCTGGTGATCTCCTCCTGGTTGCTAGTGGGATGGCGCTGGGGTCATTCCTTAACCGGCTTTGCATTTCCAGTGTCTGTGTTATGTATAACCAAGTCACACTTCCCGATGTCCCGGTGGTCCTTCGAGAAGACATCGGCGAAATCAGTGAGGAGGCTGGCTACCGCTTCATGATGTTGGGGTTGTAAATCACGGGTGCTGCGCTTCCACAAGTCTAGAAGATGAGAGGGGACACTAACGGACTGTGTGCCTCCTGCTAATGATGCTTCGAGGGGCACCTCCTCTACATCTCCATCTTGAACCTGTGAGAGGCGACCGGCCATAGTTCTGCTCCAAAGGAGGCATTATCTGTGTCCGGGGTTGACACGCCAGGCCATAGTCCCTTCATTCCCCGTCTCCACAAGCGTCCTCGCCATCCGCCACGATTTCAATAATCCCTATTTCGTCAGCCTCCAGTTTGTGTGAGTGGCCCTCCCCAGGACTAGCGCCTCATGACCAAGCGGTATCACGGTATTTTCCGGTACCACCACCCTGGCGCAAAATGGCGTTTCCCAACGGGTAGTACACTAAAAGTGTTCCCCGTTAAGGATTAACTAAAAGTGTTCCCCGTTAATGCCATCTTGTACCAGCTAAGAGTGCGCCTCAAGATACATCCGGTAGTATATCTCGTCCGATATTATGGTATCCGTTGTGCCGGTGTCTACAAGGAATGTGATGGTCGTAGATCGTATCTCGCCTTTCACATAGAACCCGTGGGTGGGCGACAGCAACGGGCATTGGTTTCCTCTGCGTGTCCGGGTTGCCTTGCCGGTCCTGTGTGGTTTCCTCCAGCCTCCCCTTGGACCTCAGTGTCGACAGGGGCCCCTTTCCCGAGTGTATACGGTCCACCTCCCGTCGGAGGTTGACGCCAGTGGTGCTCCGCTTCCTTTGTTTCTTTGTCGCTCTTGGAGGCTGTTTACGAGCCTCCCGTTCCACAGCCAAAGTGTGATGCAACCGGTCCGTGACCTGCGCCGATACCTCTTCCCTCAAAAACTCTTTGAACTCTTCCTCTAGCCCCATCCTGCATTTCTTTTTGTCAGGTGGAGGTGCCTTCGTGCCTCTTTGCTCCTCAATCTTTTCGAAGTTCTCTGTCGCCAATGCTGATTGTATCCCTTCGTCTAGGCTTGCTGGCCGCGCTCGGAAGATTCCCTCTCGGATAGACTGCGACTGCATGGCGTCTGTAAAGTGCCCTCGTGTCAGGCGATCTCGTCCTGATTCTTCAAACTCTGAGTAAGCCAGGGAGGTGAGTTCACGGATGGCCTGACCAAGTTCCTGAATTGTCTCATCAGGACCTTGGCGCCTGTTCCTCAGTTCCATGAGGAAGTTTTCTGCCATCTGCCCCGGCCCGAAGCGAGCCATGAGCAGTCCCAAAGGTGTACGGCTTCCCTGTTCCGTTCCCTCGGCAATTCCCTAACATCTTCAACGCTGCTCCTTTGAAGCTTGCCGCCAGAAACACTGCAGCCTCCTCCTCGTTCCAATCGTTCGCCAACCGGCAAGGTTCTAAGTGGCTCCGGTAGTCTACCCACGGCTGTCGTCCATCAAAGCGGTCGGGGTTATTCTCGGCCGCTTTGAATGTCTCTCGAATCTATTGTCCCATTTTGCCTTTCCATGATTTCTGGTATCTCGTTTTAGGGGCCAGGGTGTGGGGAAGAGTTTGTCTCCTTCTTCTCTGTACTATTATTGATGGGTGGCGAGCCTTGTGAACTTGTCACCTCCGGTGTCCCGATCATTGTGGTCCCTGTGTTTGATGCAAGATGCTTCTGTGGTATGCGGTCAGCCTCCTTCATTGTCGATTCCATGTTTGTCTTTGGTACCACAGGAGGCGTGCTAGAGATCCCCCCCGCCACCTCCCGTACAGGCGGGGGAGTGACCTGCGGGGACCACAGGCCTCGCGCTCATGTGAACACGAGGCTGACTCCGCATTCGTGTTGTATGAGGTTGGGGGTGGCCCATATGTCGCTACCGCGTGCCTAAGCTCCCATGTCCGGTTCTTTTTTATGTGGTGTGCTCCTGATGAGGCTGCAATTGGTGAAGCTTTCTTTGCAGGTAAGGCGAATGTGTCGTATCCCGGAGATCCCGTTGTAGCCGCAAGGTCTCTTGGCCTACTCAGCGACATCCCCGCCCACGGGACAAACTGCCACAACTTCTCCAGTTTGGCCATTCTCTCCTTTAGTTGTGTAATTTCTGTATTCTTGTCATTATTTTCCTCATATAGATCATGTAGGAGGTCTTCTTTCTCCTGCATCTCCGGTGGAGGTATTGGATTTTCCCGTCAGAGGCGCCAACGTCCCTCACAGCGTAGTCACGCTCAGATATTGTTGCAACTCAGCCTCCTCTTGCGGATTCGGAAATCTGTTCTTAAATCCTTGTTGGACGGCCGCTACCTGTGTACGGTTTGCTACAAGGTTTACTCGTTCCACCTTCCTCAGCCTCTCGTAAGACGATCGGCGAAGAAGCCTCAGGTATCCCCAGTGCCTTATTGTAAGCAATATAATTATTAATGAAATACTCAAACAAACGATAAGTATGACCACTATGGTAAGTGCATCTGGCCCCATCTATTGACGTGCGTGAGTCGTCGTGGTAAAAAGCACCTCCAGCGACTGTCCAAGACCCTGTGAGGTATCTAGGTTCCCACCGCTGCCACCAAGTGTAGCGCGATAGACCGCTGCCACCATTTAGCGAAATAACTCGAGTCCGTTATGCCGAACTATACCGCCGCTTCCAGTTAGTAGCTCACAGTCTCTGGGGTCGACGGAAGGGGGTGGGGTAACTCAAATAAAATAATGCACAGGAACAAATCAATTCATGTACTCAATTAAAGGGTGTCTGCTTTATTTTACAACTGTAGGAGCCAAAAGGGGACGTGCATATGTGACTGTACCTCTTTTTGCGGGGCTAACGGCGTAATGCGCCACCTATTGTGGAAGGGCTACAATCGCCTGACGAGCGCCTCTCAAATGCACCCGGCTCTCCTCTATACGCTCTGGTTACCCTACCACTCGTCCTTATAGAAGTGCACTGTGGTGAAATTATTGTTGTTGTAATTTGTGATAGGTCAACAAAACAACATTAAGTATTTTGACTGGACTAGCTTGCAATAAGCCATTTGCGAGTTAAATTTAAATAACATCTGGTACAATGACTTGTTTAAAATGCTTGGTGCGTTTTAACTTTGAATTCCCCAGACTAAAGACGCTGTTGCTATATCACATGATTCGGGGCAAGCTCGTCCATAGTTACATACGTTACGAGACGCTTGGCACCATACTATGGAATTCCAAAGACGACAAAACTGCGTCGCGTCGTGCCGTCGCCCCGACGGCACGACGCGACGCCACGACGCGACGGCACGACGTCACCGTCGCGTCGTGCCGTCGCGTCGTGCCGTCGCCTGTTTCTATGCTACTTTTATGCAGTATGCCTGCCGTCGCGTCGTGCCGTCGCCCCGTCGCGTCGTGCCGTCGCCCCGCCGCGTCGTGCCGTCGCCCCGCCGCGTCGTGCCGTCGTGCCGTCGCCCCTTGCCGTCGCCCCGTGCCGTCGCGTCGTGCCGTCGCCCCGTTCCGTCGTGCCGTCGCGTCGTGCCGTCGCCCCGCGCCGTCGCATCGCGCCGTCGCCTTGTGCCGTCGTGCCGTCGCGTCGTGCCGTCGAGCCGTCGCGTCGTGCCTTTAAGCCGTCGCGTCGTGCCGTCGCGTCGTGCCGTCGCCCCGTCGCGTCGTGCCGTCGCCTCAGACTAGTGGAAATAGGGGGCGCCCTTACAGACGTAGCCCTGTTCTCCCATAGTTTTGCCCAAAACTTCACGCGCGTAGGAACTAGGATTCACAAAATGGAAGAAATCCTCAGGTCCCTAGGATTGCAAGAACACATTTTGCTGTTCGTAGATAATCAGGTACGTCTATTCCTGTTGTATAGGCTTTTAACTAATGTAATTCACAGTTACATGTATCGGCAGACCCTCTAAATCCACGTGGTCCTATTTCTACGCATTTACATTTGATTTACGTTGGCAACACGCGCGCGTGCATGAGCGTTAGGTGTGCAGATTACGGAGGGTCGAGGATAAGTCTGATATATGGTGCATTGAGTTAATACAAATAACAAATAACAATAGTTGAACAAAAACGGTCAATTGGATATATTAAAACAACGGTAGTTATTTAGTAGACAGACCGATGATCTATATGCACTAATTTTACTAAAAAAGGGGAGAGAGGCGCTCCAAATCAATAGTTCAATTTTAAAGCTGCTACTACTGGAGTGCATTGGAAGGCACTTAGGGGGTTGCTGGTCATTGTTGCTCACTTCACCAGAAAGTGTTGATGGAACTTGCCATTGTTTACTTTTATAATGTTAAACATTAATTCTTCCAAATAGGCACTTTGGGAGACAAATTAGCGATAGTTTTGATTCACTTGGGAGACAGTGGCACTTAGGGAGACATTTCAGTGTCTCCCTAAGTGTCTAGCTACCCCACAAAACGATATTTGGGAGTTATTTTTGCTCGGAGAAGACAGATTTGGGTCTAAATAGCATAAATATGAAATTTCGTGGAAAAAGCTCCAGGTAAAAACGGGTTAGGTTACAATAAAGATTGTGCACGACTCTATGGGATTGTCTCCCAAAGTGCCCATTTGGAGGTATTCAAATTTTAATTATTATAACATTATATAACATAACAGAACATTAACATAACATTACTTAACATTGCATAACATCAACCTGGACCTGGTGTTCCAAAAGTACAAAGTTGTTTGTTTTACTTCACACAGCCTAGACAATACCCTCCATCTCACACCAGAGCATTATGGCATGTGGCTTTGCTTATCAGTGCAATACACTGTTTCCTCACAGCATGACCAAGTTATCCTCTATTTTCCATTGGCTTTGACATTCCTTGGTGTACAAGGACTCCCCATTGAAATAATGTGGCAGTTATTGGAGGACCATGCAATAAATATACATGTAGTCATTTGGGGGGCAAATATTGAAGTGCATTGGAGTGTAAACAAGAGCAAGGGTTAAGTATACTAATTGACAATTAACAACTAACCGTTATGTACACTCACTGTCATCATTTTGTTAATATGGTACGCAATCCAGTTAGAAAACTGCAATCTAGTTAGAAAACTGCTGGGGTGCTGAATCTGAAATCAAGCTAGATTTTGAGATGGAGGGTTCTTCAAAAAATTTACCATTTATGAAATCAGTGTTTTGTGGGTCAGTGCCATTAATTTCAGAGTAATTTGAAACAAATTTAAAAAAAATTGGGTACTCTAAAATTCTGAATCCAAATATCCAATATGCCAAAGTGCAAGAGATTCAAGGGGTCTTGACAACCCACTTAATTAACTTACTTGTTGGAGTTAAATTTGTAAATAGTACCACTTTCAAAAAGGCATAAACACCACAATCGCTCAGCATGTGGTTTGTCTACCTTGCCACTTACCACAATTATGGGAGACTGGCAAATATATGGAGTGGCTGTTTAGAGAGGTGATTGAATTTCTTGTGTAGATTTTGTTAATGTAAAGTATACATGATCACGAATGGTTTCACACCTATGGCTGCATTGTTAGATGTAAGTGTACATGTAAACACCAAATCAATTGTTAGTGAATGGGATTTTGGAGCTATAGCTCACCTAATTGAGTCTCGACCTGTCAGAAGCTTTTAACTAACCAAGATATTTATTATTTGATTTTTAAATAAAGTCCTGCAATCACGCCTGTTGTCACATCATGTATATACATGTGTTAATTCTCAAACATGTCTTTCTGTCCAGATTTGTTTCTCACAGCACATGTGGATTTTGGTGCCTGTATGTGTGGATGGAGATCACTGGATGCTACTGTCAGCCAACACTTACACCAAACAGCTGGGAATCCTAAATTCTCTGCCAGGATACAGTGCAGCTGAGAAGCGATATTCTTCTCTTTTTATGTAAGTGTTATGTTACTGTAAGTGTTGTATCTTTCACTAGAACAATTAATGTGTGAGTAATGGCTGGGAGTGACACGGCCCTGTGGAAGTTAAACCAAAGGACTCATTGTTCATTACTTGGTGCACAGTGTTACTTTACCAGGAAAGAAAACTATATTAAGAAAAACACAATTAAATATACAATGTAGATAAATAAAAAGAGAAACAGTACATTGAGGAAATTGTCCCCTCTAAAATGGCATCAACCTTGCCAGCACAAAGCCTATTCCAAATTAAGGTACTGAACCTTTTACGGCACTGAACGTTTTTTTCCTAGACAGAAAACACCCTTTTCTGCCAAAAGTCCAATTGAATACCCAACATCTATCACTTTGCATAAGCAATTTATAGGATCTCAATGTACCTTTTATCTTCCCACAGAAACTACATGAATGCAAGAGCTACTGTCGTCAGTGAAACGCCAACACAGTGGAACGTACAAAGAGTCCACACTTCAAGACAACGTGACACCAAAAGTTGTGGAGTTTTTGTCCTGATGGTAGGAATTTTGTTTTTCAATTTGTTTTTCCTTTTCTCCAAATCGTGCTTTCCAGAACACAGGTGATTCCAGTTGATTTGTTACTTAAGTCAAACTCACTCACTCAGAAGGCTATCAGTTAATAAGTTAAAGTGTGCATCATTATTGAGGGACATAATATTTAATTATTTAGCATGATGGTTATTAACGTCATGAAAAGATTTTGTTTAAATTTGTATTTGTTCACTTTCACTGTTTAGTATGCAGAGCAACTACTTCGAGGCATCCCACCATTTGTGCTGAGGCAGTGTCACGTGCAGCAATTCAGACGCTATGCCACTGCTCGCCTTTTGCAGAGCCAGAACTGAACCAGCGACCCACGGCACCGGCCATCATGTACAAGCATGCCATACTTGTGCGCTTTCCTATGAGAGCGAATGAGAGTAAAGTTGGGACGAGATCCAGGAAACTCCTACTGGATGTAAACACAAGCATGACCTCATCATGTTATATGTGACCCAGCACGAGTAAATGAGACACTTTGAGGCAAAAATGAAAATTGAGATTTTGATTTCATCATTTAAAGCTAAACAAGCTCTAAATGATGAAATCAAAATCTCAATTTTCATTTTTGCCTTAAAGTGTCTCATGTACTCGTGCTGGGTCACATATGTTGGCTCCTGTCACCTTTCTGGAAAATTGCCGTGACATTGGCCTGCTTCCAATCATCTGATTTAGGTCAAGTCCCTTATGTTAAATATGTAAGAAATGTCAATTTTGTTCGTTCATGTGTCATTGGAAACATCTGTCCTCAGCAGCCCTTTTTCTGGCGTTTGCGTTACATTATTTAGCCCCTCTGGAATTTAGGGCAAACCTTGAAAAATAATTTCCTCTGACAATCAGAGATAAGTCCTTCGACTTAAAAAGGTTCTTATTTGCTTTTCCAAATACGTTTCAGAAAAGGCAAGGGGCATCAGTAAAAAAAAAATTCGATATCAGGTGTGGGGTGGGGTGGTCTAACAGGCCTCGCGGCAGACTTTTCTGGCGCCAGAAAATTTTGCAAAAAGGGGTGGGTCTAACTGGATTTTGGAATGAAAAAAAAAAATTTAAACAAAAAAGGTGGGTCAAAACACCTGACTTGAACTACAAAAAAATATTTCACTCCATTTTTCGCCATTTTCAAGCATTTTGTTAAAATTTTCGTGATCAGTGACAGCGTCAGTGATCGAATTTTCAATCGAGAAAAAATAAAAAACTTACGGGCATTCTCAATTTCAAGTCCGTTTTGACTGCTCTCACGGTGTCAGTGTCGGGCGACGATCCTATTCTTAATATGCGGCCGCCGCATTCTGAATGAAGAGCGACAACCGGCGTAATTTACGGGTAATTGCAGGTAATTGTCGAATTTTCCAACTCGGAAACATTGAATCTTTGAAAACGAAAGTGAAGATAATAGTACGCTGGACTCCGAGGAACTGAGGACCGGATGCGGACTGAGACTGGCGCCGGGCGCCGGGGATGAAGTCTGCAAATTCGAGTCTGAAAGAGATTGCATTATTTTCTCCAGTTGGGGCGAGTTGGGGTGTGTCCGAACTGCAGTTGGTGAAATAAAAAAAAATATCCCGTGAAAAGGGTGGGTCCGAACTTCAGTTGGTGTAATGAAAAAATATATCCCGTTAAAGGGGTGGGTCCGAACTCCAGTTAATGAAATGAAAAAAAAATATTCCGTAAAAGGGGTGGGTATGGCATCCGGATATCATTTTCAAAAAAAAATATCCGTAAGGGTGGGTGGGTCAACGCCGAAAATTTCGTTGGAATTTTCTGACCCGATATCGAGAAATTTTCTTCCTGATGCCCCCTGGAAAAGGCTTTGTTTTTTATTCTTTTTGGTTGTTACTATTCTAGTTCCAACATCGTGACGATGACATTGTTTGATTTTTGTGTAGACTTTTTAAAATTATTTTTGTTGTTTCAAAAATAAACCTAGATATTTCAATGGTTGTATCAAAATAAGAAGCAACTAATTCAACATTTTGAGCGAAGGCAAGTTTTTAAAAACATTTATTTAAATGTCCTTTTTTTATTGGGAAAAACGAAAAAGCCACTTGTTCTGTTTTGCAGTTTTGTCCAATGAACAATATGAATGATTGGTCGAGGTTATATTTTCAGTGTTCATGCAGGGTGAAAGCTATTTTCTTAGTTGCTTTTCTGCACCCACCTCGACTTCAAAATAATCTCGATTAATGATAAATATTCTCAACAATTATTACATTTCAAAAGAAATATACTAGAGGAACCTGAACATTTTGTTTCTAGTTCAGTTCTACTTGTGTGCTTGTACGGATATAATAACATAGGTGACCTGTCATCACAATATGAGAGTCGCACAATGTTATTTAGAAATGTGGCCATCCAAAGTCAAAATATGAAGGGGTGGTCAATGTGAGATTTTGCATAATTTGAAAAGCCTAATCAGTCCTCTACATATTCCCATTTTTGGGGTGCATTCAGATGATTAAAAACCATTACGCGATTTTGCGTAGTGTTTGCGTAGTTAGTGTTTGGATCAAAGTCCATCAGTGTTCTAATTAACACCGTAACTAAATATGCAAATTAGGTCTTCGTAACTGTCCACGTTTGCGAAATTTTGATAATTTATTGTTTATACAATAATTCGTATGTGTGGAAAGTTTCAAAAAGAAATAATGATTAGAGCATAGTCATTGCTATGCTCAACCGAACCTTACTTGTCCTGTTTTGCAATCTTTTGTGTGTTTTGTTTAGGATGTTTATAAGTAAGTTTTCTCACAAACGCGTGCTGTGAAACCTATGACTTTCTGGAGCACAGTAACATTTTTTTTAAAATAATAAATCAAATAGGTTAAGAGGGCCTAATATTTCGATCTTAACAGATCTTCTTCAGAGACTAAATGGCTGTGTACAAGAAACAAACATATATGACAACATGATGCACATCATGGATGGAGGAATTAGGAAACACAAAAGAAAAATTCAAATCTTCAAATTAAATTATTGTCCATTCTTTGTTGATCCTGTTGCCCAGGTTGTCTTTTCCCTATATCAGCCACGTTTTGTCATAAATGCGACGAAAAATATGGTGATAGCGCCCTCTGTTGGTAACGCGGCATCAGGAGAAGTGAGCACAGCGGATAAATGAGTATGTGAGTGTAACGTGCTGACTTATCCGCTCAATCTGCCCGGAGAAGCTAGCACGCCGGAGAAGTGAGACCGCCACACTGGCCTTGCACTGCTGTTGTAAAATGCTGTTGTAAAATGCGCCCTCTATTGGCCCTGATCACAAGCCCTTTTTGCCGAGCCGGGCAGACGGCACGACGCGACGGCACGACGGCACGACGCGACGGCACGACGCGACGCCACGACGGCACGACGCGACGCCACGAATACAATTATATAATAACTGGCAACATAACGACGCGACGGCACGACGCGACGGCACGACGGCACGACGCGACGGTACGACGGCTCGACGCGACGGTACGACGCCAAGGGGCGACGGTACGACGCGACGGCACGACGCGACGGCACTACAATACAACACGACGCGACGGCACGACGCGACGGCACGACGGCACGACGCGACGCCACGACGGCACGACGCGACGCCTTTGACACTGCATAAAAGTAATGAGGAACGAGGCGACGGCACGACGCGACGGCACGACGCGACGGGACTGTCGTGCCGTCGCGTCGTGCCGTCGGGGCGACGGCACGACGCGACGCAGTTTTGTCGTCTTTGGAATTCCATACCATACTGAGTGAAATAACAAAGATAATCAGATCATCCCCATGCAAGTCATGTGCCCTTGATCCAGTGCCTACTTGGATGGTAAAGCAGGCACCAGCTGCGTTTGCGAAGATTATGCTGAAGGTCATCAACTCGTCACTCTCATCCGCTACAGTTCCAGATAGTTTCAAGCTTGCGTATGTCACACCTCTACTGAAGAAAAACACTCTTGATCCCGAGTCTCTCAACAGTTACAGACCAGTCTCTCAACTTCCGTTCATCTCAAAGATTCTCGAGAGAGTTGCTGCTAATCGTCTCTGTATGTACCTAAAAGACAATAACCTGTTTGGAAAATTTCAGTCAGTCTACAAGCCTGGTCACAGTGTTGAAACGGCCTTAGTCAGAGTTACTAGTGATATACTAACATCCCTAGACCAAAAGCAAATGGTTTTGTTAATATTGCTGGATCTCTCAGCAGCATTCGACACAGTGGACCACGAGCTATTACTTGCCAGGATGTCCCGTGTTTTTGGCACATCTGGTGATGTGCTGAAATGGTTCCGCTCGTACCTAAGTGCAAGATCCCAATCTGTCGTCATAGCTGACTCTACATCGGAACAACGGAACATGGATTGTGGCGTTCCGCAGGGGTCCGTCCTGGGACCTATCCTATTCACCATGTACACTTCGCCCCTGGGGGATATCGCAAAGCGTCACAACATGGATTATCATCTTTATGCTGACGACACACAACTCTATGTTGCCTTCAAACCAGGAGTCTCAGATCTTGCTGCATTTCAGAAGATTCAGGACTGTATGGCTGAGATGCAATTGTGGATGGAAAGTAATTTCCTGAAACTAAACAATGAGAAAACAGACATTCTTCTTATTGGCTCAAGGCATCAACACTCAAACTTCAGAATGCAACATGTCACCATCAGTACTGGTCATGAGCTGGCTGTTTCAGCAACCGTACGGGATCTTGGTGTTATTCTCAACAACAAGCTAAACATGAATGCTCACATATCGGCTGTTTGTAGAAGTGCACACTATCATCTGAGAAACATTGCCAAGATAAGGAAATACTTGTCCGACTCTGACGCTGCAAAGGTCATTCATGCACTTGTCACATCACGGCTGGACTACTGCAATGCAGTGTTGGTGGGCCTTCCGAATTATTCTGTGTCCAGACTGCGAAGAGTTCCTCACAACGCCGCGAGAGTTCTGGCACGTGTGAAGAGGAGCGAGCATATCACCCCAATCCTGCGACGGTACCATTGGCTCCCAGTTCAGAAAAGGATTGAATACAAAATCCTTACGCTTGTATTTAAGGCACTCTACGATATTGCACCCAAGTACCTAAAAGATCTCCTCATCATAAAGTCATCCCATTATGCACTCCGCTCTTCATCCTCCACCATTCTTGAAGTCCCCAGAACCAGAACCGCCTTTGGTGATCGTGCATTTGCCCATGTTGCCCCTGCTCTTTGGAATAAATTACCAAGTGACATTCGTAACATCCAGTGCTTGGAAACTTTCCAGAAGCATGTGAAGGCGTTTCTGTTTACTCATAGCTATTAATATAATGACATTTGTTAAGTTTTGGAGAGAGACTGTTTTGTAGCGCCTTGAGTAAGTTTTTAGAGTAGTGCGCTATACAAGTACTTATTATTATATGGAGTTCTATATCTGCCACCTCACGTCGCGGATCTCGCATCGCGGATCTCCCTCCGCGGGTCGCGGATCTCGCGGATCTCGCATCGCGGATCTCGCGTCGCGGATCTCGCGCCGCGGATCTCGCGCCGCGGATCTCGCGCCGCGGATCTCGCGCCGCGGATCTCGCGCCGCGGATCTCGCGCCGCGGATCTCGCGCCGCGGATCTCGCGCCGCGGATCTCGCGCCGCGGATCTCGCGCCGCGGATCTCGCGCCGCGGATCTCGCGCCGCGGATCTCGCGCCGCGGATCTCGCGCCGCGGATCTCGCGCCGCGGATCTCGCGCCGCGGATCTCGCGCCGCGGATCTCGCGCCGCGGATCTCGCGCCGCGGATCTCGCGCCGCGGATCTCGCGCCGCGGATCTCGCGCCGCGGATCTCGCGCCGCGGATCTCGCGCCGCGGATCTCGCGCCGCGGATCTCGCGCCGCGGATCTCGCGCCGCGGATCTCGCGCCGCGGATCTCGCGCCGCGGATCTCGCGCCGCGGATCTCGCGCCGCGGATCTCGCGCCGCGGATCTCGCGCCGCGGATCTCGCGCCGCGGATCTCGCGCCGCGGATCTAACATTCCCATTAAAATTGAACTTATGTTTATTTCGGAAATTGACAAGAGGTTTATGTGATTTATGTAAAATTTATTTCGGGAGTGTGGGATCAGCAAGCGGGGGCTACTGATCCCATACTTCCGACTTCAGGGAACAGCAAGCAGATGCTACTGTTCCTTAATTTATTACAATTATTTATTCTCAGTGTGTTCAAATTTGCCACGAATGTGGCATGATCTGCCCAAAGAAATATCTCCTGCCTTTCGTGTAAATATATATAAATATCCTTATATTTAATAGTGTCACGTTACATTCTTACCCATGCTAAGAAGTTTGTTTGCATAATAAAACTATACTACTTTTATCAATCATACAGGTCATGCGCAACTCGTGGATAAAATATTATGGGTTATCATGACAAGTTGTTCAAAGTTGTACTTTACATTCACTAACTAAACTGTTGATTAGAAATTACAAGTTGTGGCAAATAATTTTTGTTTGCTAGTACTTTTTTTTAAAAATATTCAACAACAGTTTAACGAGACAAAACTGTTGCTCGAAAATCACAAGTTGTAGTTCATAACCAATTGGTTTGCTTAATATTCATTTATGTTAACAGACTAAACGAGACTAAACTTTTGATACAAAAACACAAGCTATTTATTACATCCAGGGTAAAAAGTCTTGATAAACATATGAACAGCTATATGCGATATATATGATCGTTTGTGCATTGTGTTGACTTAGTTTTGAGTATGGCGAACTTTCTCACCGTGTGGGCAAACGTGTTCCGCCATGATGGGTTTGGGGTAAGTTCGCCCACTTGTCTTTATGTGTTTCTCCTGCTGTTACTGTAAAGCATGTCGTTCCAAAAATGTGGTGCTGTTTAGCCAAGACATAGTGCTTTGACATGTAAAAAGTCTGGCTTTTTAGCCTGCAATATTATATCTCAAGGCCAGTGAGAAAAAAACATGGGGCGGACTAGTCCCGCTCTCTCCTACTTCTTTTTAATATCCTGCTAGAATGTGTACTGTCGAAGTTGTTTTATTTAAGGGGGAAATAGGGCCACTTTCCCGTTGTGTTGAAATTTACCGCATCGTTTATTAGCGTGGCAATTATAACACTGTTAATATAATTACACATAATATATTACCCACATGGTTTTAACGTGGCATTATGACGTAAAATACTCGCTTATTAACGACGGTAGGTAGTCGAATCGGCTAAAATCACTTCCTGCTAAAAAGGACCGTGTCCTCTTAGAATTCAAAACCAAATCATGCCCTTTCCTCATCAATGCATGTTCGATCGTTATGTCAGTGTGTTACATTGGTTGCCAGCAATTGGATCAACAAGATGAGATTATATGTGTTTGGGGATGTAATTAAATACAATATTCAATGTTCTTGACATAGCCTAATACAGCATATGCGATATACAGCATTTGAACTTGAAGACCCCGATGGTATACTCACGTACCCATAGCAATTTGTGCAGTCAGCAATGCAGAGACAATCCAGCCCGATGCCATGGCTTGATGAACAACTTTTCAACTGTTATCCTGACAATATAAACAATTGCAAATTAAATTATGAAATTATAGAAAGCCTCGTTCTTTGTTTTAGCTGTTGATATTGCGAAACTTGCCTAAACGCTATCATTGCAGCAACAATGTTTTTGTTTTCTGATGAATAACAGTTGGTTCTGTGCACAGGATTACTACAATGGACAAAACAACATCGCCAACCTCACAAAATGATGACGTCGCCTGTTTTCCTGTTATACATAAGTATATGTCCGTACAATGTTTCACATCATTCCTCGAACTATTTGGAATACATTTCTTTATATGCCAAAAGTGTTAGTTATAATAGCTCACAACAACCTTAAATATTTTTAGCATAGGTTCACTAATATAAGTAAATTAAAATACTTAAAGTTCCCGATTATCACTCTGAAGGTCTTTCCGAAATCCAAAATGGCTTCTAAAATGGCCGACAAAGATGGCCCCAAACTTTGTTCACCTTAATATGATACCATATGAAGCAAACGTAATAGTAGGGGTGTCATACACACCGTGCAGACCCACTAGACAACGAGTAACAACATGAGAATTTGCAGATCTCATGAAATGTATCATCTGAAAAAGAAAGACTTATATGAAAAATATGAGCAACATACATACTAGAAAAGATGATTTGAAATGCTTAAAAGATGTAAATAGAATAAATGAGATGGTTCAAAAAACACTTTTTAATTACTGTTGCTTAATACGTTTGTTGTCTAGGAAAAAGCGCAATCTGAAAAGTTTATCGGACCATAACTTGGCAACGCTTTGACCGATTTTGAAAGTTGAAAGAGATTTGCAATTTACTCACCAAGCCCTTCAAGAAATAGTCCCAAATAACTTCCTAAAAGCAATATTAAAATTGGTATTGTCCCCCCTAGTAATAGAGCTCTCCGTTTCCTCAGTCTGTTTCAGGTTAGGTTTTCTACTATAATACAATGCACAACAAAGGGTTTAAGTTAACATTTGCCATTGGTTTTATTTGTTTGTGTTTATAATAATTATCGTGGCAGACCTTTGTAGAGCCCCTTTAGTTTTAATATATTAGTTAAGGGTGTTTTTATCATTCCAACATTGACCGTTTTATAACCTAAAGCAGACTTCTCTGAATTATAATTTATTATTTTTGTTAAATTTTGAACAGTTTTACATCGGTTTACAGTTGGTGACGTGTGAATCAGCGCGGTATTGCGCGTTCACTGTACATCGCAGGGACCGCCATCTTTATTTTCGTATTGGGTTTTGTCGTCGCCATTGTCAATTTACCCCAATATTTTCCTCGAAAATGTAAAAACCATGCCCTATTATATGACATAACTGTTTGTTCTGAATGCCACCAATTAGTTTGGTGTGTGAACTAAATACAAAGTGCATTTTGTTCTCTTAAAGGGAACAGGGCCTAACACTACATGAGTAGCGGACCGCTGTTAGTAATACAAAACAAACAACCAACTACAAATCTATAACGGCCGTTGCAATATTTTGGAAATTTTACAACCATCCAAGTTACCATGTACGTTTTGTCTTTGAAAATACTATTAGGACATATACTAGCAATACTTATACGTTTTAAACCCACTGGAGAATGAGTTTTATTAGATTCCTTTTACCTATACCTTGAAACATAATTATGTTTAGACACTGGTTTGTTTTTAAAACTTGTCTGGTTGCAAAGTTATGATAACACTTAAAAAATGGCAAACATTTTGAACTTGGTTGGTCGTAAAATTGCCTAAATATTGCAACCATTGTAATATAGTTATTATAATTAAGGAATAATTTAGTGGAGTGCCATGGCCTCCTGGTTTAAAGCATTGAATTTTACCCCGCGTGACATCTATGTCACATTATTATTGTGTGACATAGATGTCACGCGGGGTCCCTCAGGGTTAAAACTGCAGGTTGTAGGTTCGAGTCCGGCTTAGGACTATGGTACGTGTGCCCTTGAGTAAGGCACTTTGTCACTCATTGTTTCTCTTCACCCAGGAGTAAATGGGTACATGTGAGGGCAAAGGTGACTGATTTAGATGCTTCGCGTCGAAATGGCAGCATTGAGCTGTATACTCCCCAGGGAGCTGATTTGATATTTGTAATGTTTCGTGGGCCCAATGACAGGGGTAATAATGTGACATTCTTCGCAATTCAGCTTCACAGCTGCCAGTAAGGATGATAAGTCCTATTATTATTACAATTATTACAATAACACCAATTCAAAATTCAGTGACTAAGCTTAGATCATATAACATTACTTTTCAGGTTTACATCTCTCAGCTTGAACAGAAAAATCGTATAAGGGGAATTTATATTCATTTATATAAATTCCACTTGTTCATACCCAGAGTTACTTGAGGGGGCTAAAGTTCGTTTTTGTGGTCCTAAACCTAGAAAACACGACGCCATATTTACGGGTCTAAATTTGAACACAGACGGTACTCAATGAAAATGTTAGGTCCTTTAGGCCCACATCACTACGTTCGAAGGGAAAGTGCCGGTGTAGCATGAATTTCACACTCATTGGCTTATTACAGACACAATTTGTCCAAGCTGTTGTTTAGACGAATTTGATCTGTACTGACGAATATTTCCGACCTGGTGTTTAAAAAGGGCGACCATACGTTACAATTTAATGGTAAATGACTAAATTGGTTTGGTGAAAGCGTGTGGATCTGTTTCTGTAACGACAATTAATGTAATAGTTGGTGAATTTGAATTAAACAAATGTTTTAAAATAGCCGGGGAAACCCAGGTAAAACATTCATTAAAGATTTTGTAAGTTTTGTACCATTTTGAAGTTTGGTAGTTAATACGAAGTAGCAGGAAATAAATGCCCAGCAGTCTTTCAACAAATCTTTACCTTTCCAATTTCATAGCTTATGTAGTTTAATGAAAACTATACCTGAACTTGAAATAAAAATAATTAGAAGCTCTTAAAGAAAAACATTCAACACATAGGCCTATATACTGAATCTCCATACAAATCACCACACCGCCATAATAGTCATATACACTGTGTAGCATGTGTACGATTCAAGCAAAGCTATACTGTTAACAATTGATAATTATATTTTCATATAAAAGGCGCCATCGGTCGTAAAATTCAATCTCTGAATGCTGCTTTTTGGCAACAGCTTATGAATTTCAACTGTAATGACGAATATTCTCGACCAAATGTTAAAAAAAATAAAGTAACCCAAATTGGAAATTAAATGGTAAATGACTAAGACATTTGTTGTGCAGAGTTGTTGAATTTAAAAGAAAATTGTTTTAAAATAGCTTGGAAAACCTATATAATATCTATAATTCATTAGCGAGGATTCGAATTCACATCTGCAATCCTGTGCTCATTTAATTCATCATCAATCTATTTTGCTAATCGTGCAGCCAACTTCCTGCGCAGTGTTTGTTGTTTTGGAAGGCCTGGTATTTTGGGTAAATGCATTGGAATTCATATATGTGTTAACAATAGTATCATATTATGGTATTCAATTTGGTATATTTATGTTTAGAGCAAGAGAAATCGATCGATATTTCAGTGCGACGGTAAAAGTGCTCATTTAAATAAGAGCTATGGCATTACAGACATGAACATATCTCCCTAATTCCAGTTGTCTCCCTGAACTATACTAAAGTGTCTCCCTCAGGAGTACATAATTTAATTGTAACTATATAGAAAAACAATTCACCAGTTATTAAAGGTATCAGCCTTAAAGGGATACTATATCTTCTGCAACTATATCCTCTCTGTCCAAAACTTTGTCTTGCAGACGCATTTGTTAAGTGTGCATCTGTAGTTGGTTCAAAATTAATATCATAGAATATCATTTTCTCAGAATATACACCATTTTACAGAGCTAAACCTTCGCCAGGTTATAGTTGTCAAGCACCATCTGTTATATAGATTTTGAGAACATTTGCTGCTTCAAACGATGCAAATGCACAACAGACAAATGGTATACTATAATTTCAATGACGTGCCAAATATGGAATTAATCAGTAGTATTTTTCAGGTCAATTTCGGCAAATGAGCAGCCAATCTAACCGCCGTGCCAGGCTATTTCAGGCGAAGTCAAATGCTGCTGAACATGGACATTCGATTTCGTTTTACGACAGTCAAAAGTACTGTTGCTTCATTCGATTTAACAATTAAATAACCATTCAATTTAACAATTCAACAAAACAGCTTTCAAATTTGCAGGAGCCTTTTCGATAAGTATGTTCGGTCATTCAAATACATTATTAGGCAGACATTTTTGTCATTTGTACAATCTAAAAAACGCAGTTACAAATGTATTTTCTTTAGAATGTTAAAGGCATAAATACGGTTATCTTATTGTCACAGAAGTCAACATAAATAAACAATAGGAAACTAAGAAAAAAAACAAAAAAAACCTACCCAACCAAGCAATAAACGTTAATGTTTCACAAACACAAAAAAAAGTTAGGGTTTGGTCCAATATAAAACGAAAAACATAAATGAAAAAAAACCCACTATTTTACATACTTATAAGTGAAGATACGAAACAGTTGTCTACCACAATGTATTTTGTTATCTGTTTGTTTTCCTTTTTGTCGTACTTATTTGAATTTTCATTTAGCGAAATTGATTGCCTCTTTACAAAAACAATAAATCAGCAAACATCTATAGTCGGACCAGCTTTGCTAAATTGAATGATGATTGTGCGTCACAAAAAAGAAAGACGATACGCTAAATTTAACACATTGCTAAAGAAATTTGAATGCCTCAAACAAAATTGAATACCCGAATTCTGAATTTGAAACACGATAAAAACTAGAGAGACAAAATCGTTTTAATTCGAAGGCACAACAATTAAATTGGCTGCTCATTTGCAAAAATTGACCGGGCAAACCTATACAAACTTTGTTTTTCAACTCACCGATTTGGGTCACCGTGAATCCAGCCAGCCCTTCTCGGGTTATATCCCGCGTTGTTCCGGCAGAAATCTGCAGACACTTAGCGCTCCAGAGACCAGTCCGAGTATTTTAGACAGGGCTATACGTACCAACACTGGGCTTTAATTTCAAGGGTCATGCTCATATCATTTCCATTTTGGCCTCCCTGTCTTTATTAGAGTAATATAGGCCTACAGGTTATTGTATGGTTGACATGGTTTCGACGCATTGGAACGCCACGAAAATAATTTCAATCTTTAACCAAAGCAAAATGTAGGTTTTGTTTCCAAAGGCCCTCTTTTAATCGTTTCTTTTGGTAAAAAAATTGCTCCTTTTTAAAGGTATATGCTGTAAGTATAATTAGTGTGAAAATGAATTTTACTAAGAAAACTTGATAACATTCAATGATTGACCAGCCTCTTGCTGCTGGCTTTTTTTTCGAAATTGAATTACCTTTGTGACCTTATTAATTTAAACGATCTTATTTGGCCAGTAAATGCTAACTGCACACATGGAATTACCCTTTTTGACGGTGAATGCTGATACAACTGGGCATTCATTTTGAAACGAAATTGAATGAACCGGGTGATACATTTAAAGAAAGTTTAATACATAAATAAACCACAAAGTATACTTACTAGGTACATTTGCATACATTTCAAAATAAACATTTGACATTTGCAAGGCGGGACTCGAACCTGCGACCTTTGCAATACCGGACCGGCGCGTGGCAGGTTGTATTGTAAAAATGGGCGCAATCCCTGGCCACACGGAATTCTGGTGGTTATGACTTCTGACTCGCGCCCTCGAACAAAGGTAATGACAATTTGGGATACCGCCAACAAAGGACAGGGTAGCTCAGTTGGTAGAGCGCCGGTCTGGTATTCTGGAGGTCGCAGGTTCGAGTCCCGCCTTGTTAATTTCTTTGTTCACTTTTCTTTGTTTTAAATTATTGAATGTTTGTTTCAATTGGATGGGAAAACCTATAATTATATTAATATGAAGGCCAATTAAAGAAGAACTTGTATATTAGTATTCTATTGTTTTCATTGGTTGTACGCAGATGACAGTAAACACACAATAGTACATGCGGACTTCGAGGTTGTGGTATACCATGACCTTTTTGCAAATGGAATGGCTGCAGGATACAAACGTTAGCGTTCCTTTGTATTTGTGTAGTTAAGAATTCTCAGCTAAAACACTAATTTTCCTCGCATCAAGAATTGTTCCAAGCGCCACTCTTGGTTTTAAGAACGTTTGCTGCTCCAACCGATAAAAATGCACAACTGAAAAAAAAGGTCTACTATAACTTATTTTTACTTCATTTCCTTGACCATCCACAACACATTATAAACCCTATACAGGTAACAACTGTCAATCATAATAATGTACGGTCAACGCGTAACGCTGCAATATCGTGTATCAATGCGTATGCAATGGAGCCAAAATGAATGGAAAATGAAATTAAAATGCATGATGTATGACGTAAATCACACAATGGAACGAATGGGGCAAATAATTCAATAAATATAGGCTTTCCCGGTCAATTTTCTAGGTCAAGAGCAGCCAATTCAACCACTGCGCCATTCTATTTCGCGCGAGATTGAATTCTGCTAATAGTGGTCATTCGATTTTGTTTTATGACTGATCAGAAGTACTGTTGTGTTATTCGAATAACCATTACATTTAACAATTCAACAAAACATCATTCAAATTCGCAGGAGTATTTTCGAGGGGCGTATTCGGTCATTCAAATATATTATTGGGCAGCCATTTCCGAAATCTAAGAAATCTAAGAAACGCTCTGATGTTAAACAGTTGTTTTCTTTAGAATGTTAAAGGCATAGGTAAGGCTCACTTATTGGCACAAGAGTCGACATAATAAACCGGGATAACAATAGCCAAAGAAACGCACGAACACAAACACACAAAATAATTTAGGAATGTTGGTGTTTATGATTTCTGACTAGCGCCCTCGAACAAAGATACTGACAATTTGGAAGAACGCAAACATATGGCAAGATAACTCGGATGGTAAAACACCGGTCCGGTATTTCAGAGGTCGCAAGTTCAAGGCGATTTCTTTGATCACCTTTTAAATCTATGGTAATTTACCTAGTCCGTTTTCCTTGTGGTTTAGGCCTAATTGGGTACAATTAAAAAAGTAATAGGTGGGATGCGATATTATCACTTGTGAAGACAGTATCTGTATACGTTAGCCAGTTTATCATTGGGTGTCGTAAACTTTGACTGACATTGACTTTCAGCCTGCAGTCAACAAGAAGGCACCTAGAAGAATCTATTTAATACAGCAAAGGTGACATGAAAGGTGTGGGATCGGATTTTGTAACCTTTCAAGCGAGGCACCTCGGCGATCAACCAATGAAAACTGTCTCCTGTTGAAGAATTGTTTTCTGCAGACAATAGGAACGAACACCATAGTAAGATTGTAGGATCTCGTGCCAACCGGCCATGGATTACACCTTACCTCAAACGTACGATCAGAAAGAAGGCCAGAATGTACAAGAATGCAAAAGCTTCCAACTCCAAGTAGTCCAGTCAAAATACCAAATTTTGTATTGTTGACCTCAAACAAATTGTAACAAATCTTTTTTCACCACAGTGAACTTCTATAAGGTCCCTAGAATTACATACTAACAATCTTTAAAAATCCAAGCGGTGGAAATATGTCTAATTTGCATAAATCGTTAATCCCTGCCGTGTAATATGTTTATTTCCATATTTGGGTATATATTTTATTTATTTTGTTCAAAAAAGTTTATTTTGGTGATTCTACTTACACATCCTTACTTCAATAACATTTTTTAAAGCATGTAAGTGACTGAATAATTTTGAAAGTAGAGTACACTCTAAAAACAAAGTGTCAAAATCCGCTGCGTAAATGTGTTGGGTACAAAAGTTGAGTACTTTTTTACCCAATTATGGGTTAAGTGGCGATTTGACCACTACCCTTCGAAAAGTAACTTTGACCTTTGGATTGAGCAACCGAAAATATTGAAGTTGTAAGCAACGTTAGTGTAAAACAGAACATTTGCCTAGCTACTAGGTCAAGTTGACCTCGCAGTGTACAACAAAACAGGCATTATGCCCTCAAATAGGTAAATATTGCCTCGAAATGGGTACATTTTGCCCATTTGTTGCCTTCTCGAAATGACATCAATATTCAAGATGGCGGACCGTGGAGTTGCGAACGTGCTGCGAATAATAGGATTCGAAATCGCCGATTCCTGGGTTTGAAGGTAATTATTTACTTGTTACAATGTACTGATCAATACAATACGTTATTGTGAAAACGTGGGCTATGTTCTGCATTTGAAGTATGTTATAATTGTGGTAAAATAGGGTTGATGATTGGAATGCAGTGTCACGTTGTGAACAACGTACACACGTCACGCATTATGTGCATGCGTTGTAACATTGAAAGTGTTCAAACCGCAGTAATTTTGCCTGAACGACATCAATCCCTATCAACAGAGTATCAAGCTGACGTGGGTCGGGGGGGGGGGGGGGGGGGGGGGGGGGGTGGGGGGTGCTGGTAATTTAATATGGTGACATGTCGACATGTCGACAGTCCCCCAGTCAGTTTAATCGACACAAGGAGCTATAAACACATAGCTCCATGGTTTAAGTAACTTCAATATTGCTTGTATAATAAACTATATAAGGAGAAAGTTACATTTTGCATTTCCCTTTTATTTTTCTTTCGCAGAAATGACACTGACGCCGGGTATTCCAACCACTGATGATGTACACCATACAAGATTTGATTTCGAAGGTTGGATAACGGATTTAATTTAATAATTAATACAAAATCATCACTAGCACATTATTCAGTTGATGTTGTAGAGGAAGAACACTCAATTTGTTATATATAATATTCTGTATAGTTTGATTACGAGAGACAAAGTTCTAGCTGTGTTGCACACAAGGCTATACAACTTGCAAATTGATAATTTATTTTGTAGAATTTTGCATCTGTTTTATGAGAAGTTAAATCTCATTTTGTGGCCATGGTAAATTGAATCAACATAAAACAAAATACAATGTGTCAAGATACACAAAAGTAGGTTTGAGTCAATGTACATGTATAATTCACACAACAGCTGTTGTTTTGTGGTTTATTTCCCTTAATTGGTTGTAATTTTGTAACAGTTTGCTATTATATTAAACTAATTGAATTAACTTAAGGTTTGAACTTTCAAAATGTATGTGGAAAATATTTAAACATAACACTGGCAGGTTATTTGCATTGATGATTGTTTGAGTGATGGTGAGTGTTAGGATTTTGCCTTTAAAAGCATGACATGTGGTTTGTCATGAGAAAGATATTTGGCCAAAAGACCACCACAGATACAAGCAATAACAGCACAACTTTCAAAATGGCTGCCCCACTATGGTGAGGAGATTCAGACCCAAATTTCTAGGGCATTACAAACTGTTTTAGTTACATATGCTCACAAAATGAATGTAAACTTAAATGAAGTATTTGAAACAAATTGTAATCTTAATTTAATAACTGTCATTTAAAATAAACAAATGAATAAAGAAGGTGGAAGTAAAATTGTTTTTCATGTCCATGTCACTGGAGTATGCTGTACAAAAATGTTTTTATTAAATTGACACAACTGTTGGGGGAAAGGTGCTCAATAGCTGAGTAAAAAGTACACAGGTGTTGGGTAACATTGAACCAACTGGGTATCAAAAGGGTAGTCATTAATTGGGTATAATTTTGACGCAACGAAATTGGGTAAGAAATTTGACGTCGCTGTTGGGTAAACGTTTTACGCAGAAGTTGAGTAAATTGTGACACAACCCCTGTTGCGTAGCGTTTTACCCCGCAAACGACCATGTTCCCTTTTTACCACCACAAAGAGTACGATTTTACGCAACATTGTGTACTTATTTTTTAGAGTGTAATGGTTCAAAATGACTATAATTTTAGCCTATAATTTGCACGCATTTACCTTGCTCCAGATATCATCAAGTAGTCAGTATGGACGAGCTTCAAATTCACCAAGTTGCTTACTGGCACCGTTATCCTATTAAAACCTTATGAAAAATCATTATGAACAATGATAACATTGTGATATTTAGCCCAGCAAACAACAACTGGGAAAAATCGTTTGTCCATAAATTGGGCTAAAAAGTAGGTGAAGGGTTACCTAAGGTGAGAGACTTGAACAAGTTCAATGAAACCCCTAATTAAATTAAAGATGTTTGTTGCTTACAATAATCATATCTACGTTAGAATGTATTTTGAGAATTTTCTTGAACTTGTTCAAGTCTCCCATGTTAGGTAACCCTTTAACTTCTTTTTCGCCTAGTTTATAAACAAACCATTTTCCCCGAGTTTTTGTTTGCTGGGCTAAATATCACAATGTTATCATTGTTCATATGATTTTCCATTAGGTTTTATTATGATAACTGTGCCAGTAAGCAACTTGGTAAATTTGAAGCTCACCAATACTGACTACTGGATGATATCTGGAGACAGTGTAATGTACGCACATTTTATAGGGTCACGAAGTTGTCATTTTGGATAATTACCATGTTCTCATAATTATTCAGTCACTTATACGCTTTAGAAAATGTTATCGAAGTAGAGATATGTAAGTAGAATCACCTAAATAAACTTTTCAATTTTTTAAATATATATTACATACCCAAATATGAGAATAAATATATTACGCGGCAGGGATTAACGATTTATGCAAATTAGTCATATTTCCACCACTTGAATTTTTAAAGACTTTTGATATGTTATTGTAGGGACCTTTTAGAAATGCATTGTGGTGAAATTTGTCTTGTTACAATTTGTTTGAGGTCAAAACTTATTTTGACTGGACTAAAGGATGACTGGGATCATTTCAAGTCATTCCGCAAGGTTGTAAAGAGACAAATCTTAGCCTCCTACAGGCCATACATCAACTGCATTCTGGATGATCCCAATAACAAACATAAGAACAATTTTTGGCGCTAGATACTACTGGTATCTCACCCCTTACAACATACATTTAAAGTCTGTTTTCACCTCTGAGAGTCTGTCTGATCTGCCATCAATGTGCGAGTCTTCGTTTCCTCATGCCGAGCACATTGAGACCTCAGTGAGTGGCGTGCGTAAACTCATCATCAAGGCAACAGGTCCGGATTCCATTCCAGCCCGTTCTTAAGACATGGCGGAGGAAATATCTCCTATCTTCTCATCCATCTTTCAACAGTCGTTGAAATCTGGTAAAATCCCCCTTGACTGGAGGATTGCAAACACGGTTTCCATAATAAAGATAGGTGATCGCAGTGAAGCCGCCAACTACCGACCAGTATCACTCACATCAATGTCATGTAAAATACTTTAGCATATTATTGGTAGCCATGTTATGAATCATTATGAAACCCACAACATTTTATTTTGAAAGTCAACATGGCTTTCGACCTGGTCGCTCCTGTGAATCACAGCTTATCATTACAATGCATGAAATTGCGGCCCTGGATGACAGAAAGCAAACAGATTCCATCATCCTTGACTTCTCCAAGGCTTTCATATTGCGTCGAAGTCGTGAGATGTTCTTTCGGGAGTTCCCCAAGGCACGCTGTTAGGGCCATTGTTATTTCTCACATTCACCAATGATGTATCAATCTCGATCCCATCCAGTGGTGGCGCTACGGAGGGGGGAGGGGTGAAGGGGAGAGGGGAGAGGGGGGGGAGGGGTGAAGGGGGGGGGGGGGGGGGGGGGAGGGGGGCGGGGGGGGGGGGGGGATTTTGCCACGTCGACGTATATTCACGTCCACCGCGTGTATGCCATACATATCAGTCGTGTATACCCTTCCTCTTCAGTGCTAGCGGGTAACTTTTGGCGTAAATACACGATAACAGCAACAACTAAGGAAACCTTGGCAACGTCCTCCGCGGAATCAAACTGCTGTGCCTGACGAATTAACAGGTCATCCGTGGATAGTAAACGATTTTGGAGGTCTTGTTCGGGACGCGTTTATTCGTCATCCGTTTTAAATCTCGGGGGAATTTTGCGTGTAGATACGTCATCCAGCGCGAATTGGTTAATGGTGTTCCTGACTTTATCATTAGAGCAACAACTGTATATATTACCACTCAAATTAAAGTTTAGAATGTTGGGCAGTTTTCCATAGCCATTAGAAGAGTGTTGTTTTTCAGCAAATACTTACACATGTTGAATATTGACGACGTATTTTTTTGATTTATTTCCTTGCAATAAAAGGTTATTTTCACGAAAGGCAGGATATATTTCTTTGGGCGGATCAGGCCACATTCGTGGCAATTTTATTAACACAAATTTGAACACACTGAGAATACATAATTATAATAAATTAAGGAACAGTAGCAACTGCTTGCTGTTCCCTGATGTCGGAAGTATGGGATCAGTAGCCAGGGGCGGATCCAGGAATTTCGGTTAGAGGGGGCGCCAAAAATTGTCAACATAATATATTGGGAGAAGATATGGGAGCGCAGGAGGCGCGAAGCCCCAACGCCGAGATCTTCTCAATCTTCTCGAGATTTTTTTAGGGGGGGCGCGCGCCGGGTGCGCCCCCCCCCCCCCCTGGATCCGCGCATGGTAGCCCCCGCTTGCTGATCCCACACTCACGAAATATCCGTTTACATATTTTACATAAATCACATACACTTCTTGTCAATTTACGAAATAAACATAAGTTCAATTTTAATGGGAATTTTAAATATTATTTTTAGAACATAAAAATAAGACAAATCCCCCATGCCGAGAGTCAATCCGCATTCATACATTAACAAAACCCAATATGCCCATTTATTAGAAGTAGTAATGATATCTTTATTCGTGGAGAACAAGTACAAAATGCAGATCAACCACTAAATATTGGCCTAATCCGCCCATCGAGGAGGAGGTCGGGGTGGAGGTGGTGTGTCAGTTGGAATGTAGGTTCTCACACACATTATTTTTGTACACGTCTTTTCAACTGTGGTAGAACCGTGAAAATGGCTTTCTGTCTAGCTGTCGTGCTCGGGTGACTTCGCATACCAAGCCATCATTGTTAGCCATTTTCACAATAGAAGGCCCCGCCCTAAACCAATTATAGTATTATCCCGCCTCCGTGTAAAGTGACTTATCGGCGTTGCCCATAAGTCGTATTTACACGAAAGGCAGGAAATATTTCTTTGGGCTGATTAGGCCACATTCGTGGCAATTTTATTAACACAAATTTGAACACACTGAGAATACATAATTCCCCCCCCCCCCCCCCCCCCACAGTAGTGTGGGTGGGGTCTACTAGCTCATACTTACCTGTAGAGCGAATTACTACATTTGCATATTTCCTAGACCGGCAGGTGTAATCGCTAAGAGTTTGCCAACAGCGCCCTCCAGAGGCCACCCCATAGAGCCCGCACATGCGTGCCCCGTGAACGTCCTCTTTTCTCGAGCGCCACATAAGGATACGGACACCCAGAGTCATCGAGGATAGTGGGGAAGGAGGGCGGGACGCTCTACAGGTAAGTATGAGCTAGTAGACCCCACCCACACTACTTTGGGGGGGGGGGGGGGGGGGGGGGGGAGTCTACTGCGCTCATTCATTACCTGTAGAGCGAATTACTACATTTGCATAGAATCGCACCGGATTATGGTGGAGGGTCTACGAGATACAGCAATTAGCAGA
The DNA here is from genome assembly GCA_037893245.1 of Crossaster papposus. Classification (NCBI taxonomy): domain Eukaryota; kingdom Metazoa; phylum Echinodermata; class Asteroidea; order Velatida; family Solasteridae; genus Crossaster; species Crossaster papposus. The sequence goes on from JBAIAA010000833.1 coordinate 1,222,454, forward strand.
GGGGCACGCCAACGGTAAACCCCAGGGCCTGGAGCAGCGCCCGCGGGTGCCGTCACGGCCCTAAACAAGCGGGACGCGGACCCCGTCAAGGGTGCGCGTGCACCGGACTCAGATAACATCGACCGAAAAACCCGCCGGAGCGCCGGAGCGAACGGGGGAAAAAAGAACATGTCAATGTTAATTAGTATATCATAACAATGAATACACATGCCAAAAAACGGGAGAAAACACACCTATTGACGGGAAGGTCCCGGCTGAGGTGGGTCGTGCCGTTTGGTAGGAGCCCGGCTAGTCGTTGTCAGGACTGCCCTTCCAAACCTGCCCTCTGACCGAAGTACATCCCGAAGGTAGCAGTCAGTAAAAGTGTTTGGCGTCTTCCAACAGGCAGCCTGGGTGATGTCACCTAGGGATATGCCGCGAAAAAACGCGAACGATGTCGCCACTGCCCGGATCTCGTGAGCACGAATAGGCGCCGTCGGCGAGACGCGAGCGTGCGAGCGGATCGCTGTAAGTAGCCAACGGCTAATCGTATCCCGCGACGCCGGCCCGTGAGGCGGGGTCGAAGTCACGAATAGGTGGGTACGAGCCGTACGGAGTGCCTCCGTGCGACTAATATACCATTTAAGGGCCCGGACCGGGCACCAAAAACGATCCTCCGCGACAGATGATCGCGACTTAATGTCTGGGACAAAGATGTCCGGAGGAACAAAAGACTCGGACTGGTTCTTTAATAGGAACCCGGCACGGGGAATGAGGCGGACCCCGTCAGGTTCCCACCTGATGTGGCCCGCCTCGGTTGACAATGCATGGAGCTCGCTATGTCGGCGCGACGTGGCGACCGCCAGCAGGAATGCCACCTTGATGGACAGATGGAGCAAGGTCGAGCTGCCCATCGGCTCAAAAGGAGGCCCCGCTAGCGTAGATAGTACGCTAGGGAGGTCCCAAGCCGGTACCAGCCGACGCGTGGGGGGTCGAGCGACAAACATGCCCTTCAGGAGTTGGCTGAGGGCCGGGTTGTCCGACACGGAGGTACCATCAGGGAAACCCTTGTGGACCGCTCCAATTGCCGACCGGTAATTCCTTACGGTGCCGATCGAGAGCTCGCTCTCGAATAGATAGACAAGGAAGTCGGCCACATCCCCTAGAGATGAATCGGTGGGACGAACAGGCCGCCGTCTGCACCATCTAAAAAAGTGGCGTAGTCGGCTGTCGTACACCCGCCGCGTGGAGGCCCTTCGACTGCGGGCTGCGATTGACGCAGCTCGCTCAGAAAGGCCTGCCGCGCGGAGGGATTGTGTGACAACACCCAGCACGTCAGGTGTAGATCCTGAGGAGCTGGGTGAAGAAAACCCGATCCCGGCTGGAGGAGGACATCCGCCTGTCGGGGCAAGACCACCGGGCGGTGGACCAGCAGCCTGATCAGCCGCGTGAACCACGGCTGACGAGGCCAAAATGGGGCGATGAGGAGGACTTTGCAGAACCCGAGGGACCAGCGAGAACGGGGGAAAAACGTACGCTAGTAACCCGTCCCACCGGAACGACAGGGCATCCGTCCGCCATGCGTTCGGGTCGTGAGCCCTTGTGCAATAGGTGGGGAGCTGGTGGTTGAATCGTGAGGCGAACAGGTCCACATGGCGGATCCACCCCCTGGATAGGGCGTCCGCCTCCACGTTCTCGTCGCCGGGAAGGTACACCGCCGAGAGGTCGACCTCGTTTTGCATGCACCAGTGGAAAAGCTCCCACGTGTGCGCGCAAAGCCGGGGGGAGTGGGTGCCCCCCTGGCGGTTGATGTACGAGACCACCGTGGTGTTGTCGCACCGGATCTGCACCGCCCGTCCCGATACCAGGGACTGAAACTGTTCCAAGGCATTGGCCACGGCCAACAGCTCGAGGACGTTTATATGGGACGAGCGATGCTCGGGGCCCCAACAGCCCGCCGCCTGGCCGGGTGGAGGGTGGCCCCCCAACCGGAAAGGGATGCATCGGTCGTGACCGTCAGGGATGGGCGGGGCCTTGCCCCCCATCAGGTTGGCCCGGACCAGCCACCACCGCAGGTGAGGGACCAGCCAGGCCGTGACTGGCACGGGATGACTGATGTCGTGTCGGCTGGGCCGGTAAAACATGAGTAGGTGCACTGTTAAAAATTGTGTAACTTCACAGTTGTTTTTCTGTTGAAAATGTCAATATATAACAGTAGATATTACTGTTTTGGGATTTCTTTGCATATAAACAAAACTAGTACTGTCTATGTACATTTTTCTGAATTTCTCTGTTTGGTTACAGAATGTTTGCTGTTAAATTAAAGTTTTGTACTGGAACAAGAAACATCATCTTTTGAACAAGCATTTTCTTCCGTTATGTTAAGTCACATCAACATTACTGTTTTATAACAACACATTTTGCTGTAAATATACAGCAACGCCAACGAAGTATTTATTTACAGAGAATCTACTGTTCTCCTACACAAATCTCATTACGCAGCAACTGACCAATCAGAAGTGAGGAAATTAGTGTTCACAAAAGTCATGTTAAACTGTGTTGTTTTACCACAAAACACACTTTTTGCCCACTTTGTGTAATTATTAAAGCAATTCCCTGATACAATTTTGATTTTTAGCAAATAAATCTGAAGAATTGCATCTCATCTCCCTCCGCATTTAAATATTGAAATTATTCATTTGAAAGCGTGACTTCATCATTGCGGGAAAAGCTGAATATAAAAGTAACTCACGACAGTGGTTAAAGTGTTTAGTAGGTTATCGTAGCATTTGTACTATATATCTGTATACGTAATACATGTAGTATTGTGTAATGTGTAATAACTAGTTACTTATAATAGGTCTGGTTCCCATTTTCATTCCCACTCATCGATGTAAATTGCCGCAATACGCGTAACAGAAAACTGTACTTCAACAGGAGCGTTTGTTTTTGGACAAAACTTCGACATAAAATTTGCTGTTATATTAACCAAACAACAACGGGTTAATCACTGTTGCAAAACAGGGGAATCCATGTAAGTGTACATTACCCAATACAGTAGAATCTCTGTTAATAAACAGAGATAAAAACAACAGTAGAATGTACTGTTCAAAAACAGTAACTACTGTAATGCCAATTGACAATAGAATGTACTGTTAATTAACAGATATTTTTTTAACAGTGTGCAGCTGGATTGGCCGCATTCGCAGCCTGCAATAGCTGACCAAATCCACCAGGCTGGCCATCAGGCCCAGCAGCCTGAGCCAGGCCCGTGCCGGGGCCGTCTCGGCCGGTAGAAAAAGAGAGACGCACTGCTGAACATTCAGCAGGCGTTCCTCTGTAGGGCGTGCCAGCCTCGATCGGAGATCGAGGGCCGCGCCTAAGAAGGTGGGGGACTGGGTCGGCAGCGGGTGCGACTTCTCGGGATTTATAAAAAAACCGAGGTCGGCCGCCAGGCGCCAGGTGAGTTGAAGCGCCCCCGCTGCTGAGTGCCGCGACTGGCCCACCACGAGCCAGTCGTCGAGGTACATAAAGACCGAGACCCCTTGTTTCCGCAGCGCCGCCCCGACCGCCCGAGCCATCCGGGTGAATACCCGAGGGGAGGTCGAGAGGCCGAAGGGGAGCACTGTGAATTCGTAGCGTGTCCCGTCGTATTGGAACCGCAGGAATTTCCAGTGCTCCCGTCTGACAGGGACATGCAAGTATGCGTCCTTCAGATCGAGGCTGGCCGCCCATGCTCCCGGTTGGAGGGACTCGAGGATGGTTCTGAGTGTCCCCATCCGGAAGCGCCTGGGGCGGATGAATTTGTACAGCTGCTTGAGGTTGAGAATTGGACGCCATATGCCGGCGTCCTTCTTGGGGACCAAGAAGAACGTCGACATAAACCCCGACTGCGCCCGCTGGGCGGGAAGGACCCGCACTGCGCCCTTTTCGAGGAGGGAGGAGATCTCCCCCTCGAGGGACGCACGTTGAGCCGGGTCGGTCGGGATTGGCGTAGGTCGAACCACCATGTCCGACGGGGGGGTGCTCGTGAACTCGAGCGCGTAGCCGCGATCTATAGTCTCGAGCACCCACCGGTCGGACGTGACGTGAGTCCAGGACCCGATGAAGTCTTGCAGACGGCCCCCCCACGGGTCCAAGGGTGGGAGGCCGCCACCAGTCTACAGAGTCACTTGCGCCAACCCCCGGGATAGCGGGGGGGCAGGCGCACGGAAACCGCGACCGGCTTGTCTTTGCTGGCCAGAGAATGGTTGATGCTCGGGATGGGCGGGCCGCGCACCCGACGGGTTGTCGGCACGGCCACGAAAACTCCCTCTGTTCGCCTTCACAGGTCTGCGTCGGGGGATGGTGAACGACGCTTTCTTAGGCTGGGAGGGAGGTTTTGCGGTTGAAGGTTTCTTGAGATTGATTTTCTCTGTCATCTTCAAACGCTTGGCCTCGGCCTGCATCAATTCTTCGAACTGGCCTGCGAAGAGATCCATGCCAGCGAGTGGGAGCTCTTCAAATCGTCTGCGCGCCGCAGGGGAGGGCAGGAACAATGAGTCCAGCACATTCCCGCGACGGGCCGATGTCATCAGGGCGGAGATGCGTGCAAATTGGTCGAGGACCACACGCAACCCCTGGTCCAAGCAGTGGAAAGCAGCCTGCAGCATGTCAGCTGGGACGCCTCCCTCCTCATCCAACCCCGAGACCAAATACTCCGAAAGGAGTAGCAGGAACGAGGTGGAGCGCATACCGAAGCGGGAGGCGGTGTCAGATTTACGCAACGTCTCCTCAAACTTATCTCGGACCTTGTCTGAGAAGATGCGTTTCCGCTTTAGCGGCGAGCGAGGAAGAACACGGTGTCAGTTGGAATGCATGTTCTCACACACATAATTTGTGTACACGTCCTTCCAACTGTGGTAGATCCGTGAAAATAGATTTCTGCCTAGCTGTCGTGCTCGGGTGCCTTCGCATACCAAGCCATCATTGGCAGCTATTTTCACAATAGAAGGCCGCGCCCTAAACCAATTATAGTATTATCCCGCCTTTGTGTAAAGTGACTTATCGGCGTTGCCCATAAGTCGTATTTAAGGATTAGCCTATATCGAAGAATTAAACCATTAAAACGATCATTACAATCAATTTTCCATAATGTGAATTATGCAGAAATGTGAGTTCGTGGGTCTATATACAATATAAAGTTCAAAAGCTGTTACATTTGATTTTGATCTGTCCGGCAATTATCGTGTAACACAAATCTAAAGTAATGACCGTTTTCCTCCAAGGGGTGATTTCGGTGCAAAATAAATGCTTGCAATCGATTCAGAATCATGAAAAAACGTATTTTGACCCCTAACAAGCTGGTTAAGGCAGAATTAAACTTTCTCAATTTATCCTTTATAAGGTTTCAGGTACCTCAACTTTCAGCAGCTGTCACGGGTTAGCAGACACCTTTCCCAAGACATTGGTGAAGACATTTCTTGGTAAGAAATTTATTCCTATAGATTTGCCAGAAATATGATAATATTCTCTGACTACTCTTCAAAACCTGAAATGCCGAAGATCGAAGCAGCTCGTCTACCCAGGGGTGGAGCTCAGCTAACACCAGATGATCAGGGACCAGCAGCCACACTTACCTGTGGCAGTGTAGGTGACTCTGCGGATGTGACCGTGATGAGCTTTATCAGTCAGACAACAGTGTGGCCTCCTTACCCACTGGTCCGGTTGGCCTGGGCCCTCCTGGTGGACCTGCTCACCCCATAAAGGTTGCTACTCCACTGAACCTCATCAGGCAATCCAGGCGAACTACCAAGGAAAAGCCGCCAGACAGGTACACATTATGAGTATGAGAGCTCGTATGACTCTGACCACTAAACTTTGGATCATTCGAGTTAATCTAAATGGTTGGAATTGACTAATTTAGATAAATATTCCGACTTGATTGTAAATCTGCACAATTTATCTGTACAACTTTAATTGTGCTCATTAATGTTAAAGGTGTACGCTTTTTTTAAACTTAACCTTGCAATTTCGGTACAGAAAATTAAAATGTATTCCTGAGAAATGTTATCGATTAGGATGACCACTGAGTTGTGATTTGAGTAGTTGGTGTTGTTATTGTTCCATTGTTAGTGTTTTAAGTTTATGAGTCTTCACTATACCGTCGATTCTTACTTATTGTCGAGGGCACCGACTCTTTCGTTCGGGAGGATTGTGAGGATGACACGCCCACACAGGTATCGAAGTATAATAAGTTACTATGTGACCTGTGTTGCGCGGTAAAGTGAATGCGCAACCAAGCGGTGACACGCCATTCCCCGTCGTGCTGTCTCCCTTGCCGCTGGACTACACAGCGCTCGCTTTTTACAGGTAAACATTCTTTTATTATCGTATCATCATTTATAAATGAGTAAAAATTTAAATATAAAGTAATATATCAGTAAATAAAAGGTTCCGGCACAATATGATAACGTTTAGGAAACGAGCAGTTTGTTAAAACTTTGCGTAAATGGTATTTTCAACTTGCCGTTTCTAATATAGGACGTGGGCCAGAAATCGTAGCGTGCAAGACCATTCAAGGTTTTCGGTGGCAACTTGGTTTCTTTTCTAATGAACACATTTTGTGTCACATATTTTTTTTTTCTGTTGCCCGCACTGAACGTTGCACGTTGACGTGAACATCAAGGTTGAAAATATTCCATTTTCCGTCGCTTCGTGGACGTTTTTTGAACCACCAACAGAGGGCGGTATCTGCAATCTCGAATCATCGCTTCGCTACTTAGAAAATCGCGTTAATGTACCCGGGAACGAGGAAGGCAGAAGCAATATGGCGACGCCCTTGAATTGGGCGTGCGTTTGCCACGTCTGCGACGAAAAGGGGGAAATTACACCGTTTTCAGAGACGAGCTGGCAGAAATGTGTAACTTGTTGTCAGCAATGGAACGAATTGGATGGAAAGGAGAGGGGGGTTGCGATTGAAACTTGAAAGTAACGACATAGCAAAAAAACCAAGCGACCAAAAGACTACCAGTACCAGTACCACAGGCCTGTACTGTACCAGAGGTAAGTTCCCATGTCATGGGGAATAGCCATGACATGGTCTCGGGCTATTTTAGCATTAGGGACACTGTTACTGAGACCAAAATGAAGTTTGTTTGCCCCCAAAAAGATGAGTATAAATAATACTTTTGTTGCTTTTGTTCACAATATTATTATTGATGGCATAAAAACAATTAATAATAGTACATCATATTTATAAGCCTAAATAATACAGTTTTAAGCTATATCCGTTTCACTCGCGCATGTGTAAACTAATCTCTTGCTCTATGGTCTCATGAACATTTTTTTTTCATAGACAAAACACTTCTCACAGTCCTAGTCTCATGGGTTTGTTTGTTTCTGTCCTACAATTCACTGATCACAGTCACACAACATATTTAATTGGCTTAGTTATAGGCTCAATCTGATAGTGGACAGGTCATGCAGGTGGGATGATGTTTAATTTGTTCATGCATTCAGTCTTTGTAATTGTAGAGTACCCCACCACTTGGAAACACACGCCTAAAATCATCTGGCTACGTTGTTTGAATCTCTAAATAAAAACAATTCAAGTCCAAATGAAAAGTACCTAGCCTGCCTGGTAATTAAAAACGAGGCAATTAATGCAAAACATCAAATCATAACAGATTCTGCGAGCACTAATTAGTCATGAATTAATTAGTCATTTTGCATTTACTGTGGTATAGCTGAACAGTGCGGCAAAATGGCATTGCCTAAAAAAAACTGAATAACACTTTTGCCCCTAAAAATAGATGCAGGCGTGCATGTACATGTAAGTTGTTACTTTTAGAATTGTTTATAAATATAAGACTATTCACCAGTCTTTTTTTCTCTCCAGTACTCCCTTTCTGACATGCACCTGAATACATATGCTTTTGTCCAGATAATTAAATTAAAAAGTCAAACTGAGCAAATGTGTGGCTCCATGGTGAAATTCTTGACTGTGGTTTTAGTGATCCGAGTTAAGTCCTAAAATTGACATTATTTTGTTATTTTCCCAGGGGTATGAGTGGAGTAGCTTTTATTGTCTATTCCTACATTTCATTGCTGATTATTTTTCTCCTCATTTCAACAGATTATGCAATGTTTTTAAAATTAAGAGAGCCAAGGCAAGGATGGAGAAGAGCTCAACCAGTGGAGGAGGTGCTGATGAAGGAGAAGCGGTAATTCCCTCGTAAGAGAAGACATGCTAGCGAGAAGGAGCAACGGTCAGGTACGTGCTTTGCCGGGTTGATGAAGGGATGCCCTCCAACTACATACAACACGAGCATCATATCAAGCAGCTTTGTATAGTCACTCTCCGGAAGTGAGAGAGCAGCCTCCCAGTCCAGTTGGCCATGGTTGGGAGATGGAAGAATAGAACCTTGTATTTTAGTGGGATTCCTTGCCTGTGGCCTCCACAATAGTTCCTGCAAGTGCAAGAAGGCTAGTTGCACCTCACAAAATTGTTCCTGTGTGGCTGGCGAATTGCGTTGCAGCGATTGCGACAACATCATAACTCAGTAGCATAACCAAAGGCACCGAATGCCTGTCCAGCGATGAAGAAAGTGAAAGTGACATTGATTATGATGAGTAGACAATGTATTCATCGCCAGCCATATTTATGTTGCCGTACACCACTTGTAAATATGCTTGGCTACAGTACTTTCAGGCTGGCATGAACAAACTCAGTGATATGTTAGGCCATATTCAATGGTTTAAGTGTTATTTTTGTAATCATATCTTACCTAATAACTATGAAAATAAAACCTTTACAATTATATTTGTTGGCATGAATGACTTTATTCTTCATACATAATAGGACAAATTTCAATTATATCTTTATTGACAAAATTCCCCCAATACGAGCTTAAAATAAAACATTGTAAATAAAGTATACGACCAAAGCATTGTTTTTACATAATATGGCATTTGTGAAACTCTATTGTCTATGAACAGGCATATTTGTACAGTTAATTATTAATTAATCTAAGTCGGTGACAACTACAGTGGGATTACAGAAGCCATTGCTGAGATTCTTAAGGGTATGGAGTCAAACAACGGCTGTTAGAGGCCCCCAAATGGATCTTTATGGGGATTAAAATGTGGATGAAGATTGTGCCTAAACGTGCAACCTGACAGCTGGGCAACAGAAAGATTTGAATTCAGCACCCTCGAATTGACAAAGAACAACCATTTAAAAGTTGCCACCAAAAACCTTGAATGGACGTCATTTTCTAGGCGAGCTACGATTTCTGGCCCACGGCCTAATACACCCCTCACACCAACACAAACTTTTTACGGACGTCCACGGACGTCCACGGATGTTCTTTATACGGCAGCGTTGCGATTTATTTTGCAAAATCGTAAACTTCCGGGAGATAATTGTGTGGTTACGTTGGTACAAAGGGTTCTTGCGACTTCTTACGGCTGCGTAACGGGACATGACGGTAGCTTAACAGTTCATCTCCCGATTCCCTACGGACCCTCGAGATTACGTACCAGGGACCTTATTCACGAAGCATCCGCTATTACCGGGTCCGTAACAGCCTTTGCGGATGGCATAACGGATACGTTAGAATTGCGCTATGCCGTATTCACGAAAGGTTCCGTTAGGTATCGGTAAAATTGCGGAGCTCCGCTAATAATGGGGGTGTCGTTCAACAAGCTGTACGGGTAAATGAAGCGCCTGCGTGATTATGTAACAATTCATAAGAGCGTGAAATATAAATGTAGTCGAATTGTTATGAATCCAAAATACATATGGTAGCTTTTTTTGTTAAAAACATGTGAAATTAAGAAGTTGACTTAAATCACCAAAAACATAATCTGATGATGAACAGCATTTTACGGGAAGGGCGGTATAATGAAAAACAAATTATATTTAGCAAAACCACATCAATTAATTTCTTGCCAACGCGGAGCAACCTAGACTGTATATATACCATGGCCTATTGTCAAACAGATTTAAAATGCAGTTTTTTCGAGGGTGGTGTACCTCTTACACTATCGGAAAAAGTCTTCGATTAACACAATCCGGCATCCAAACAAATTTACAGTCATCACAAACACATTTTTATGCAATAGTAAATAACTATGAGCTTTATTTGTTACTTTCACTGACGTCGGCCACATTATTTTGTAATGTGCATTAAAGAAAGTGTTTGTCAGTGAATTCTAAAGTACTTGAAAATCTGTCAATAGACAATGCTTCTTTCTGGATGACAGCACCAGTTCACAAGTTTAGAGTTGCATCCAACAAGATGCGATGGCTCCTAGATGGCAGAGTTCACATATAAATACACTTGTAGGCTTTCTTCTGACACCGTAAACACATACCTTCGCTATGCGCCTGCATACCTCATTTTCCATCTGCCAAATTGAAAAGTTTCCTCGATGTTCCGTCGGGTTCTTCGGTGATGAATATTGTATCGACGTTCTGTATCATCATCATCAGGTTGTGGTACTGGTGTTAGCAGCCAGGATCAAAGGGTGTACGCAGAATCGTTTAGAAGGTGACCATCGTTTGCAAGACCATTGGCTAGTTGGTGGTTGAGGCTTGAGTGAGTCCACATAAACGAATCATGGGTCAAGCCTGGCCACTTGGAAACAATATTGGTGAACTTCTTCTGGACATTTATAGCATGGTAGTTATGTCTGCATTATGTATAGGCACCTTCGTCACGTGCAGGACAAAATCTCAAAAAGTGATCCCTCAAGGCATCCCAAAACTGTTTGAATCCGACGATGACGTTCATCGTAGAAACCTTCTTTGATCAGATTCTGACTGGCTATGTTCCTCGGAAGTTGACGGCTGACTACCTTTGGCGAAAAATCGAAGGGGCTGTTATGGTCTGCGTGGCGGGTATTGCATGTGACCTCTGTGTTGGATGTACAACTTGATCACAGATCATTTTTTTTACCTCCAACAGTACATGCCTCGGCACTCGATACCTCTTTATCAGTTCCACATCGTCGTAAATGTCCAGTGGCTGTAACCTATCACGAAATACTCGCTGGCGGCGAAGAGTACGCCCTCCAGCAGAACCACAAACACTGCAGCCATTTTATTTTAGCGCTATGCGGAGATCCGTAAGCTTTTACGGGAGCGCTGGAGTTCCCGCAAAAAATTGCTCTTTTACGGACGTGTTCTGCGGATGCGCTATTATGCGGATATTTCGTGAATATGGCGCAAACCATAACGGAGGCTTAACGGATGCGTTAAAGCGTGCGGATGCTTTGTGAATAAGGTCCCAGTTGTGTGCGGGTTCCTTCCGGAACCCTACGGAGAAAGTACGGTTGTGTTAAGGATATTCCCGATTCACAGCGGTTTATTACGGTTTAGTACGAACTGCTACGGCTTCGTTGCGGATAAATACGGCGTAGATACGGTGCCTCTACCGTTTGCTTGCGGTCAAAAGCAGCGATCGAAATGTCGTTTCAAGAATCGCAGGGTTGTATATGTCCAACGCAGGCACTGCAACGCCACTGTAACGGCGCTGTAACGGCGCTGTAAGGTATCATAACGAGTCGCAAGTACCATTGTGGTACCGCAACGCCATCGTAAGAGATCGCAAGGAAACGTAAGGAACCGCAGTGTATTAGCAATAAACCGCAGTGTATCCGCGAGGAACCGTTGAGATTTCGTAAGGAAATCACTGTACATCCGTTTTAATACCTAACACACCGCAACGCTTCCGTTATGACTCGTAAGAAAACGTAAGGGACCTTGGGCTTCCTTCAGGAATCGTGACGTAGTGTATCGAAAGAGGGAGAATTCTTATGAATCCTTGCGGGTGGTTAAGATGACCTTACGGAGTCTAACGGTGGTGTTACGGCAGTTGCGGAAGCGTTAAAGAGGCGTTGAGAAAGCGTCGCAGTCTAGATTTCCGTAGCACTGCTGTAATTTTCTTACGAAAGTTTTGGTCTGAAACAAAACTTTCGTAAGAAATTACGACCCCTCCCGGACGCTTAAGGATCCATACGGTTGTTCCAGGAAGCGTTGACGATGTCCCAGGTGCTACAAGGAATGCTCCTGGTTGTGCACGATTTTGTTTTACCGCAACGTCGCCTTAAACGTCGTATCGACCCTGCAAGGCCGGTGTGAGGGCCCCTAAAGGAAAACTGACGGAGGCCTTTTCGTGTTCACATTGAGACATTGTACTTGCCATGCTACTGTGAAACGTTGTTTTCGTCACAGTTACTGATCAAAGATCTTCAAAAAGTTGTTCAATTGACTTTTGTGTGTATGAAATCAAAGGACATTGTGTGTAGGGCGTCCTCAATGGTCAGTATAATTAAATCAAAATAGGTTAGTCTATTGTATGTTGTTGATAAATTCACAGGAAAATAGGAACACACAATTCAGAATTTCAAATGAATTGGATATAATCTCTGAAATAACTGTCTTTAGAGAGCAATCCCTGGCTACAGTAAGTAATCGATTCGCAGTCCGTTCATTGTATAAGCTTAAAGAGATTTACAGTTAAGTTGGGTATGTATTGTGCTCTCACACCTCAACAACTCCTTTTTGTAAATGGAACACATTTACAAATATGTATAATTCATGTAAAATATGCTCTTAAGAATAATGTTTCATTTGATATGTACTTATACATTGTTCCTTAAATTTTTCTCTTTGTATGTAAATCATTTGATTCCCCATCTTCCTTACCGCTCGGTTTTTTTATACAAAATATACAATGGAGTGACTTGATCGAACCCAGGTGTTGGTGTGAATACATTTATTGTCCAACCTCACCCGCCAGCCCGGCCCTCACACATGCACATTTAATATAACGTTATACGTAACAGGAATTTGTAGACCTAATGTATTCTTTCTCTTGCATACCGTACACCTTATTAGTAAACTAACCAGGGTAACCAGCACATCTTCAACTCTAACTGGTAATATATTTTCTAACATATTTCCCCCAGGCCCGTACGCAGGGGGGAAGGGGGGGGGGGGGGGGGGGGGGGGGGTGCGACGGGTGCGTACGCCCCCCCCCCCCCCCCCCCCCGGGGTAAATAATGGTATTTTGAAGTAGAAATAACGTACTGGCACACGAAAATGTTTGGTCCCATTGTTGGTCCCATCAAGTACAAATTCACACCCCCAGAAAAAATTCTGCGTACGGGCCTGCCTCTATCAAATTCTGGTATTCTGGTGACAGGTATATCTGATCATTTCCCCATATTTACCTCCATCTTTTTAGTACAAAACGTTCTAATTTCCACTCTATTCATACACGTGATTCTTCACAAGGAAATCTAGCTAATCTAAACAAGCACTTACTACTGATGACTGGTCTTTACTTTTCCTTATCCGGGATGCAGATACAGCCTTTATAACATTTATACATATTTTTAATACTAATTGTCCTAGACACAATCGTTCTAGATTGCGTAAATTTCCTTGGGTTACTTCTTATGTAAATCCATTCAGCTTATGTAAATCCATTCAAGGCAAGAATAAGCCCTATCGTAAGGCGCTGTCACACTGTTGTGTATGGCACCAGCGTATGAGTTGCGTATTAAAATATCACTCATACGCAGGCCTACGCTGACATACGGTAGGGGTACGTTAGGGATAGGTTGTATACGTTGTATACCCACATAGGTTGTATACGCTTGCACTGACTTTGCGCCACCTTGCCTCTGGGAGCAAGTACTCAAGCATGCAGTACGGATGGAGGGTCCCCCACAACACCCAGTCAATCGTCGTCAGAGAGGTTTGCCAAGCCATAATCAATGAGTACATGCCCGAGGTGATGTCCTGCCCCACCAGTCCTAGGGATGGCGTGCCATATCTGACAAGTTCCTCGAGAAATGGAACTTCCCCTAAACATGTGGTGCACTAGATGGGAAGCACATTGCTTGCAAGTGTCCCCCAACGAATGGTTCTCAATATTTCAACTACAGGGGATTATATTATGTTGTACTCATGGCCCTTGTAGACGCGGAGTACAAGTTTATCTGGGCAGACGTCGCGACGGTGCTACAGGATCAGCATCACAATAACTGTGAAACCAAGGAATATGTTGAAGACGGTACCATAGGATTCCCTGCCCCAGATCCTCTACCCAATGACTACCAGGATGTTCCCTACTTCTTCATCGGCGACGACGCCTTTGCCCTCCGAGACACCATGATGAAGCCATACAGGCTTCGGGGGCTAGACGATGAAGAGAGGATAACTACAGGCTTTTCCGCACCAGAAGGGTGGTAGAAAATGCCTTTGGCATCCTATTCCTAGCGAACCGCTTCCAAGTTCTGCTGACTACCATGCAGCACCATCCCCTCTACTATCAAGGTCATCGTGAAAGCCTGCATTGTCCTTCACAATCTGGTGAGGATACGGTACTCTGGACTCCAGAACCAGCAGCTCGACCGTGCAGTGAACATGAACCGTGACTTCATCCCTGGAGCATTGAGATAGGAGAGCAACTTGTACGACACACATATAGTTGCTGGCAGTAACACCTCCACCAAGAAAGGAAAGATGCAGAGGAACCTCCTGATTCACTGGGCCAACTCCCCAGCAGATGCAGTTCGTTCCATGGCAAGACAAGACGATTTAGAGGATTTGGCTGTGGTGACTGTTGTTGTGGTGACTGTTGTTGTAGTGACTGACAACACTGTTGTTGTAGTGACTGTTAATGTAGTCACTGTTGTGTCATCCTAAAGACTGTTTTTTGTTAAATGTTATTAATATGTACCATTATTATCATGTGCCGTTATTAATGAACAGTTGTTTATCATACTTTTTTAATTGAAATTTAATTTGACTACACTGTAAACTACACTACACTACTTTGACTTGATGTATTTATAACCCGCTACTTTATCACAAGAGTCACGACTTCTTTCCTTTTGGTGTTGGGAGTTCCCCATCCTGAGAACCGAGATCAAGAGGAGAATCCAGGTAGCCACTAAGTCCTTAGATGTTGGACAGACCGGAAATGTTCAGGAAGCTGGTCTGTAAGGCTGTGCCTGAACTAGGCTGGGTTGGACTGGGCTGGTTCCTCAGTACCTTGGCAGCAGAACCCAAGGCGGCAGACACTGTGGTGGTGGTGGGGTGCGCTGTTGCTGTTGCTGCTGCTGCTGAGTTTGCTGAGAAGGTTGCTGAGGAGAAGACATTATCTGATGTAGAGAAGGATGTGGAGGCATCTGCTGATGTGGATTCTGTAAGAGTTGCTGGTGGTACTGCTCATTGTACTCCATAGATTGTGAACCTCACACTGATGATGCTGGAGGCACGTTTCTCCACATGTGGGGAGCTGGCTGATACCGCTCGGAGGTTGATGGTGCTGAGGAGCCGTACGAGCCAAAGGGCGGTGCTGAACTGGGCCGCAGTTGGTGAGGTGCTTGAGAGTGGCGGGCTTGCTGGGTTTCTTGGATGGGGGAGCTTCCATGGCACTTGGAATGTCATCATCACTGTCCTCATACATCAGGTCAGACAGCAACCCGTTGATGGTGGACCTTGTCTTCTTGTACTTGGCCTTGGACATGGTCAGCAGGCTGTCTCGAACGTAGTTGACAAAGGCTGTTCGGGCTGTGATGGGCTGCTTCTGGGCTTTGAAGAGGTCCTTGAGGATGGTGCATGACTCAACAACTCTCGTCTGTAGGGACTCAAGGAGGGCGCCGTCCGGGTCCTGAGGTCACTTGCGTGAGGCTGAAGGGGGGGGGGGGGGGGGGGGGGGGTGAGGGGGTAGGGGTGAGCTCATCCAGGCCAATTTCCAAGTCAGCGCAGGCATTATCGGCAGCATCAAGATAATTATCTTGCAATGTGGAAATACCGCCGCTTATAGCCACTTGTCACGTGATAGGCGGCACGCTGGGCATGTGCTGTGAATACGCAACTCATACGCTACTAATACGCTATCCATACGCATAGTACGCTGGCCATACGCAGCCCATACGCTGGTTATACGCTGACATACGCTGGTCATACGCTGGCAGACGCTGACATTTGCTGACATTCGCTGGTCATACGCATGCTATACGCAGGCTATACGCTGACCGTACCCTACTCATACGCTACAAATAGGTTCAATACAGTAAGTATACGCCCAATTCTGTATTTTCAAGGGCTTGTTGTGCGTATGCAAAATATATTTTGAATTTTAATACGCAAATCATACGCTGGTGCCATACGCAACAGTGTGACAGCGCCTGTAGGTTTATCTCAAATCCTACAGATTCAAATCGTTCTAAGTATGTACCTTATAAACTATATCTTAACCATGTGCGCTTCGGAATTATAAAGGAAATAATTATGTCAAACAGTTCGATAAAGAAAAAGGTAACATTAAATACACAAGTGAAATCATTAAACGTCATAATAATTCACAACCTAATATTACTACCCTTGACATTGAAGGTGCTACTCTAAATAACCCACATTTGTTTTCTAGTCACTTCAACAAATATTTTACAAACATTGGCCAAAATCTTTGTAATCGTATCCCCCCGATGACCTCAATTTTAATGATTACTTATGTAATCCAAATCCTAGTTCTAGTTTCCTATGTGTAGTTACTGAGGAAAACATTATTGACATTGTATGTTCATTGGCAAATAAAAATAGTACAGAATTTGATTTGATTATTAGCTCACTGATGAAGGATGTGATCCAAGCAGTCTTCCAACCTTTAACATTTATCATGAACATGTCTATTTCTACATGTGTAGTGCCAGAAGATAAGATTGCCAGGATCACACTTATCTTTAAGAGTGGCAATGTTAACCTAGTTAATAAGTATAGACATGTTTCCGTTCTCAAGTATATTTCAACAATTCCTAAAGGTATAATTAACAATCGCACTGTATTTCTTGTTAGATGAGCGCAATATCACTCAACTTTACAACCTAGTATTATTAATCGACAAGATAACTTATAATGTAGATGCACCCTTTGCTACGATTGGTTTATTCCGGGACCTCTCCAAGGCTTTTGATACGGTCAATTATGAAATACTTTTGTCTAAGCTCGCTTATTATGGTATCAGAAGGAAAGCCTTGGAGTAGTTCAGGAGTTATCGTTTAAATCGTCAGCAGTTTGTTTATATTAGTGGTGCTCAGTCCTTATTATAGTACAATTTTGCACGGAGTTCCGCAAGAACCCATTTTAGGAGTACTTTTATTTCGATCTATATTAATGATTTAAAATTATATATTTTAAAGTCACCCAGATATTAATAGTCTTTTTGAAATTGTTAACTAATTGGATTAAAACAAACAG
Organism: Crossaster papposus; assembly: GCA_037893245.1. Taxonomy (NCBI): domain Eukaryota; kingdom Metazoa; phylum Echinodermata; class Asteroidea; order Velatida; family Solasteridae; genus Crossaster; species Crossaster papposus. The sequence continues at coordinate 1,239,696 of JBAIAA010000833.1, forward strand.
GTTATCTCTTAAAATAAAAATAAAACATATATATGTTGTTTAGTACAAACCAATATAATAAGCTAACTGAAGTCTTTGTCGACAATATATACAAATCATAACAACTAATTGTGTGAAATAATTAGGTTTGTATGTCGATGAGAGTCTCTCGGTCAATTTTTTGTTTTGTATTTCCGTGCAATTATCTCCAGAAACATGAAGGTGTAAACTGAAGGTTTTTTTCCCCTTACGATATATTAATTAAACTTTATAATACTCCAATTTGATCTTATTTTTAACATAATGGGGTATTAGCATGGATTTATTGCGGTTACGGTCTAATTAATATAGTACCTAAACAGCAGAAAATACTTTTAAGAATAATCAACTCTGCTTCTTACCATGAACATAGCAATTTTCTCAACAAATTTATAGTTTTGCACGCTTATACCTCAGTCACAATTAAAGCGGAGCCCGGGCGGCGTGTGCGATTTCTAGGCATCGGCCGGCGTGTAGAGGTCGGCGAAAGATCGTGCGATATGGCGGTCACAGTCACAATTAAAAGTGCCCCGTACGCTGCCATGACGGGGTCCGGGGGGTCGCCGACCGGCGATCGGCCGACTTTCTTGGAAATGGGGTCGAATTATTGGCCCGTTTATCGGCTGGTGTCCGGCAGGCACTCGTCCGGTGCCCTGCTTATGTCCTCGCGATACCCCTGCGGTATCCGGCAGGGTGCCAACCAATTCGTACAGGTCGTACGGCGGCCGGACGGGCATCTGTAGTGTGCCTGTCGAGTGGCCAGCGATCAACGGCCGGCGGCAGAAGCTCTCCTTTGACCTTCTTAATGGCCCTGTCACACTAGAACGTTTTAGGCCAACGCGTGAGTAGCGCGTTAAAAATAGTTGATATGCTGGCAAATGCTGAACTTCCACAGAAAAAGTCAAGTTGAACCGTGAATTCAGCGTGTCCATAACGCGTTAATAACGGGTTCATAGCGTTCGCCAGCGCGTGAATAACGCGTTAATAACGCGCTCGACGACTGATGAACGACTGCCCAGCGCGTGAGTAGCGCGGTCCAACGCGCGCCAGCGTACGGCAACGAACACATGATTAGTTGTACAAAAAGATGACGCGCTACTACAGTAATGGCCCTGTCACACCAGAACGTTTTAGGCCAACGTGTTGAAATTTCGGCAACACGCGGGTAAACGCTGACCAACGCTAGGCCAGCGTTCGCAACGCGCTGAGCGCGTTACCTACACGCTGGAACACGCTGTCACACGCTGAGACAAAAATACGTTTTTCAACATACCTAAACAAATTGAGCGTTTGCCAGCGTGTGACTGCACACGCTAGCAGCGCGCAGGAAGGCCGTTACTTACGAGTCGAACGCGCTAGACGATCGTTACCAACCCACTACTCTCACGCTGGCGACCCGCTGTCGTATTTTTTATATAAATCAGTGATGCGTTCATTACACGCAGAGCGCGTTCCTCACACGCTACTTACGCGCCGGCATACCCTATGAACCCGTTATCAACCTGTATGAACACGCTGAAATCACGGTTCCACTTGACTTTTTCTGTAAAAGTTCAGCAATTGCCAGCGTATCAACTATTTTTAACGCGCTACTCATGCATTGGCCTAAAACGTCCTGGTGTGGCAGGGCCATAACCAGCGTGTCGCAAGCGTACGCCGGCGTACGCCAGCGTGTGAGTAGCGGGTTGATAACGATCGCCTAACGTGTTCGACGCGTGAGTAACGAATCTAAAACGCGCCGCCAGCGTGTGCAGTCACACGCTGGCAAACGCTGGAAATTGTAGCTATTTTAAAGAAAAACAATTTCCTCAGCGTATGACAGCGTGTCCCAGCGTGTGAGTAACGCGCTCATCGTGTTGCTAACGCTGGCCTAGCGTTGGTTAGCGTTTGCCAGCGTGTTGCCAAAATTACAACACGCTACTCACGCGTTGGCCTAAAATGTTCTGGTGTGACAGGGTTATTAAATAAGAAAATGCCGTTGATACCTCCACAACGCTTACGGGCACCTGCACAGCGCGTGTAGGTCGCCCGGTTGAGGGAGAGGTTGGCGTTTGCACGCTATACCGCTACAACCTGGTTCTTGTTGCATTGGTGGCTAAAGAAGAGATGTAGTACTTGCACTATGAAACTTGTGTGATAAACTGTGTGTAGATGTAGATGAGCCGCTTTTTTTACCCTGCAAGCCCCGGCCGATGCATGACCGATTTCAGGCTGGGCGCCGGCAGGGCGCCGTCTGGCCCCCGGCCGATTTCCGGCCAGGCACCGCCAAGTCGGCCGGACGCCTGGCGGGACCCGGCCGGCGTGTGGACGGCGCCTGGCCGATATATTGATTGTCTGGGTTGTCCAATTTATTGGCGATCAGTTTGCGATGCGAAACGCCGCACCAGGTTTTAAGTCCGAGTTAAAAGTAACTCGATGCCCACCCGATGCCAAAAAATGACCCGGCAGCCGCAAGGAGTCCCGTGGGGCCCTGGCCAAAAATGCCTAGAAATCCGCCGCAAACTAATCGCAAACCCATCGCAAGCCAATTGTGACTGGGGTATTACACGGCGTGACCCCAATCTAGCTCAGTCAACTGTTGGGCTCCGAACGGATAAGCAGCTCCCGAATGATTAGTACTCCGAATGATTTGGACATGACAGTTATATTGGACATAACCAAAGTTAAGACGTGTTCAACACGTCCTAACTTCCATAGCAACGTGGCTGAACTCGTCCTAACTTAGGATTAGTCAGAAGGTCGTCGTATTTCATTAATACGTGCGTTAATCTGTATGTCGTCTGGAAATCATTGCACTATCTTCTCGTTTTAGACAAAATCTCAGCCTAGAGTACGGTTTCGAAGGGAAACAGGTTTAACAACTATTTTAGTTTTAGTGTACATATTATTTATACGACCACAACTAACCCGACTCTCGTATAGAACGTGCAGAACTATAGTACGTGATCGTATTGCGCAGACTAATTTTCTGGTGAAAGTTTGTTTTCTACGCACGCGCGTACGCGAGAAGTTGGTTTGCGCGTTTCTTTTCAACGACTGTTTCATCTAGCAGTAAAAACAAACATAAAATATCTATACAATATTGGTAGTTGCAATGCGCCTTTCATAAGATGGGTTTAGTGAAATCGATCTTAGGACACGTCTTAGCCACGATCGATCTTTGAGCTGGGACTCGTCCTAAGTCCTAAGTCCTAAGACGAGTCGCAAGATAAGACGAGTTTCGTGAAATCGGCCCCTAGACGCGTTAAAGCTCGAGCCGAAGGCGAGCGGAATGCGAGGGCATTGTCAATCGCATGTTTAGTCCCTTATTATTTAAAGAAAAAAATGACATATTCGTTTGTGTTCTACTAAGACCGTTTTTTTATATTTTTTTATAAATACATTTTGAATAAACATCCGCTTGTTCACGTCGAAATATACCTCTGAATTGCTGCGAGAGTATGAAACGGAGACCGGGAGAAAAACTAATGCGTAAACATTACGTCATCCATTATTGCTTTTGCTCTTGTTTCATGGCGGATCATGTTGTAATAAAAATACAAAATCTTGGGATTCCAATTAGTTGGTATATCACTCACTCATACTAAGTTTTACTGTATGAAACAGCGCACATTAAAATGAAGCTAGCGACTTGATAACGAAGACACGGCGTGTTGCTAGCGCGCGGAACGAATGGCACTCGAATGCACCGCGCACTCAACGCCCAGCCAGTGAACGGCTGCGGTCACGTGATAAGTGAGTGACGTGAGTCGGAAGAGAAGTGACGAGGAGGTGGGAGCTGCACACGTTTATATACCCTTCTGCTACACGATGCGTACACGCCAAGTACACGCTACGAACTCACTAGAAGAACTCTGATACGCTAGAAACTCGTTCAGCACTCGTTTAGCACGTCCATATTCGCTGCATGTTCGCGGGACATGCGTTAGAAGCACCTAGATGTGCGCTAGGTGTGCGCTAGGTGTTCACTGGGTGTTCGCTATACCTCAGCGGACGAACATACAATGAAAACCCAGCGTGTGCTCCGCGTGTGTCTGGCGTTAGTCCAGCGCGCGCTGCGCGTGTCTGGCGTCCTTCTGGCGTGTACATTCATGCGTCCAGCTCCGCGAACAATTTGTGCATGCACACAAATTCTGACGCACACAGCGAATGACAACGAATGCATAGTGTTGGCACAGCGCGCTTGACGAACAAGTAAGCAATGCTGACGCACACCCAGCAAACGACAACGCACGGCCAAAATTGCAAATTGTTCAGTGCGCGGGCCGTGCGTCGTGTATGTGTGACTGGCGCATTATTACAGTTATTACTGCGCACTCGCAGAACTGGTCAAAAAGTGTGCGTTAGTTAGTTATACGTGCCTCTATATGCAAATTGCCGAACATAATGGGTCGGACATAATCGTCTGCCGGACGTAATGGGTCGGACATAATCGTCTGCCGGACGTAATGGGTCGGACACAATCGTCTGTCGGACATAATGAGTCGGATATAATCGTCTGCCTTACGTAATGGGTCGAATATAATCGTCCGTCGGACGTAATGGGTTGGACATAATCGTTTGTATACGTCCAAAGTTTACTGTCGGACTTAATAGAACAAGCGGACATAATGGGCGTGAACAAACGTATTTTATATAATTATCGCGGTTAACCGGATAACATAGCCACTGATTATTAGTCAACAAAAATGACTGTTTCGAGCGACACGAAGTTTCTGCTGAAGACTCGGGAAAACTTTTCAATACAAAACTTATATTCTAAAGGCCAGAATACAGGCAGTAACAATTCCGAGAGCCTATCTGGATAACCAATCTACCAACATCAGTCTATGCTTGTGAGTTTTGTTTGTGCAAGTTAAATGTGGAATTTAGAAAAGCAAACTGTGAGTTTTGCAATGTTATAATACAAGACAACGTCCTTTAATGGTGTTAGCAGGTAATTAATCGTCAATTAATTTAGCTTTGATCAAATCTTCACCCTGAATATAATAACAATAATCATAATAATACTACTACTAACAAAACACCGACAATCCAATAGAGATGTACACAAACTTAAAACAGTCCTAACTTGTTTACCCTAACCCTTTTCTCTAAGATCTTCCAGATGTATGCTATTTAGACCCAGTCTGTCGTTCTAGAGCAAACATAACTCCCAAATATAGCTAGGCACTGAAATGTCTCCCTATGTGTCACTGTCTCCTTATTACCTTAAAACGTACGCTAATTTGTGCTTATTTAGTGAAATAATATAATACACAAATATAATCACTCGGTAAAGTTGCATACATGTTCAAAGTGAACAAAAAAATCGGCAAGGCGGAACTTGAACCTGCGACTTCCGGAATACCGGACAGGCGCTCTGCCAACCGAGCTATCTTTTCTATGTTGGCGGTATCCCAAATGGTCAGTTTCTTTGTTCGAGGGCGCTAGTCAGAAGTCATGAACACCATAATGCTGTGTGACCAGGGATCACGCCAGATATTACGATACAACCTGGGAAGCGACATTGTGGGGATTACTAATTGAGGATACAACTTGTTATCGTTTAATACATAATTAAACAACAACGAAAATTGACCAGGTAAACATGCACAGAGTTGAACAAAGTGAACGAAGACATTGGCAAAAAGTGTACAAACAAACAGGGCAATTTATCTCAGTTGGTAGAGCGCCGGCCCAGTATTTCGGAGGTCGCAGGTTCGAGTCCCGCCTTGCCCATTATTTTGTTCACTTTGAACTGTATGCACATTTACCTAGTAAGTTTCCCTTGTGGCTTATTTGCGTAATATAGGATACAGAGTTGTATCCTCCAATTAGTAATCCCCACAAAGTTGCTTCCTATCTGGCGTGATCCCAAATCACACAGCATTCTGGTGTTCATGACTTCTGACTAGCGCCCTCTAATAAAGATACTGATAATTTGGGAGACTGCCAACATAGAGCTCTACACCTGGACATTTCAATGGCTCACTGAAGTGACCTCGTGGGTCCGCTATGTTGCACTTTTCGTGCGCGCCCACTTCAACTGATAGCACGGCGGAATGGGCGATGAACCGTCCAGGTATAATGTCAGTGCTTCTACCCCACTGGTGTCATTTCCACGTGGTTCCTTTCTATCCCCAGTTACGGTCTGCGTCGTGTCATCATTTCGCAGCCTTTAAGAGAGACCCAATCACCCTTCCAGGTGGGCCACTGTATCCCCATGTAATCATCGACTGTTGCGCTGCTGTTGTAATACAAGCCGTTCAGGTTACTCTTGAAGAAGATGTTGCGACTGCATCCACTGTGCCACCAGCCACCCTGCGATCTCTCAGCGCAGTTTTCTGTGCCATCAGGGTCGTAGTCAGCATCTCTAGTTGAGAAGTACACAGCACTGGCAAGGGAGTTTCCTGTGTGTATAACAAAGACACAATCTTCTAAACATTGTTTTTTTCACCAATGGCTGATATTTTAAACTGATTACTTTATGAGTGTTAGTTTGTTTTAGACACGCGGACTTTATTCTTTGCCTTTCGTTTTGATATGGTCATAATATTTTGTTCACAATAACATTATAATACTAATGAAATGCTGTACTGGGATCATATTATTCAAAGGTTTCAACGGTACTTCTAATCTGCTTTATGGGTACTTTCCATAGGCCGGGATATACAAGTACGAGAACAAATATGTGGTTGGGCGAGGGCGTTAACAATGTCCAGGTCCATGAGCCAGTTTTAAACAGTGTGTTTAAAACTGGCTCATGGACCTGGACATTGTTAACGTACCTGTTTAATACCGGCCAACCACATTTTATTCACATTCATAGATATTTTTCGGTCAAAAAGTAAAAACATGTCAACTAATTTACAATTTCCAAACGATTTTGCCCAACAATTTTATCCCGTGTTTGAGGAACACCTTAATGGTATTTGCCTAGCACACATGCACTTATAATAAATTCAGCATTAGCAGCACGTATATAAAGCAATTGTGGACGCGAGCGCGCAACACATCTTTGCGCGGCCTGTATATGGGCCGGTGAACCTGAAATGCCGCGTTGGTGACGTTCACTGGAAGCGTGGTGCCTATGGGATTGGAGCTCGCACTTGGAATGGCTATGGTGTGATTTTGCATTTAAAGCGGACACGGTCGGCAGCAAAATGTGACTTCAACAACAGATTTTCGTAGTCCAAATTTACATCCTTGGGTTAATAAGTGGATGTGAATCAAGTGGATGTGAATTTAAATCTTACCGACTTAACGAATTTAAACTGAGGGTGTGAATTTTGAACATTTGGAGGTGATTTTGGAAAAGCCATAACAATGTGGATACAGCTATATGATATGTTTAAAGGCAACAGGAATATACCTAATCCGTCCTATTAATTTTGAATGATGTAAATTCAAATCGTGCCACGACTGCCACAAATGGCAAGATGTGCCAATTTATGAAAACTTGCATGGAAGAAGCACATTAGTGATACCTCAAACAAAATGTCAACAACTATTCAGTCCTAAACTGGAGTCAGTAAATGTTGCTAAATATTGTTAATACAAAAGCGAGCTGTTTGCATCATTTCTAATGCTAGTCACCGTGCTCATACTGCCAATTGTTTTGCAAATCTAAAACGATTACGATTTAAATACCTTTACAACTTAAATATACGTGAATAATGCACTACCTGGTTATTTTAGCTCGTGTTTTACGCTATCATCTAACATACATACACATAATACTCGGAGTGAATACAAAACAACATATCCATGTATATGTTACAGTCGAACAGCCTTGTTAAAAAACTTATTCAACGTCAGTGGTGCAAATTAATATAATAGTATTAGTAAAAATCACCATCACAAGCTGTATTTGTCAAACAATTCTTGATGCATATATTCCTACCTTTAGATTGTTTCATATTTCCCGTATTGTTATGTCTTAGCGCCTACACGCACACATGGGTTGTTAAATCTGTCTGTCTATTTGTCAATCCCTAGGTTAGGGCACAGAAGCATTATTGCTTCACCCAAACCCAAATGTTGTCCTTTGTGTAATAAGTTGATATTACTTAACTTGTAATAATGTAATTCAACTGTGCTTTTCCGGTCTAAGGACAGGGTTGAAATAAATGTACTACTACCATTTTGTTTGGTTATCTTTACGACTTATAACAGGATGTGAATTTGGACCGAGGGTGTGGATTTTGAGAATTTTGATGTGATTTTGGACATCTTTTGTTAAAATCACATTTTGCCACTGTCCATGTCCGCTTTGAATGCAACATCACACAATTCCAATTCTTAGTTAATAACACCCACCACAAAGGTTGAGGTTTATGTACATTTGAAGAGTCTTTGAACAATTACATCAACCTCAAGTAGTGGAAAATTGTACAGTAGATGGTCACGGGTGTACGGACTCATTGGCTGTACTGTGCAAGCTGTAAGAGGTTTCAACCGACGAAAGTGTCATGGACCAGACTTTACAGGAGTCCAAATCTAACGTGACACCGAGAAACAGAAGTTTAAAACCAGCTGGGCCATGCTTTTATTAAACATATCCACGTGTCGGACTTTCGACCAATATAATTGACTAACCTGTCTCAGGTATTTATGAATGTTAAATCATGTGTTCTAGACAAGTGGGCGAATGAATGGTGTATTTGGGACGGAGGTAGAATGGCTGTCGTCTGTAAATTCAACTGCAAGTGAGTAAAATAGGGTTTTTTCAGTGAAGGCTCCAAACGTACGGGCTATTACGTACCTGCATCTCCACTCTTGTTCTTGAAGATGATGGCAAAAAGTATATATTTGTATTTAGGTATGGTTACTTTGAAGAACTCATAACGAACACGCGCCTCGTCCCCATCGAACGCTCTCAAAGTGATGACTAGCTCCCATCTCAAGTCGGATAGCCTGGGGGTGTAAGTCAGACTGCTCAGCTTCTGGTTGCCCAGCCAGAATTCTCCGGTCAGATTCCCGAATCCCTCGGCGTACTCCTGCCAGGTTCGGTCGAAGTTTACTGAACCGTCCAGGCGTCTCTGAAACACCTGTCGAAAAACGATATAAACCACCGTGCGCTAGGACTGGAATATCATTACCACGTGCGATTTAACCTTGTTCGTTTTAGGAACTATTATTGATTTAAACGCTGTGCTCAGTGAATTAAAGATATAATGATTTTAGAAACGGCTTTGAAAAATGTCAGAAACAGATAAGACAGTTGCAGTGTACATTGTGGCAACGTTCAAGTACCCTTTAGCTGAAACACCCTTTTGCATGTGACTGGCTGGTAAAACACAGTATGCATATTATGCTTGGACGTTCCATGTTTCAGTATAGTTGTGTGGTTATTTAGCTGTGGGTAGCAGCTTAATACATCACCATGTCATCCTTCAAGTGGGCTAGTTAGTTTGTTAGCATGTTAGTAACAGACGTTCATATAGTTTGGCATCCGGTCACTCCGGCACCTTGTCAACTCGGCATCTTACCAAATCGGCATCTACCAACTGAGGACGTTACAAACTCGGCCCCAACCAACTGTCACCCGTACAACAATCAACTGGGCACCTGGGAAACTGAGCACTTTAACAACTCAGCACCTGCAACGTGTATGTCAATCAAACAGTGCACGTTGACCAATAGAATAACAAGTTTTGGTCAGCTGACGTTCAGAAACAGTCTCTACTAGCGTGGTCTGGTCCACCCAGCTCAAGAAATGCCGTAAAAGTCACACTTATAGCTTGCGGTTTGTAGGCAAAATCTCTACCGTATCCGCGAAAGTTGAAGGCGTGTTGGGGGCGTGAGCTTGTATTTCTGATCCGATTGACCAACATTAGTGGAGTCATAGTATTATTATTTATGATTAAATGAAGCTGGGCCGTTTTCCAAACCCTAGCTCTATCACTGTTGCCAAACACGGAGACAAAGCTGGGATTTGGAAAACGGTCCTGATCTCTAAAATAGATTTTCGTGAACATTAACTTTGATTTTTGTTAATGAATGTCTCAAACAAATTACCAGTGCAACAGTGTGTTTTCGCACACTTTTTTCTGGTTTGTTTGTCATCCAATCCCACGATGCTTAGGGAATGTCGATAAGATTTATTTCGTTGAACCGCAGCTTCCGAGATCCAATCGAACTTGTTTTCTTTCCCGCTCAGAAGTTGGCAAAGCATTACCTCAAGAGTTATATTTCCAGTGCCTCATTGGAGCTAAATTGAAAGGTGCACCTTCAAACTAATTAGGCCTATATCAATTTGTAAAAACCACGTACTTACTATGTATCCCTTCCCCGACTCCATGCGGCAGTAGACTGTCAAATTCTGGCCTGCGTGCTGAATAGTATACACACCGCTAGTTGTCTGACCAGCATCCAAGATCTCTTGACAATCTACATGTGGCATCCATGGTACCGCGTCGGAAGAAGTTGATGCGACAGGTGTCGTCCCCGGGGCGGTTTTAGTGACTCCTAGCGTCGACTCATCCAGTTTACTCGCGGTGCAGTTAAACCAACCGCCGATGACCTCAGCAGTCACCTCCGGTAGCATCTCCATATACAACGGTGGATCATGTCCCTGTATATCAGACGCGTAGCGGTGATAATGACCGCCCAGTCTGACCCCCGTACAGGTGCAAGGATCTCCCGGTTGCAGGACAAATCTACCTATGCGCTCACCACAACCGCGTGAGTCCATGTCGATCGTTAGAGTACAGACTCGGGCCGAGACTGAACGGACCGCTGCATTATTTAAGACAGAATGAACATACATTTATAACAAATTGCCCCTATTGTTTTACTGCTGTGGAAATATTTATCAAACTGTGTAGGGGTATAAACTTGTATCGGTTCAGTTAAGGAGGAATGACGAAAAAGTGGACATTCTTTGATTCTAACACGAAGCGACCGAGCCCATTTGATTCAAAGAATGTCCACCTTTTGATTTGTTTATCCGGCTTAAACTACGTCCCTTTTAGACCCATTGTCAACATTTGAAATGAACAAAAAGTGTCAATTGTTACTAATGCTTTAAAGTATGAGATGAATTAAGTCCATTGTTCATTGGTACAAGCAACTAAGGTATGTGAAAGCTTTGTCCTGTCTGGCCTCCGTGTTGCGTAACCAAACAATTGATTAAAGGTTGGGTTAAATAAGGGCGTTTTAAATGCCCAGTACGTTGGACATTAAAGTCATTTGATGCCATACATTCATGTGCGTCGGGAGTGTCTCTTTTGTTTCATTATCACATGTCAAACCAGACTCGGAACAAAATCCAATTCTGTTAGTTTTCTGCCGTTTTTGCTACACGGGTATACGACGGGACAGCATGGGCGAGTTAGCGAATGTAAAGTACATGTACGTGTTGTACGTATAATTACATTGTTTGTATACCAGCCCCTATACAGTTTTGCATAGTAGAACTGTTTAGGACCTTCAAACGTATGACATAACTATATGGCCTATATCCGTCGAAAATTATTCCCATTTACAAGAAATCCATCCCTATTACATGTACATATTTTTAATGGCAAACCATTGCTTCGACCTTGCTAATAACATTGTTATTTCTTAGTCGTATTAAGTTCTTGGGCCATTTTCATTTTCAAATGTTTTAGACAAACGTTGATGCAATTTGTTGAATGCAGGTTGGCGCATCCATTTTATTTGACTTTTGTTATTGTTGATATCCCAGGTTGTTGCAAATCTGTGCAACAAGGCTTTTGGACGATCGAGCATGGCAGCATATCGCCTCTACAACAAGGGCTTCGGTGGCCATGTTCATCGCCAAGCCCACATGCCACAACCGGTCCAACGTCATCTACAAGAGTACAAGAGAACCAGTGAGGACCATAGGAGAGCAGTCAGCCGGGATGAAACCGCATAAGCGCGTCAAAACAGCAAAGAGACCTCCAAGACAACTGTTGAGAGCTCTAGAGAAACTGTCAACACAGCTCTTACTAAGTTGTAATAAATATAACGATAGCATTTTATGTGTCCATCGAGTCGTTCTTTTTCTTAAAATAATGTACAGTTAACTGTACATTCTTAAAAATAATCGACACTTTTTTCTGATTAGAGTGACGTCACAAGAGTAGTTTGAAGGGTTTAACAGAAGAACATCTGGCGGAAAAATAATGACAAATTATGCAAAACAATATATATTTTCGCCGCCTCGGGCTCGTTTCAAATGTTGTAACATCATACAAACTGTAGATTTACAACTTCACTGCAACAGGAATGACCAATCACATAATTTCCATTGAACTACGGTTGAGGCCTTTACGCACCTGATAACACTGGTTGATTACGGGTTGATTTGTTGCCTGCCAGACCTCTTTTGAAGTAGAAGCAATTAATGAGTTTAATAATCAAACATGTAAGTGAGTTTTGTGTAGGATGGGAGCACGAGTGGGGATGGGCCTCTAAAACGGCTTTCGGCATTAAACATGTTAATAATTTGTTGGGGTTTCTATATATCATCTCTTTCCAAAAGGCGGAAGAGTATTGCAGGGCAGAGGCTATTCGGTATTTTGATGATGATGAAAATGATTATGACATGATGACGAAGACAAAAACGACGTCCTTAAAATGCTATTTTTAAATTTAATGTTGTCGTAATCTTCATTAGATTTGTGTCTTTGCCATGTTATAATCATTTAAGGTCAAACGTTACGAGGATCATTTCCAAACGTTATACAAAAAGTATGATTTTGCCCATAGGTGTCAGAAATGCTTCCCTTAATAAATAAATAACACATTGCCCCATGGTGGAGTTTGGTTGATTGTTTTTGAAGTATCACTAATGTTTTATGGCAGGTAGCTAGAGCCCCAATAAGTACACATTCATTGCAATTTGCATGGTAACGAAAATATCAGGGTCGCGACGATTCTCACTGGAATATATTCTTTGACATCAACTCTGGATCAGCGCTATAATCACAGCGCGACTTAATACACCTTTTTGTAGAGGCGGTCACATATTATGGCTTCAACGAATGTATTACCCCAAGACAGCTAACTAAGGAGGAGTCTGGACCAAGGCCTCTTTCCCACGCTACATGGTGGTCACTGGTTAATTGGAACTATGTTTATGGCTCCGAGGTTGGAACAAACAAGGCCTCGTATATAGCCCTAATCTCATTGACTGGTCAGTCACTGTGGTCGCAGCAGTTTAGAAAGAAGGTTGTTTGTTTGCTATTGCAGTACTAGTACTAGTTATGTTATTGTAATTAATTTCGAAGCCCGCCGCCTCCCCTGTACTGCCACCTGTTTAATAAATAAGTTAATTTAATTGTGGTTTATCTGCCATCAGGACCCAATTCTGGAGCAACACAATACTCGATTGCCGTTAGGAGCCGGAGGAAAATTTCCTCCTGTTTTCCTTTTTTTTAAGTGTCAGAGCAAAGTCCAGAGGTTTTGCAGGAGTTTTTCACCCTTGCCTGAATTGAGTCCTTGGCGGAATTGCATTTGGAACGCCGTCATAAGCCCCAATAACTTAACTTTATACCAACGGAAGCCATGCCAAGTATACACATTTTAAGTTCAAATGTAATTATATTTTGCGGCTTCATGTTTAACCTAAAGCCTAAGTCACATTTGCCGCGGCGGCCATGGGGTCTAAAATATCTACGGCCATCAGCAATTATAGGGCCGCCGCAGTATTCGCACGGTCACATACTGTAGCAGTCACATAATGTTAGGGTAGCCGCATGGCGTATTTTGAATGTGTGGAAACAGAAAACCTGCGGCGGCCGTACGGCCTTTAAAGTGATGGCGCACGGTCGCATTAGGGCATCCCTGCGGCGGCCGTAGGTTTTTGACAAATACCAAGGCAGACGCAAGTTAGCCGCAAGGCGCCCGCAAGGCGGCCGCAGGGGGACTATACTGCGACCGTGCGGCCAGACTGACGCACGACAAACGCAAGGCTATCGTATGCCCGACGTATGGTCGCAGTGGAACCGCTCTACGACATGGCTAAGGCGTGTCGAACTCAGTAATTGCTACGGCGAACCTAGAAAAGAAAAAGTTATAACTCCGCGCTATAATCCCGCGGCGACCTTTACGGCCTGTAAAGGATAGGGATACGCCCTAGGGCGACCCTGATGCCACCGCAGATTCCCTGCGGCCGCCGTATCCTAGCCGTATAGAGCAAATGTGACTTAGGCATAAATTGTAATTTACGGCTATGTTAAGGCGTCTATGTTAACGGTACGTTTTTAGTTTTGCGGATCGCAACGACCAGAAAGTGTGGAATATCAATGGCACTGTTATTGGGTTTCGCGTATCGCACCGAAAGTGATACGTTTTAATTTCGCAATCGGTACGTTGGCACTATTGGGTTTTACGGTTTTTTGGTACATAACGGAAACATGATAGTGATACGTTGTAATTTCGTGATTGGTACGGTGGAACTATTATTGGGTTTCACGTAACGAACGGAAACATAATAGTGATACTTTATTAGTTCGCGAATCGCACCGATCGGAAGCGAACGTATACAGGCATACTATTGTAATATAGGTTTTCTCAGACAATATTGGAAAATGTGCATATTTTGTATATATTCGGGTTTCAATATTGTGCAAAAACGAGCATTCGGTTTCATTAATTGTTTTATTCAAAAAATGAATGTGCATAACGTTTCATTTCAGCGGTTACAACTACGTGATTAGGCTTTTGGTTTGACGGATGCGTGGCCGAATATTAAGAATGTGCAATATATTTTGAAGCAAATCAAATTGTCATTGTGTCATTGCCTGAATTGAATATTCTTTTTTATTTATTATAATTTAAATTTGCACATTCTGCATACAGTTTGGTTGTTTAGTGCATGCATGCTGTGGGAGGTTTTAACCAATGAACGGGTCATGGATTAGACTTCACATGAGTGTGACACCAACAAAACTAAAACAAAACGTTTAAAACACCGGCTAGGCCATGCTTTATCGGCCGTTTAAAAATAGGAATTTAGACTACAAAATAGTCGAACAATAAGAAACTGTCTCTGATTTTAATGTCTCTTCTCTCTCATTTTCAACACATTGGGGATATAATTTGTTCTGTATCGTGCATGTAGTGCGTATCGCAGGTGTCACCTCTTCATTGTTGAAAAGACTAAAACACCTTTGGCCAATTTAATGGGGTCCCAAAAGGTTGCTTGGCAACACAATTCTTCCTTTACAAAAACAGGGTTACGAACCAAACTTTCAGGTGATGTATATTGTTTGTGACTGATATTCGGCAGGTTATTGCTTAGCATGAAAAGCACATGACCTTTTGAGTGGTAACCGGACTCAGACTGAGCAAGACATTGTTTGTGCTACGCAAATTGTTGAGCTTAGCAGCTCCATACACTATTGGTCCCTGGTTCGGTTCCTCATTAGTCTTGGTGCAAGACGTTCTTGTTAAGTTAAGCCACGAATCTGTCAAGAAGAACGTCTTGGCCAACTCGTTCAATCTGCCCGGAAAATTCCGGGCAGATTCCTCGCATACCTGTGACGTACCTAATTTGCATAAACAGTTTATGTATTGCAGAGTCTTGTACCCACACGACTTTGACTCTGACCATTGATGGTGTGCATTGATGATCTCTGTGTACATAGTAGACTAGAGATTATGGACTAGTAATACATGTACAATGTACCAGTCTGTCAGCTCATTATGCAGCGTACTTGTGCGCTTGCGTATTTTCAATATGACCTTTGTTGAATATGCAATAGAGGTCACATTTGGTTATGTCACGTGAGACAAGACGAAATCACAAAGACGTTGTTCTAAGCCGATGTGTGTGGTGGTTATCTGGAAGTTCCCCAACAGCGCCCTCTATTGTTTGATAGTCGTTAGGCGCAGGGGCGCTAAATCGCGATAGTTGCAGGATAATGAACAACAACGTCTTGCACCAAGACTAGTTCCCCATATGTTACTTTGGTTAACACATGAATGAATTACAATGCTTGACAGACATACATTTTGTTTTAATGCGCAGGAATTCGGCTGCACATTTAGCGAAATCGATTGTTTATAAATTAAAAGAAACACAGGATGGCGGGATTAAAATGAATTTTTCATACTAAATTCAGTGTACATTCGGGAAATCGTATACGCTGATGTTAAATATAAAACGGGATTGGGAACGTTCGTACTATTTTGCACGAAAACAAATGCGTCTTCTTACAAATTAATGTGCACATGTTCTGATATCGTCTAGGAAAACCTATTTATACTAGTGTAATATACTGTTGGTTGGAAATAAGAATATGTTTTGAAATCATTCTGGCAATAAACTGCTCCGGCCTGACTATACCAAAACAATTAACTCTTTAGGCCAATGCCTGAATATTTGGTAATGTGTCTTGTCGCATGGGGTAATAATACATTATAACACGATGGTGACTGACATACCTATAGCAATCAGTGAAGTCAGCAATGCAAATACAATCAAGCCTGATGCCATGGCTTGATGAGCACTTCTGCAGAAAAACATCTGAAAAAATTGGAATAAAAAGCTGTTACGAAATTAGTAGTTTTCCCGGCCAATTGGGCAAAAATAGCGTTCATTTTGATAGTGGGCAATTTGAAGCGTATATCAGCTGATGTTGTTCCCGTGGTTCGTATAAGATTTCAAAGTGACTTTCAACTTCGTTTTCATACATGACATATTCATGTTTTACTCAATCTACGTAACAGTTTTGTCATTATGTTTAAGTGGTCATTACATTTAGCAGTCGGTTTAGTAACGGCTTATTTGCATGAGATTTGCATTCCCATTCAGCAGTTTCGCTCATTCTATTTGGCACTTTCTGTATTTAAAATAAAGGAAAACGACTTAGTCAAGATGTAACGTTTTAACTTGTTTACATTATGCCCCTTGTTATTAGTTTATTTTAGTCTGTATAATTTGTTAATTTTAGAAGTAAATGTCTTAACCCAAGGAAGCCAAATGTAGCGTGTTATGGCCAAGCAGTTAACACTTGGAATCAAGCTCTAATGTTTCTAATCAGCGGAGTTATACGCAACCACTATTAATCACTATTGCTGTGTTCATCGGATAAAGCTGTATGTCCCGTGTGTTATGTAATGTACGCACAAGAACTATAGGCCTAGTAACACTTATCGCTAAAAGAAGGGGTTTGCCCATGGTGTTCCTGGCAGTGGCTGCAAAGTGCGCCTTGTAAAACACCTTACCAAGGTGCTACATAGTGGTTCTCATATTCTCATAAACTTCATTAACCTGTTTTTGAAGTACCAGTCTTATAAACGAATTGCCTATTAGTGTAAAATACCGATATTTCCAATAGAGATAACTCTCTTTCTAATAGAGATATCTCTATTAACTAATAATGATGTCTCTATTAAAAATAAAGATATCTCTATTATAAATAGAGATATCTATATTTCGAATTTAATATAAATATCTCTATAGAAACAGAGAATCTCTATTAAATATATATCTATTAAAAATATAAATATCTCTATTTAAAATAGAGATACATTAATTGTTAATAGAGATATATATATTTCCAATAGAGAAATCTCTATTGTTAACAGAGATACATCCATTGGAAATATATATATTTCGTTTCCCAATAGAGATATGTCGATTTCAAATAAATATATTGCTATTATTAACCAGTTCGCGTCGATTTTCCCTAGATTTAAAATGGATGACGCATAAACACGTCACGAGTTTCGTTAAAAAATAATCCTGTGCCTCGGCTCGGTGATGTTAAAATAATCCCAGCGCAAACTGGTTATAGATATATTAATTTCCAATAGAGATATCTCTTTTTCTTTAGAGATACATCTATAAGAAATACAGACATCTCCATTGGAAAAGAGATATCTCTATTATTATAAAGATATATCTCTATATTAGATATATCTCTATTACAGGAAATACATGTTAACGTTGTACGTCCGCAATATAGATATTTATATTATTAATATAGATATGTCTATTTTTGATTAAATGTTAACGATGCACGGCATAGCTGGCATTGTACCGGACAAGGATATACCCAGCACGATAAGGGGTTCTTGAGTGGAGCTCCGTAGAAAGATGGAGCGGGAGGCAATACAAAGTATCAAGCAATATCTTGCAATATCGCCCCGTATTTAAATATGTATGCACACTTGAGTGACATTATATTTTTAAAGGTTCTACGCAGACCTTTCAAAGAGAATTGCTGTTTAATAATGTAAAATGTGCCTTGGTGTGTAAGTAACAAGACCAGGGGTGATAAAATGGTATAAGATGACATTAATTGGGGTTAATCACCGTAAATGTAATTGGCCCCCTCATTCACATGTTCAAACACTGACAAATGGTGGCGTTGTTCTTGACGAACATTCGGCAACCCCCAAAAAAAAACAAAATTATAGTCTGGTACCTGACAATACGTCTTGACACTAGATAAGCCCCGTACGATGCCGCTTCACGGCGTGCGTGCAGCATGCGATCCGCGTACGTAAATACATGTACAATGTAGACTGTACACACTGTACATGTACATGCGAGGTGCCATGCACGCAGTTACGCACGCAGCAGATTTTGTTCAGACATGGCGAGTAAAGACGACAGTTCGGGGCCGGGGAGCGCATATTCCACAGAATCGGACGAAATATCCGCAGTATCATCAGGTCCTACATCTGAACCTGCAGCAACACATCTGGCTGGCATTCTTCTTTTAAATAAGAACAATCGGAACAATTCCTTTGACAATAACTTGAGTCAACCATCGATTGAATGATTTTGCTTCGATACGTGTGGCACATGATGCATGCATGCACGGGCACGCTGGTCGCGACGTCGAAGTCTTCCCGAACATACGTCACAATTATGCAATTTTACATGTTAATAAGCTACCATTCTAGGGGCGGGGCCGGTCCCCCAAAGCACTTTATTATTTGTTTTCTCATATTAATTACCCCAAAATAAAACTTGTATAAACTGAAAATCACTCAAACAGTTATAATCTTTCATTTAAACTAATAAAAACCACATTTCTAGGACCCTTTAATGTTTATTGCGGAAAAGTACAAATAAGTTATGCTTTAAAGGTTCTACGCAGACCTTTCGAGGAGAATTGCTGTTTAATAATTTAAAATGTGCCTTAGTGTGTAAGTAAAAAGACCAGGGGTGATAAAATGGTATAAAATGACATTAATTGGGGTTAATCACCGTAAATGTAATTGGCCCCCTCATTAACATGTTCAAACACTGACAAAGGATGGCGCTGTTCGTGACGAACATTCGACAACCCCCAAAAAGAGATGCCATGCACGCGGGTACGCACGCAGCAGATTTTGTTCAGACATGGCGAGTGAAGACGACAGTTCGGGGCTGGGGAGCGCATATTCCACAGAATCGGACGAAATATCCGCAGTATCATCAGGTCCTACATCTGAAGAAGATATTCCACTTGACAATTCCTTTGACAATAACTTGAGTCGACCATCGACTGAATGATTTTGCATCGATACGCGTGGCACATGATGCATGCATGCACGGGCACGCTGGTCGCGACGTCGAAGTCTTCCCAAACATACGTCACAATTATGCAAATTTTACATGTTAATAAGCTACCATTCTAGGGGCGGGGCCGGTTCCCCAAAGCACTTTATTAATTTTTTTCTCATATTAATTACCAAAAAATAAAACTTTTATGAACTGAAAATCACTAAATTAGTTATAATATTTCATTTAAACTAATAAAAACCACATTTCTAGGATCCTTTAATGTTTATTGCGAAAAAGTACAAATAAGTTATGCTTTAAAGGTTCTACGCAGACCTTTTAAACATGTTAAGAATACAAATTAAATGGATTATTTATTTAAGAGTCTGGCTGGTTCACGGTCCTTTGCTTTGTCGATTAACAGTCATAGCAGCGGGAACCAGTCAGACCACATGCTATTTAAAATCTGAAAAAGAAATAATTATATTCCGTAACAAATTTAATTGCCGCTTTTCGTCCTATTCAAAGTTGTGAAGAACTTTTGTTATAGTTTAGCTATATGAAAATGTTCAAATCGGAGCAATACAAAGGGCTATTTAAAATCTAAAAATATTACTTCTTTACTGCAGTTCGTCAGATCCGCATTTATATAAAATGATCAAGGCGCTGATTTCCACGATTCATTTTATTTTTGTATTTTATTTTCAGAATAAAGAATTCATCCGTAATAAATACAAGCTTTTTCGACTCAACGATTTGAGTTACCGTGAATCCAGCCGTTTCTCTTCAGGTTGAATCCGCGTTCGTCCGTCATAGAACGGCAAACACTAGACACTGCGAACTAGAGAGAAAATAAACGACCCCATAGACCTTGATCAGGGTACGCCACCTTAAAAATAAAAGCGAGGCAAATAACGCCAGCAAACATGGCGACCTAGATGGTCTGTGCAATGAACAAGTGGCTCTCGGAAAGTTAAAGCAGATTAACAATCTTATAAAACAGAAAGATGGCCTAAAATCCTTTAAAATGTCAATAGGTATTATAGGTAGGTCATGTCTCATTGCATTTCGAAAAAAGGGTTGTGCCAAAATTCATTTCGGTTACTTGCTTAAAAGGCTTTATTTTGTACGATCCTTCTCCACATAACGTATTCAGAATACGGATTCAATTATCAGAAGAATTTAAGCCGTCTTGCCATTTAATTTATAAGATTGTTAATCTGTTGTTAATCTGCTGTTACGAGAACCACTTGTTCACCGCACAGACGAAGACGCCATGTTTGTTTTCGTTATTTACTTTACTTTGATATTAAAGATGGCCTACCCTGATAAAGTTGTATTCGCTTGGTCTGCTGTCTGGCTTTGCCTTAACAAAATGAAGAAGTAGAAAGCTGGATCCTAATTTTGGTGACTTCCTTCATATGATTTCTATGTTGACCTTTACAGTAGTACGGGTATAACAAAAAGTTCGAAACAAGAATTGGCAACGGATCTACGTACCTCCTCTGCCGCCGCCGCTGTCTGAATTGCCCGGATAAACACTGAAAGAAGGCGGGCCTTAATTACTGCAACTTGCTTCATATAATTTGCATCTTTGCTCCTCTGTTTATTTTACAGGAATACAACAGTTGTTTGAGATGGTTGCCATGTTTGCAAGCAACGATTCTATCACGAAAATTATATTGGTAAATGCATCGCATGGTAGGTCTTTTGTGATTGGTTTCCTGTTTGTTACGACGTAGCTATTTTGTATGGTGGCTCTGAAGGGACATCGCACATCGCACATTTCTGCGCAGATTTCTGCGATGTCGCCGATTTTATCGCACATTTCTGCGCCGATTTCTGCAATATTGCACATTTTATCGCACATTTCTGCGCAGATTTCTGCGATGTCGCCGATTTTATCGCACATTTCTGCGCCGATTTCTGCAATATTGCACATTTTATCGCACATTTCTGCGCCGATTTCTGCAATATTGCACATTTTATCGCACATTTCTGCGCAGAAATCTGCGATATTGCAGATTTTATCGTACATTTCTGCGCCGAAATCTGCGATATTGCAGATTTTATCGCACATTTTTGCGCAGACATCTGCAATATCGCACATTTTATCGCACATTTCTGCGCAGAATTCTGCGATATTGCAGATTTTATCGCACATTTCTGCGCAGAAATCTGCGATATTGCAGATTTTATCGCACATTTCTGCGCAGAATTCAGCGATATTGCAGATTTTATCGCACATTTTTGCGCAGAAATCTGCGACATCGCACATTTTTATCGCACAATTTATCACACATTTTTTCAACATTCGAACGTGTGTTTGGCATTTGAATGTCGAATAAGGAGCTGGTAGTATGAATATTGAACGTCGAACGAGGAACTACGTGCAAACAGCTTCGTACAGTATACGTTCAGATTTTGACCTTTTCTATCTGTTACCACACAAAATCACTTCACTGCAGAATACTATGGAACTATTGAAAAATATTCAAATAAAATTAACCACCAGGGAGATAAATGTCCATTCTTAATTGTTTTCTTCTCTTTTCGACTTTTGTTTTATTTTTAACTCTACAAAATACACAAAACAAAACAAATTATACACAAAATTATTGTTATTATTCAATCTGCACAAACTATTAAGTTTGAAGAATTTGCAATGAGATACAAACTTATGCACAGTATTTATACTGGCAAAGGCTATATCTTTGTTCACATAATTGATTCTGAATAAATACTTCGGGGTAGGCACCCGATGCTTAAATCTACAGTTAAAAATAATAACAAAATAATGCAAAGATTCAAAATACAATCAGGATGATCAATATTGTATCAAAAACAATAGATTTATAACATAATTATGTTTAAACGCACATGAGCATGGCTTTCCCACCAGTTTTTAAATTCAATCCATTCCTTTTAACTTGTTCACACTCAAACAAAATATGCTTCATTGTCTCTGAAAGATTTGAACAAAAAGAGTAAGAATCATCATCCACAATTTTCCTTTGGAAAAGTCTAACATTTGTCATTAACCCTAACCTTCCAAAATCCTCAAGATTCCTCCTTGCAAAATGCAGGACTTTGCAGGGAGAATCACTAAGGTCACTTGGAGGTTAATGCATCGAAGGACTTGAGGGCTTTGGGGGTTTTTGCCACTGGGGGATAAAGCAGGATCCAGGTCATAAGGCCTAAACTCTGATGCTGAATGATTTGGCAGGATTAAGGTTACTTGGGTATTTATCCAAATAAGAATTTTGAAGGATTCAGGTTATGTGTTACTTTGTACTTTCACACTGCTCGTGCTCTATGCACATGCTCCATAGAGCTTCAGTCAAGGTGTATGTGTCAAGAATATGAGACGTTAACAAACCAAGAGTCATGTGTGCAGAGTGACTGCAGACCCTGTTTGTTCCATGTTTGGGTGCTTTTATTTCAATGATAAACCAACTCATTGCAGGATTTTGCAGGATTCAAGCAGTGGTCACCAGTAACAAATAATGTAGGATTTTGCATGCAGGATTCAGGTTACATGGATGTTAACACTTTGGAATTGCAGGATTTTTCAGGAATCAGGTTATGTGTATAACAAAAATAGGGTAGGGAGTTAGGGTTTAAGAATTCATATTAATTTTATACTGGAAGATTTATGTTTTAAACTCTTTAATTACAAGATCTAAAAGTCAAACAAATTAATCTTACTCCAATCCTCCTTATGAATGTCAAATTCACAACTAAATTTAGTCAGTACTAGTACTAGAGGTTTGAAAGTTATAGAATATAAAAATGTAACATATTTGTTTAGTAGACAAACCTGCATTATCATAATTATACATATATATATTATTTCCTCTATAACCCAACACTGATTTATAGCAAAAACCACTTTCAAAATATTCTTTCAAATGACCGGGATTGGTGAGAATTAATACCTCTCCAGTACATAAAATAAATATCTTGGACCCCTCTATTTACCCAAGTCTCCAACGAAATAATGTTGCCATTGCGCACAAAAATATGGCTTTTATCTTATCTTCATTCCTTTATCCAAGGTTTTGAATTATGGTTTTGATTAAAGGGAAATGTCCTCACAAAAACGTACAGGCTGCATGTTATTAAATTAATTGAAAGAGAGAATAAGGTTATACATGTACATGTACTATCATACATGTACATGTACATAAAGCGGTTAAGGTTATAGAGTACATACATGTGCATATAGTACATGAGCATAATAGTACATGAGCATATAGTACATGTGCATATAGTACATGTGCATATAGTACATGTGCATATAGTACATGTGCATATAGTACATGTGCATATAGTACATGTGCATAATACATGTGCATATAGTACATGTGCATATAGTACATGTGCATATATGTACATGTGCATATAAGTACATGTGCATATATGCACATGTACTATATGTACATGTCCTATATGCACATGTATACATAACCTTAACCTCTTTATGTATGTACATGTATGCATGCACATGTAAATGTATAACCTTATTCTCTTTTTCAATTAATTTAAAACATGCAGTCTGTACGTTTTTGTGAGGGCATTTCCCTTTATTCAAAACCATAATTCAAAACCTTGGATAAAGGAATAAAGATAAGATAAAAGCCTTATTTTTGTGTGCATACAATGGCAACATTATTTCGTTGGAGACTTGGGTAAATAGAGGGGTCAAAGATATTTATTTTATGTACTGGAGAGGTATTAATTCTCACCAATCCCGGTCATTTGAAAGAATATTTTGAAAGTGGTTTTTGCTATAAAGCAGTGTTGGGTTATAGTGGAAATAATATATATATGTATAATTATGATAATGTAGGTTTGTCTACTAAACAAATATGTTCCATTTTTATATTCTATAACTTTCAAACCTCTAGTACTAGTACTGACTAAATTTAGTCGTGAATTTGACATTCATAAGGAGGATTGGAGTAAGATTAATTTTTTTGACTTTTAGATCTTGTAATTAAAGAGTTTAGAACATAAATCTTCCAGTATAAAATTAATATGAATTCTAACTCCCTACCCTATTTGTGTTATACACATAACCTGTTTCCTGAAAAATCCTGCAATTCCAAAGTGTTAAAATCCATGTAACCTGAATCCTGCATGCAAAATCCTACATTATTTGTTATTGGTGACCACTGCTTGAATCCTGCAAAATCCTGCAATGAGTTGGTTTATCATTGAAATAAAAGCACCCAAACATGGAACAAACAGGGTCTGCAGTCACTCTGCACACATGACTCTTGGTTTGTTAAATTCTCATATCCTTGACACATACACCTTGACTGAAGCTCTATGGAGCATGTGCATAGAGCACGAGCAGTGTGAAAGTACAAAGTAACACATAACCTGAATCCTTCAAAATTCTTATTTGGATAAATACCCAAGTAACCTTAATCCTGCCAAATCATTCAGCATCAGAGTGACCTTTAGTGATTCTCCCTGCAAAGTCCTGTATTTTGCGAGAAGGATACTTGAGGATTTTGGAAGGTTAGGGTTAATGACAAATGTTAGACTTTTCCAAAGGAAAATTGTGGATGATGATTCTTACTCTTTTTGTTCAAATCTTTCAGAGACAATGAAGCATATTTTGTTTGAGTGTGAACAAGTTAAAAGGAATGGATTTAATTTAAAAACTGGTGGGAAAGCCATGCTCATGTGCGTTTAAACATAATTATGTTATAAATCTATTGTTTTGGATACAATATTGATCATCCTGATTGTATTTTGAATCTTTGCATTATTTTGTTATTATTTTTAACTGTAGATTTAAGCATCGGGTGCCTACCCCGAAGTATTTATTCAGAATCAATTATGTGAAAAAAGATAGCCTTTGCCAGTATAAATACTGTGCATAAGTTTGTATCTCGTTGCAAATTCTTCAAACTTAATAGTTTGTGCAGACTGAATAATTGTATAATTTGTTTTGTGTTGTGTATTTTGTTGAGTTAAAAATAAAACAAATGTCGAAAAGAGAAGAAAACAATTAAGAATGGACATTTATCTCCCTGGTGGTTAATTTTATTTGAATATTTTTCAATAGTTCCATAGTATTCTGCAGTGAAGTGATTTTGTGTGGTAACAGATAGAAAAGGTCAAAATCTGAACGTATACTGTACGAAGCTGTTTGCACGTAGTTCCTCGTTCGAATATTCATACTACCAGCTCCTTATTCGACATTCAAATGCCAAACAAAATGTTGAAAAAATGTGCGATAAATTGTGCGATAAAATGTGCGCTGTCGCAGATTTCTGCGCATAAATGTGCGATAAAATCTGCAATATCGCAGAAATCGGCGCAGAAATGTGCGATAAAATGTGCGATGTCGCAGATTTCTGCGCATAAATGTGCGATAAAATCTGCAATATCGCAGATTTCTGCGCAGAAATGTGCTATAAAATGTGCGATATTGCAGATTTCTGCGCAAAAATGTGCTATAAAATGTGCGATATTGCAGATTTCTGCGCAAAAATGTGCGATAAAATCTGCAATATCGCTGATTTCTGCGCAGAAATGTGCGATAAAATCTGCAATATCGCAGATTTCGGCGCAGAAATGTGCGATAAAATGTGCAATATCGCAGAAATCGGCGCAGAAATGTGCGATAAAATGTGCGATATTGCAGATTTCTGCGCAAAAATGTGCGATAAAATCTGCAATATCGCTGATTTCTGCGCAGAAATGTGCGATAAAATCTGCAATATCGCAGATTTCGGCGCAGAAATGTGCGATAAAATGTGCAATATCGCAGAAATCGGCGCAGAAATGTGCGATAAAATGTGCAATATCGCAGATTTCTGCGCAGAAATGTGCGATAAAATGTGAAATATCGCAGAAATCGGCGCAGAAATGTGCGATAAAGTGTGCAATATCGCAGATTTCGGCGCAGAAATGTACGATAAAATCTGCAATATCGCAGATTTCTGCGCAGAAATGTGCGATAAAATGTGCAATATTGCAGAAATCGGCGCCGAAATGTGCGATAAAATCTGCAATATCGCAGAAATCGGCGCAGAAATGTGCGATAAAATCGACGACATCGCAGAAATTTGCGATGTGCGATGTCCTTTCAGAGCAACCATAATTTTGTGCTTAATGAATCATTATTCTTGCATAGAGCGTTTTGAAGTTGATAAATGGCATAGAGCGTTTTGAAGTTGAAATATGAGGTTTGTCTAGTGTTACAAATTGTACACACTTAAACTAAGTACAGTGGTGTATTCAGGGCCATGTTGCACCAATGGTCTCACGTGCTGTACTAAAGTTACGAACGAAAATGGGTTGAACTATCGATGTCTTACGACATGAACTAACTTCCTCGCAGTACGCATGAACGTAGTGGGGAGGTGACTTAAATAGTTAGGGTAGCAATACGCGGCAATGTGTTTGTGTTGAAGTATAGTGCCATTTATGATTTGTTTATTAAAAATAATACTTCTGCATGT
This sequence comes from Crossaster papposus, assembly GCA_037893245.1. Lineage (NCBI taxonomy): Eukaryota > Metazoa > Echinodermata > Asteroidea > Velatida > Solasteridae > Crossaster > Crossaster papposus. Next base: position 1,266,636 of record JBAIAA010000833.1, read on the forward strand.
TTTAACACTATTTGGTTATACAAAACAAGTGTATAAAAACAAAAATGATTCTTTTATTCAAAACTAAACATTTTCGAAGGACCATGTGTAGCATCACAATATACGAGTTTTCGTAAAACACGAAAATCGTGTTAAAGGTAGGACACACCGTTGGTAATTGCAGGATATGTAGCGCGATCATTTTGCTGGATGGCTAGAATCATTATTTACTTTCAAATAAGTAAGATACTTCTTAATACCGAGGTAGTAAATATTTTCAATATCTGCGAATGGTGTATTCTACCTTTAAAAACGATTAGGCAATAAGTTATCAAAACATTTTCCAGAAAATCAGTAGATGTGGAAATAAAACAACCAGACAGCGATTTTAAAATACGTTTTAGAGACTGCACGTGGGATTAACTATTTAGACTTCGTTCAAATGCTTAGAGTCGAACAAAGTGAAATTGTTCAATCTACAACTCGGAATTGTTTTAATCGACACAGAACACGCACAGGGCGAGTCAAAAAGAAAGTGACCGAATTTGAAGGGAAAAAATGAAACATATTTGGCTCACTCCAATATATATATATATATATATATATTGTGTACTAAGATAAGGTACTTTTTTTGACATGCAAAGAAATAAATACAAAAATCGCCATAAATATTTCAGGGGAAAAGTTTTCCCATTCTAAACACATTTGGCTCACTCTAAACACATTTGGCTCACTCCAATATATATATTTTTTACTGATAAGGTACTTTATAATATAGTATAAATATAGTATAAATTCTCCTATCGGCCGATTTCTTTTCTCAATATTGAGTGATACCAACCTATTTTTTTTTAAATGATCTAAGGCATTTTGCAGTTGGGCGACATGTGTCAATTGAGGACACTGTACTGGATAACCGGTAACGTTGGGGGGGGGGGGGGGGGGGGTATGTAGGGGCGGAGGTCTGCACTCTCCTGCTCTTTTTTAGTTGGTAATTTAATTAGTAATACTAATTATGCTATAGCCGTACCCACCGTGCCGCTTCCTACGGCCCTCTAAGTTAGTTAAAGTCTGAACGTCTGATTCTTACTTCATTCATTGTTGTATATTTGTAACCTAGCTAAATCCCAGCATCGTATTGGATTTTGTATACCCCGTCTCTTTACATAAATATAAAGGTTATACAAGGGGACAGTATATTAAAAGTAAACCGACAGTATACAATACTTCCACCGGTTTTGTTAACAGGGTAGTACTGGGCCCGGTTGCACCAACGGTCTTAAGTGCTGTACTAACGTTACTACGAAAACGGGTTGCACTATCGATGTAATGCTAGGTTCCCACTGTCGTGAGATCTGTTACGAACGCCACGATTGGCCATTCGTAGCTGATCGTGGAATTGTTGTTTCGTTTTCTGAAATTTCACGTTTGGATACGAGTTGATGCGAGTCGATACGTTCTGGTACGATTTGGCTCGCTTGGATGCGATATAGTCACGATTGGTCAATTTCAGGTGACACGATCTGTCACGATCTGGGGCCGGTTGCACCAAACATGTCCTACATGCTTGTCGTATAAGATAAGAAATTTAGGACCAACCTAAGACATGTCGTAACTGCGGTTGCACCGAAAAACATAGGCTTGTCCTAAAATGCATATCTTACGACACGTCGTAGAACATGTCCTAGTGTATAATTATAACTGTATTGAGACCGACGATGGTTACAATCCCGAAATTATATAGAAACTATACACAGCATGTTTTCAATCACTTATGTTTTATTCAGATAATTAGTGATTGTTTACAAATGCATGTATGTCACCAATTCATGTCATCATAATCAGAATGGTTGTATTCCCAGGGTCCTTTGATATGGTTAACGTCATTCTTCAATTTATTGATCTTTAAATTCACATAACGCGAAGCTTTGAACATTGGACTTTTTTTTAAAGAGTGAGTAATTCCATATAGCTGCCTCGTGTTTCTTTCTGAACATTTCAAATTGCGAAGAAAATTGCAAGAACCAGTTTTGAAAGATGCATTGGAGTATGGAAACGTATGTGGGCATGTCTTCCACATCTAAGACTGCAGCCTATTGAAAAGGTTTACCAGGTAATAGATGTATGCAGAGCTGATGGATAAGCATCCCGACGACAACGAGTGGCCTGACATTGATGATGATCCAAATCATGAAGGGATTGCCCGAAGAAACCAAATTGTAGACTTATTGAGGCTGAACGATTTCCCTATTTCAACCATGAACATAAATAACAGTTAAAGAAAGCGACCCAGATACATTTTTCCTAAAAAAGTAATTAATGTTGATACACCAATCAAGAATGTCAATAAAGAGCATGTTCTCTCTCACTCATTTAGAAAAAAAAAAATTACTTTCTTTTTGACTCGCCGTGTTTTGTTTAGATTAAAACAAATCTGAGTTGTAGATTTAACAATTTCACTTTGTTGGACCCTGTTTTTGTTTTGTTGTTCAGTTTGTACTCATTGCTATAATTGTTGTTTTTTAGTAGAAACAATCAAAGCATTTGAACGAAATCTAAACAGTTAATCCCATGTGCAGTCTCAGAAAACGTCTTTTAAAATTTCTGTCTTGTTCTTCTATTCCCTCAGCTACTGATTTTATGAAGGATTTCTTGATAACTTATTGCTTAGCTGTTTTTTACACAAAATTCGTGTTATCTAAGTAAAAAAACTTTTCTAATGTGAAGCTAAATAATTTTTTATAATTATTTCTTCACAACCAAATGGTGATAAAACATGCAGAAGTATTGTTTTCAATCTTTTCCTTAACACAATCCTAAACGACATTGTACTTCAACCTGAACATATTGCCGCGTATAGCTACCCTAACTATTTAAGTCACCTCCCCACTAGACGTAATTTTATGTCGTAAATCCATGTCTTACTAATGCGTAAGTTGTGATGGTGCAACAGTTGTGTCGTAGTGTCTTTCGGTTGCACGAAAGTTGTCTTACACCACACGTAAGTCAGAATGCGTACGGCAAGGAAGTTAGTACATGTCGTAAGACATCGATGGTGCAACTCATTTTCATTTGTAACTTTAGTACAGCACTTAAGACCGTTGGTGCAACCGGCCCCAGGCCCTTAAATAAACAGGTCAAACGAAATAAGTCCCCCCTGGGAAATTTGCTTTTTTCTGGAAGACAGTTAGTCTCCTTAACCTGTTACAAAAATGTAAAATGTAGTCTGAAATGTTACACATTTATTGTGCAATAAAGTTTCACCCAACAGTTAACCTTCGCCTTGAAAGGCTGCCATTTATTAAATGTGATGACCAATAAAAAATGACACTTTCTTGCATAGAGATGGAAAAATGAAGAAAATCATGTTTTTACATAATTTTGTATTATTCTTTCCTCACTTCAATTAATTTTCCTAAAGTGTACAAATGTAAACATGCATTTAATCTTTTTGTTTTTGTTTTTAATTTTATTACTAAAACGAAAGGACCAAAACCAATCAAGTTTCCATTTCCACAAAACCTTTTATGCTTTAAACAAATTGTTTTGCTTGGGTGACTCTAATTTACTGTACTTCGTAAATTTAGAAAATTAAAAACAAAAACATTAAATGCATATTTACATTTGTACACATTAGGAAAATTAATTGAAGTGAGGAAAGAATATAACAAATTTCTCATTTTTTTCCATCCCCATGCAAGAAAGTGTCATTTTTTATTGGTCATCACATTTAAAGGTAGGATACACTATTGGTAATTGCTTGAATTAGCATTATTGGGTAGATTTGGGGGTTGTATTTCATAGTAAATATCATTTAACTGATCTTTTCGAAGTTTTACAATCATGGATGCCGAGAAAAGCACGAAAAACAGCATTTGTTTTCAACCGGCATTGGGCAGTTATTCTTATGTTATCTTTGTTTTTTCGCGATCGCCGTCTGGCGATCGCGAATTCTTTTTAATAATATTATATTTTTCGGAATAATTACAGGATATTTAGCGCAATCATTTTGCTGGATGCCTAGAATCATTATTTACTTTCAAATGAGTAAAATATTTCTTACTAATTCGGTAGTAAATATTTTCGATATCTGCAAATGGTGTATACTACCTTTAATAAATGGCAGCATTTCAAGGCGAAGGTTAACTGTTGGGTAAAACTTTATTGAACAATAAATGTGTAACATTTCAGACTACATTTTACATTTGTGTAACAGGCTAAGGAGCCTAACTGTCTTCCAGAAAAATGCACATTTCCCAGGGCGGACTTATTTCTTTTGACCTGTTTAGTTTAGTACATGCACTGCCTGACTGATTGTCACTTTTGAAATGACCGAATCTCCACCATGCCCACCCCTGGTGTAGTTTCCTATGATGAAATATGAACTCGTCAAAACGCATTAGAGTGAAAACGAGTTGCGCGCATGTGCGACACAAACTGTTTTTCAAATCCCAGTTTAATCATTAGACTCCGCATTCGGCTTTATTATTGCCAAACTACAAGAACGAAGCCAAATCGGAGACGGAGTTGAGGTTTGGAAAACGGCTCTAAAGTGGTAGGCGTGACTGATACCTTTACGTCGAGCAAGACTTCTAGTAATTGTTTTGGGACTTCTAGTAATGTTTAATTTTGTCGGACTTGTAATTGTCGTGTGGCTTTCATTCGTTACACGGCTTTCATTCGACCGTTGCGTGGTTTCCATTCGTTGAGCTTCTGTCTTTATAGTTGTGTGGTTTACATTCGCTGTGTGGCGTTCATTCGCTGAGTGGCTAGGCTACGGCGTTTATGCTGTCAGCTGAGTGCTCAAATTATTTCATTTTGTTCCAGCAAGAGCGGTTCTAGATTTTCTGAACAGTTCCGAGTAATTAAATTAATCTAGAGTGATATAGGTTTTAATATTTCTGCTGTAAAAAGCGAACTATTTTGGCATCAAAGACGCAATGCACCACGTTACGAAAATCGTTCGCGAATTACGCAATCGCATCATGTGTTGCGAATTGTCCAATCTCACATTAGCTCGTCCGCGCAGGGTCGCGTTCATGACATGTCCGACCTACATTTGCCATCAAACATGGCGACGTACAGTGCTGACGGCGCGTCAACGTCGACCGATCTATGTGACTAGTGTGAGGTGTTTGGTGTATATTGAATCCGTAAAATCCGTAGAGTGGCCTAATTTTAGCGGCAGAGCTCTTAAAATCGCCGGACATACCCACAACGAGTGGACATACGATCTGCATTAGTGGCGAAGCATTAAGCCCTGATGCCTCGGCTCTAGCCCTGGCACTCACAGTCCGATCTGGTGTACCACAACCTTTTACAAAGTATAACAAGCCAGAATGCTGCCATGGAAAGGGAAGGTGGTACATTGGCAACCCCACTTTTTTTCCAACGGGGAGGGAGAGCATTGTATCCTATTATTGGCATGTCCCAAAGTAATGTCCACGGCCACTTGTAAAATCCCTCTGAGTGCCTGGTAATGAGTATGTGTATCTACCATTCATTTTTATTGTTCTATTATGAATAGATTTGACCGTACTGGAATACGATTAAAGATGTCTCTGCCATGACTTGTCCTTGGCCACCACGCCATAATGAGTAAATCTGGAGTTGCAAGAAGATGTCTGACTTTGGAACTCGCCACTGATTGGCTTGGTATATTTGGGTAACTGAAGTGCCAAGCATTGTGTTCTTGTCTGAATGCAGAGATGCATGTTCAGATATGTGCAAATGCACACATTGTAGCAACTTTACAGAGGTGTTTGATTTTGCAGTTGCAGGCGAAGATGACTTGTATACGTTGATGTACAGTTATTAGGAAATTTGCTTTGCAGTTCTGGTTAAAACAATGTTAACTATAAAGTGACTTTTAGTTCAGGAAGCACAAAACATTCATATTTTATAACTATATCCTTCTCATCTGTTCATAATTGTAGGCACATTCAGTACCATAAAGAAATATTGTAATTGGGTGTTATTGACCGTTGTAATCGTTGACACTACGCTTGCCACTATGAACCAACTCACTCTTTTTTCATATGGAACTACTACAAACTAGCTCGAGTTAAGGTGTTATTTTCCTAAAAATGCCATGTTTCGTAACAAAACACGTCCATACGCAGATGGCCGGGTCAAGTGTGAACATACAATGGTTTTTTTTCAAAAAAATACCAAACTCAGAATTCTGACAGTTCTTCGATTTATAATTGTAAGCCTGTTTCATTACAAGAACAATAAAGAACAAGTTTTCCTAATTTGTTACAAGTACATGCAGTGGTTTTGTCAAGGGGTATACCTGATTCACATTTTTAGAGGGGCACATAGTTGCTGTTTGCATGTTTCTTCTGCTGTCAACTGGTTATTTTATTGCTTTAAAGCATACATTTTAAAGCCTTATATCGAGAGAATTGAATAAACTTAACAGATGCATTGATGTTTACTGTGCAATAATTTAGATTATAATGAAATATGTGACCTAGCACGAGTAAATGAGACACTTTGCGTCAAAAATAAAAATTAAGATTTTGATTTCATAATTTAAAGCTTGTTTAGCTTTAAATGATTAAATAAAAATCTCAAATTTTATTTTTGCCACAAAGTGTCTCATTTACTCGTGCTGGGTGACATATTTTTGTGAGAGCAAGGGCTGCACAGTGATGTCAACCAGATTAGAAAATAAAAATATCTCTGAAAAAAATTCCCAGATACAGATGCAAATAAAAAGGTCATCGCATTTAAACAAACACAAGGTCGTGTGCTGTGTTACCAACTTTCCAATATGCATGTACATAAAACAATTGTTCTTTAGTATATACGATTTCACATGTTTTTCTGGAATTAGAAATGCCTCAGCATTAAAAAAAACAGTCCCAGTTTTGCTGGAGCCAAACGCATTTTACAGCCTGTGTTTAAGGTTCAGCTGACGGCCTATTTCATTAGTTGAGGGTTTATATACTGGGGAGAGTGGCTTTCGTTCTTTTCTTGGCTTTTGTCGGGGCGGAGCTTATATTTATTGGGTGGATTTGTTATCTTCCAAAGTTAGTATTTTACTATTTTGTTTTCTTGTACAATTAATGGTAGGGAAATTAATTTTGCAGACATCGAACACAAATTACTACCAAATTATTAAGAAATATCTTACTTATTTGAAAGTAAATAATGATTGTAGACATCCAGCAAAATGATTGCGCTAGATATCCTGCAATTGCTTCGAAACATTTCATTAAAACAAATCGCGATCGCCAGACGGCGATAGTTAAAAATACAACTCTTCAAATCCATCCATTCATAATAATTTAAGCTATTACACTTGCCCCAGATTATACAATGCTAACGAAAGTGCCCCTTTCGCGGTCATTATGCCTCCCTCGAGATGTTAAGCAAAACTGCCCCTTAGACGCACGTGAAAACATATCCCGCTACAAGTAATTGTCTCCTCTCTTGTAAAGTAATGCTAAAATGCCCCTCAAAACCACAAGTCGAAAGCACCAATATACCACTCGCAATAATAAAACTGTGCCCCTTTCGAGATGGGAAATTTGCCATCAAAAACAGCAGTGTGCTGTCTCGCGATACTAGCGAGCTTTCGATTTTCGCATGCGCGAAACCGAACAGTCTTCGTCCTGTTGAGTTTGGGAACGGTTCTCGAGTGAAATAGCGCCCGGTCTGTAAGCACGACATAGCGGTATATTTTGTACACTAGTAGTATGCGTTTCTTATGTCGTTAGTTTGTTTCTTCCAAGACCTAGAGGGGAGCCGAAAACACAAATGCTTAGGACTTTTTACACATTTGTATGTTTCCAAACATTAATTTAGAATTTTGGTTATTTTTGCGGCCTTGAAAAACATCATATGTCCATGGATAAATGATCTGAACTTGGTGGTTATAAAAATATGGAACACAAAATCACAAGATTTTTAAATAGTGATGAATCATAAATTCATGTAGAAACTGTGCTTCGAAAAGAAGAAGGTCACGCCCCTTTTAGGGATTTCCAGTCTCAGGTGTTTTATAAGACTTAGAAGTGATACGAAAGCAGTTTTGGGAATCCTCACAACTCTATTTATAAGAATTTACATGTTTCCAGCATTTTCCATTTTGGGGCAAAAGATAATCACAAATCAATAAGCGTCATTTTCTTACTGTAAATCAGGATTACTCAGTGCATTGACTTCATACAGAAGCATAAACATGTCATCGTCAAAAACTTTGTTATGACATCTAATCTCCATAGGACTGTTTATAGGGCAGACGCAGGTGCAACAAAATATAAGCGGACAGTGACCAGATGGCTTGGTAAAAACCATGGTAAAACACTCTAAAATGTAGTTATCCCAGCTCATCTAGATACAACAGGACAGAGACATGTTCGGTTTCGCGCATGCGCAGATCAATGTTTTCGCTCGGCTTACAGTCCTCTTTGTCTCCTGTCTTGAATCGACATGGACAACCGCCCCTCTAAAACACAATTAGCGCCATCTTTCAACATTACAATTATGCCCCCTCTAAAGATGTAAAACTGATATTTAACAAATAATAGTGCTCCTCACTCGGATACAAAATGGTCACTAAACTGGCCATCAAAAGCAACAATGCCCCTGTCACGATACAAACATCTCTACATAATTAGTCAAACGGCGGACTATATTTTGTTCTGAAACTGGCGCTTGCTGCGCGCTGTCGCTGCATTGTTCTTCATTTCTTGCGCTTCCTTCCATTATAAAGTAATGTCAAATCATATAAGCGCGTAAATGTGTTAACGTTGGGTTTGATGGACGTCCCCACAAACACCGATATACAAACGCACACTTTTCCCCAAAACAATCTGAAACTCTGCTCGCTGGCTTCCGTCCCTCAAATAACACCACACAATAACACCACACAAAAGAAACACACAGAGCAAAATGGACAACGTAATTGTAATTTGTACCTCGTCATATTAAGCTTATAGCAAAGTGAAAGGGATAGTATTCGTTATCATTAACCAATTATTTGAAGAAGAAAAACCCAACTATCCAACACCGGTTAGGAAATAATTAACCTATAATTTAATCTGTTCATATTTAGACCAACATTAGGCAAAAATACTATACAATTCTCATAATATACGATTGCTGCAGACTACCATTTTCTTTCTTCCGTTTTGGCGTATGGAACACTATGGGAAATTGATTAAGTTTAGGTTAATGTTGTGCAAGTAGATTTCCACCCTCCTAGATGATTGGTTCTCAGTCTCTTGTTTTAACGGTTACGATTTGGCGGGGACCAGGCTTTTATGCGCGAAATGATTATTGTCGAGCTGCCAATTATTCAAAATGTGGAAAGGAACCACTCCGTGACAAATTGCGTTTATTAGGTGTCTAATTAAACACTTGGAATAACTATTATTAGGCCAAGCTAAAATAAAATGCTAATCTGAAATTTGCAACAGTTTAACGTTAAATAAACTCCGAAATTGTCCCACAAATTCCTTTGATTTGTTTTTATTACCCACCGACCTTGGACAAAATCCAACACATTGGATTATTTAGTAATAAGTGCAAGCTTCATTGACTCACCGATTTGGGTAGCCGTGAATCCAACCAGTTCTTCCCGGGTTGAAGCTACGTTCGTCCGGCAGAGATCCACAGACACTCTAATAATTATAGACACTGCAGTGACGTACTTCATATAATGTATATGTTGACATTCACGGCAGTATGGGATCTGGGCGCGGTCGTATAAGAACGCTGTTCTATGGTGTACTATTAAGGTCACTAAAACGGCGCGGTGTGTCGTGGCTAGCGGCGCGGTGTGTCGTGGCTAGCGGCGCGGTGTGTCGTAGCTAGCGGCGCGATGTGTCTTCGCTAGCGGCGCGGTGTGTCTTGTCTAGCGGCGCGGTGTGTAGCGGCACGAGTGAATGATGGAGGGGAAACGTTTGGTATCGAGGGGCTTGCCCTTAAAATTGTGACGTCATGTCGAACTCGAGAATAAATATGTAGTGTTTTGGCCGTAGGAATATTCAAAGTGAAGGGACTTTTATTTAATTCAACTATACCCGTTGTTTAATACATTGCCCTTTTTATGCCTTTCCTCTGCTCTATACCCAGTTACCCAGTACCCCTCTGAGCCAGTGGTAGGCTCAAAAATGTTCGCGCTTTTTTGAGGTTTCATTTCTTTTATTTATTCTTGGGTATTGAATTTCAGAGAGGGTATTGTTACGGCAGTCGACCATGTGGTTCCAGTGTGGTTCCCATCTGGTTCAGTGCAACCAGACTATCGGTTGATAGTCTTGCTCCATGAGCCAAAGATCCTGATGATTATTTTCAAGTCAGGGAACCACACTGTTCACTGTGGTAACGATACCGATTACGTTTCAAATGTTATTGAAATATCATTTCAAGGAAGGGACGAATAACCACTGGGTTGAATTAGTTGCAAGACTGAGCCACAGATCCTGACATTGGATAGGTCTACTGCCAGGTCGAGGAACTAGATGGTCGACTTCTCATATAGTCAGCGTTCGAATTTCCCAAACAGCTTTAGGGAACAGGCCTTATACCTAGCGTTACCTGGACAGATTCACCAGAATAAATTTTATCGACATTCTCAATGCATCATTGGATTGAATGACAAACATGCCATGAATTTTATGCATAAATCCATGGTGGAAGTGAACCAATAAAACATAAATTTATAATTTTCTTCAGAAATTTTCTTAAGAAAATACCTGCTCATCAAATCAGAGATGGATGCAAAGTATACCACAAACATTTTAAATATAAAAGAAATGTTAGACTTGGCCTACATGACGTACGCCCTACATAATTAAGTTTTCAAGGACAACCAATAGAAGCATGGACAGGATTCCAGAAGCCTTCATTGAACTTGAAGGCATGATGTGTGGATTGTTTTCATTCATTCATTCTTTTATTTTACCACCGTTATATCATGAAGAAAAGGACAATAGAACATGCATGTTCAATGCACATGCATGTTCGAATATTAATTACACGAGAAAATGTGGAAACACCACAGAACAAAACAAATGTATCATAATATGTAATGTATTAACGCAATAGTATAGGGTATACGTATAGGGCGAGGCCCTAGCCAAGGCTATACATTTATACATTCTTTTGTATGGGTTTTTCTCTTTGTATAATTGATTTCTCAACAACCGCACTAATTTTGACTACTCTTCCATATTTTTATCACTAGTGTTTGCCCTCCATCATCCACCGCGCCGCTAAACACCGCGCCGCTAGCCACGACACACCGCGCCGCTAGCCAAGACACATCGCGCCGCTAGCCAAGACACACACCGCGCCGCTAGCCACGACACACCGCGCCGCTAGCCACGACACACCGCGCCGCTAGCGAAGACACATCGCGCCGCTAGCCACGACACACCGCGCCGCTAGCCACGACACACCGCGCCGCTAGCGAAGACACATCGCGCCGCTAGCCACGACACACCGCGCCGCTAGCGAAGACACATCGCGCCACTAGCCACGACACACCGCACCGCTAGCCACGACACACCGCGCCGCTAGCCACGACACACCGCGCCGCTAGCCACGACACACCGCGCCGCTAGCCACGACACACCGCGCCGCTAGCGAAGACACATCGCGCCGCTAGCCACGACACACCGCGCCGCTAGCCACGACACACCGCGCCGCTAGCCACGACACACCGCGCCGCTAGCCACGACACACCGCGCCGCTAGCCACGACACACCGCGCCGCTAGCCACGACACACCGCGCCGCTAGCCACGACACACCGCGCAGCTAGCCACGACACACCGCGCCGCTAGCCAAGACACACCGCGCCGCTAGCCACGACACACCGCGCCGCTAAAGTGGCCTTAATAGTACACCATACTGTTCACATAGCAACCGTGCTGCCCATGGGCAGTACGTCGCTGGTATTACGCGACATGCTCAGCGCTCCTCCTATACTCGTATAAGTGCAGTCTACGCGCAGCATTGCCATAAGTGCCCGGTAAAGTTTTATTTGCAGCGAGTTGGCAGTCTCGGGCGTTTGATAATCGGGGGTTTGTTAATATCCCTCGAATACGGACATAACTGAAAACAGTGGCGGGCAATAATGTTCACGAAGTGACCCATTTGAAGTTAAACTTAGGTGTCCATGCACATAAGCTTGAGCCAAATTTTGGAGAAATATCCTGAGAAACACATTCTTGGCATAACCTTATAATTGTATAAACAAAAATTAAGTGAATACAACTGTCCACTTGTTTTTAATATTGAGGATCAAACATTAGTTTTCTGCATTCTTTTTGCAAATAAATAAACGTATTTCGTCCAGAAGCGACAAGGACCGTGAATAAATGTATGTCCTAGAAACAACAATTTTTCCGTCAATATTGTAGAGTTGTAAACAAGTAAAAATTGATATAACGTCCTAATATATAACGTACTGTATAGTTTATGTAAAAGAACACACAAAAAAGAGAGAATTGTTTTCTAACATTGGAAGCTGTTTTATTGTTTAAAGCCGTTTCCCAAACCCCGACTTACACTGCATTAAGCCTTTTTCGTTTAGTATGGCAAAGAGGATGGAGCTTTAAACGGACCGAAGCCAGGGTTTTCAAAATGGCCTAAGTTTCCGACGCACTGTTGTCTGCTGCATTCGCATTGGTCTTGAATCTATCTTTGACGCTTGAATGCAATTAGTTCTAGGTCTTAACGTAAATTGACTGGACTGTAAGGGGGAGTCCGTCGGTCCCATGTCTTGCTTAATGCACACAAACGTACAGCACACTCCTACACACAAGACAAACATCGATGCATAATTATGCAGAGTCGCCTGATCAGGTCAGCTGACACCTTATCAATTGTGCTGCAGAGTCGCGTTAAGTGATTGGTCAGGATGCGAGCTGGGTTTAGGAGTTGACCAATGACCCAGCTAACAATCGGACGTTTTCTGAACGTTTTTTTAACGTTTTAAATTGGTTTTTTAAACGTTCAAAAAAAACGTTTTGTAAACGTTTTTTTGTGGTAGGTTTTGGACGTTTAAATAACGTTTTTATTGAACGTTTAAAAAACCAATTTAAAACGTTTAAAAAACCAATTTAAAACCTTGTCTCGTATTCGTTTTCCAGACCAGCTCTCCAGAAAACATTTAGACGTTTAAAAAAACCTTTTAAGAACGTTTAGAAAACCTTTAAGAACGTCTAGAAAACCTTTTAAGAACGTTTAGAAAACCCTTTAAGAACGTCTACACTGCAAAAAATGTGGGTGTTGAATAACACCAGTTTGAGGATCATACCGTTTTAACACTATAATTTTGTACATATTAACTGCATGGACAAATTACGTAATGAAATATTACAAAGAACTGACTTATTACACATTACACATCCATATACAATAATAATCTATTCCTACTGAATACGTACTACACACATAGCCATTGCCGTTGTTAGTTTTATACTACGCTTTTTTGTCCACGACGAAGTCGCAGCTAGTTTTTATGAATAATGTCAAAATTTGAAAACGAATAAAATGTAACGCGAATTTTTAACTATGTTTGCAAAAAAATCAAAATTCAATCATGGAATCGTTTAAATAATTACATATTATGGTAAAATAAATGGGTTTTTGGACTAAATACAACAATTTAACATCGACTATTGTTAACATATACCATAATTCCTTATCGACCAATCAGAGGGCTTTATTTCACACACGCATGCGCACTAGGTCAAATTTAACACCAAAAGTACGTAACACCAGTACTTGATTTGAAACTAATACTTCAAGAATCATTTTACTTCATTTTAACACCAATGTTCATTCCAAAAGATTAAAAAAACATTGGTGTTAAAATTTTAACACCACAGTTTTTGCAGTGCCTTTTTAGGACGTCTAGAAAACCTTTAGACGTTTAAAAAACCTTTTAAGAACGTCTAGAAAACCTTTTAAAAACGTTCAAGAAAACCTTTTAAGAACGTTCAGAAAACCTTTTAAGAACGTCTAGAAAACCTTTTAAGAACGTTCAGAAAACCTATTCAGAACGTTCAGAAAACCTTTCAAGAACATCCAACATAGCGTTTGAATATAAACGATGGCATGCACGCTGTACGTAGGCGGCCAGCCAGGCCGCGCCGGCGCACCGCATGATATCGATGTCACAAAATATAACAATTACGTACATCAACGACGTCGACGACGACCATATGGGCCACACGATGAGGATGACGATCATGATCATCATCATAATCATAATCATCATCGATCATCATAATCATAATCATCATCATAATCACCATCATTAGGCTACTCAATTTAATCATCAAAATAATAATCATATTAAATCATAATATTAAAAAACAATAATTAATTACAATTAGTTTTTATTTGACTTGGACGTAAAGAAAACGTTTTTTAAACGCCCAGAAAAAAAATCGTCTTTTTCAAACGTTTCGTAAACGTTTTGTAAACGTTTTAAAAAAACCTTTGCTTTGGGGCAAATATTAGGTCAAAATTAGATGTTCTCCAAACGTTTTTTAAACGTTTGTTAAAAATCAAGACGTAGCGGACGTTTAAAAAACGTTTTTTAAACGTTTATTTAGGACGAAGACCTAGCGGACCTACTTAAACGTTTAAAAAACGTTTTTTAAACGTTTTGTGTTTGCTGGGGAGGAATGCACACTCATGCAATAACTTTCTTTCACAACTTCATCCAAAACATTCGAAATACTCGTGAATGTTAAATGACCATTACTGTTTTGGATCACAATAGTTACAACTGGAAAATAAGTTAATCTAACAACCAAACTTGTCACAGAATTGTGAATTTGGTCTGCCGTCTTTCGTATTATATTATATTATTTTGTTTAGTTTCGCCAACCGTAAATTCGCGACACTAACAGTAGTTTTGGGGTTGCAGTCAAGCATCGTCACTTGAGACCGACATTAAACGGTCAATAAAGTTTATTTCATTGTAGATGCCGCGCTGTTGAAGTGCATGGTGTTTCACTATTGTGTTGCCCACTTACAACATAGCAGACGGTCATAGGGCGACACGTCCGTGTAGAGCGCACAGTATAGCGAGTGCACTCTCTAGTTTATATAATATAACTCTATTGATGGCGTTAATATTGACGCTCCAACTCGTCTTTTCTGTCCGCTGATGAGGTACTTGTGGACGGAGCCAATACAAACAAGTGTTTTGAATGGTTTCCATGGTTTCAAAGCGAGGGTTTCATTACCTTAGAAATTGCAATGTAGCCACGTACCGCCACTGCCGCTGTCTGAATTGCCCAGATAAACACTGACGAAGGCGGGCCTTAATTACTGCAACTTGCTTCATATAATTTACGTGTAGCGCTCTGTGTTTATTATTACAGTAATGTAAAAGTTGTTTTGGATGGTTGCCATAGTTTCAAAGCAACAATTGTATCACGGAAACTATAATAGTAAATGCATCGCATGGTGTGTATTTTGTGATTGGTTTCCTATTTCTTACGACGTAGCTATTTTGTGCTGAATGAACCAACCTGCTCACACAGAGTGTTCTGAAGTTGATAAACGTCCGAGGTTTGTACAGCGTTGCAAATTGTACAAACTTAAACTAATAGTATGTTGGGATTTCTGGCAAAAACATGTATGTTAAGGGTATTTTGGTGTGAAAGTTGGGAACCATTGTTCAGCATAATTCAGGTATGCTGAGTCCGATAAACCCGGTTCCCAAGTGACATTTCTAGTTTTGGACCGTCTAATTTTCATAAATCATTAATACCAGCCGTGTTATATATTTTTTGGTGAACAGTTAATTTTGGTGATTCTACTTACACACCCTTACCTCAATAACATTTACTATAGCCGATAAGTGACATGCGAACATAGTAATAATCCAAACGGACTACCATTATACCCTATAAAGTTTACGCGCATTTACCTTGTCTCCAGATATATTCAATTGGTATTGCCAAACCTCTACATTGATGAGCTTCCAGTTTACTAAGTTGCTAACTGGCTCAGTTACCATAGTACTTGTAATGGAAAATCATGTAAACAATACGCGTCCATACGCATTATTATTATTAACGATATAACAAATGAGGAAATGTAACCTGAAAGTTGTGCCGTCTGCGTATCCAAAGTTAACTGCAAAGTGGTTGCTCAGATTATTACATATCATGTCTTACTACGTTGCAGATTCAAATTTTGATCTAAATGTTAATCTAAATAAACTGGATGGCGATGAATTGAGGATGACAGAACTACCGCGACAATCTTAAGGCATCGTTGTCGCACTGAATATAAGACCGTGCGCGCTACTAAAAAGAACCAAACAGGGCGCCCTCTTTGAGCCGCTATTTCACGTACCTAGTCTGGTCACGAGTTATGGGTAACACTAACAACGCATAGGCCTTTAGAAGAGATTTGGTACCATGCATAAGCTAAAACACGGCCCCTGAACATGGAAACAAAACGCTGGAAATATCGCCAAATAAAAAAAATGTCACACAATTTGGAGCATTTTCACAATTTGTCTCGTTAAAAAGGTATTTATTAAAGGGAATAACAGTGCGAGGACACGGTCATTACTGCGTTATAATTGACCGGGTTGGGGGATGACCGCTGGTAATAATATTGAAAACTTTGTAAATGATTTAAATACAACCGATTGGTCTATTATTGCATAAATGAGCGATATTCATGTTATGTATGACTTCTTTTTAAATTATGTTCTTAAACTTTATGATAACTGTTTTCCACTTAGAAGTAAAATATCGATATAACAGACACAAGTCACCTTGGTTTTTGGATGGTATATATAATTCTTTTATATATATCTTTTCCAAAAAATTAGGAGAAATCCTACTTCTCAAGTATATACTCGGTATAAAAAAAGTTAAATAATGTAATCAAAATATTATGTTATCAAACGGGCTATTTTAAGCAAAGTCACTTGCTTATATCTTGAATGAGTCTCTAGTCACAGGTGTTTTCCCAAATGGTTTAACGATAGGAACAAGTTACACCAATATATTAGAATGGTGACAAACATAATATAATAACAAACATAATATTGGTAATTTTATACCATTACAGTTTTATCTACATTCCTCAAAAGTTCTTAAACAAATAATATACAACCGTCTCGTAACTTGTATTAATAAACATAATATTGTGTTCGAATCGCATTTCGGCTTCAGAAAAAAGCGATCAACTGAACTAGCAAAGTCGTATGTTATTCATAAATTGCTCAAAGCCATAGTTGATGTTAACATTTCTATTGGTATTTTTCTTGATCTCTCTAAGCCTTTTGATACAGTTTACCATGACATTTTAATTTGTAAAATTATGGTATTCGTGGTGTAGCTCTAAATTGGTTTAATTACTTATCTGATTGAAAACAATTTGTTTCATATAATTATGTGAATTCAAATGAGCAATCAATTCATTGTTGGCGTTGCCCAGGGTTTGACACCAGGCCATCTTCTATTTAGTATGTATATTAACGATATTTCTTGTACATCTGACATTACATCCTTCGGTTTATTTGCCGATGACACAAATTTGGTGTACAGCCATAACAATGTGGATACAGCTATTCGGGTTTATTATTGAACTTAACAACATAAGTAATTGGCTTTTAGCAAAAATATTGTGTATTAATCTGCTGAAATCTAACTATATGATATTTTCTGCAAGACAACCGAAATATACACAATCCGTCCCACTAGTTTTGAATGATTTAAATTTAAACCGTATCACGAATACTAAACTTCTAGGAGTTGATGAAAATGTTGATGAAAATCTTACGTGGAAGAAACACATGTGTAATATTTCAAGCAAGATATCAAAAGCTACTGGTATAATGGACCGCTTAAATGTTTTTTCTTCCAAGCAACATTTTAGTTATTCTTAATAATTCTTTAGTTCTCCCATATTTAAATTATTCAGTTTTTAAACTTGGGTAGTTCCAGTCTTGTCGACCCTTGTGTTATTTCAGAGCCCGCGCGCGCGCAGATTCGTTAACGTCGTGTCTCTTTTTCGAATCCCGGCTCCGTGTGCGTTCTGGTCTCACGCATGCGTAGTTTACAAAATGGAAGCACTGGAAACGGCGTTTGACTAACGTACATGATTTTGGATCCTCACAAGGGTATTGCGTTAGTTAGTAATGGCCCAGTCACAATGTCGGCGATCTGTCGGGGATTAGTTTTGGCCGGGGGTCGTCGTAGAAAATAAAGAATCCTTGAACAATCCTAGCAATAATCCTAATAAAAGTGGAGCAGTCACATTGTCTGAGATTTTTTCAAGGATTTTGACCCGGTTTTGTCGAAAAATCGTGGGATTAGCCTCCGATCGCCTCCGATTGCATCGGAGACGATATCTGCGAGCATCTTTTCTTATATACACGGCGATTTACTACGATTCCATCGTACGATTCGTCGGAGACGATCACAGAAAGCGTACGAATCGTCGCAGGGCGCCTCCGATTCAGTCGGAGGGCGCCGGAGACCACTCGCAGACATTGAATCTCAACCTGAATTTCAAATCCCACACAGAATCTTGCGACTAGTCTCAGATTATTCGGAGGACGCCTCCGATTAATCGGAGGGCATCGTAGGTCATCGGAGATTGTGTCTGGGATGCCCAAAATGGGTGAAAAATCTTGCGAGCAATCTTAAAATTTTAAGTTCAAAGTTGGGGACCGCGACGGGTGTGGCGATGCCAAAAAAATCTGCGACAAGCCGCAGGCGTCCGGAGAGCGCCTCCGACGGGTGCAAAATCGTGAGATCTGTCTCAAGATTTTGTTCAAATTTCCCGGTTTTACCCATCGCCGACGCATCGCAACTGATTTGTGACTGGCCCATAAGCAATTCTTAACTTTTGTCAGAGTATTTGTATTTTTATCCCCTCTTATTTGTAATGTGCAAACATGCCCCCTTAATTTTCCCATCTGGAAGAATTGACAAGGTCATGAATTCTCTTTACTTATCCCATTGTACATATTCCTATTGTGTTAATCCCCAGTATAAGTTACCAAGCAGGTATTTTGTTGTATCATGTTTTCAAGAAGCTTTGTGTAGGTTGAGGTAGTGTTGTTACCCTTCTTACATAATCGTCACCCCATCCTTGTTGAACAATAAACCAGAATGTACCTGTGTTTTGTCTCTTTTCTTTTGTTTGTTAGGTTAGGTAGAATAGTTAGGTTAGGCAGACTAACAATAAGGTTATTGTAATTTAAAGTTAGTTTGAGCATGTGTGAACAGTGAAAGCGATGTGTAAAGTAACAGTGCAAGTAGTAGTGCAGAAAGCTAGACGCTTCCACCAAAGCAACACGTTAGTGTGAGCTCCACCTAAGATTTGACTTGTTAAATGGCCAAGACTCAAACCTGCAGGCACTTTTGCCACAGATGACACAATATCAGGTGTCTATAATAGAGCAAAATATACACTCTCGGTCAAAACAGGACCTAGAATTAAGTTGCCTAAACTGCGGTTTGCTGTTTGCCAAGATAGGCCGGTGTCGTGGAGCAGGATTCAACCCGTCTAGAAGAGATTCGTAAGTGTGATGTTAATTATTAATCATTGAAAGTTTGTGAATCAAATTCAACTCGTGAAGGATACTATTTGTGATGTATATAAGTTGTGCATTTCTAGTTTGGATTCGGCGACTGAATCACTTTAGAAATTTGAGTGAATCGCCTATTTCACTTGAACATTTTGAAAATCGATAATTTGGGATAATAGGGTGATTTGTAATTTGTAACTTTATTTCCTTTTGCTGTAATTGAATAAGCAAGAGACCAGTATACTTGTAAGGTTTTGGAATATTTCTTTAATAGATGGCCACAGGAAAAACGTCCGACTACTTAGCCATATTTTGTCCGAGTCACCGCTACTCCCCACCTCTCCTACCTGTTGATGGTCACAACCCAGAACAGCTATAGTTGGGTCCAAAACATAAGTTCCGTGACCATTCTCTGGCTAGGAAGGTTTGACGATGGATTTGACTTCTATGGACCATTTATAAAGAAATTAGCCCCCCGGTCCTTCCTAAAAATCTCGGCATTTTTCGCTAGAGGGCCAAATCCAAGATGGCCACCGGCGCAATCTTGGAAAATTAACTTTTGAACCAAAGCACCTAGAATCATGTCTGAAAACACTTTTTCGGGTAAGTGGACCTCGAGGATTCCGATTCCGACATCGGTTTGACAATATGACATCAACTTGACCTAGAAATCCAAGATGGCCGCCGGCGCCATCTTGAAAAATTTACTTTTGAACCAGAGCACCTAGAATCTTGTCTGAAAACACTTTTTCGGGTAAGTGGATCCCGAGGATTCCGATTCCGACATCGGTTTGACAATATGACATCAATTTGACCCAGAAATCCAAGATGGCCGCCATCTGATAGATGAAAAACATAATTTTTGAAAGGGAACACCTAGAAACATGAATGGACACATTTTGTTCGGTTAAATCATTGCGCTGATGCAATTTATGAAGGTCCTAGTCAGCCGGATATGATGAATAATGGGTCTAGGAGTGAGCTCCTAGTGGTATAAGGTCCCATATCGGCTGGATTTGTATGTGGGTACAAACGTATTCAGCAGAATGAAGGTCTGATTTATTTTAACAATGCACACTTTCTTTTCAGTTTGTGTCTTCGCTGAATACACCAATCACCGTCACTACATAATCGTAGTGTTGGCACCAGATTTGTTTATCTTTGTACAGTTTTGTATCACAAACATGATACTTCTTTCTGTTATTGTTCCACTGATGCTGTGGTTTCAGTAGTTGTGTTGTGAATTGAGAAATATCAGTTACATTCTCCCTGGTAATATTGGGTAAATGGGGTAATATCGGGTGACCTCAATTTACATGCTGACCCTAAGTGGGCGTGATAAACCTTGGTGAAACAATTTTGTCACTTTTCCTACATGAACGTTATGTTTTGCGTAATAGCGATACTTTTAGGGTGTTTTCGTAGAGATAATTGTGTAATATTTATTTACTCAAAGTCTCAGAGAAACGAATTTGCTAAAAAGCCAACACACAAATAAATTAACAAACAAATATCGGCAAACTGTGATTACAGACGGCGGTGATATTGGGCACATATATAGCGTTTACTACACGCTAAGATTGTAGGAGTGGCAGAAGAGTCATTGATGTATACATTGTATTGTACATAGTATTGTTCCGGTAGTATCATAATATTAGTATTAACTAATATAATTAAACAATTATTAACCAATATTGGGTAAATGGGATAATATCGGGTGGTAATAACGTGCAATGCCAGAAATATCGGTTACATTCTCCCTGCTAATATCGGGTAATATCGGGTGGTAAAACAATACAATGCCAGAAATAACGGTTACACTCTCTCTTGTAATATTGGGTAAAGAGGGAAACTATCGGGTGTTAATATCGGGTAATATTGGGTGGTAAAACAATGCAATGCCAGAAATAACGGTTACACTCTCTCTGGTAATATTGGGTGGTAATAACTAGCGTTATTACACGTTACAACTCGGGTAAAATGCCCAGTGGGAAGTGCGTCCCCCTTCCTGAATTACCACCCCTAACCAATCGGACATGGTTGGGAGCTGGTGGGTGGTCGCTGTCGCCCTGTCCGCCATGTCTGAATCGGAATCCTTGTGGCCGACTTACCCGAAAAAGTGTCTTCAGACATGATTGCAGGTGCTCTGGTTCAAAAGTATTTTTTTCAAGATGGCGCCGGCGGCCATCTTGGATTTCTAGGTCAAGTTGATGTCATATTGTCAAACCGATGTCGGAATCGGAATCCTCGAGGTCCACTTACCCGAAAAAGTGTTTTCAGACATGATTCCAGGTGCTCTGGTTTAAAAGTTAATTTTCCAAGATGGCGCCGGTGGCCATCTTGGATTTGGCCCTCTAGCGAAAAATGCCGGAATTTTTGTTCGGGAGGGACCGGGGGGCTAATTTCTTTATAAATGGTCCATAGAAGTCAAATCCATCGTCAAACCTTCCTAGCCAGAGAATGGTCACGGAACTTATGTTTTGGACCCAACTATAGGGAAGAGAATGCCCTGGCCGATGCCTTGAGTAGAGAAATTGATTTTGACGACTGGGGTGTATCCTCATTTTTTTTTTAATTTATGGATAGCCTGTGGGGCCCGCACACCGTTGACAGGTTTGCTGATGACTTCAACTGCAAAAGTCCTGTTTTTAATTCGAAATATTGCTGTCCCGGGACTAGTCTTGTAGATGCATTCTCTGTTGACTGGTGCAACAAAAGCTGGTGCCCCCAGTTTCTCTTGTCAGTCAGGTTTTGAAACATATCGGGGAGTGTCAGGCCAAAGGTACATTAGTAATTCCAGCGTGGCCTTATGCGTCTTTTTGGCCGTTGCTCTTTTCACGCAGCAGTCCGTGGGCAAGGTTAGTCACAAAAACCATGCAATTTCATGGGCCGCAACATAAGTTCCTTGTCGAACAAGTTGAAGAGCGGCATGCTCTGTGTGAGGTTGGACGGCACTTTATAAGCTTGGGTTGTTTGCAACCTTGAAAAGCCACTGAGCACATTTCTGTACAGCACAGAAATGGAGTTATAAATCCACTGGTATACTCCAGAATGAAATTGTTAGTAATGTTTCTCTCTTCTTATTAAGGAAGCAGATTAAATGCATTCACAAGTTGTGATAATGACGTTAAGAATCGAATCTTTCTGTTCGAATGTTTTGGCTATATACATTGTGTATAGGCCTACACCTTGTTTGGTCGTCCACATGGACGTTATTGTCATCACGTACGCCAGGCGAAAATACAGTAGGTGCTGATTGCGTATACAGAGTCGACTTGTTCTCGCACGAGAAAGTATGATTAGCTATACCTTTGCTTCTTTGTCCACAGGGATACCTCACATCACATAGATTTACAACATGTGCTGTTCGCATCCAGAGCCCCGAGCACAGTTGCCAAATGGGTCATTCCATGTCAGACCAACGCACTTGTTTACCTTAGGTCTTCCGATTTAGATAAAAATCGCTGTGCTTGTAGGTCCTAATGAGCAATGAATGCACACCAATTTTTAGCACGATCCGACCTACCATGTAGTCAGGGCAGAAACCACAAAAATTGGTACAAATATGTCAAAACCATGTAAATTTTCATCGAATATATGCAAATTTGGTATTACAATATTGACAATTGCATGCTCAAATAAATTCTTTTGTCCAAAATAATTTTTGTGAAAAGTAGTTCACCGTGACTTTTCATATGTTACTATGACCTTTGACCCATTTTTTGTAATAATGTATCATTCCGAAAATCAACGAAATGAAAATGACTTGATAGAACATGCCTTCCTCTATCAGAATCCACTAAGAAACCATTGGGCTCTTTACAATGTACAACTTTATGGCTATTTTTGTACTGTTGGTAGGTTACAAATTTAGTCAATTTATTGACTTTACATTAGAAACCCACTAACACAACTTACTGTTCTGTTTCAATTGTTACTAAAATTATTTGTGGTTAAGGAATTTCTCATGTTGAGGGCTGATGTGGTCTAACCAGACTCATACTTTAAATTATTAGCAGAGGCGCAACCAGGATTTGGCATCTTTTATTTTTTTGGGGGGGGATTTTGTTTTTCTTTTGAATTTTCTTTAGAAGACTGTAAAAGAAAATGACCAAAACATCAAACAAACAAATTGACATTCTTGGAGGGGTGGGCTCAAGCCCGCCGAACCGACATATTTGTACCAAAAGGGTGGTATTTTACTTTTAAAATGTCATTTTTTTGTTGTTTCTGCCCTGACCACATGGTAGGTCGGATCGGGCTAAAAATTGGTGTGCATTCATTGCTCATTAGGACCTACAAGCACAGCAATTTTTATCAAAATCGGAAAACCTAAGGTAAAAAAGTGCGTAGAGGTATCCGATTGGATCCTCCTCATCGCGGTGAATGCTACCCGCTGGTTGGAGTCGTCTGGTGTCTCCCCTGGCTCACCCTTCTGACCTTTGACACCAGTTTGACCAGGACTTCCGACTACACCCGGCAGACCATTCGGACCTATCTTGCCTGGCTGACCTATCCCATCGTCACCTTTAGGCCCAGCGTTCCAAAGTGCTCCCCGCTCACCCATTGGACCGATCGGCCCGATATCACCATTTTGACCCGGCTGACCTGCGTCGCCCTTTGACCCCAGCTGGCCATAGGGTCCGACCTGACCAGGTAAACCTGATATACCATGTGTGGCAGCAGGTCCCTGGCAGCACATTGGACACGCCTGAGACGCAGGACCATCACCGTCCGAGGCAACCGGCCCAGTGACGGAAGCTCGGAGCTTGACAGAATTACCCAGAAGGAGGGCGATTGAAAGAACGGCTGCCACCAAGATCTTCATTCTGTATAAAATACCAAAAGTAAACAATATAAACCAAAAAAGGATCAAATTTTCTAAAACAAAAAGATAACGAATTAAGCGTTTCTCGGGTAGAGTACATACAAAATAACTTGAGATGTTCGTTTTGGTCGGTTTTGATAAAGCGGCAAAACAAATTTGGCGGAACAACTTTTTTGATGGACAGTGTCGTACGGGTTTTGAATGTATAAAGAGGGCTGACCCACCTCTTCTTTTCTCTAGAAATTTATTGTAACTACACATTAATTTCGTCCGCAAAAATCGTCGAGCTCAACTCTTGGGTGCAGTATATAATTGTTTACTTGTTTTTATATATTTGGGCACTGCTGTCATTGGTTATGGATACATTTTGAATTTGAATGACCAATAGTGTTAAAACAAACCACAAAAACGCAAAAATTTGTTTTATTCAATTTCAAAAAAATTCACGACTTTAGGAGTATTCAGAAAGGTACACAAATTGCAATAATACTTGATCTGGAATGGAATTTATTGATAACTATTTTTGAAGTTGAAAAATTTAGCTAGGCGATGTTCGGGGACAAAAGTAAAGTGTCGTAAAAGAATGTGTGACACAAGTGTTAAAATAACTGGGGAAGATAATATCCTGAATGAAAAACTCTGTAAATACGGTAATATTTCAGAATTTGTCTCGCCGATTGTTTAGCTATAGCTCCTCACAAAATACGTCAATGGTTTTGTGGCGATGTTAAACAAATAGAACGTTATTTGTATTTTGTTTTAATACAATAACGCCTACCTTGACATGGTGTTCTTAGTCAGAGTTCAACCAAAGTAGAAATCTTAGTGACTAAGGTTGAATGTCACCTGGAAATAATACAAAGAAAACAAACACCTTTGATCACAACACTTTAAGATATTTGTTTGTTTGTAACAAAGAGGATGACAAAATAGGGGGATAACAAGACGAGTCCGTGGATGCAAAGAAGGAATACAATACGTTTGACTTTTGCTCCTACCATTTTAAATAAGACTTAAGAGTTTGCATGGTGGAACAATCATTGGGGATGGAAGGTTTGTGATAACACTATATGGGTTGTGGATGAAGCTGAGTTCAGTGGACCATTGAGGAACAGGATACGCGGTAGATTCTGACAGGACGCTAAAAGATGCTTGGTAGGATGTTGGAGTAGGCTGTGGTGCTCACTGAAACATGAAGGATGATGGAACAGCTTGAACATCAGGCACAGTACCAAGGGTATACATGTATAGGGGACCCTACGTACGTGAACAGCCTTTAACAACCATTTGCGTGGACAGCGGAGCAGAGAGTCAAAAATAAAATCATAATAGACACAACTTACTCTATTCACAAGTTCGTTTAAACAATAATGTTGTAAGAACCACTGGTCATGAAGTAATAAAACCATTACTTCCAACTCAAGTCTTGAAGAGTCTGTTTTCATCTGTCACAGAACCTTACCTTGTATTCTCGTTCTTGCAGTCAGATCTCTTTCTGGTCGTCCTCCAGCCGAAGGCGAAGATGAGCTGCGGTCGCTGTGAGGAGTGAAGCGCGCGTCCCTGCCTTAAAAACTTGCCATCGATTTCCTAAGCAGTGACTGAGGAACTTTGCCCGGTTTGTGATTGGCCCATGTGCGCTGTCAATCACAGACCACTGACTCGTTTAATATTCATGAGACGGAAGTTATGTTAATGTGACTTTCAGTCACCGACACTGTGAAATGAACACATCTTATTAGTGGACGTTTTATAGACGTCGGTGACACGTTCAAACGCGTGCTTCGTGATTGACACTCACAACTGACCAATGAAAGGAAGACAGATGAGAATTGAAGGTTTGCTTGGCCAAAAGGTGATAAGGGAACTTAGACTTGTTTCGGCATTTGGGCAATGCGTAACGGTATATTCATGAAAAGAACAATGGCAACTAATTCATATTAAAGAACTCCAAAGAACCCCTGTTCCTAACTAACTCGAAAACATCCTAGTTGGTAAAGAGGTGGGCCTATGGATTGATAGGTCTGTGGTTCGAATCCGGCTGTTGTTAACGTTTATCTTTGTCTTCGCCAATTGTCCTGTGGAATATTTTAACCAGAGATCAAGGCTAAAGGAACAACCGGGTTAGATAGATAAGTCCCTCTCCCTTGAACAATATGTTATTGTGACTTCCCCAATGAAAGACCACTCGAACCACTGACTTGTTGGGTGACTAACCATGATTGGTGGATAGAAACATGACGTACACCGGTCGTGATTTGTTTAGTGTTCAGTTCGTGTTGTAGGCCTATGTAGAGCCCCATTTATGAAACAAACACTAGCCACGATATTATTAAAGGGACATATTTTACAAAAACATTTTGAAAACAAATTGTCGAGTACCACATCTTTACGCTCTACATTAAGTTTTAAAAATAATATCTTGAGAATGTTTTGAAATTTTGTTAAAATTAATTTTGATGGTAACGCATTTAGGGGGTTTAATGTCAAAGCCACTTGAACATTAAAGTTATCAGAATGTGTTGGGGTGTTGGGGTGTTTGTTTTTTAGTTTTTGTGTTTTTTTTGTGTTTTTTTTTTTTTTGGGGGGGGGTGGTTTGTATTAGTTCACTAACTTGATTTAGCACAAACCATGCATACAATTATAAATAGTTTAGCCTCAGGTAGAATGTTTAACTGGTTTATTCGGGAGGCGCCCAGGAAAAACACATGGAGTCCAAACTGGTAACCTTTTTAACTGAGCAAGGCATTTTGTGCTAAGCCAATTTATTGTGCTTAGCAGCTCAATTAAATTGGCCCCCAGAGCTTTAGAGGAAATACAGACGGGAAATGAAGTCACGTACCAGACAAAACAACATGAACTTGATGAACCGCATGCGGCCCCTGCACATCCGGGTCACTCCAATGGTGACTCTGACTGGTTCGTCGGGCGGTCTGTTCTTGACCCGCGAAACTCGGTTCTCGCGCTCGTACGCGACCCAAGAACCTTGCACTCGGAACAGGATCACACACCACCTATTATTCGGGGTTTTGCACAATCGAGTTTCGCGAGTCAAGAACAGATTACACGTATTGACCATTCTATCGTTTCTAAACATCTCCTCGTTACATAGGAATAATACTTGCTTGAAAATAAATGTGTATAAACAATGGTTGGTTATTTCATGGAGTAATTATTTAGTATTGTATTTATTTATTTATTTATTTATTCCTGAAAACCAACAGCTGTGAACCGCCACTTACAGGCATCAGTTAAAATTTGAAATTGGAAACAAAGTAGAATTCGGTATCAAAATATATTTGCTTTACAGATTAAAATAGTTGTACAAAACAGTAAAACAAAACAGTTATAAAACAAATATGTACATACATGTATAACATTAACAACCTGCAGTGAGTGTATCATGATTTTCAAATTCGACAATAGACTTAAACTGGATGATCACAGTACACGACAAAGCTTTGTATACTTGACTACGAAAACAAGTTAGCGTTGGGGCTCCAAACACATCGCATCTTATAATTTCATGAAGTCGGTTGTAGGCAGACGACTAATTATTGAGATAAACTCTCGTTTAGTCGCCTCATCCCACCGGACCCCATGGAACATGCAAAAAGTGTTTTTAGGAGCTGACCTGGTACAGCTGATTAGGGGGCATGGAGAGTAAATGGGTTGGCATATGTTAGAATGAAGTGACTCTGAATATGTTTATACAGAAATAAGTATGGTGGCCCTGAAGGGACACGCAGATCGTGAATATTGACGTCAATATTCGCGACAAATTTTACGACTTTCCTCAAAGTCGCGAATATTGACGTCAATATTGACGTCAATATTCACGACTTTCCCCAAAAGTCGCGAATATTGACGTCAAATTTGACGTCGATATTCGCGTCAAATTTCACGACTTTCCTTAAAGTCGCGAATATTGACGTCAATATTGACGTCAATATTCACGACTTTCCCAAAACGTCGCGAATATTGACGTCAAATTTGACGTCAATATTCGCGACTTGCCCACAAAGTCGCAAATATTTTGACGCGAATTTTTTTCCAGCAAGCTAGGTTTTGGCTAGTCTTGTTTTGGGACGATCCGGCGATCGCGAATTTATTTTTATAAAATTATATTTTTCGGAATAATTACAGGATATCTAGCGCGATCATTTTGCTGGATGCCTAGAATCATAATTTACCTTCAAATTTACCTTTAAGTTCAGTTCACGAGATTTGTAAGCATTTATCAATTCGTCTTCGGTCACGTCAGTGCAGAACTAATACACAGGTATAACTGCGTGCAGAACACATGCTGTAAAGTATGGAATTCCAAAGACGACAAAACTGCGTCGCGTCGTGCCGTCGCCCCGACGGCACGACGCGACGGTGACGTCGTGCCGTCGCGTCGTGGCGTCGCGTCGTGCCGTCGGGGCGACGGCACGACGCGACGCAGTTTTGTCGTCTTTGGAATTCCATAGTAAAGGGATATCCTTTTACAAACAAGTGCTCAGCAGTGCCATGCCAAATTTTATCTTAAATATTGTTGATGTCTGCAAATGGTGTATCCTACCTTTAAGTTCAGTTCACGAGATTTGTTTCTGAACTTGTAACAAATCCACTGATCTCTCGTGACAATCGAGGGCGCCCTCAATAAGCCCGTTTTCTGAGTATGGATGGTCGACGAACGGACGGCGCGCCCCGGACAAATGAAAAACTCAGTCTTGGAGCAAGACTAGCCAAAACCTAGCTTGTGGAAAAAAATTCGCCTCAAAATATTTGCGACTTTGGGGGCAAGTCGCGAATATTGACGTCAAATTTGACGTCAATATTCGCGACTTTTGGGGAAAGTCGTGAATATTGACGTTAAATTTGACGTCAATATTCGCGACTTTTGGGGAAAGTCGTGAATATTGACGTCAATATTGACGTCAATATTCGCGACTTTGAGGAAAGTCGTGAATTTTGTCGCGAATATTGACGTCAATATGCGCGACTTTCGGGGAAAGTCGTGAAATTTGACGCGAATATCGACGTCAAATTTGACGTCAATATTCGCGACTTTTTGGGAAAGTCGTGAATATTGACGTCAAATTTGACGTCAATATTCGCGACTTTGAGGAAAGTCGTGAAATTTGTCGTGAATATTGACGTCAATATTCACGATCTGCGTGTCCCTTCAGGGCCACCATATATAAAAGTCGTGTATACGAAAAACTAGGGACTGTATCCATTAATTTTGGTGAATTATGGCTGTCAACGTCGTTGGTCTTCCTACGTTCCGCGCGTATCAAAATCGATTCGTATTGAAGCGCGCGCTTTGGTCTCCATTCAAGTCGCCCAATTCGAATGAAACGGGCAAATTGACACGTTAGTGGTACGTAAAAAAAAATCGCGGCCCTGAAAGTGTGTTTTGAAAAAAATACACCAAAATCAAAACAATCTAAACCTCTGTATACCTTGCAGTTAAACTGCACGAGGAAACGCAACAACTCACACACCTACCCTTCGGCCGGTTTACATGATCTCTTTTTCGGTTTTGCGTTTGTGATGTTAGGGTCGGGTCGGCTACGTTGTGAAAAAAAACAAAATAAACCGAAAATAACTGAAACGGGAAATTCACGTGGTGTTTGCACTGGTTTACAGCTTCAGATGACAGCAAAATTTACGTGTTGGTAGCGGCATCGTCATCCAAATATATTTAGGCCGGAAACGCGGGCACGAACAATATGTATAGTAATTCTTTACATACCCCGGGATGGGGTTAAGCAGGCTGATGTTTCTTGATCGATAGATATTTACGCGATACTGGTATAAGTTCAGGCAACAAATTGACACAATATTCATGAAATTTAGGATGATTTATCCGGGCCAAGCATTCGGTTTTCCCAGATTTTTTTTCGGGTCGTGTCGGGTTGGTTTCGGTTCGGATTCGGTTTGTAATGTTCGGGTCGAATTGGCCTAGTCAACCCAATCCGATGCACATCATTAGAGCAGGATGGTAACGCTGACGCACCTAACCGTTTTAAATGTATTTC
This sequence comes from Crossaster papposus, assembly GCA_037893245.1. Classification (NCBI taxonomy): domain Eukaryota; kingdom Metazoa; phylum Echinodermata; class Asteroidea; order Velatida; family Solasteridae; genus Crossaster; species Crossaster papposus. Next base: position 1,297,010 of record JBAIAA010000833.1, read on the forward strand.
CACGTATACGAATACGTATGGTGGCCCTGGAGGGACACTCAGATCGTGAATATTGACGTCAATATTCGCGACAAATTTCGAGACTTTTCCCAAAGTCGCAAATATTGACGTCGATATTCGCGTCAAATTTCACGACCGGACATGACGTCTGACTTCTGGGTTTTTTTCTCGCCTCTAAAGCTGTACCTCAAAAATGACACATCAAAAAAGAAAAAAACACTTCGCATTTGTTTCAAAATACGGAAAACACACGCAACTAAATTACGAGCGTATCTGCAAGTCGGGTTGGTGTAGTGGTTATTTCTTTGCCTTCCACCACTATGAGTATAACCCGGGTTCGAATCCGGCCTGAGCCAATATGTGAATTTGGTTTTCAGTCCCGGACTTGATTCCGTAGGTTTTTCCTCAGGATATTCTTCTGGGAGTTTCCTCCAACCTCTTAAACTGTACCTTCTTCTCATTGTCTTCTCTCTACATGTTTCTTCTTCAGACTTGCGAGCTACAGTGCCTTGGGCGCTTTTGAGGGATGCTTGGTTTCATTACCAGAAATATATAATAATAATATTAATAGACTACACGGACGGCGCGCCCCGGAACAAATGAAAAACTCGGTCTTGGAGCAAGACTAACCAAACCCTAGCTTGCTGGAAAAAAAAATTCGCGTCAAAATTTAGGTCCAGGGAGTCGTGAAATTCGACGTCAAATTTGACGTCAATATTCGCGACTTTGGGGGCAAGTCGCGAATATTGACGTCAATATTCGCGACTTTCGGGAAAAGTCGTAAAATTTGACGCGAATATTGACGTCAAATATGACGTCAATATTAGCAACTTTTGGGGAAAGTCGTGAAATTTGACGTCAATATTGACGAGCTTTTGTTTCCTTTGTTCTCTTTTGTGTCTCGCCCCTCGGTCGTTATGTGGTGCAAGAGCACACACACCAGACCATACATGCAAATACACACATCACAAACGATGTAATAGCATGTGACATATGGCCACGTTTTGTCCTGTGTATATATCATCAATTTCACATTATTTGCCTCATCAGATCATGTGCTTGTACATGTACACACATTAAATGGAATTGTAAATCATTTGCTGTTGCTGTAATTTTCAGAAATTGATGCATTCTGATGGGGGTTACTATGTTATAGCAAATATTTCAACACTGACTTGTTTGATGTTTTGGATTTGTAGATGCTGGGAAAGTCAAGAAAACATATCATATGTTCTTGTAGTCAAGGTTCCCTGACCCAACTTAAGATTAAACGGAGCAAATTATAGACGTTGGGGAATTGTAAGGTAGGATATTCAGTTGTACCCCTTCGCAAGACAGTGTGTAATCAATTGCAAAAAAAATGCGGAATAACTAAATATGAACAATTTGGAGCACTATTTGAGAAAAAAAAGGTCAACGCTGGTCGGCTGATCAGTCGAAAATGTCATTTTCTAACAGTCCAGTGAAGTATTTTGTGATAATTTGGTCATTTATTTTGATGATGTTTGCCAATATTGTATACATGTATTCCCTTTAAGTTCATCGTACAGGTGTACACAATGTAGCTGCACACATACATGTACATGCTGCGGTTCACAAAGAGAGTTTATTTGCCTATCAATACAATTTTCCTGTCAATGAAATATTACACACAACGATACGGTCAAAGTTCAAGAGCATTATGGCTGTGGAGAATGAGTTCGAATTTTGGCTCAAAATACACCCGAATATTCCCAAGAGAGAAATTAAACAGTACGAGAGAATCACATCGTTTGTGAATTCCCATGTTGATTTATTTACTGATGTTTTCGAAAACAAAACTGAGGTGTTCGAAGAAAGAAAACTAACGCACTACCGGCTTAACGAAATATACCAGCAGTGATAAGGCATGTCCTCAGAAAACTGAATATAAATACAATTTGTACTTGTTGCATTACTGGCCGGCCCGGAGGGTGTGTGTTCAAACCAAATCATTAAGTATACTGCAATACGAAATGTATATGACAACAATTATAATATAATATAAAAATAAACTGACTTTAAGTTTACAACTGAGTCTGCAACTGAGTCTTTACGACCCTAAGTCTGCAACGAAAACGCACACCTACCTTTCGGCCGGTTAACGTGGTGTTTTTTTATTTCCCGAAAGGCCAGCCGCATTAAGTGAAAACCATACTTGGGTGTCTCCCCCAAAACCACCAGAAACGGACAAACATACTTTCACTACCTGAAAGCCAAAACTACCTAAGCAATGGATTGGGAATCTTATGATACCAAGATAATAGTATAGTTTTAGCTCGAGCCCCTACTTTGTGAAGGGTCAATTAAAACGTACAGGGGGTGTCGACAAAAGTTCAATATTTATCCCTCATTTCACGGCATGGCTAACTAATTATTTTGAATCGGAAATAATCATTACAAATTAACACCAATCGACTCAGATATGTTTTATTTATTCATTTATTCATCACATTTCTTTACCCAGGGTCATGGTACGCTACCCAGAATGCCATGCGTTTCCTTTTCAGAATTCTGAGAAGCTCGGTTAGCTTTTACCACCAGCGCCCAGTATTGGGCAGTGGGCACGAGCGAAGGAATAATGGTGTTCAACTCACCGACGATTAGCAGCAGATTCGTAGACTGGTTGCATTGGAAGCAGTCCTGATTGCAGGTGAGTTATAACCAAGTGGCCGTTTTTCACTTCTTATCATGTTATCTTTTAAATAACTTAAGTGAGAGGGAACATTTCTCATAAGACGTAAAACCTGTCTTGGGTTTGTGTTGTAGAGAACAATGTAATTGTAATGGACCAATCAGAAGATGCGGGAAGAGGTTACGGTTTGTGGGCTTGGACATTGCGTCTCGGAAAAAGAGCTTTAGAGGAAAAAATGGGTTAGGGTTATATATAAAAAAGTTATTGGAGGTTAAATTTGTTTGGGGGAAGCGAAACAAAATAATGAGTATTTAGTTAACGTTTGCATAACTACACAAAGAAAAAAGGAATGTCCACAGTATGTATGGAAGGTTAAGCGTATTGTTTATGCGTGTTGTTGACTGTTTTTGATGAGATATAAAAGGAGGAACTATTCCAAAAAGTAATGTGAAGTTTCTTGATGTGGTACAGAAAACATCACTCTTTTCACGAAGTCTGATAAGCATTTTATTTTCAGGAAAATTAACTGCTAAGACAATCTTGATGTATACAATTTGTTTAACACACTTTCGTACAAGCAAAATGACACTCGTTAGAGCGCACACCTCCGCACCAACCGCAAACAAGTTTCATCTCCCAATGTCGACATAAATCTTTCAAAAGTGATCCAGATTGCTGATCTGGCTCCAGATCACTCTGAAAATTGTATGGAATCGTCCTTGACCCATAAGCTATCTATCCACCAAGTCTCGTTAAAATCCCTCAATACAAGTAGTTTGTTTAACCCGTAATCCTGCTAACAGTCTAGTCGATTGCTTACAGGAATACATAGCATCCGCCATCAAAGACAAGCGGTGGTAATAGTTTCAGGTTGAAGTTGGTATTCTGTTTAAAGGTAATATAACCATTTGCTTTTGCTGTCAATTTTGAATAAGGATGGGTTTAATATAGAAAATTCATGTTTTATAGTTAATATTGTGACGCTGACCTAGTTTCGTGTTCATAAAAACACTAAGAAAAAGGGCTGTTCTTGCAGTCTGGTTTCTTGACTTCCTTAATAGTGGGGCGGCTTAGCTGATCAATTGTGCACTTTCCCTTAAAAGCATGAAACTTGGCACATGGTTAGAGTAACACAATACAAAGATTTTTAGTCCAGGGGCCACCGGAAAATGCACCCCGTATGGCGGCCATCTTGGATTTCAAAATGGCCGCCATTGTGGATCTGTTTTGTTGAATATCTCCTTAACTGGTAGAGATATCGAGACAGTTGAAACGCCTATACCCACATTTTAGGGGTCTAGGAATCCATTGGTGACATAAAAGTTTGAAAATTGTGGCCGCCATCTTGAATTCCAAGATGGCCACCATCCACGAGCTATTTTGCTCAATATCTCATGAAGTAGTAAAGATATCAATACATTTTTAACACCTATACCCACGTTTTAGGGGTCTTCTCCTCTCCTGCGAGCTGGACTTGGGCCCATCTGCATCGGCAACCGGGCCGGCCGCGTTCTCGCGCAGACTGTCCTTCAAACGGGTGAGGTTCATGGCGGAAGGCGTCAGCGCTTTGACGGCTGCCGGGGAGCGCATCGCCCGCCAGGTGCGGCTCCTTTCCCGGTCGGTCGAGGCTGGCACGCCGCCACCCTGTATCTCTGAGGTTTCAGGGTTCGTTCCGGGATCGTTGGAGCGGTCTCCGGAGGGGAGCATTGTTGCTGTTCTCGGGAATCTCGCTGGAGGGGTGCACGCACCGGCTGCCAGTCGCCGGGGACCGGCTCGCCGGCGCTGGACGCTCGGCGCAGGAAGGGCTTGCTGGGGGTTTCCAGGGTCGAGACCATTCTGCCGCTCGGAGGCTCCTGAGCTTCTTCACGGGACCCTGTCGGCCCAACGGGGGCGTCGGGAGGGGGCGACAGCCCTGAGCCGATCTCTGACCACTGCGGGGCCGAGCAGTCCTTTTTGGGGCTGCCACGCCTTCTCGGGGGAGATGGGTCCGTCATCTTGCCCTTATCATTGTATGGTGGCTGTAATAAATGAACTGGAATGTGGCCCATCCTGCATTGTCTGTTGTACCCGGGCCATTGGTCTCTTGGCTGCCGTGGCGGGAGGAGAACTCGACGGGAAAGCTGAGGGATCGCTTGGTCGTTCGAGGGCTGGCCGTTTCTCGGGCGGGTGCAGATCGAGAACCTGGCGGAGCGGTGCCGGTCCTTCGTGGCAGGCCTATCCAGGGCGGCACTGTCGCGGACCGAAGCAGTTGCTTTGGAAAGGGGTTTAGGTTTCGTGCCTGCTCCTGCTGGGCCGGGCCGCGGGGCGCTTGTAGGTGGCGTGAGTGCCTTCAGTCGAAGGCTGGGAGTTGCATTCTTGGTGCGTGATGGGCGCTCCAGGGGCCATCCTTTCGGGCCGCCATCGGGCTGGCGACCTGAGTCGTCCCCTGGTGCAACGTTGGAAGAGTGCTTAGAGGCCGCTGGGTTCGAGCTGGCCCGTGTCGGGCTGGGGAGTCGGCGGGCGGACGTGACCGCGCGGGATTTGTCCGACATGGGTGGACTCGGGAACGGTCCTGACATCGTGGTCGAGCCGTGTGGCGGGGGCGGGGGCATTTGCATTGTGGGCCGCTCGGATTATCTACGGGTGGGTTGCCGCCGCCTTGAGTCCCATCGCTGTGCCCAGCTGGACCGGGTTGTTGCCCCGAAAACTGTTGCGATGGTTCGCGGCACACTCGTGGAGGAGAGAGGTGGCAGGCGCATCGGCAGCGATGCTCTGAGGTGCCTCGGCCCACTTCTGCGGAGCTGTCAGTGTCCGGCCATGTGTTTTCTCCCCAAGGTGCGCGGGGCACCGCCACCAGGGGAGCCTTTTGTTGGACGTCCAATTGTGGGTGGTTGTACTGACCCTACGGCGGGGCCGGTTTCAGAGTGCATAGACTGCTTCCTTCTTTCCATGGTGGCCGCGCGACCCACATGTGTCCGCTATACGGCGGACGTTTTGCACGGGCTGGAGGAGGGACATTTTTTTCGCGGGATGTCCTGGTCGCGAGTATGGATGTTGTTTCTATGTGCACCGGTGTCCGACGGGCGGGGGCGGTCCAATGTGTTTGCGGTGCCCTCGAGGGCGCAGGCCGTTGCCGCCCAGTCGCGAAACCACCTTCAATTTGCATCCGGGGGCTTCTGGAACTCATCCTCGGTCGCGGCTGCTTCCGTTTCGGGAGTGGGTTCTTTCTCCGGAGGGTTGGTTGTGCGGTGGGCTCCGCATCAGGCCCTGAAATTTGTGACGTCGCCCTGCACGGCTTCGAGGGCAAAGTGGTCCAGGGGGCGGGTGGCATCCTTGCATGGTGGCGCTGTGGAGGCGACATGTTGGTCATCTGCAACGGAGCTCTGAACGAGTTCCGGGGTCTAGTCGCGGAGGTGGGCGGGATGCGCCCAACTTGACTTGACCAAATTTGAAGGAGACCGTTTCCATGGGGCAGGAGTCCTGGACGCCGGGGTCTGCACGGGGCCGGCGGAGGCATTCCAGTATATCCGTGGGGCATCATCCCGCCCACCCCGTATTTTCAAGGCGTTCATGTGCGGGGAGGCGCTCCGCTGCGCTGGGGGCGCCGGCAGCGCGGATGGTTTCCGCAGCGGCGGAGTCGAGGTGTTCTCGGAGAGGCTAACCACGGGAGGCTGCACTTCCGGTGAAGTCGGAGCGGCAGCAGCCGGGGTCTCACGTGCCGACCGATCGAGACTGGTGCACGGCGCAGGGGATGGAGAGGGAGCAGGACGGGCTCCGCTTGTCTTCGCAGCCACCTGCAGCCCAGCCATGGATCGCGGTGACATGTGTCGAGCGGTGGGCAGGCACTGGAGCTTGATCGAGGGCAGTCGGGTGCTCTCGGAGCTTTTTCCGAGGCCTCCTTTTGTTGCCTTCGAGGGGGCCCAGAGCATTCGGGAGAGGTTGGTGGGAGCTGAGCTGCCACAGCGGGGGCGGGGGCTCGAGCCGCTCCCGGCAGACTCTGGCTTTTTCGAGCAGCCTGCTGAGCCGGTCGAGGCCCTCAACATGTTGCTCTCCTTGCTGGGGGGCGGTCTGAAGCCGGCTGGCGGACGTGTGGCTCGGTCCAAGCTTGCATGATTGGAGTGTGCCCGGTCCCAGCCGCAACCTCTCTGCGAGTCAGCTTCGATTCTTTTTGGGTCACCCATTTGCAGCTGACGAGTGCTGCAGCGGGGCGCGAAAGCATGCTGTTGCTGTCGGGGGGGTTTGTAAACGTGGTCCTCTGCTCGCACCTCTAGTCACATCTGGTTGTCCAACCGGCTGGAGTCGCTCAGTCTCTTGTGTCCGCCCAATGTGCATTTTGGTTTGGACGTAGCCGGCGAAGACTGGGTCATGCTTGGGGTCCATTTTGGGCCGGAACGGGTCGGGAGAGGGGGAGTGTCGCTGGGTGGGATGGTGCCATCTCATTTCTAAAATCAAAAGCAAAAGCTCGAACCACTCCCAACAGACTCTGGCCTTTTCGAACAACCTACTGAACCAGACGAAACCCTCAACATATTGCTCTCCTTACTGGAGGAACAATCTGAAACCGACTAACAAACATATGGCTCAATCCAAACTTACATGATTGGAATATACCCAATCCCAACCACAACCTCTCTGCGAGTCAGCTTCGATTCTTTTTGAATCACCCATTTGCAACTGACGAGTGCTACAGCAAGGCACGAAAGCATGCTATTGCTATCAAGAGGATTTGTAAACATAATCCTCTGCTCGCACCTCTAATCACATCTGGGCCCAATTTCACGGCGCTGCTAAGCACACGATTTTCTGCTAACCGAGCCTCCGTCTATTTCACGGAGACCGTAAGCAGTAAGCACAGCAAAAGGCACGCTTAACTTAGCGGGAAAATTTGCTTAAATCAGTGACGTAACAATAGAATCTCCATGCGCGCGCCAACGTTAGCACAAAAAAGCCGTGAAATAGCGCTTAAGGTTAGCAAATTTTTCTGCTTAAGTAAGCACAACTTTTCCGCTAACTGTTAAGCAGCGCCGTGAAATTGGGCCCTGATTATCCAACCAACTAAAGTCACTCAATCTCTTATGTCCACCCAATATTTAAATTTGGACATAACCGGCAAAGACTAAGTCATGCTTAAAATCCATTTTAAGCCAAAACAAGTCAAGAGAAAGGGAGTGTCACTGAATGGGATAGTGCAATCTCATTTTTAAAATTCTAAAATCATGAGATATTGAGCAAAATAGTGACGGCCACAATTTTCAAACTTTTATGTCACCAATGGATTCCTAGACCCCTAAAATGTGGGTATAGACGTTTCAACTGTCTCGATATCTCTACCAGTTAAGGAGATATTCAACAAAACAGATCCACAATGGCGGCCATTTTGAAATCCAAGATGGCCGCCATACGGGGTGCAATTTCCGGTGGCCCCTGGACTAAAAATCCTTGTATTGTGTTACTCTAACTATGTGCCAAGTTTCATGCTTTTAAGGGAAAGTGCACAATCGCCATTTTTTTTGGAGCTAAGCCGCCCCACTATAAAGGTTCTACGCAGACCTTTCAAGAAGAATTGCTGTTTAATAATTTAAAATGTGCCCTGGTTTGTAAGTAACAATACCACCGTTAATAAAATGGTATAAAATGACATTATTTGGGGTTAATCTCCGTAAATGTAATTGGCCCCCTCATTAACATGTTCAAACACTGACAAATGGTGGCGCTTTTCGTGACGAACATTCGGCAACCCCCGAAAAGAAATAAAATTATAGTCTGGTACCTGACAATACATCTGGACACCAGATAAGCCCTGTACAATGCCGCTTCACGGCGTGCGTGCAGCATTAGCCTCTGTCATGAAATGACAAAAATCAACCGAAGAGGGCGTTTTGCGGAAATTTGTCAATATGGCTTCCGAGCTCTCGCGTAAAACTAACGTAATTAGCTATACCACAGAGGAAAGACAACAGATAGTTAGTGAATTGCGGGGAAATACTTAATACAAAATGGCCAATCATAAAACTAGATTTTCTTTCCTGCACTTGAAAAGGCCCGCCGTGCATTTATGCTCCTTAGAAAACCGGTTAGGCCCAACATTTTAACCTTTTTTTTTTTTTCAGTGGCACTGAACTGAAGCTTTATTTGAAAGCCATATATTTGAATGCCATACAGTAAACAAATTCTGGGGCCAATTCATACAACTTGATACAAGCAATATTCTTTTTGCATTTTTAATAAATTTTTTTTTGACATCAAATATAAATTTGAGGCTTTACACACAAGCACTTGGTTCACATAATTAGGGCCTACTATTTGGACGTTAAACCTCAACATTCCTGATCCTGCAATGTTAATTTAAAAACCAACCCGTTTTAAATACTGTCGCATTAAATGTAGACGCCTGTGAAATCTAGTAATATTTTACCCTTTTATTGACTGAAACCTTACATGGGTCATAAATGACATTTACTATTAAAAGAAGTTCGTAAATATTAAACTTGGATTTTCCAAGAATTATTCAATTGCGCCGAGACACTCGGCGGTCGATTAGATTTGACAATTTTTGTTTTGAGATAAACATTTCAGCGATTGCGTGCAAATGCATAGCGGGGTACCAGCAAATTTAAGAGATCGTCGTGTTCTAAAGTTACTAAGTAACATTTTTTTTTTACGTTTTGGTGTTTTCAGGTGTTTTGTGTGGCCAAACTTTTGTTCGAACAAATATTTTTTTTCTTTTTCGATTTCACGAGAAAATGAAAAAAATGCGGATTCGGTTACCACGTCCGCCATAGCCTTGTGTGCATTTGTCTGCCGTGTTTATCTCAAGAGAAAATTTTTTGAATCTTGTTGTGCACATGCGCAGTTGGAATGTCGAAGTGGCTTATATAGCGCAGCACACTTTTACAAACTGACCATTTTTTCAGTCGCTGTTTCTTTCTCTTTCGTAATTTTACGGTTTTGGATGACATTTAGCCTTATGCCTACGGTTTATTCTTTCGAAATAACCACAGTCTTTAGAGCTCCGTCGTAAGCCATAAAGTTCTGAAATCGACGACACACGTGTTGCTGTTGGTAAGCGCCGCCATTTTGACAATTTTCCGCGCGTTGACCTTTTAGAAAGGTCATGACAGAGGCTAATGCGATGCGCGTACGTAAATACATGTTCAATGTATACCGGTACATGTACGTGCGTGATGCCATGCATGCACGCAGTTACGCACGCAGCAGATTTTGTTCAGACATGGCGAGTGAAGACGACAGTTCGTGGCCGGGGAGCGCATATGCTACAAGTCAAAGGTAAAATGCTCTGAGAGCATAATAAAAGGGCCAACGGGTTTCCAGTTAAAGTAAAATGCTGTGCGAGCATTCCAGCTAAAGTAAAATGCTGTCTCAGCACTGCACTCGCGTCAAAAAGGAAGTGGACAAGAGAATGCCAACGGGTTTTACCTCTTACCCCCCCCCCCCCCCCCCCCAACAAGCGCAGACCGAGCGAAAGGTCAGCAGGTGTGGGCCACTAGTTCGGTGTGGGCGGGTCGAAACCGTTGCCCTCCCACCTCGCCCCCTCCTCCCATAGCAGCATGGACTCACAATCGGGTAGTCTAAAGCACCGACTCAATGAGCCAATGAGAGAGAGACACACGCATTGGAGGGGAAAGCGCTGCACTCTCTGCGAGAGAGAGAAGGCCGCAACGCAAGAGAGTGGGAAGGTGATCACCGGCTATGTAACGCGGTCGGTGGTCACGTAGCTGAATAACTGGCACGAAATGGACGGCGCGTAAACAATAACTCGTGCTCGCGCGATAGGGCGGATGAGCACGAGCTTATAAATAAGCTTATAATGGGCTTATTAACGGATAATCTCGACGCGCGCTGTGGGCCCACGGTGAAGTTCACTTCTTACCCGCTCTGTGCGCGCTGTGTATCAAGTAGTAAGTATGCTGCTGTTGGCGCTCACATGTTTCCGTGCAAAAGTTGTTGAGTATTGAAGCAAGGTGACATCGGTTTTTTTGGAATCCGGCACACGTGTCGGATGAATTAGAGAAAGCGTGCGTTCGCTGTGTATTTGCGAGCGTTTGTGAGACAAATGCGCGCAAGGCACAGCTACGTACGGTGGTCTAAAGGCGGAGAAAGAAGGCGGTGCTAAGTAGAATTGTCATTGTCAACTGACGTGATGACCTGTTGCAGTGTATGAAGTGCAACCATATGCAGGCACAGGCGCTCATGCATTAGGTGTAGCTGACAGATGCTGAAAGTACGCCGGCGCAGATGTGCATGCAAAGCGGAGCGAAGGCTGTCAAGTGTCTTGGGCTAGCTGGAGGGTGTAGGTTAGAATTATGGGCGTAGCTAGTATGCGCCAGAGTAGAAGAGCGTGCATAGCGGCACCTAGGACCTCTCAGACAGTGTCGTCAGTGCAGGAGAGCGCGCAGCGTATATCGAACATTGGTGATAGTACTCTTTATAGCAACGCAAAACCAAAATTGAACTCCATCCAAGTCGTAATGGCTATCTTACGATGACCCACCAGCATTAGTGTATGCAAATAAATGCAGTGATTACGGTACGGTGCTAACCAGTTAACATCTACTGCTCGGTGGGAGGGCAACGGTTTCGACCCGCCCACACCGAACTAGTGGCCCACACCTGCTGACCTTTCGCTCGGTCTGCGCTTGTTGGGGGGGGGGGGTAAGAGGTAAAACCCGTTGGCATTCTCTTGTCCACTTCCTTTTTGACGCGAGTGCAGTGCTGAGACAGCATTTTACTTTAGCTGGAATGCTCGCACAGCATTTTACTTTAACTGGAAACCCGTTGGCCCTTTTATTATGCTCTCAGAGCATTTTACCTTTGACTTGTCCACTTCCTTTTATTTAGTAGCTTGTGTTTGAATAGTAAGAAGTTTGCATGCGCGCTTTTGGCTCGGAATCATCGGGTGCAGTCCCTCACCCAATCGCTCGACTAACTCCCCATCTGGCGTCCGGGTTTTTTTGTTTATAGTCGAGCGAGCGCCTTCCCCCGACCGATTGCCCAGATGTGGAGTTTTTTGTGTACTCGCCGGCAGCAGCGCTTTGACGCCCGTGTGCGCCCACCACTGCGCATCCTCTTTGAAGAGGCGGGCGATACGCCGCTTGTGCGTGCGCAGTCGGCGCATTTTCTCGTATGCCGCGTAGAGGCGCGCGCAAATGTCCTCGGAGGGGAAGACTTGACCCAAGTCGGACTTACCATGGAGTTAAGACTACCAATTTGCGTTCGTCAATCCGGCCGAATAGTTATGTGCTTTGTTGGCCTTAGAAAAAAGGCGCCGTCATCTGGTTGTCGTTCCGCTATCGGCATCAACGCGATGTCATCATGTCAGTGCAGTAAATCCGACTTGACGGATCGGCCAATCAAACCCCCCGCGGTGATATGTAGTTATTCATAAATTATTTGCATACGCATCACATGGTTATCGATGCATGCCAAATAAGTCCGCCAATCGGTACGGACTCGCTAGACCGCTAACGGACTATGGAGGAATGGTAGGCAGTACTGTCACTAGATGCCTTTTTCAAATTAAATAACTGCGTCCATACTTCGTTTATTTAGTTAGAGTATGGTATAGTGCAAACTTAACGGCCGGACAATGTACACGATAGAAAGACTATTAAACCGTTTGTACATTTACACATAATGTACACTATGCACATGTGTATGTACATTGTACATCACAATGTCCACGTATGTCCGTCACACAACTGGGTCAAAGTTCATATTATTACAGATATATGCTAATTTATACAATTCTGCAATTTGATTGGCCGCTACCGTTTTCGGTAGATGAGCCCATAGGTTGTGTACAAACGTGTGGCACATCCGTAAAGTCGGGATTTCTGAACCACACATGAGCATGGGTGGCGCATGAGGGCGCGCTACTGATAAGCGTGGACGTGACGCGAGGCGCACAGTGTGGATGACCATGAGCAATGTTACCGCATAATCCCGACTTGGATCAAGTCTACTCGGAGGGCAGCTGGCTGCACTTGCCGGCACACTTCTGTTTGTGCGGCAGTGAGGTGCCCTTGTACTGCGGCGGGCTGTTGTTGCAGAGTGTCAGCTCACTCTCTCGCTTGGTGATGGTGAGCGGCGCCGGCGCATGGAACTTGGGGCGTCGCTTTCGATGCGGAATGCGCGCCATGCGGTCGCGACGCGCGTCCAGCCATATGTGCATGAACTGCGTGTAGATCGAGCAGCTGCACGTGCTGGGCCGGACGCGTGTCGTCGCGTGGCTGCGCGGAGTGACTGCGCCGACGCCGATTGATCTTATGCGCCCTATCGCGCGAGCACGAGTGCGCCCGCGCGCGATGCGCCGCCTGCGGCCCGGTGTTGTCGCCGCAGGGCGACTTGGGCATGTGCGCTTGTATCTCGTGCGCGTCGCTAGTGTACTGCGACTGGCTGCTGTCGACGAGTGGCAGCTCACTCTCCCGCGCCCCGTAGGGTTTGCGACGCAGTCGGCGACGCGGCGACGCCTTGGGTGGCCGTCGCTTGTCGGCCGCACTGCGCGCCATTATTTTTTTTAGTTTTGTGTTTTGTTTGAGCGAAGGAAACCTGCAAAAAAACACAATGTAAGTTTGCCGATGTGCGAACAAACAGCAAACGGTTGTTGAGTATAGATGCAAGTTGACACCTCGGTACACGTTGTTCCCACACAGAACAGAACCACCCGTTACAGTTAGTCGAGCCACTAACCTACCCGACTCTAAATAAACCAATCAGCCTACTTTGCCGTCAGACCTACGGTGTTGCGTCTTGCCACAGACCTACGGGCTACTAGTATGTATATACTATATAGTACTGTACACATTACATTGTTCTCCGTATACCCATTAGCTCCTACCCTGTGAGGAGATAGCACTAGTCAATAGCAGCTGCTACTTCGTTGTTTCTGTCTTAATTGTCTAAATTGGTCACTTTTGAAGCCAAAATACGTTTTAGCTTCGTTATTTCGGGTGTTTTGTTACTTTTTTTAACCTCCCCCCCACCCCCCTCCTGCGAGTCGGCGTCGTCGTTGTCATCGGCGAACGTCTGCGATTGTGATGATATTGCCCAGCGTCAAGTTGCCGTTGTGCTTCACTACAAAGGGCACACTGTGACTGCTGCAAAAACGCGAAATAGTTTGACAATTTTCAGCAGGAAATGAAACAAAATTGCGGCAGAAGTAAGAAAGTTAGACAGAAACACAGAATTGACCGAAATTGTCGATAATTTGAAGCGATTCAGACAGCGAAAATTATTACCAGAGCTGAAATTTGTGGTTGTGTGCGCAAGCGTTTTGGCGGCATTTGCGCAGCGCACACTTGCAAACAACGCCGCACAATTGCGCAGTACATGCGCACTGACACTAGCAAATGCTCAAAACGCCCGAAACTCAAAAAAACGCAAGAAATATCACACATTCTTGCACCGAGTTTCACTTAGGAATGCATTCATTCACATATGCTTTTAGTGCCGTTTTCGTCGAACTGAGGAAATTCACATGTCAGATGGTCAGATGCGTATGACAACCCCCTCTGAGAAGTCGAAAATCAAAATTCTGTCCCAATAGAACTCATGCCCTTGATCTCCTGATCATTTTCGTTATTGGGTTCTTTTCGATTCCGTGGAGCGATCGCGAGTTATTCCAGTCGGACTGAAGAAGAAAGAAAGAATAAAATTAACGCAAAATCGGTGCACTGGCAAAGTAAGGGTGCCGCGGCGCTGCCACTCCCAGCCGGGCGAACCCGTTGGGCGTGACGCTCCCGCGTCACCCTAGATAGAATCGGACGAAATATCCGCAGTATCATCAGAAATATTGTTGGCACTGCAGTTGGTTTCAACAACCTTTTAAATTTCATGCCAAACGACTCGTACATATTTTGCTCAAAGAAATCCGGCTCGAATTAGTGTTCGCTGCATAGCGTGGAGCTTGGTGTCGGGCATGTCCATGCACTTCGCCATATTCAGTCGGACTTTGGCAGTCCAAATCCGTCTATATTTTGGATCAGTTGGAAATGTGTGCATGCTCACACCACCTCTGGTGTTGCTGCAACCTTCAGCAATTTAGGGCCAATTTCATAGAGCTGCTTAAGCGGAAAAATTGCTTAAGTACAAAACATTCGTGCTTAGTAAAACCAGCTTATCAGCCACAACTCCATATGTGAGGAAAATTGTTTGTGATTGTACTTAGCTGTTGTTAGCTTAGCATAACAATCGTATGACATTTTGGCTCCTTACCTGATTTATTAAGCAAAAGTGTTTGTGCTTAAGCAAACTTGTGTGCTTAAGCAGCTCTATGAAATTTGCCCCAGGTGTTAAAGATGAACTACATGTACAACAGAATAATGATAAAGGCTGTGTTGCTGTTTTTGTTCGAGAAATGTATAATGATTACTAATATATCATTAGTATTCAATAAAACTTGTTCCTTCATGCAAAAAAACAACAAATTGATCGGCGTTCTACGACCCAGAAAAACTCAGTTTCAGCAAAAGGCCTTAACTCATGAATAATTCATACTTTGTGTGTGACGTACTACCCATGACGATTTACTCGGGTCGATCGTGTGCGTGCATTTTTACCGTGCAATGCAATGCGGAATAACAGCGGACAAGCTAGGCTATATTTTGGTACAACTATTTTCGACCGAAAAACAGCGAAAAATGTCCGATAGCAGCGAGTATTGGGAAGACCACAGTATAGATGAGGAAGAGGCATTTCGTGGAGGTACTTCTGAGGACAGTGATGGCAGCTCTAGCGATGAGGGGAGCTCACCAGACGAGGGGAGCTCACCTGCTGATGACTCTGCGGCTACGGCAGACCCGGCGGTTGCCGATGACTCGGCCGACGTAGAAGCAGTAGGCCTGGTGGTAGTACTAGTAGTACGAATTCTCTTGATGTTTGGCGCTTTCAATGTGGGGATCGATCCAGGCTTCAAACGAAACTTTGTTGTCAATCCCAGTGATTTTTTCAAAGCACTTGAAGGTTCAACACAGTCCTCTGAAAAATGTGCTGAACAAATCAAAGGCCTACTTCTTGCCGAGAAGGTGAAATCCTTTCGTGTAATATTTACGAACTTCACCCATTCCTTTGATAACGCAGGATCCCGCGGAAATTGCACAAAATGAATCTCTGGATTCTTCGAACAATTTCTCGTGCATCCACCAACAACACATGAAGTTGGCATTATTGTAGCTGATAGTGATACACTATAAAAAAAAGATTCGTAAAAACTTCATGCCTCTGCATGAAAACGCATAACATAATACACACGGAATAACATGGCGTCTTTTGTTTACTCTCGGTTGCTCATGGGTAGTACGTCATCACTTTTCGCTGGTTTACAAGTCCGCTGGTACTATATCGTGGATTTCATTGTGGTTTTCAGTGGATCTTTGCCGGGAACCAGTAGGCCTACAGGGCGGGAAATTTCAAAATCGAAGAATCGAGGTCTAATGTTTTCGGTCAAATTGCAACAAAATTATTTAGAGAAAAACATGACCGTAACAATAAAGTGTTACCTGAACACGACATAAACAAGGTCCGATAATAAATTTAATGTGTGAGTTTTCGTTGTAGTCCATCTTTAAGATCGCGCAATTAAGGCATGATGGGACAACATTCATATCAGTAAGATCGTAGCCATGATAACGAGGTTGAAGCTTTCTTGTTTCTGGACTAAGCTTTCACCAGCAGAGGGCGCTAACTCACAAGGAGAATCAGAGGCAATCACCGGCTCTGCATTTTTTTTCACGGTCATGGAGAATTCCATGTGACTACAGTACGGAAGGTAAGCGTACGGAACACGGCGTGCACATGCATGATGTACAGTACATCTAATTAATTCCCGTCTTAATTCGTTGTACTTGTAACGTTAACAAGATTCAGCTAATTTTGCAAAAGAAAGTAAGCACAGGTTAGCCGAGTTCAATCAATTGCTTTTTTAATATTTAGGGAAATTAGGGCTGCGCTGGTCATTCTGTGGCCGTAATTTTACTGCAATTACTGGACTCATTCAACTACTGTCTTACCATGGTGTAGATATTAGGGATCAATGACCTTGGCAAAAGCTAAGCAGTTAACACAAAATCTCACTCTTTTTACAGGCGACACAAGTGCTGAAAATGCTCACTTACTGTTTGTCCATGTGTATTTTATACTGTATCATGGAAGATTAAGAGCTCTTTTCCTCCATTGTATTATTTAGCTGTTTACCAGGGTGGGCTCTATAATATATGTTTACTTCGCATGAAAATCGAGGCAAAATATGGGACAGATTTTCTCACACGGATCGTCAACAATCGCCATGTTTAAACGAAATGATATGTCGCGCATGCGCACACACCGATTGACAACAACGTCACACTGATGAACCGGTACCAGACGACTGTTTTATGTATGTGTCTGCATGCGGACTGAATTGTTTATGTAGCCTCGAGCCCTCGACCCTCCGTAAATGATCTGCGCACCTAACGCTCATGCACGCGCGCGGGTTGCAAACAAAAATATGTGAATGCGTAAAAATAGGACCGCGTGGATTTGGAGGGTCTGACAGTACATGTCAATAAACAATTTGTCGCCTTGCTTTTCTTGCGAAGTAAACAACTGAGCCCACCCTGGTAAACAGCTAAAGAATACACATGGACAAAACAACTGTAAGTGAGAATTTCAGCACTTGAAACGTCGCCTGTAAAAAGAGTGAGATTTTGTGTTACCGTACCTGCAAATTTTTGCCATTGATCTCCATTTATAGAATTGAAATCAATGGTTTTTGCGTAGACTTGTAAGTTGTATACGGAGTGAGTCCAGTATACGGCCACAGAATAGGGCTTTGCTGGTCATGGCATGCTGGTGCTCGATCTACGGGAAAATAAAGTCCTGCCGGTGTAGCAGGCAATTCTGTCCCCCTGATAAATGTGTCCCCTGGACACATTTATCAGGTGGTGACAATAAGTGGGTTTTTTTTTTTTTTTTTTTGGGGGGGGGGGAGGGGAAGGGGGGAAATCTGTCCTTGTCCAGTATTTTCCAGTCCCCCTGTTCAAAGGTAAATGTGCCCTGGTAAACTTGTTCCCTCTCCTGCAGCTAAACTAAAGTCTAGCACATAATTTGTACAGTGTACAACCGTTTTAGTGCATCTTTTTCAATCCATGTAAGGCTGATAGAATGAAATTTCATGTTTTGCATCCGAGCATAAATTAAAACACGTGTACATGAGGTGTACAGTACATGTCGCTCTGACACCTTGTTGGAGCAAAAATCGCCACTTAAGAAAGTTTTTCAGTGTTGCCATCACTAATTAAGAAAGGGTAAAAAATCATCAGAATTTAAAAAAACCACCAATATTAATTATAACGTTGAGTGCAACTTGGTATGTGTAGATCAATAGTTTATCATAGACCGATCACTGATCACATGCATTAAGAACATAATATGTAGTGCAACAATCCAATTGAGAAGATCTTCAGTATACAGTAGCTACATGTACATGTACACGTTTAACCCTAACCATATCCCAATACATGTACTCCAAATTCCTCTTGCAAAATGCAAGATTTTGTAGGATTAAGGTCTGCTCTTATTCTTTCATGCTTGGAAGTTGATGCATCAGAGTGGTTTTTTTTGCCACTGGAGGATAAGGCGGGTCATATATTTTTACCGTAGGCCTAAACTATGCTAGATGATTTTACAGGATTGAGGTTACATGTACTTGGGTATTTATCCAAAAGAGGAATGTGGAGGATTGAGGTTATTAATCACTTTGCACTGCTCATGCTCTATGCACATTCTCCATTGAGCTTCAGTCAAGGTGTAAGTTATGTGTCAAGGATAGGAAACGTTTGCATACCAAGGGTCATGTGTGCAGACCCTTGTTGTAATCAGGGCACTTACATACATAGCTGCTGTTTGTTCCATGTTTGGCTGTTTTAATGCTTAATGGTAAACACATACATTTTCGGTCTCGCTTGCTGCGAGCTATTCGCTGACAGATATTTAGGGCCTTGCTCGTGATGTGTTTATCCGACAGATGTCTGTTTTAAATTCCGGAAAGTCTTTGCGTGTAAACACAGCATCCGACACAAACTGGTTAAACAGCAAATCATATTTAACTTAACAGATTGTCTTTTTTGTTGTTGTATACTTTGTACAGGTACAGGTACCGGATACTTTGCTAAGATGCTGGTCTTAAAGTCTTTTTTCCCTGTGGCTTCCTGCACGGCTCTTATGGGCATCATAATCTTTCAAGGCATCTTCCAACCAATCAAGGTGGATCTTGGATTTGAGCACTATGGCGAAGAGGCTGACCACGCCATTGGCTCGTTTAAACTGCCTGTTTGGCTGGGATTGGCCATGCCGCTCAATGCCCTAATCAATGCTGGGTATGTCTTGGTGAGCCTGTCGTGGATGGTGCGAACCTACCGGGAAGAGAAAAGAGGGGCTGTGGGGCAGCTTCATGCGTATTTTGCATACACGTTCTGCTGGATGGGTGTCCTGTACGGGCCCGTCCAGCTTTGGCGCATCGTGAGCCAGACCCACGAGAGCGCTATCCTGGACCAGTGGGTGACGCTGCCGTTCTTCGCCTGGGTGATCCTGTGGTGCAAGTCGCTGACGGTGGGCTGGAATCAGGACCTGGCGGCCCTCTTCATGCTCTCCTCGCTCCTTAGCTACAACCTGGTCTTCTTCACTGACTTGGGCTTTGAGGTCGCGCTGCTCATCCACGCGGCCCATGCCTGCAGCACAGGCTTCAGCACCCATGTCAAGTTTCCCTGCAAGGGCAACAACTTTGCCGTCTCCATGTGCTGCCTGTCGTTTGCCATCTTCATCGTCTTCAAGCTCATGGATCTCCACCTGCCCCACTACAGCGAGTACTTCACCGAGGTCAGTGGCCATTTTATCTCCAAGCTGCTAGGTGATGTCGCACAGATCCACTTCACGTTTCTTTTCTTTGAGAACATTGCCAAGCAGCATCTACATGTTGTAGACAAATCTAAGAAACTTAAGTAGAATTACGAACTTGCATTATCATTACATTATCTCCACTGAAATATGCATTAAAAGTTTTAAACAATGCATATTTTCGAATATAAATATTTCTCAAAATCTTGATTCTCTGACTTATTAACCCTAGCCCCATAAATGTGGCTCAAATGCATGTACTGGACTTCCTCTTTATTGCGTGGAACACAACCAGCCCGCGCAAAATTGCCGAAAGGCCTCACCAAAAAAACCAGCTCGATCCTGGCAATTTTGTTTTCACTTGACAGTACTTTAGACATGTGTTAATTTTTCCAAACTTGGAGATTTCATACATGTATCTTCAGACGTCTACATGTAGTTATTCTGTAATTTCGAAGACAATTGTGTACTACCTGTTAAGCTGTGTTGTGCCACTTGCAACCAAGAGGGCTTTCAATTTAAAGGCTGTTTTCCAAACCCCAGCTTGGGATCCGTCACCATTGCCAAACTACACGAAGGAAGCCAAAACGAAGACGAAGCTGGGTTTTGGAAAACGACTAAAAGGGTGAAGAATAGTTGTGTGCCAGTCTAATTTTCTTGTACTGGCACTTTTTTTTTTGTTTTACTTTTCAAAATTTTGATTCTCTTTTCCGAACGAATTTTGAAGGGATATAATGTACTCTCAATAAATGAATGTGTTCTTTTTGCATTGACAAGCCTTTCTAGAGTTTAAAAAGTGCTTTTTGTCATAAATATTCATATAGTCAAATTATATGCTAATCTAGGTCATTGACAGGTCAGCGTCACTAACATGCTAACACAAGTTGGTTTAGAGGTACATGTATGTATTTGTACTATTTCACGTGCACTCCAAGTAATGTGTATTTGTTGTATACGTACAATGTATGAACTACATGTAATGTACTAACTGTACCTAGTATATTGCCCTCAATTGTTCAACATTCATTATTTGACTGTATAATTCCTCAAATTTGTATCCTTGTGGAGACATCTCTTTGTTCTTGTGTACAAAATGATTAGAAACTTAGAAAGTCAAGCACGTTTTTCAAAATGCTTCTTTTTTAACCACAATTAATTTCCTGGGTTAAAATTACAACTCGATATACCCTATATTATACCCTAACTCAAACACTAACCTTGTAAGTTTTGAGTAATTTGAGAAAAATCTAAAAATAGATTTTGTGAAATTTCTTGTAAAGACCTAGTCATAGAAATTACTCTGTGGAGACCTTTTGACTCCCATTGTTCGTATTGTGTTCAGGTCTCTACACGGTACCAAATTTAGAAACGTAAATGATACACACATGCAGTAAACAAGACGCAAGCAAATACATACATGTACATGTACCGGTACTACGCCCCCAAGAATTGGAAGGGGGACACTCGTAATTCAATTTTTGAAATTATTTAATTAAAGTACACATCATGGGGAAATTTTGTGTGTGTGTGCAGTGTTTTATTTGAAAGCTCATAACAAATACAATGCTAGACAATTTGTTTTACTATCTTTAATGTGTTTTCTCGAGTGTGCTTATGCATTATGTTATGCGTAATGTGTGATCTATAGGCAGATTGGTGCACAATAATAGTTGAATCTTTCACTTGATGATAAAAGCATTGAATTTGGCACAAAGAGTATACTACATGTACATGTGTACATAATGTACCGGTATGTCATGCGAAATATATCTGGCTACAGGGCCATCGCAGATTTGACTCTTGAAAAAATATACATGTAGAATAACATACTGTACAACAGCCAAATTTGCGATGGCCTTATACGTGTACCGGTACATCGTAGTGCCAAATATTAGACATTTGTCATTGAATTGAACATTTGTGACCGGCTCTACAAAAAGGGGTCCTACATGTAGGTCGCGCTATGTATGCACTATCAATGGCCCGCTCAACACTGAGAGTGTAAACATTTCATCAAAATTTGTTTTTTATTTGTTGTCATGAATGAAATCATCAATACCTACGGTTTAAGGTTTCATTAAAAAAGAAATATTGATTTTGATGAATAAAGTGGAAAAAAAGACAATTTTGTGTGCATCGTTCTGTTGTAGTACATCAGAGCCGGCTATTTTAAAGCCTGTTTTCTCAGTTGTGTACATGTACAAATGTAGTTTGAACTCTGAAAAAGTAATCAATACGTAAAATATGTCTCCAAATGGGAGGGGCTATGAATCTCTATTATATACTAAATGAAAGCTTACGTTGTGGGCTTTCTACCCATGTATATAACTCGATTTCATTTGTTCGCGACATAAGACCCCTTTTTGTAGAGCCGGTCACATTTGTTCACCGATCTGCTTGACTATGATGCAATCTTTATGTTTTAACTGTTGAAACCAAGGGGTGGCATACATTTATATTGTTGTGCAATTGAGGCTAAGGCCAACATATTTTTCATTTTATTGAATTACCAATCCGCCCACTCTGAATAATGCAATTGTATCAGAAATTCAATAAAATGAGAAAATTAACATTTGTTTCTCTTCAGATGGAGGATTTTTTAATAATTTGAAAATAAATGGACTATTAATTTCTCCGACTCGGTGTTTTGAGTATAAGTTTGATTTGTTTTAAACCAAAGCACATAGTAAATGCCACAAATATTTCGATACTGCTCGAGCATACATGTACATTTATGTGCAGGGAAAAGATACATGACACATTAGTGTTACATTTGGACCAACAAATATTTATATTATTAGATATTAATAGATATTAATTAAATGTTCATGTCGGAGTGTTTATTACAGTCCATTAAAACATAACAAGTACATGTAGCTGCCGGAACAAGACATTGCAAAACAATAGATACAATACACGTACACATAAAGTGAGTTAGGGTTGGGCTGGAATCTTCTGTACAAAACTTGGTGTCCTCTTATAAGCTCAATTCTCTCTACGCATGTACTGTACGCACAACGCACAGTACATACATTGTAAACTGGTCCCTGGAAATGTCTACAAAAGTTCAAATAGAAATAGTATTGAGGAAAAAAATGTTGCACTGATCAAGCACGAAACAAATGTTCATGTACTGTAACTTCAATATAAACATTTTATGATTTCAACGAGCTCAGTTGGACCATTAGGGAAGTTGATACTGCTTAAGAATGCACTTTAAATGATATAACTAGTTGAGCGAGATTCACAGTGTGTTAGCCCATGGTTACCCCAAACGTTAAACGAGACCCATTTTGTTGGTGTCCCTTTTACATGGGAAATAAACAAAGATAACTGGGTTAACTGGCGAATCTGAATCTATCACCATTAATTACATGTCACACTTGATAGAGTGGAATCATAACAAAGTTGTTTGCATGCTTGGAACATTTACATTTTAGACTATTTACTAGGTTCCATTTGTAAATGGGACACCAAATAGTGTTCCCAATGCGCAATCATGCACCAAATTGTTATGTTTAATCAAGATATTTTCCGAACAAATCTTGATGTGTTATTCACGTTAAGACAAAAAACACCACATTTTAAAATTAACACAACACATGGAGCATAAATTCTCACACACACACAAATAATAATAATAGTTGGTGTCTCATTTACAGGTGAAACCGTGAATGGGTTTTGACATGACATTTTGGCATGTGTGGAGTAAAAAATATCTGATTTTGGCTACAATTAATGAGGAATGTGAATGCTAAGTCGACGCCTTAATTTATGGATTAAACCTACTTGCATTTGCTGCAGTCAACAAATTGTATTGAAATACAGTACAATGTAATCATTTGCTTGCCCATTGGCTAAATACAAAATATAACAAAAGGACAAAATATTGAAAAAATAAAGAGAAAAATAAAGAGAAACCTGCATGTAGAAAGTAATAATCGGTAAATGTCATGTGCACGGTTTTTGTCTTTAATTCTTAAAAAGAAAATCTGCCCCTAAGATTTTGTTTTTATATTTTACTTTAAGGTACATTAACATTGCATGGGAAGTGGGATCCCCTGTTACAGTGTTATAGGAACATTTGTATTTCTTTGGTTCTTATTTCTGACCAACCCTATGTTGGGCTCCCAAAATATACCCAGCACGATAATGACACCGAGGGACCCCCTTTAGTCCCCCATACCTATACACTCTCTAGACTATTGCTCTCTAACGCATCCCATAAAATAATAATAATAACTAAATAAACAAAACTAAACATAATTCCTGCGAAATTCTTCATATGCCCCAAACTCTCTACCCCTCAATTGTTGTTCGTAGATTATAATTTCTGTAATAGGTACACATTTTATTGTTTTTAAATTGTGTGAATAAACTGAAAGGACTAGTTAATATATTCAGAAAACAAATGCCATTATACATGTACATGATACAGTATAACCCATCGTTCTCGCACAAGACGATTCAGCTCAAAACATGTGTATTTCAATGGCGACTCTTCATCTGCTCGGTCACTGATTTCGTTGAATGAGTCGCAAGCTCTCGTTGGTCAGTTTTTCTTTTACAAATAGACGGTGAATTTGTTATTCCAATCAAAATACATGTTATATCATTGTAAAGAGGAAGCTTTCCATCGTATGGTGGTGCTTTCGCTGGAATTGTGCGGTCATTTTCTGTCGAGGGCTGTCGCTCATGAATGGAAAACAGTCCCGGTGACTCCGGCATCACAGAAATGCAAACAAAAAATGGTAAACTTCGGAAAAAGAAGAAATAAAAGACCGTACTTTTATTCAACTAAAAATTATTAAAAAAAATACTTGAAGAGAGGGGATAAAGTAGGCTGTATTATGCTAGTTTCGCCCGAAATTGATAGTGCATTTATGAGTTACGACCGAAAATATGCATAACGTGCGTATTTTGTTAAGCCTCTCACACAGTTCCAGCGTCCGAGGATAAAGCCTAATCGGCTGAACTAATCCTATCACCACCACGCACAAGTAACATCTCAAAATGCCTCGACATGGACGACGACCACAACGCAGGCCCTTTCTAGGACCTGCGTTGCTGGTTCTATCTTCCAATGTCGAAGGGTTCTCAACCGCTAAGCAAAGCTTACTTGCAAACATGTCTACCAATCCCCAGTGTGATGTCCTCTGCTTGCAAGAGACACATCGAGGAGGCAACAACATCCGTCCAACCATACCTGGTATGACACTGGCCATTGAGCGTCCCCATCGGCAGTATGGCAGTGCTGTATTTGTCAAGAATGGTTTAGTTGTAGAAGCAACGTCCTGCTCCGCAGACGACGACATCGAAATCTTAACAGCTGATCTGGGTAGTGTTGAAGTAATTTCTGTCTACAAACCACCACCCGTAGCCTTCAAATTTTACTGTCAACCTGTCCCCTATGTGCACAAAAAGCCGCAAATCACCATTGGAGACTTGAATAGTCATAGCACCCAATGGGGATATAGAGAAACCGATGACGAAGCCGTGGAAAAGTGGATGGACACAAACCAACTCAGTCTCATTCATGATCCCAAGCTCCCCCATTCGTTTCACAGTGCCCGCTGGAAACGTGGTTATAACCCAGATCTCGCCATAGTGACCAGCAACATTGCAGACATGTGCCAGAAGTTTGTGATGGATTCCATACCAACAAGTCAACACCGTCCAATTGGTATCAAAGTGGATGTAGCTGTTGAACCAACTATAGTGCCTTTCAAACGGCGCTTCAACTACAAGAAAGCCATGTGGCAAGACTTTACTGATGAGCTAGATCAGAAAGTGAAACATATCAGGCCATCAGTAGGAAACTACGACCAATTCACTCAGCTAGTTAGGAGGACTGCTAGAAGACACCCCCCCCCCCCCCCCCCCCGAGGTTGCAGAGTAGAGTACATCCCTGGACTCTCAAAGCAGAGTTCTGAGCTTTACGAGGAATATGTCGCCATGTTTGCGACAGATCCTTTCTCTGACGAAACAACCTCTAAAGGAGAGAAAGTGATGGAAAGTATCTCTCAAGAGCGCCGCAAGACCTGGAGTACAATGATTGAGTCAACAGACATGTCAAAGAACAGCAAAAAAGCATGGTCGACTATTCGCAAACTCGGAGGTGATTCCAAAGCAGCCCCTCAGCACTCCAAAGTTACTGCGAATCAATTAGTTGCACACCAACTGCTTCTGAATGGTAAAAATCGGGTAGAGCAGAAGAAGATCAAGCTAAACCGAACAAAGTACAGCAAGGACCATGGTTTTACATAGCCTTGGTCAAGGCGAGTTCGTCGTTATCCGTCCGTCGTCATCCGTCCAGAAATACACGTCACGCGCGCCCCGCATATTCTGCTAGCTTGCGCCCCGTGCATGCAAAGATACAGCGCGAACAGCGACCTCATACGGCCACTATTTATGCAAATCAACTGAGGCTACTTTTTCGCCTTGGAGCATTGGGTTTTTTAAATCTTATGTTTTTCCTATATTTTGCGCCACATTTCTGGCGCATGACCTCGTATGCGAATACAGATAAGTATAGGCGGGGCTAAGATGTGAAGTGTCCAATCACAACGCGGTTGAATCCCGACGTCATCAAATTTGATGCAGCATGACATTTAAGACAACATGGCAGATATTCAGCGTCGTCTGTCGTCCGAAGATCTGTCGTGTTGTTTGAATTTTGCAGCGAAAATATTATCCCTCGAAGATTTTAGACCCGAGCAGCGAAAGGCCATTATAATCCTTTCTTCGTGGTCACGGTGTTTTTGTGAATTTGCCGACAGGTTATGGGAAATCCGTCATTTTTCAGGCAGCCTGAGCCCCATTTTGCTCGAAGCTCGCACGTACGTACGGCCAGGCACTCAGCGTCAGTTTTCAGCGCCGGTTCGGTCAGTTTCTTATCGCCGCATAATCTGCATTAACCCAGGCATGCTGGTCTGTGCGTTATTGCCACATTGTATGGTCCAAACATGGTGCAACGCGGTGGGGAGGGCAGGCCCGTACGCAGGATTTGTTTATGGGGGGGGTGCGAATTTGTACTGATGGGACCAAAAATGGAACCAACATTTTTAGTGTGCCAGTACAGTTATTTCTATATCAAAATACCATTATTTACCCCGGAAAATGTGGACCTTTTGGTAATTTGGGGGTGCGTACGCACCCGTCGCACCCCCCCCCCCCCCCCCCCCCCCCTGCGTACGGGCCTGGAGGGGGCATGTTTACGGCTGCAGAACCAACCTTCAAAGTGATCGCAATATCGTAATTTAAATAGGGACAAGTGTCTTATATCCTCAATAACTCCTCAGATTATTTTCTTGGCAAAATTCAGCCGGCAAGGCATTTAATTATCAGAGTTCCACGTTTTACCGAGCCACGGTTTTCAGCTGGATTAGATGCGTGCGATAAAATGTAGGGCCGTGTTCGACACGTTTCAATAGAGTCGCGGCCTTCTCCAGTCACCGCGGTTGAAAACTCAAAAATAAGCAGCTAAATACAACTAGTTTTGACCATAACATTGTCAACATTCAAGAAAATACGCAGCAAAACGAGCGAAAATAACTGTGTAATTCCTACAAGCCTTCGTAAAAATCACTCAACTTTCTCCGATGTCAACGATGGCGGTGTTCGTAAACACTTGCGAGCTAGCTATGACCTTTCACCGCTAGCTCAAATTATGCAGTTTCTACGCAACGATCGACCAATAAAAAAACGACTATAAAGGTCAGCTTAATCTATTAGCATAATGAGCACCGCCCCCAACACCTCAACTTAACCAATGATCCAAGGCGTTCAAGTATCTTCAGTTACTTTGCATGTAATAGTGGCCGCGTGAGGTCGTTGTTTGAGCTCTGATTACCGCTGTGCTGTACGTACGGACGGGTAACGATGAACGCCTTGACCAAGGCTAGTTTTACACGACCCTTCATCATGGAAGAGATGGAAGCAGGAATCTCAACTTTGAAACCAGGAAAAGCGATTGGCTTAGATAACATCTCAACTGAGCAGATCAAACAATTTGGACCTGAAGCAAAGAAGTGGCTTCTGCAGCTGTACAACCAGTGTCTGATGACAAACAAGCTTCCGAATATCTGGAAGAAAGCTCATGTGATAGCACTCCTGAAACCCGGGAAAGATCCATCTCTTCGAAAGAGCTACCGCCCGATCTCACTCTTGAGTCACACACACAAGCTCTTTGAACGCTTGATACTCAATAGAGTTGCACCTGTTATCGAGCGCCTCATTCCTGAGCAAGCCGGTTTCCGCCCTGGCAAGTCAACGACTAGCCAAGTTCTCAACCTCACCCAGTACATCGAAGATGGTTATGAGAAAGGAATGGTGACGGGTGTTGTGTTCGTCGATCTGTCAGCAGCCTATGATACACTCAACCACCGATGCCTTCTCCACAAGATCTTGGAGCTAACTAAGGATATCCGGTTAACAGAACTGATCGAAAGCATGCTTGCAAACAGATTCTTCTTTGTTAAGCTGGAAGGGAAGAAGAGTAGATGGCGCAGACTTAAGAATGTTCTTCCACAGAGGAGTGTGCATGTACCACTCATATTCAACATCTATACAAATGACCAATCAAGGAGTGAAGACTCTAAACGATTCATCTATGCAGACGACCTTGGTATTGGAGTGCAGGATGGGGACTTCACAGTTGTGAAAGAACGACTCTCCAAAGCTCTGGATGAGCTGACGCCATACTATGAAGAAAACCACCTGCGAGCTAACCCACCAAAGACACAAGAATGTGCCTTCCATCTGCGCAACCGTGAAGCAAAGCGTCAACTTAAGGTTAACTGGTCTGATAGAGCTCTTGAACACTGCGAGTACCCCGTTTACTTGGGAGTTACTCTAGATCGATGTCTCTCCTATAAGAACCATGTTGAGAAGGCGAAGATGGAAGTCAGTTCAAGAAACAAGATCTTGAGCAAGCTAACAAGCACAAGCTGGGGTGCCAGTCCTTACACCCTCAGGCCAACTGCATTAGCTCTATGCTACTCAACAGCGGAGTATGCATGTCCCGTATGGGAGAGATCCTGTCATGCACAGAAGAACTACCACCTGGTGCAGACTCAAGCTGGGTTAAATGGAAATGCCTAAACAGGTTAAGTAGTCCAGCGGATAAGAGGAAATGTTGTGCACTTTGTGGTAAAAGCATGAAACTTGGCACACTTGTACTTTATACCAAAACATGAAATTTTAGATATAGTGCCATCTCTGAATTTGCCTGTGGTGGCCTTGGCGGCCATTTTCCAAAATGGCCGCCATTTCTGATACAAAACTACATAACTCGAAAAGTAAGAGGCCTAGAATCTTCATTCCAGTGGCTATGTATATGTTTTCCGTGTCCAACAGTTCAACAAATGCATTATTGAGTGTGTCAGACGATTGGGTCCGCCATTTTCAAAATGGCGTCCTCATTTTCCAAAATGGCCGCCATTTTTTATATAAAACTACATAACTCGGAAAGTAAGAGGCCTAGAATCTTCATTCCAGTGGCTATGTATATGTTTTTCGTGTCCATCAGTTCAACAAATGCATTATTGACTGTGTCAGACGATTAGGTCCGCCATTTTGAAAATGGCGTCCTTATTCTTCAAAATGGTGGTCTTCAATGGCCATAAATTCCATATCTAAAGCACTCAATGGCATGAAGCCTTTATTCTGGTGACACATGGTGATTTTTAGGACCAAAGGCTTGAATAAAGACTAATTGGCTACTCTGCACATAGTGGATATCACAATATTGCTCACCTGTTTTAATTAAGCAAACAAAAAAGCCCCCCCCCCCCCCCCAAACAAAAAAAACACCCAAAGAACAAACTTGGAAATCCGTCACACTAGCAAGAAAAAGAGCCTCCACATTTACACCGAGGGCTGTGCATGTCAGTGCAGCTTTCATGCACTTGCAATTAGCTCGACATCCCTTGGTGCAGCCAAAGCGCAAAAGTTCTCTGCACACTTTGCTTGCCTCAAGACGGAATATACGCAATACCCAAGCCCACGACAGACCACGCGCAAAGTCTCCTTGAACTCATTATGCGTCGAAACACGTTTGAATTCAATGGCAAGTTTTTTAGACAAAATATTTGCGTGGCCATGGGCAGCGAATGCAGTCCGGAGATTTGTGACATAACCCTATTCAAATACGAACAAGACAAAATCCTCCCTCACAATTTCCTTAATTGTGAGCTACATGAGATATAGAGACGATGTTCTTATTATCTTTAACGGAAATGAAAAGCAGGCTGCTGACCTAGTGCAATCACTTAATAAAAGTCATCCTACGCTGAAGTTCACGTCTGAGATCTCGCACCGCCAAGTCACTTTTCTCGACCTTATTATCTACAAAGGCGAACGATTCATACATGAAGAGATATTAGATACTCGAGTCGCTACCAAAAAAACTAATACATTTCAGTACCTAGCTCGAGATTCAGCACACCCTAAGTCGGTATTTGGCGGATTAATCAAGGGCGAAGTGACCAAATACAAACGTATATGTACCCATTTAAAAGACTTTGAGGAGAGGGATGAATTCTTCAAAGACAAACGAAGACCTAGCCCTCCTTTCTCAAAGGGGCAAGACTCCCGCGGACCCTAAGCGTGAAAAAACCCAAAAACAATATCCCACTGGTGTTCGTCCTACCATACTACCCACATGTCGCGCACCCAGCCCTCAAACGGGCTATCCTCAAACACTGGCCCTTGATTAGCGAAAACGAATATCTGAATAGGCTATTTGATACCCAACCCATCCTGGCATACAAACGGCACAAAAACATAAAAGATGAACGTGTTCGATCTAGGACTAAAGCATCTCCACAATCCAACCAAGAGGAACAAAATCTTGATGAGGAGAATCTGCAAATTCTATTGGAACTATCGAAAGAACAAAACAATGATCAAAGAAATGGATCTCAAGACTAACACAAAATAAATAAGTCAACCCCCCCCCCCCCCTTGTCCTTGCCACGTGTCATATCAACCGACACACACATAAAAACAAGGAAAGGAAAATGAACTATATAAGAAGGTGACTGATGACGTGCATGATATAGCACAGAAAATATGCCCTGCTCCCCTTCCAAAAAAAGAAAAAAAAGAGGGGACGGCATATTATCACCGGTAATAATCAATCACTGTGTGAACTAAAAACAAAGGGACCACTGTTGCGATACACAAACCAGTCATCGCGTTGCCAAAACCAGAGACAGGGTTTGAAACTCCCGCTTTTAGGGAATGTCTAACTGGCCCAATTGGCCTGCAGACGTTTGATGTATTTGCCCGTCCACGAACTCCAATCACGGACTGTCATCTAGCAGAGATAATGTGGCTAGAACTGACCCCCAGATGCGTGTCTCACAAAAAAAAGGAAATCTAGAGTTAAGAACTACGCTCTGGAGAGACCAGTCAAACAACCACTTTCTAGCATACCCACTAGTTAACGTACAATTACAGATCTATCTCTGCAGACCAGTCACAAATACAATCCATTTGATACTTGTCAGCAGAACCTTTTCCGCGTCCCAAACAAATAACGAAAAAGCACGGAGGGGTTCTTTTGAAACTTGTACAAGTAACCCCCCCCCCCCCCTTCCTACAGACTGCAATCTCGCGGGGAAAAAATGTGGCCTGAACTGACCTCCCATGAAGCGTATATGCTCTGGGTGGAATAGTTACGCAACCACACTGCTGGCATACCAGCACATCATAAATTATACAGATTTATCTCTGCAGACCAGCCACACATCTACAATCCAATGATACTTCACGCAGCAGAACTGCTTCAGCATCTCAAAAAAAAATAACGAAAACGATGAGAACAAGTTCTGACTTGTGACAACTCCCATAAACACCCTCCCCTTCCCACATAGAATGAGTTCTGATTCACTGCAGCTAACTCTAGAATTGATCAAAAAAATTATAAAAAAATAAACTGATCATTCCTTGAAGTATGCCTGCATAAACCGGTTTCTCTGTGCTATACCTTCTTGCAAAAGCACTCCATTAGAATTAATAAACCTAATAGTCTCAAAGAAAAAGAAAGAAAATTCTACAAAACCCAGTATTACACGTCCTTCACGTTAATGTCCTTCCCAGGTGACCGAGAATCGTTCTAAAAATTAAAAAAACCCTAAGTAACATGTATGATTACGCTGCTTCCCAATAAACACGATTTGTTTTTTTTAAGATCTAGCATAATCCCATTATTTCCAAACTTGCAATATGTGTAGGCTACAGCTATATAGTTTCTACATTTTTGAAGGGCCACCATAGGGGATAGGACGCCATCTTTAAAAATGACAGATACTGTGGTCCGGAGGTATTGTTAGTACATGTACCTATGTGAAAGTGACTGACCCTTATAACCTAATTTTTTTTCACCATGAATGCCGTTGAGTTCTTTAATACAGTATTTTGGGCTGCAGGACTGCCATTTTGAAGAATAAGGACTGTCATTTTGAAGAATAAGGACGCCATTTTGAAAATGGCGGACCTAATCGTCTGACACACTCAATAAGGCATTTGTTCAACTGTTGGACACGGAAAATATATACATAGCCACTGGAATGAAGATTCTAGGCCTCTTACTTTCCGAGTTATGTAGTTTTATATCAGAAATGGCGGCCATTTTGGAAAATGAGCACGCCATTTTGAAAATGGCGGACCCAATCGTCTGACACGCTCAATAATGCATTTTTTGAACTGTTGGACACGGAAAACATATACATAGCCAATGGAATGAAGATTCTAGGCCTCTTACTTTCCGAGTTATGTAGTTTTATATCAGAAATGGCGGCCATTTTGGAAAATGGCCGCCAAGGTCACCACAGGTCAATTCAGAGATGGCACTATATCAAAAATTTCATGTTTTGGTACAAAGTACATGTGTGCCTAGTTTCATGCTTTTACCACAAAGTGCACGAAACTTTCACATTTTTGCACTTATCCGCTGGACTAAAGGTCTGGTGTAGGAAGATGTAAAGTCAACCTCTGTAAATGGGGATATCTTGACAATGCAGATGTAACCTGTGATCGTGGTACAGCACCACAAACAATGAAACACCTACTGTGCTGCCCTAAACTGGAGCAAGAATGCATGGCTACCGACCTAGCAGATTATAATGAGAATGATAACAAATGTGCTCAGCACTGGTTGAAACAAATTTGATACTGTGCTGTGGACACGCCAAGAAGAAGAAGTTGCTATAACCAACTTAGACAAGAAAGTAGAGTTAAGAACTTCTGCATTTGAGAAGGATGTGTTCGAGAGGCCCCTTTGCACAGGAGAATTTGTATTGGTTCGAGACCGATCTCACAGAGGAAGGGCAAAGATTCAGGACTATTGGGAAACCGACCCATACATGGTCGTAAACCAGCCTTTTAAAGGGCAACCAGTTTATGTGGTGCGAAACTCTACTGGTCGACAAAAAGTGCTACACCGCTGTGAGCTGAAACATTGCCCTTGGGACACCATCCCAAGCACGGAAGACGAGAACACTACTGACGGTGTAACCTCATCATCAACAAGTGATGACAACTGGGGAGTGACACTAACCCTTCCCAAAGAACAGCCACACTCCTACGTCCCCGTACCAGCCCCTGCAACCCATAACCCAGAGTTTGCCATGCCAAGTGATAGCGAGGACACTGGTGTGAAGAGTAACCTTGCTGGTAGGAAGTGCGTTGCAGTCGAGCCCCCTTGCGCGATCGTTACACAGCAAAGGATGGAGGGCGAGCCCCTTGTTGCAGTTCCAGCCCTCTCTCCTTCAGACGAGCCACTCGCAGCAGTTCCAGCCCTTTCTCCTTCAGACGAGCCCCTTGTAGCAGTTCCAGCCCTCTCTCCTTCAGACGAGCCCCTTGTAGCATTTCCAGCCCTTTCTTCTTCAGACAAGCCTCTTGTAGCAGTTCCAGCCCTCTCTCCCTCAGACGAGCCCCTTGTAGCATTTCCAGCCCTTTCTCCTTCAGACAAGCCTCTTGTAGCAGTCCCAGCCCTCTCTCCTTCAGATGAGCCCCTCGCAGCAGTTCCAGCCCCCTCTCCTTCAGACGAGCCTCTTGTAGCAGTTCCAGCCCTCTCTTCTTCAGATGAGCCCCTCGCAGCAGATCGGATCCTCTGTGCTCCAGGTGAGAACATTATCCTGAGAACTGCCCATGACATCTCATCTGTGGAAGAAGCACCGATGTCACCAACCGATACAACTGAGAGTGCTGAGACAACCACCGAGGCTACGGCAGCCACAGGAGTGTCCAGGAAAGCCAGACGCTCCAATCGCACGACGAAAGGAAAACCCCCAAGCAGGTACCAGTTTTCTAATGTTGTGCGCTTATTAACTCGAGTCATTAAGGATTTTAAGACAAGATGATCAGGACAATCCCCTATGCTGTTTTGATGGGTAAAAACCCACTGTACTGCTGGATTATTGTTTAATACAGGTCTTACAGATACAGGTGTATGATTCAAAACAAAACGTTGGAAGTATTTGTACTAATTAATTCTTTTGTGAAAGAGTTGCATTATTTCAGCCGAAGTATTCACTTTATTGGATAGATTTTGGTGAACACACACTACATGTATTTATTGTACTAATGATTTCATTTATTTTCTCTTTCCTTCCTACTTGTTAATTGTTTACTGTCAAATTTGATGCCATTCTCCCGCCTCCGTCGCTGGTCGGTTGCCTTCCGACTTCCAATTACAGTACCGAATAAAAGAGTCAATCTGAACCCACTGATTTAGAGGTTTCAGTCATTCTGTAGCCTCCATAATAAACCCCCCCTCCACACGATGTTTTACGTTTTGCAAGTTTCGTAAATTGGATCGATTGACGAGTCGCGAGATGCGACGCGTTACACGTCGAGTTACGACGCGTCCGTGGAGCTTTATGAAATCGGGTGAAGCATTCGGAAGATTATGTGAGTGTATGTGGTATAGAAGCAGCATAAGCTTTAAAACAAAGCTGTGTGTCTATCAAGCTGTAGTCTTGACTTCTATGTTGTATGTCTGTGAAACAACAACAACTTCCTGGATAGAATTGGACTTATAGGCCATCAACGTACACACAACACCAACTCGAAAGGAGATATTGGCTTCCATCTTAGAGTTTCGAAAGACAAACTATATAGACATCCAAATAAAACCTTTTATTTTATGTCTATGATTGTACCTCGCAGACACCATAGACATCTAATAAAACCTAGACACGCGTTGTTGTTCTCAGAACACACAGTTTGAATTATATCTTACGCGTAATGCGAGCGTGCGTCCTTTTGTGCGCGCATCACGCCCGTATCCTAAAATGAAGAACTGCGGTTCTACGGCTAGACAACTGACATATAAACGGGTTTATAATGTCTGTGGGCTAGACCCTTCGCACGTGACGTCAATGTTTCACTTTCGCAAAACCAGTATACGTAAATTCAAAAATGTGCTTTTTATTGCATATTTTTGAGGACGGGGAGGAGGGGACGGGGGCTAGACGAACGTTTTAATGGGCTAAACCCTTACCAAAATTCCCAATTCATTTTTCCAATTGGAACCAATTGGCACCAATTGGATAAATGACCCCAATTGGAATGAATTGGACTAATTGGAACCAATTGGAACCAATTGGAACCAATTGGATCCAATTGGAACCAATTGGAACCAACTGAATGATTTTCCAATTAAATGTAATTGGAACTAATTCCAATTGGAACCAATTGGAACCAATTGGAACCAATTGGAACCAATTGGAACCAATTGGAACCAATTGGAACCAACTGAATGATTTTCCAAAAACATGTAATTGGAAATAATTCCAATTGGAACCAATTGGAATCAACAGTACCAATTGGAATCAACAGAATGATTTTCCAATTATACATGTAATTGGAACAAATTTGATTGGGGTTTATTTTTTTGGAGGGAGGGGTGTTTAGAAACTTTTGCTAATGGATGAGGATAATAAATACTTGCTATTGCTA